>JAGPXF010000001.1:3604819-4806425 GCA_020744515.1 Fusarium tricinctum
CGAGTTGTTCCTTACAGCCCGCCTCGCGTTGCTTCAGATGGTACCATCACGTCCAAGACTGTTACACATGCTGGTGCGAGTACCGAGACCGATGGCGAGCTCGATCAGACACGTTCCTCGACAGCGCATTCCTCAAGTTCTTACTCTGAAACACCATCACCATCCCTGCAGAGAACCCGGACTCGAACTAATACAGTGCATTCTCCATCGCCATTGAAGCGTCCTTCTCGATATCCGTCCTCAGAGTTCGAACATGGATCTTCCCCCTGGGCGCCCCATTATGATACCGATGCTGATGATCATACTTATGCTTCACGCCCACCTTCCCGTGGACCCTCAGCATCACCAAGACCTGCCTCTCGTAAGAAGGTTATTCATGTCAACGCCGATAAAACCTTTTCCATACAGCCTCAACATGCTTCGATGTCTTCAAGAGTCGAATCTCTCTGGTCTCTACCTCCATCATTCACCACCGGCAACACTTCTTATGGTCGAGGATCAATGGGCACAATCGGTGATGATCGCCACAGCCGTCCAACATCACCTTTGACCCCTCTTACGGAACGAGACCCCAGTTCTCCGGTTGTTTCGTCTCGCCTTCAAGCTCCGTCTACCCCTGATAACTCATCACCATGGAACTATCGCTTGTTTGGAGGGCTGCGTAAAGTGCCTAAAACTCCCGATGTGAAGCAAAAGCAGCCCCAGACACAAGACTACCCACCCGAGCTGCCTCTTCCTACCCTGCCAGAGGTTGACCTTCCCAATCCTGAGGCCGGCTCGTCCTCTCAGTGGCTCAATCAAAAATCATATCAATCCTCGCTGTCATCACAAACCAGATCAACTTTATCTGAGAGAACCAACATCAAAACCTATGGGCACAGCTCTCCTGCTAACATTGCAGACCTAACAAGCCTGCCACCTTCGTCAATTCGTTCCAACGTCGAAGTGATCGGTTACCCTTCCTCGGCAGAGGCCTCTCTGTACGCCAGTACTCGTCCGCAAACCGAAGACAGTAACGCCAACTTCGTAACCCACGGCGGCCACTCAGCTTCCTCCTCTATTGTCGCTGTCAGACAACGTGTAAGACCGGAATTCTCTCAAGAAAGCTTGGTCGTTCCTCCTCTGCGTCCGCGAAAAAGGAGCTCTTCGGAAAGCTTCGCTCTTGTTACACGTCGATCCCGTGAAACTCTCCGATCACGATCCGCTTCGATAACTTCATTGTCGACAATCTTTACTCAAGAGGCTACGCGCGCCTTATTCGTCGGACCACCAACAATTCTGCAACAGGTGGGTCCATCCTGGCAGGACCTGCAGAACCGGTCGCAATCTCGTGGTCATCAATGGAGCGGCCAGCTGTCGACAGTGATGTCAGAAAGTGAGGGGGGTAGCGAGCCTGCCTCCCGGGCTCTGTCACTTTCTTCTGCTCCCGGCCGACGTGGCAGTGGCGTAGGAAGCAGAGACAGCAGACATGTCCTGAGCATGACTTCTTCACTTTTCGGCCTCGAAGAGCACGTCGAAAGCCCTTCCCACTCGAGAAATAATTCGATGGAATCCCCCGCTGCAACGTACGCTCGAAATACACCACGCGATCCTGTAACTGGTACTATTCGTTTGGTCCGCGATCATGATGAGGACGGCGATGGCCTCGCTGATTTAGGTCTTCACCATCGTTCATCACGAACCCGCATGGGAAGATTTTTGTCAAGTTATGCCTCGGATCGTAGTCTTAGATCATCTGCCAGCTTCAATGCTGCTGTCCCTGCCTGGGCTAGGTAAGTTTCACGACAAGGCACAACACAATACAACCTCAAACTAACTGATCATAGGGTTTACTATGGCAGTGGCGAGCGCAAATGGCTGGCTGCCCAACCCTCTATGGACTCCATGTACTCTGACTACAGTGACTGCCCGCCACTAGAGGCACAACTCAGTCGGTCGCCTAGCCAGGATGCAAACGTTACGAACATACGCAACCCTAGACGACGGCCCCGCGAGCATTTCCCCCGACAACCTTCAAATGCAGGCTCTATGGATATCAGCTCAACACCAGCTCATCCTGTCATGGCAGTTGTACGCAACATCAAGAAGCAAACCTCCAGCATCTGGTCACCTCATCTGGCTCGAGATCGACGACCTGTTGAGCATAGTATTTGGGAGCCTCCGGCAGCCGAGTGGGAAGCACAGAGCGAGTTGACAGGGCGACGCAACGCTCAGGTTACTATGTTTGTTGTGGGATTTATTTTCCCATTAGGTATGTTTCAAGACAACAGTGAGGGAAACCGTTTCTAATGCAACTTAGCTTGGATGTTTGCCGCATTCATTCCCATCAAGCCGGCTACGCCATCCAACGATATTGAGCGGAACGATAGCTCAACCAAGCTGGACAAACAAAACGGCCAAGACGATGCCGTTTTTACAAGTGCTATCTGGTGGAGGAAGGTCAACCGAGGCATGTCCATCATCGGCTTGCTCATCCTTGGTGCCATCATCGCACTCATTGTGATTGGCGTCCAACAACGCTGGGGACATTGATTTTTTTTTTCACTAAAATGATGTCCCGTCTTGATAATTTGGATCAGAAAGACCGGCATGACCCTAAACTCCACCATGACGCTTCACGGCATCTCAACGATTGACGACGCATTACGATTCATTTTCTCTTTTGCTCGAGCCATTTTGATATTTTTCAAGACTCACGATCTTTATGCATTTTGTGTCGAAAGACCAACGACCAACGATTTCTTCCTATGGACACCATTACGAGGGGCGCGGTTTTTTTACAACTTTGTTTTTGTCTCGACGTTTCGACGGCGTACGGCTCTTCATTCAGACGTCTTATCTACGTTGCGGTATGCCGCTTTCCTGGATATTTTGTTCTCCGATGACAACCTGGACAAAACGACATTTTTGAACGCCCGCAATGGGCATTTATATACCTAATCAAGCAACTCATCATATGCACGACATGTGCACATGTACAACTATGTTTGGAATTGACAGCGATGCTGATATGAGATGGACAGCTTACAGCATAGACACTCATTTCACGATACCATGTAATTCAACAGCACAGAGAAACAGGCTGTACAAGGATACTATTACACATTAAATCCAGATATACATAGACTAATGAAATGGAGTATAATTCTGCTAATACTGATATGCGTTTTCATCAACTGATTCGCGGATGTTTCCTCTGTCAGCTCGTAAGCCCTTCCCAGCACCTAGAACGGCACTATCTTCCGTAATTCAGGACGCGCTTGTCGACATGTAGAATTCGAGATGGTATATGACATTGCTAACGATGAACTCAAACTCGTATTCTTTGTTATCTTGGCATGCCTGGACATTTGCCTAATGCGATTCAATGTTCACCTTGGCCTTTCTTTGTCTCATCAGCATCTCGGCCCTGATCTCTTCGACAGCTTCGCTAATATCACTCTCAGGATCCTTGGAGATACCTAGAATAGGCTCCTTGCCGGACAAGCTATCAGTAGAGATGGAGTGCTCAAGCTTGACACTAGCACGGCCTTGACGCTCCTCCAGCTGCTTTTTGAGGATAGATTTGCCAGGAGAGTTGAAAAAGATGAGAGATAAGACGGTCCAGATAACAGCGTAGAAATAAACACGGGACCAAGCAAGCAGCGAACCCTGAAACTCGAGAATGAGGAAGGGCGTTGTGGCAAAGGTGAAGGTCAGTTGCGTAGCGAGATAGGATGCGAAGTCGTAGTATCTCTTTTTTGTGGTAGGTTTACTGGTGACAGGATTAAGGAAGAAAGGACGGACATTGCGGCGGAAATCTGTCACTGTTAGTATTATACAGATCCTGAACCAGGGAAACTCACTTTTTGCGACAGTCTGAATCAAGCTCGCGAGGACAAAGCTCAGGTAGTATCCAGGGTAGAATCCGTGCCAGAGAGCACTCGTTCCAAAGGTCATAAGACTGGCACGGAAACCAGGCTTCTTGCCCCGAGGCGTCACACGAAGGTAAATGTAATTCCTCAACCAGTTGCTCGTGTTGATATTCCAACCACCAAGATAACCTCGCGGGTTCTGCGCAGTCTCGACAGCCCACGGATCAATGTTCTGCAGCCTGTTCCAGAAGACCTTGCCCGTGACAGGATCCACGCCGTTGTAGCCCATGCCTGCGAGAATGCAAGAACCCTCGGTGAGGTACCATACGCCGTAATACTTGAGTCTTGCAGTGAAACTAACCATATGCATGATCCAGACACGGCGGAGGAAACCATATTTGACATAGATGTCAGATGTTAGCAAGCCAGGGTAGTATGAGCCTCCCAGACCCATGAACATTGCGATGCAAAAGAGACCGCTGGCTGCTTTCCAAGCTGCGGGACCACCACTCCGAGGGATCTTTCGCTTCTTCCTTGTAGGAGGTTTCTTTGCTGGGTCGACGTTGGACACATCGAACATAGTAGTGTCGAGCCATCGACGATAATCGGCGAAATCGAAAGATGGGCCGGCGAAGAGCGCAGGGAAGAAGAAGACCCAGCCGGCGTAGTCAAGCAGAGAAGGCACCTCCTTAAGCATATTCCTCTTCTGGAAGTCAGACAGCTGCTCCTCGGGGAGTTGGCCGTCGGCGACGTTCCAGCAAAAGGCACTCAACTTCATGAGAAGCACCATCTGAGCACCCGTGACATCGGCAGTTGATGGGTCATTATTGGCCTGCCTGGCGATATGGCTGATGGACATGTGGCCCATTGTGAAAGCGAAGCCTATCCATGGCATATAGGGACTCGTTCGGAGGAATTTGGCGATGCAGTACGTGCCGCCTGCACTGATAAGTAGGGTTCGGATGCCATCCCACAGGTCAAACAGCCCGACGAGGTAGAACAAGGATACGCTTAGTGGGCAGGTTAGTAGGACTGTCCATAGGTTGAGAGAAGGCTGTGGGCGTACCCAATGGCAAAGAGGTTCTTGGCTTCTGGTCTCGAGTCGGGGATTCGTTTGAGAAGAGCGGCGAGCGGGAAAGATATTAAAAATGAGGTCACTAGCTTGACTATGATAGTGTTAGAGCTTGGATTGAGCTGTAAGAAGAGCTGTGGGAGGACTCACGATCATCTGGGGCGGCACCAAGGGTGTTTGCCAAAGCCACAAAAGCTGTGCAAGTGCGTTAGTTAAAGAAAAGGAGCTATGGCACAATGGTTGAAGCTCGAAAACTTACGCCTGTGCAGAAAGTACAACATCTTGTTGGTGGTTGAGTACCATACAAAACGGGTTATAACCAAGAACAACCTAAATCCAAGGGAGGTAATAAATAATACAGGGGATAGTTATGTATGAAAAGAATTGAGAAATGTGCGTGATCTGGATGTGTGAATCCCCCGCTAGATCATGGCGTGGGACACACAGCTTTCCAAAAAAGATTGATGGGAGGGTTGATAGTGATAGACGTCATTCGCATCCCTTGTTTTGAGTTGAAGAAGAGGTCCGTTCCCCAACATTTTTGGAGACAAAGCAAAGAAAAAAAAGCTGGGATGTGACGTCCTTTGAGCTTGGCCTGTTAGCCCATGCTGCCCCACGTGGGGCCGTTGTTTTCGGGTTCGCACGTGTCGATCTCTGAACAGGAACATGACCTTGAAGGTGATCATGAGGATCTTACTTGTTTAATATTATGTACCAATGAGAAGAGAACGTGTTTCAAACTTGTATGGACATGGTATACTTTGCTTTTGAACCGACTATAATTGCGGAAGGATGATGTGTCTGAACATCTCTGTCAGTCTTACCCTGAAGCCACGGCGACATTTTCATGTGCCAAAAAGGAAACCGATTTCAAAGGAGGGAGACACTTCTAACTATATTATTGGCTGCTCACGTGGCCAGAGAATAATTGACCATGGGAGGAGTATGCCCTGAACCAACGGTGATCAGAATCATCGACTGGTCCGAATTGCATCTCAACCAATGCAGCTAAAAATATGTTGAGCTTCAGACTCTACGTCTAAGCGAAAGGCCTCAGCCAACCAACATACTAGAGAGACTTGAACTTAACAAAACCATGTAGCTTCTCGCATTATTCGCTTGTCCTTTCTCTAAACTCATTGATCTATATATTTTTGGAAATAAGGTGCCATGTCGTGCTCATTACAATAGTGTACGCACCCAAAACCCTAACCTGGGCTCTATAAAATGTCCTGGATCTCTTGACCCACAAGAGCTGCATTGATCCACCTCATTAACGCCTATCCGGAGGGACTGCGTCTTGTCGCATGCCGTCTAAGAATTGGCATCACGGTTGCTCTTGGCACTGGCACTCATCGTAGGTCGCACGGTAGGTAGTGAGCCTCCAGACGACATTGACTGTCGCACGCGAGACCAAGCGTAGACGAGCCCACTCACGAAACCAATGAAGATGGCAGACACGCTGCCGAAAGTAACTGGGGCCGAGAAGAAGACGAGACCGCTGATTGCAATAGGAAGTTTGTTCAGAGCGCCAACCATTGAATATGTGGTCGAGGATGTGACGCGAATGCACCAAGCGGAGCAGTACGAAATGAAGATAGCGGCAAGACCAGAGTAGATCATGCCAATGATGATCTTGTTACGGGTATCATCAGGGAAATTGCGAGAGAAGTTGTAGGCGGACCAGTCTTCGGTGAGAAGCGAGCAGATGACAAGAACAGGGATCGTCAGGAGGTTGTTGTAGTACATGGCTACATGAGATTAGTGCTGGGCGCATCACACCGACAAAACATAACTTACTGTCCCAATCCTTGAAGTTCATCTTCTTGATGACCTTACGCATACCGAGCACGTAGGCGGCACTGCACAACACGTTCATGCCCATCCATGCGTACCCAGCGTTGAGCGTAGATACAGCAGCGGCAGAGTCACCGGTGCCGAAATCGCCGTTTATTGCGCTCTGGATATCGGCCCACGCGGCGACGATTGAGCTCAGAACCATGAGGCCGAACGAGAGCAAGGCTAGAGGGGTAACGCTGCCACCAAACCAGAGTACCTCGCCATAGGCAATGACGATAATGGTCAAATTCTTGAAGATCGTATAAACGGGGACCGAGAGGAACTGGAGCGACTTTGTGCTAGTGTAGATCATGCCGACGAGGAGAAGAGAGATAGGAAACCCTTTATTGTGTTAGTTCCAGAGCGTTGTGTGCTGGGCTGCGAAAACGTACATTTTCTTGCGCGGTCGATATCGAAAGGAGCAAGAACCTTGATCATGCCCAGCTGCTTGCAAAGAGTAATTGTGCCAATACACACAACAGCCTATGTAGAATTCCATGTTAGAATCCGCCCAAAGCGACGAGTTTGCAAATATGATCATACCTGAACAGTCAGGTAGAAAAAGTTGAGGTTCCAGAAGCTGCCTGAAACCACATACTTGTTCACAACGGTCATACTGATCGAAGACAAGCAATAGGCCGCGATGGACAAGGGCGGGCTCTTTTCTAGCTGTTCAATGCCATTGATTGGGCTTGACCCATACGCAGCCGGAGGCGATGCTCGAGGCTTGAAGATAGGCTTCTCGTTTTTATCATAGTTGTCGTCGCCCATACGGACGACAAAGTCCTCGTTCTTCTTATCGGTCATGGTGCCAGTAGAGGGGGCGATGAAACGATTGTGGGAGTCAAGTCGGGGATCGGCGCTGGGATGTAACGGGAGCACTAGGTCGAGCTATCGATATCGCAAACGGGAGGTTGTGTAGTCGATATCGTAAGGGGAAAAGCTTTCGGTTGGGGCGCAAATCGTGGGAAAGGAGTGAAAGACAGCGCGTTGCACAAACACTCTGTTTTTCCGCTGTTGGAATCTTTTTCTCCCTTTGACTAGCCAAGGACAAACCATAGGGTCGAGGGGCTCAAAGGGGAGACGTGGAGTAATTAATTAAGGTATGAGCGCGTTCCTGCTGAGTCATCCACGAACAAGGGTCATTTGATGATGTTTGTATGGCTCTCTCGTATAGCCGTAATCCAGTGTTCAGAAATAGCCATAGAAGCTCGTAAGAATCTGTGCATTGAAAAATTAGTCTTTCGATAGCTGCGTTGACAAGTACGAGAAATCGACGGTACCTGCGCATAAGCCATTCCTCCGCCTCCAAAACTCACATTGTCGTTTACACATCATGAGGTGGCCTCATTGGCAGCATCGGGCGCTGTAGGCTCATCACCAGCCTCTCTCTCGTCCTCTGGCCCAGCCGGAAAATTGAGGTGCTTCCAATCCTCCAACTCTTCTGTCACAGATCGCATGCGATCGCGGATGCTTTCAATCGCATAGCTCCCTAATAGTAGTCGTAGTGGTGGATACGAGCAGTGTCCAAGCTGCCATACTAGCTCCGCACATTTGATAGCGCTCGTGGGTCGGTACTTGTCGCCGAGCCATTGGACAATTCGTCGCGCATGTAAGGCTGGCGATGTCGGATGGCTATATGTCTCGCTCGGTGGCTTGACAAGAAAATGACCCCAGGATGTCGGAAGTGATGTATCTTGCATCTCAGGTTCTCCTTCTGGCCTCACGTGGCCTGGTTCAATGAGTGTGGCTTTGATGTTGAATGCGTCCGTCTCGTAGAGCATGGCCTCGATCAAGCCCTCGACCGCATACTTGGTCGCGCAGTAGGGGCCCAGGCCAGGAACACCCAACGCGCCAGAAGTTGAGCTGAAGATGAGATAGCGACCGGCGGCTTGCCGTCGGAAATAAGGCAGAGTAGCGTGTATGATGTGAAGCGTGCCCATAAAGTTGGTCTCAAACTGGTTGCGTATATCGTGCTCGTCCTGATCCTCGCAGGCGCCAATAACACCGTATCCAGAACAATTAACAACAATATCAATGCGGCCAAAGCGCTGAAGTGTGCGCTCAATGACCCGATTCACAGATTCACGAGCGCGAACGTCGCACAACGCGCCGAGACAGTTCTCATGGATATTCTCCATGTCTTGAAGGCTGGTCTCAAACACGCGACCAACCGACGTCACCAAATCTCCATGTGCAAGCGCGCATTTAACAAGAGAGTGGCCCATTTGACCTGTACCTCCAAAGATCTGTACATAGTAAGTGTCTTGTATAAACACATAAGGCTGAGGACAATCATACCACCCAGACCAGTTGCTTCACTGCAGCATTAGGCTGTGGAGGGTCACAGCTTGCAGGAAGCTGTGCTATTCGCGGTCGTGAAGATGCCTCGGTGGCATCTGAGACTTCTGTGCGTGCATCCATGATAAGTATTGAAGCTGAAACAGAGCAATTGGGCAAATTGCTTTGTCACCGCTGTTGTTTTTGGCTGATGTTAGAGGAAGATTTACTTTGGACAAGATAGGCTTTGTAAACCATGAAACACCAGGGTCCCAGCGGGGTTCAAGCCTGTACGTATTGTGCCGCTGCTAAAAGGCATTAATTTGGAGGAAGTGTACACGTCCCTAGGTAAACATCGACTTGAAACACGAGATGTGTTAATTACGTCTTGTTCAGATCAATCCAATACCGGTCGTGAGAACCAATACTAGGCAGAGCAGTAATGTCTCTTGTTTCAACATGTCTTGCTCGGAGTCGTAGCTACAATGCTGGGTGATTCCTTGTGCTCACGTTAGTGATTGAAAACACTACGTCAGGCGGTCGGAAGCATATTTGGAAAATCCCAAGGATACGATAAGAAATAGACATAAAGCCACAGCCATGCGACAGCATTTTTATGAACGGTTACAATGAGACGTTCAAATAAAAAAACGGCAATTTACGCTGTATTGAACCCCTAGGTTGTGATGCTGACTTGACATCTCCACATTCATCATCAATGAGCAAAGAGCCAATGCCATGAGCCCGAATCTGCTGACCATGGTGAGATCATACTTGCATAGTGCTCTTTACTGTGAACATACTTCATGTGATTTTAAAGAAAATCTCACATTTAACAAGTGTATGATTTATTGCCAACGAAAGACATGATATATTTACTAGATTGCTGCTCCGTACATGGAACCGGATGTCTCCAAACTCCCGCTAACTCTTATCTGCTCAGAAATAAATCGTAAAACATGTGAAGCGATGGACATTCGGGTTTGCTCAGGCGGCCATACCGGTTTGACGCTCTTCGTTTCCCCGTCTGGCAAACCCCATTCAGAATCGTATGTTGGCAGCCTGCAAAAGAGCCATAACATCTCAAAAATGACGTAAAGGAGCATCCAGATCACGTCAACGCTGTGTTGTCCCCCCACGGCGCAGTCCTGCTAAAGGAACGGGATTTACGGTTGGTGGTTCTTCAGTTGGACCGGCAATGTGCTTGTTCTCCTGGTACTTAGCCCCTGCATTCAAAACTGGCTCGACTCCCACGTGGGCCTCTTACTGGGCAGACTCAGAAAGGAACTGCTTGACGTATTCCTGTCGGTGCTCGTTCTTGTCGACATCAGGGCCACGGTTCAAAGGCGTCCACTTGGGGTCCTCCTTGAATAGCCTCATAGCTTGGACGAACTGCATTTGGTCAGCATCTAGCAACCTGACATATCCTTACTCGTAACTCACGTTGCTCTCATCGGTGGTGAAGCGGTGGTAAATGCCGGGAGGGAGAATGAGCAAGTCGTCCTTCTCGAGCAGAATGCGCACCCAGTCGTCGTCCTGGCTTCGGACATCAAAATAGCCACGGCCACCACGGATGTAGCGGATCTCCTCGTCCTCGTGTAGATGCTCGGCGAAGAACGACCTGACCTTGGTCTCGTAGACGTCACCCATGGCCTGGGGAGAGACGGTGATTTCGTCGCGGTTCTTGTAGTCGCGCTCGCGGGCAAGGTTATCAACCGACTCGAGCTCAGGCAGATGGTAGTAGTAAACGCCAATGTTCATGAGGTCGTCGACGCTGACTGGCTTTCCTGAGTTGTGAGGCAGACGCTGGTCGCCCTATTTTTTTATTAGTCGATGGCATCTTGCAGCGGAGATCAGCATACTGACAGGAAGACCGTCGTAGAAGTAAGCTCGCATGGTGATTGTAGAGTTATGCTTGACGAGTAGAACAGTAAAAGGGTATGAGAATAGCAGAGTACAGTGGTGTTACAAGCCTGGAATGGTCAGTAGAAGAGAGCTCTTTTTTGAAGCCTGGAGTGGCCGGGGTCTATAGCTCTTTATATGGTATGGGTAACAGCACATCCATCTCAACCTAAGGTTCCATGGCGGCGGGGTCAACTATGGAATGCCCGGTAAAAGCTAGCGACGTCAGCATCAGCGCTACACCAAAGCACAAGGGTCCAGTTGTTGCACTGGCATCACAGCATAAGCCTCAGATCCTCAATGGGTCGGCTTAAAAAGCCAAACTTTCTGAGTGCTTTGTACTCTGTAGAACTTCGCAATGGGCTAGTGCTTCTGCCCCTCGTATCGCCGATAGGAGTAATGGGAATCCTCCGCTGAGCACACCTCAATGTCATATCATGACACGGCATCATGATAGCCACGTACACAAGAAACCAACACCGGGCCAGCGATTCATCAGAAGGAGTTAATACTTCCATTTACCAAAATACGATAATTAACGCCGTCTGCAATTGCAGGGACCATGTCCTGGACCATGCTAGCAAGTTTGCCTACCATCAACGCCAAACATCGAAAATAAAAAGCATAATGACCTGGTAATTCGTTGTAGGCACAATATCGCTCCGGTCTTTATAAATAAGCTAGTTTCCTTCATCATCGACCTTTACTTTCACAGCTCGCGAGGCGCAGCTTCTCTAGCTCCTGCGACCATAATATCATTTGTACTGTCATCCGCATCGCCCCGAGGACGAGCCTCAAATATGCGTCTCCACCAGCCTGGGGGGTCGAGAGGGCGAGAGCCGTTGTGAAGCGGCGGGTATACGTCTGAGAAGAAATACCAAACGTGTCCAATCACCACGCCCATGATCTCGTCCTTAGGGATACTGCCGTGTAACACAAGGCTGAAGCCCATCAAAACCCAGGGCAGATATGGAGCAGTGAACACCAAGAGACCCAAGAAACTAAGTCTAGTCTCGGGGTTGCGCCGG
Organism: Fusarium tricinctum; assembly: GCA_020744515.1. Taxonomy (NCBI): domain Eukaryota; kingdom Fungi; phylum Ascomycota; class Sordariomycetes; order Hypocreales; family Nectriaceae; genus Fusarium; species Fusarium tricinctum. Next base: position 3,616,795 of record JAGPXF010000001.1, read on the forward strand.
GACCATATGTAGACGAGCGTCGATGAGAGCGGATGGCCAAGGAAAGGCATCGAAACAAGTGGCGACAAAGCGATCAAACTGGCCATTGCGTATAGCAGTAACCACGAGAAATGCGCAGGCGATCGACCCGAAGACTCCTCTAGCAATCGAGCATATCGTTGAAGGAAGTAGACGTGGAAGAGTAAATCGAGTGAGAAGGGACCAAAGTATAGGAACGTCGTCAATAGTCGCCAGTACTGTAAGAAGGGCACACGTCAGCTTGAGTATTCACAACACAACTGCGCAGCGGCGCAAACAAGATGATGGATGGTTCGGGAATAGTACTGACCTGTGATTTCACAAACACAGCGCGAAAGCTATAGAACAACTGGAAAGGCGTCACCATCTGGCATTGAACCAAGGCGCTTGTAAAGATTGTCGCAGCTGTCCACCAACGAGTACACGTGGGCATTTCCCAGAACCATGCCTCGAGGGGCAATCGGCCTCCGTCCATAACTTGATCCATCGGAGCGGATTCAAGACCGCGGCTTCTCGTTATGTCGTCTCTCGGGTGGTGTGTAGTAAGTGAAGGAGCCAAGTGATGATCGGTGAAATAGCGATGGGTTATTAGGAAAGAAGAAAGCAAAGAGACGTTTGCTTGAAGAAATGCACTCAAGAAGAGAAATGCATTAATCTTTCGTTGAAAAGGAATGCTTGGATAAAGTGTAAATTAAGTTGAGTTGTTGTCGAATTGAAAGATGACGGAATAGGACGGCCACGTTGTAAATGGACGGTACCTGTCCAGGTCCGCTCAGACAGACCCCCACTACGGAGGACGGATGCTGGCGGGCAAACTGGATCATTCTGGTGGTCGCTGAGGTGGCTGCACGTGTCTGTGGCTGTGAAGCACAGACGGGTAGTGGTTGAGAATCAATTAAAACAATCGCGGGGCTGGGGAAAGCGCGCTCGCACGCTCCCATGCCGAGTCGAGTCGCGGTGGTCCCTTCCCACCTGGCGATTCCTCTCTCGTTTCTCTCTTCCACAACCTCCTCTGGCGAGAATTACATTGATCGAATTCGAGCGTTTTGTGCAGAATACTTTCTTCAATTTTTTTTCTTTTTCGCATGCTATTATCCTTTAATGTTAAGCTTCTCTAGCTACTAGTTTCGTGCACTTACTCCTGTTTGTCCAACACGCTCTTTCAATGCCTGCGAAGAAACGAACCTCCGGCGCAACAGCCGCCAAACGCCCGGCGCGGCCAAGTGCTGTTCAAGGTACGAATCATCGATGGATCAAGTTTGTAATAGGGGACCGTTTGACTAATAAATTGTTTAGCTGGCGACCCTGTTCCCGTTCGCGCAAAGCGTCGTTACCGTCCTGGCACTGTCGCTCTTCGCGAAATTCGACATTATCAAAGCGGCACCAAGCTTCTCCTCCGAAAACTTCCATTCGCTCGCCTTGTTAGTCACTACCGCCTGGGCACTTGGCGCAAATAGTTACTGACTGAAGGTCATCAGGTCCGAGAAATCGCGTTGACGATGCGTCCACGAGACGAAGGTCTGCGCTGGCAGAGCCAAGCCATCATGGCCCTTCAAGAAGCTGCCGAAGCTTTCATGGTTCACCTGTTTGAGGATACCAACCTATGCGCCATCCATGCCAAACGCGTTACCATCATGCAGAAGGATATTCAGTTGGCAAGGCGGATACGCGGCATGTGGGGTGGACTGGGTTAAACAGACGACACATGGGAAAAACAAGATCGAAAGAATCTGGATGGGTACAAAGTGATTTTGGTTTGGGAGTATGGCTGGGCGTTGGGCGCTTCAAGATATACCTGCTGGCTTGTTGCTTCTGTTTTTTTTACTTGGCTTCTGACATATATATGGAGTATTGGCTTCGCACCCTCTAGAGCTATCAGAAAGAGCTTTATGTACGAGTGTAGTATTTGCGGACAAACAATTGCAAGAATTCAAATATTTTGTCGCCGAAGCAATTCCTTCGACCTCAGGGTCTCGATGGGAGCTGGAATTTCTTTGTTCTCCCCACGCTGATCAGCCATTGGCTGAGAGCTCATGACGGTTAGAAGGTCACTGACGTAATGGCTTCAAGCTTCCTTTAAGCTCTGTTCCAACAGTCACCACTTGAATTTGCATCCTTCAAACCACCAAGCAACTCAATTGTGCTAGAGAAAGCTACGTCAAACATAATGTACCGCGCATTCAACTCTAGAGTAGCCCTCCGGGCCATGAGCCGAGGCATTGCCCCCGCGACTTGCGTCGGAGCTTTCATTGCAACTCGACCTGTCATCCGCTGCGATGCGCCTACGCTTGCTACAGGACCTCCCCCACGCCGAAGCCGCTCTCTGGATGTGTCGCCGGATACTGTTCGTCAGCTTTCAAGTGGAAGCATTGCTGGTTTGTTGTCTTCGTCTGATCTCTCAGTATCACTCACTCACAGAAGTTCCTAGGATTTGGAGTCGGCGTTGTAGTCGCCCTCTTTTCGCGAACCCTTGCATTCCTTGCAGGTTTGGTTGCTTTTTCCGTCCATGTAAGTCATCCTCCGTCGATCGTTTCTCTCAACCTCTCATCTCACATATCCAGGTCGCCTCTCGCTGGGGCTTGGATATTCCTCGAACTCTTGGTCTCGAGAAGCTATTGAAGAACAGCTCGATATGGAACAAGAGCAAGAACAGGCCGGTATTCACAGCGTCTTTCCTTGTAACATTTATCCTAGCTACTTTCGTACGTCTATAGTGTTGCCCAGACTGGTGCCACGCCTTCAGTCAATTCGCACAGTCTCCCTCTTAAGCCAGGCCAACGTCACATCGTCGCCCTCGAAGTAACCTTGTGTCTTTTCCAGAACTTTCTCGTTATAAGTGTTGAGCCACTCCTTCTCTTCGGATGTGAGCAGTTTCGTATCGATCAGGTTCCGGCAGTACGGCACCATTGTGACATACTCGAAACCCAAGAAAGGTTTATCACCAAAGGAATACTTAGCCTTAACTTCCTTCACAAGAACCATGTTCTCTATTCGAATGCCGTACTTTCCATCTTCGTAGTACCCCGGCTCGTTCGATAACACGTTTCCTGGGGCGAGTGCTACTTCGGCGTATTGAACACGAGTACCGATTCCGATGGGGCCTTCATGAACGTTCAAGAATGACCCAACGCCGTGTCCAGTGCCATGTCTGTAATCCAAACCGTTTTTCTATACCATGTGTTAGATATTGCGAGTCACGCCTTTTGCTAATTGCTCACCCAGAGATGTTGTCTCGCCAAAGCATCGAGGGCAAAGCCTGTGGTTCCCTTAGGGAAGATAGCTTGATCCAACGAGATGTGACCCTTTAGGACCAAGGTGTATGCTTCCCTCTCAGCATCGGTAGGGGTGCCAAAGTGCAAGGTACGAGTGGTGTCAGTAGTACCGTCACGGTATTGAGCGCCGGAATCACAAAGGTAGATAGCCTCAGGGTCGATGGTAGCGCAATTTCCACGCTCAGGACCGTAATGAATGATTGCAGCGCTGCGAGGTCATAGTTAGCATAGGTCATGCAGAATTGGATTGCCATTGACTGGAGTACGACAAGTCTGTCTTTGTTCTTTTTTGGATTACTCACTTCGCACCAGTGGAAGAGATGGTTGGGAATGAAAGACCAACAAAATCCTTCTTTTGCTTGCGGAGCTCTTCAAGCTTGTCGGCAGCCTGGACTTCATCGAGGGTGGTTTTCTTGTTCACCAGCTGGTCCTCGAGCCAGGCAAAATACTGAATGAGTGAGGCGCCATCTCTGATATGACATTCCCTCATACCATTCAGCTCAGCCTCAGTTTTGATGGCCTTTGCGTCACCAATTAGACTCCTGACTTCGTCAACCGAAGAATCCCCCCCAAGAGACCGCTTGAGCGCCCATGAACCCTTATTCGAGATGAGGAAGCTTCCAGTAGGGGTCTTATCGTTGGACTTGCTCTTTTCGGTAACAGCGGCGTGAAGGGCCTTGGCGTCATCAAATATGGAGTCGTACGGCTTGATCTCGACCTTGTTCGAAGCAAGGTGAGAACGACACTTATCATCCAGCTTAGAGTCGTCAATGTAAAGCTTAGCGGCGTCAGGAGTGACGGTAGCGTAAGCAAAGAAGACAGGGTTATAAGGAATGTCGTTACCACGCAGGTTGAACAACCACGCAATCTCATCCAGCATAGAGACGAGGAAGCCGGGCGAATGCTTCTTTTCCAACTCCTGACGAAGCTTGACAAGCTTGTTGGAGACAGACTCACCGGCAAGCTCGTCTGGCTGAATGATGACTTTTTCTGAAGGTCGTGCAGGGCGTTCATCACCCCAGACCAGGTCAACGAGGTTTCCATCAACAGGAACTAACTCAGCACCACCATTCTTGCGAATCTTCTCGGCGAGGTTCTTGGCAGTAGAGCCAGAGATAAGGGTTGCGTCGACACCGACATTCTTACCACCAGAAGACTGTTCCGCAGACCAATCCTGCCACGTCGGAACGTCTTGAAGGCCTTGTTTGAGAAGTGTCCAGTTATCATCGAGCTGGGATGTAGCCTGGTTGAAGTAGCGGCCATCAGTGGCAAGGGCAGCAGAGTCGAGAGTCACAACAGCACAACCAGCAGAACCAGTGAATCCTGAGATATAAGCACGCCTGGCATCGCAATCTGCGATATATTCAGAAGAGTGGCTGTCCTCGGAGGGGATGACTGTTATTCCTTGTTAGCATTGCATTGCTACAAGTGAACAGAGTATGACAGTCCCACCATAAATATGCACATTGCGCTCCTTCATCAAGCCCCTCAGGCGGGTGAGTCTAGAAGTGGTGTCAAGCTTGGCCATGGTTTCGGATGATATCCAGCGACGTGACGACAGGCGCGAAGGTGTAACGAATCGAAGTGGAACAGAACGAAGGAGTGAAGTCGCAGTCTGGAGAAGCATTGACAATCAGACGCAAGCAACAAGCACACCTCGAAAGGGGGAAATACACTCAAGACACGAATAGTATGAATGAGCCAGTTGATAGCACAAAACCAGGGACTTTGACAACTAAGGTCAGTACAGGTTCAATGATGAGACTGATCCAAAAAGGTGATTGGATAGGATACAGGTAATTTGTTAAAGGTCCGTTCAGAACTTGGCACCGCAAGCGTTGTGTAACATAACGAGGCGTCAAAACGGTAACAAAGTAGGCAGCGAGAGAACAATGAGTAGAGTTGGCAATGAGGGGCATTGGAATGGATGGATGCATGGCAGAAGTTGTATGCTTGGGCAATCATCTGTTGGTTCGCTTACTTACCTTGATGGTACAGTTTGAATTAGAGACACACAAGAAACTGAAAGGAAGAACGAATACCTCAGAGAGCAGAATAACTTGATCAATTCATCAAAACCTCAATGAAACCGCAATCGAGGTATGAGATCAAAGAGTATCAAGCCTCACGAGACCTCCATCCCCCAGGCTCCACGAGTGCGGGCAATCGTGGCGTGGCGGGGCAAGAGCAAAAGCGGATCTTTGGAATGGCCGCTGCCCCGAAGGAAGCCGCTGGGCCAGACGAATAAGGTCCAGGTCAGGTCAGGTCAGGTCCTCTTACCTGCTGGACTACAGTGCATTACTACCTGTAGGTACCTTCCCTAAATGAATCAGCACTGATGGATAAATGTATGTAAATTTTCCATTTGCTCGTGAATTGTGGGGGCATCAGCATCGTCTCTGTACGCCTACCACAGTCACTATTGGCCTTGTATGGATGTACCCCACTTCAGGTACAGGTACTGTGCCTTTCAACCACTTACCTTACCTTGGGTTCCCAATATCTCACCACGCTTGGATGCTTTGAGCTCTCAAACCAGCTGTATTTGCAACTTAAACGAGCAGACTGTAAGAGCGTTGATTCAAACCTTTTACAGCGGAGCCAATTTCTCTTTTTTTTTAGTTTCTTTGACCAAAGTTGCTTGTCTTGCTCTTGCTCTTTCACAATATTGCCCCTCAAAAGAGCTCCCATGCAAATTACACCCTAGCAACAACCCCAGCAACAAAGTCGGCTCTCATCAAATACTCCAAAGCAACCCTTCCCCGTAGTCTTTACTACATCAGGCAGACCCAAGGTTGCTACCGTTCACTTCTAAGTATTATTCGTCCCTCTTGTAACGCTTAATTGATTCTGACTGGCATAAAGGCACATATCAGAGATTTTCTTGCAAGGCTGCAAAGAACCGTGATACGGAACTGCTCTTCTCCATCTGGCCCCTTATAGGACACCGGTAGCTCCTATAAGATCCCAGTTAGAGGCAGCTATCATTACTTCTGAGGCAAAGTTTCGGATTAATGTATCTGGTTCTCATCTGCTCAAACGCGAGGCTGCCAACCAGCTGCCAAGAAGGAAGGTTACCCTCTTCACAAGAGTCCAGCCTGCCATTGTTCCAGCCCTAAAAGCTTCATAACTCTTGATCTTGCATCGGAGCGCATACTACATGCGAGTGTATCTCAAGCGTACAACTACCAGACATCCCTTCATTCTCATTAGCAATGTCGGAAGACCCCATCCCCACATCAATAGCTGAGATTGAGAATGTGCGTGAACCAAGAAGCTGGACCCGTCTAGACAAACGAGCTGAGCCCTATACTGAAGCGTGCTGACGTTCTCGTAGCTCATTCTAGCTATACACCAGCCAAACTCGCAAGAAATCATTAATCGAGGAAACAAAATACTATACCGACTACAAGATTCCCCTGAGGCTTGGGGCATCGCTCGCAGCTTGCTGGAGAGACCCGATGAATTAGTCAAATTTCATGGTGCCCTGATCATCGTCATCAAGCTCAACAAGGAGAGGTATGGGCCTCTTTGTCCAGAAAGTATACCATTCTGCCGCTAATACTCACTGTCTGCAGTTCCACTCTCACCTCTGACGATGCAGCCGACCTCCTTTTGATGTTAATAGAGAGATACTTGGACGCGCTGCGCAATGGAAACACATCATTGGTTGCCAAGAAGCTTGCCACGGCCCTTGCGACCTTTTTCATTAACTTCAATCAAGTCTGGGAACGCTTCATCCATCACCTTGTACTGTGTTTGGTGTCAGATCAGCCATATGCACCGAACTCGCTGAACGACGCTCCTGGCTTGGCCTCACTTCTAGAGCGCACAAGACCCCCGCAACTGCAGGCTATCCTGTGGGTGTTGGGGAATGTGCTGGACGAGGTTGCCAAATTCAACCTGAACACCCCTCAAAAGTGTGTTTCACTGTCATGATTATACCATCTCTCTGTTGCTGACCTTTTGACAGTATCGGAGTATATGAGGCTATACTGGAGAACCTCCCTGATGCAGTCAACTTAATGAGCCGTAGCATGTCACCCCAATCAACCACGGAAGCGGTTCATGAAGATGCGATACGGTGCCTACAGGTAAAATCCATCTTTACAAATTTTGGCATTTACTGACCCAACATGCAGTCATGGGTTTGGTTCGCTCAAAAGACATCGTCTAGAGATACCAGGCTTTCAGAGCCTATCGGGCCCCTAGTCACGGCTGTCATAACATCTCTGACGGTGGATGAGCTTTACAGCGTGTCTGTGGAATTAATGGTAGACTTGCTGTCTAACTGCTCAATGTTTCTATCTGAGAAGCACTTCGACGATCTTGCTCGTCTCTTTGACTCTGGCTGGTCCCATGCGCGATACCAGGAACTGGTCCAAGGAGACTTCGACTTTGACTCTGTCCAGTTTGGCCAGCTTCTCCTCGCTTTTGGAGAGTCCAAGATTGACAGGCTGATGCAAAGTAATGACGTCCAGAGCCAGAATCTGCTCTCTAGCCTATGTGGTCTGCTTGCTGCTCGAGGATACCTTGTCGAAGAGGATATCATCTTCGTCCCGGCCCTCGAATTCTGGTTGACTTACGCCGAAACTATGACTGATCTTATGTTTTCAGATCAGGAATCAGCTCATACTTGGGTTCCGCGCGCCCGCGCCCATATCCTCCAGGCTGTATCCAATGCGTGGCAGAAAATCGTCTACCCACCTACTGAAGAATTTGCCAAATGGGATTCTAGCGACCGAACAAGCTTTCATGATGCTAGGAAGGATGTTGTTGACCTCCTCCAATCTGTGTTTACCTTGGAAGGACCGCAACTCGTGGCCACATTCGCAGGCCAGGTGCTCAAGGCTTTGTCTGAATCATCGTGGCTACAGCTCGAGGCCGCAGCCTTTTGTCTTGGTGGACTTGCTGATTGTGTCAGCGAGGACAGCAGATGTGATGATGCGCTAGCGACTGTTTTCAAATCGCCCTTGTTCCCAACTTTACGATCTGGGCATTCGGAGATCCCGCCCAAAGTGCGGCAGACTTGTGTTTCCCTCATCGAGCATTATACGGAATATTTTGAGCGAAACGTGTCAGAGTTACACCCGGCTCTGAACTTCATCTTTGCTGTTGTTGGAGAGCACCCGATGGCGAATGCTGCAGCAAAGTCCATACTCAGATTGTGCGGATCCTGCCGAGGCTATCTACATACTGAAGCTCATGGCTTCCTTAACGAGTACCAGAATCTAGTATCTGGTAGACGGCTTGATTGCGGAGCTAGTGAAAAAGTTGTGGGTGGTATTGCGTCCGTGGTTCAAGCGATACCCGATCCTAACCAAAGGTACTCTGCTTGTGCACGACTTCTAGACTTTGTCCAGACCGACGTACAGCGCGCTCTGGAGTTACTGCACTCGCCTAGCGGTACCCCTATTCCCTGCCATGTTTCGCCCGTTTGCTCATATGCTGCTCCTGACGAGAATCCTGCTCTTCATACCGCACTGAAGTCACTCAGATGTCTTGCTAGCATAGGAAGAGGTCTCCAAGCCCCCTCTGAGCTGTCTGTTGATTTGGAAGGCAGTAAACCGATCCCCCAGACCGTGGACCCGCTGCTCGCACAGCTTCAGGAAAGCATCATGTCTATCATTAGCCAAATACAAGAAGCATTCAACACCAGCGGAGAGGTTGTAGAGATAATTTGCAGTGTACTGCGCTGTGGCTTCTCCGAGTCTGAACCTGGGCCCTTTGTGCTTCCGCCTCATAGCGTTGCGTTGTACTTGACAAACCAAGGCCTTCAGACACCAAGAGTCGGCTTACTAGTAAAGACAGCCTGCTCCTTTGTCAGTTCGCTCGAGCATGATGGGCTTGCGAACCAGCAAAGCATGCTCAATTCCGTGCTACTTTGGGTTATTGGACTTCTAAAGCAGCTATCTAGTAAGTTTTCTGACGTCTCCGCAATAATATGTTCAAGAATCTGATTCGTGGCAGATGATGAGCCTGACCCAGAAGTTTCACAAAATGGCATCGACTTTGTTACGCGTTTGTTGAACAAACGCCCAGTCACTCTACTCCAGCTAGAGCCTTCTTCCGCTGCAGAGTTTTTGTTTCTCTTTACTCTTCAAGTATTGGATGGAAAGGAACCACTCCCAAAAGCAAGCGCAGCGGAATTCTGGGTAAGTCCAAATCATATTTGCTGATTCATTTTGTACGCATCTGACGTTGAAGCAGTCCGCTTTCGTTAGCATCAAGTCTGACTCCCAGGAACTCAATGATGTGGCTCAACAGGCCATGCAAACACTGGGCCCTCTACTTGCAAGAAGCCTTGCAAGGAATATTGGAGGGAATGCCTCCAGGAGCGAGCTTGAAAAGTTAAGCGAGCCCCTTAAAAAGCTTGTGGTCCGGTATCCTATGGCTAAGAGCTGGCTCGAAGATGGGCTTCTGCATGAAACATTCCCCAGCACCAAGGTCACACCACAAGACAGGTTGATATTCTTAAAAAAGGTTATCAGGTCAGTTGTCTCCCTTCCCTTGAACTAACAGAGACTGATACTTATCCAGTTTGAGAGGTGCTCGAGCCACGAATCAGGTTGTCAGAGACTTTTGGCAGTCGGCACGAGGTTCTAATTTTGCTTATGCGTCGTAAAAGTAGGATATGGAAATGTTGATAGAATGGGAATTAGATAGCGTCAGAAAAGTTACCACTCGAGTACATGATGATATATGGTTTGTTTGTACAGATCTCGATATTGCAGTTCCTTCTTGGGAAATGTTAGAGAAGGCATGATAGTATACATATAGAACAATGAAGCCGAGAAAAGCAATGCTCAAAGCCCGATAGCATCTCGAACAATCTGTATAGTATCATCTGCGCTCTTCCGTGCTTTCTGAGCACCAATCGACTCCACTGAGTCAAGGTACTCATCTCCCTTGCTCAACAACCCAAGGTACCGATCCCGAATACCGCCTAGGCCGTCAACAACGGCGTCAGTGACCATGTCCTTGAGTTGCTTAGGACTGATATCACTATACTGCTCTGCCAGCTCTGCCCCCTTCCTACCCTCTGGATCGAAGATAGATAGAATATCTAGCAGGTTAGAGATACCTGGTCGTTCAGCTTGGTCGTAAGTGATTCCAGGTATAGAGTCTGTCTTTGCGGAGCTGATCTTAGCCTTGATATCCTCAGTCGAGTCTGTGATGAGGATGCGGGACTTCTCCGATTTGTGGGACTTAGACATCTTGGAGGTTGGGTCGTTGAGAGACATCACTCTGTGGACAGGAGCTATACTGGGTGAGTGTGAGATACGATCAGGGAGGGTGAGGCTCACGGATGAGGGTTTGTGGGGAGACGAGATGATTGCCGTAAGCTGCGTTGAAGTTCGTCACGCATTCTCGAGCGAACTCAAGATGTTGTTGCTGGTCATGACCAACAGGGACATGTGTTGCTCTCGTGAACGTTAGCCTGGATCAATGATGGCTTTGGAGTGTGCAATGCTACCTGTGGACAAGAATATCGGCAGCTTGGAGGACAGGGTACGAGAAAAGACCAAGTTTGAGACGAGAACCAGCTTGGCGATCGTCAATGGATGACTTTTCGCCGAGGTTAAGTTTGCTCTTGATAGCTGTTAACTTCTGGGTTGATTTATCTCATCAAGGAACACTAACCTTCCACTGAGTCATCCTCGAGAGATAGCCCACGGATGCGGTACAGCTGAGAATCCACATCAGTTCTGAGTGAGCCGGGACCTGTTCGTTGTTAGTAAGGATTGTGGTATACGAGCGTTTGAGAACTATGTAAGTCGCCAGGCTATGAACATCGCCTTGAATCATCCTAGGAAGTATAAGCCCACACTCCACTCACAGAAGACTGGTAAAACAGCGTCGCCCTCTCAGGATCAATACCAATAGCCAGCAACGCCGCCAAGGCTTCTCTCTTCCTCGTCCTTAATTGCTCCGGCGGCTGAGGCATGGTAATGGCGTGAAGATCCACGATGGAGTAGATCAGTTTCGTATCGGGCTCGCTGCGCTGAAGCTGCACCCATTGCCGTAGTGCTCCGACATAGTTACCCAGGTGTGGCACACCCGTGGGCTGGATGCCCGAGAAAACTATCCGAGGATTGGGTATTTTTATCTTAGGCATTTTAAATACGATATTTCTCAAATCAAATTGACCTCGTGGGAAGAGGATTGAGATGTGCTGTAGTTGAGGTTGTGAGGTGAAGGGTTCAAGTTTGTATGCATTTACCGGGGCAGAGATTATCGATCCAGACAATGAGGAAACACATTACGGATAGCAACAATTAGACTATGTCTTACGTATGATGTAGTGTCGTGCAGTTAATTTATATAACACTGATATGGTAGATTGACAATTGATTGCTACTGTCATGCATTGAGCAAACATCGACCATCATATTACCTAAGGTCCAATGCATCATCTGGAAGCCTTGGCAGATTCTAGAGTACTTGCACTGGACGAGTCTGTCACTTCTCTCGTAGACTATTAATGAACTGTTTGACTCTTGTTATTCCGAAATGCTGATTTTACAAAGCCCAAGCCTTCTATGGCCTATTGTACAACTCAAGATAGATACAGTACTCCTCTCATCTCATCTCCGGTCAAGGCGGCCGCTCTCGCCAGAGCACTGAATTTATTCTTCCACTATGCCAAACCTTTTCTTTTCTTTTCTTACACGCTCGTCGTAGGCGGCATCTTCAGACCAGCAGCCTCTTGGAACCGTCGCTGGTTGAGCAGCTCTTCAACCTTCTCCACTGTACCAATCGTCTTGGTCTGTCCGAGGTGCGACCACTTTGCGTCGATCTCGCCCTTCTCCGCCTCCGGCAATGCATCCATCTTCTTGCCGACGCTCAGCTCGCTGAACTCCCACATGTTGGCCTTCATTCCCACACCGTAGAGCTGATGCTTGCGCAGGTACGCAAGCCACAGCTGCACGGTCTCTGGGTTTCCGTCACGGATCTGGATAAGTCGACGCAGTGTCTTTCGCTCGAAGTTCTCTTGCGACTTCTTGAAGATGAAGTTGTCTCGTGGGACCGTCCAGCGCTCTGTGATGCGTGGCAAAGGTACGGGGCCGTAGGCAGGGAGACCCAGGTAGTAGGCGGCTCGGAGGGCAAAGTCGGAGAAGAATTCGAGGGGCTGTACGCTGTAGGATCGTAGCTGGAGATCGCACGAGGGGATGCCGTGCTCTGCCTCACGCTTTAAAGGCTTGAGATGTAGGGCTTGGATGGCTCGAGGGTACCGGGGCTCGGGAGTGGCCTCGGTTTTTGCCTTCTCTGGCTGATTCGGAACAAGATCTCCTGGTTTAGCCCTTGGAAAAGTTAGTATTATTTCGCTCGACCGTTGCATTCGTGGCCGTAGAGGTGATATTCGATAAGAAAGACGTACAGAGAGGCTTGTGTTCGGCGGGCAATCGATGACACTTCGGACTGGTTAGGTGTTAGCTTTCAGGTCAATTGATGATTTCCATATACTAGAGGACATACTGAGAAAGCCCGTAAGGGTCTGATACTTTGGCGCATCATCTTGCCTTGTCCCTTGGCGTCGACAACGATGAGGCTCGAAAACTGACTTTAGATGCTGCCAACCAAAAATCGTCGGCTCAACTTCAACGCACGGGCCACTAATGTGATTCGGTCAGCATCCGCAGTAAGCGCGCGTCTACTGGGACTGTTTGGCCAAACGATCTTTTTATCGGTGATATTTGCTGTTGAGTAGAGGTTTCGATTAATCATTAATGGCTTCGTTGACGTTCTGAAGAGCGTATAATTAAATTCTCAAAAGGTGTATGATTGATTGGATATCTCCTCTTTACGCCCAGTAAGTTCGTGGTACCCTTTATGTAACCGATGAAAGAAGATATGAATTAGTTGAGTCTCATGATACAAGAGCACCGCAGTCTTTTCGGGACATATCTCGTCAAGATCCTGTATTCTTCTTGTCCTCAGGGTTGTATATATCAAGCCATGTGCGAGAGCGTTGCAATGCCAAGAGGATCTAGCATGCTTAACACGTAGAGAAGTTCGCGGACCTGTATCAGGTATAGAAGGCCATTTTTTTTGTTGGGCTGAATACAGGTCTTGCAATCATGCAACATACAAAGAATTACGTTCATGATTAATGATACAGGTATCGCATTGACATGGTAGAGTGGTAGAGAGTAATATGATCGGAGAAAAATTATTATTTAATTACGTTTGCGACGTTGCGCGACTACGCCCTTATAGAACGCCTTCTTTCCGCTGGTCTTTTGCTTCTGGATGCCAGCGTACTTGTCGGTGAACTTGTGATTATCAATGCCACGTGTGATCTCCTCCAGCATGGTTCCCTTCCTCTCCTTGCGCGTCAATCTAGCGCTGAAGAATTCGGTAGGTCCGGCGATGATCTCACCGACCTGGGAGTATTCGGGGGCGCTCGCGCGGAGGGACTTCTTCTGGTGCTTGGGGTCCAGAATGCCTCGCATGCGGAGGGCTTGCCACTCCCGCTTGAACTCGGGGGTCATGTTCGTCTTGGGAAGATCGAACCAGTCGGAACCTGCGGTAGACTATTGCAAACTTGTTAGCAGGATGCTTCAAGAGATTTCTCGATTGACTGTAATAAAGTGTTTGCGCGAGGTAAAAGTCAGAGTAACTATGATATAAAAAAGATCACGTTGTCATGGTCCTATGATCCAAAACGGATCTGTCCCATGTCACAAAAATTTGGGATAAATTTTCTTCATGCAAAAGGCAAACGTTGTAGTAGAGTCGGTAGAGGGTATTGTCGCTTACCTTTTCTTTGACCTTGAGTCCCGAGAGCGGTTGGGGTGGTGCTCGAACAGTCAGGCCATCTTTCTTGCTGCTGCTGTCGGAAGTTTTTTGCTGCTTCGCATCTGCGACAAGGTCACCAGCAACGGCTGGGACTACAGCAGTAGAAGTGGTGGATGCGATGCCAGAAGCAGGGCCATTTTTCAGGCGCTGCTCAGCCTTGCGCAGCAGCTCTTCGACCTGATCATCTAGGATGTCTGTCATGGTCTGCTGTCGACCGAGAAGAAAAAAGAAGAGGAATAAAAGTGAAAGAGAGACGGTCGCAAAGAAATAGTTCCAAGAGAGCAGAAAAAAGATGTGGAGACAGGGTTGGTGGAGATGGAACCAAAGTGGGTGCTGTGGCGCAGGCTGCCAGCCACCCTGCCACCAACTTGTAGCTCCCATGTCGTGTGAGAGCTGACTTAGTGCCTCTCGCGGTACTTAGCCTCAGCGCTTGGTTTGGAGGGGAACGAAGTATATCCCCCAACATGGTAAAGTCCCAGCCCCCACTCGCGCCCCATTGCTGTCCAATCCCTCAAGAGAATTCAATAGCAGCCCAACTCAACGTCACTTTCTCATGTCAATAACAACACCGCGAGCTGAAGACGATATCCAAGTTTCTGAGTTACTGGTCTTCACACTTTTAATCGCGAATAAAAAATCACTCACCATTTCTTTCGCTTCAGCTAGCCGTTGCTAAAATGGATCCACAAAACCCTCAAGCTGCTCAGGGTCGATCAAGACCTGTATATGACCCAAGTCTGGGCGGTCATTATGGTGAGCATCGCATCGCAACTTACCTTTCGCGTCTCAAATTCTAACCCGCGTCGCCCAGGTGCCAGCGCCGCAGTAGGTCCCACAGACTCCCCGAGCTCGGCAACTCTGATTTTATAATTCAATCCAGTTGCTCTTGCTTATGTTTTTGAATTTCCGCTCATGTTCGTTCCTTCCAGCTTGCTACTCAAGGCTTCGCCCCCAGCGAACTTTACACCGGTCCTTGGGCAAATGTATGTTAAACTCAACACCATCCAAATATCACCACGCGTTATTTCGCAATGACTGACAGCAGCGACGACCAGGCTCACCAGGGTCTTACTGGCCAGTACAAGGACATCTTGACGACCTACTGGCAGCATACCATCTCACACCTTGAAAATGATGCCCATGACTACAAAATCCACCAGCTACCTCTTGCCCGCATCAAGAAGGTCATGAAAGCTGACCCAGAGGTTAAGATGATTTCTGCTGAGGCACCCATCCTCTTCGCCAAGGGCTGTGACATCTTCATCACAGAATTGACCATGCGCGCCTGGATACACGCAGAAGAGAACAAGCGAAGGACATTGCAACGAAGCGACATTGCTTCTGCCTTGGCTAAATCCGACATGTTTGATTTCCTCATCGACATTGTTCCCCGAGAAGAGGCTTCGTCTCATGCCAAGCGCACGACTCAAACTGCCGCTGCACAACCAGTACCAGCCGGTCAGCCCATGCCAGCACAGCACGCCATGGCCCAGGCGCCCAACCAAGCTCATCCCATGGGTGCAGAATACATGGCCGGCCATGGCCTCGCGCCTGAGCAAGATTACCGGAACCAGCCCAACATGTATCCAGGAGAGTCGGTGCCCAACCCTGGGCCTGCCTATGGACAGAACCAACCGCCACCCAACATGAATCCCTATGCAAACATAGGTGAGATGTACGGGTATTCTACCATGCCACCACAACAGGTAAGTGTCCTGGAATACTCATAACACCAAAAATGTATGCTGACTTTTGCTCAGGGCAACATGAACAACGAAGAGTTTGAACAGTAGCCAAGATCATTTTCTTCAAGCTACCTTGCAATGGCCTAGACCAAGAACATTCCGATAGTCCTTATTCACGCAAGACCGTGACAGTCGCTGCTGTCCCATGTGACGAAAGCCGCGGGCCTCAATTAGAGATGGGAGAGGAAACAAATGATGGGTATACAGGGAGGTATTACGATGGCGGACCAATAGGCTTTCTTTTGAACTAGTATATTCCCAGGCAAATTTCTGGCGCAGTGACGGATTCCTCCTGAACTTCTGTTATTTTTGTGCCTCGTATTCTGTACGCCCAAGAACTCCCAAGTCGTCTTGATGATCACCCTGGTGCTATACTATTAGCGGTTTATGCCGAATCGTGAAGAGAAATTAGCTAGCGGTGCGCTTCTAGCGGGACTCGCTGCCACGGGTGTCAACCTGTAACTTGTTAGCAATCCGAAGTAGTGATCGTGTAATTAGACATACTTCTCCAACAACATCGGTCCATTGAGGGCGTCTACACGTCCGTATTTCTTGTTACGTGTGGAAATGTCAAAGAACTCATCCTGGTTGTCAGTTTGCAGCAGAGCAATGGTCTGCGCTAGCTCGTCAAGGTTCTCTCTGAGCATTTGACCATTCTCAAGGCTGCTGACAAACTGTACAAGATAGTCTACGTCTAGCGCAAGGGCTGCTACGCCATTAGGGTTGATGTGCTTGACATCAGGGGAGAGGGGAAGGGCCTGCTTTGAGTGAGTGAAATGCCATTTGACGTCAAAATAAGTGCGTACCAGAATCTTCTCCGATGTGTGGCTGAGGGCGTCAAAGTAAATAAGTTCCTTGATCTCTCGAGGGAGACCCAGAAGAGTAGAGTTCATGATGTTGGATAAATACCGGGTCAAAGTCTGCATGTAGTTGCTCGGCTCCTTTTCGACTGTTGACGCAGTCCTGAAAATAAAGTCAGTCAATCGAATACTTCACGCTGAATCATTATTACAAGAACATACCATTCGTATTCTGCCGTGTCAATCAGATCATCAATCTTCGAATTCACAAGTTCGAATATTCGTTTCTCGGCGGTCTTTTTGTTGTCGCGGAAGAAATCCGTAGCCTTAAGTTTGACCGGGCCGCCTGCAGATGTCGACGAGCGCGCTCGAATAAGCAACTGCTCGAGCTCTTGGCAGGCAATCTCGAAGTGCTCCAAGTTAATGAGAATCTGTACGATTTGACCCAGGTATTGGGAACTCAATCGCTCTACCAACGACTTGCAGACCTTTTCTGTAAGAAGTTCGTCTAGAGACTGTAAATGTGGTGAGTAAAACGCCGACTAATTTCTAGAGATGTCGTACCTTTTTGAGCGTTTCATCAATGACATTGGGATGTTGAAAGTGATCGTCGGAGAAGAAGTAGAACTGGTTCAAGAAGTTGCGGATGTCTATACAGCACATGGGGTACATTTGTGAGAAGGGAAGTACACATGGATACCTGTTCTGTCAGTTGACGTGACTTCGCGCAAGGTGGGGGAAACCTACGTAAGTTCTTCCATTGGTTTTTCTTGTGCGAACCAGCTGACGTTGACGACCTTTTCGTATTCCGCTGGGGTATTGATGGCCATTGGCATATAGTCATCCGTCGACACTATCTATCGATTTGTGAGCCAATTGCGTATGAAAGTGGGCATAACACTTACTTCTTGGAAGTCTACGCTAAAACGTTTCTTCAATAGCTCAGCATATTTATCGAACAACTTGAGGAGGAAGTTGTCCAGCATTGTAACAGCATATCCCCACCCCTAGGCCATGTTAGTAGAGTTCCTGGCAGTGCACCCGGTTGTTGGACTTAAAGGCAAGCCTTACCTCCATTGTCTGAATGAAAAGAGCTATAATTGTTTTGATCTTGATCAGGGCCTCCGCATCTTCAACGTCACTCAGCGCCTTCGAGGTGAGATTGATCACCGCCGTGCACATAGACTCCCACAGTTCTTCCACCTTTTGGCCGTGTTAGTTTAAGGAAACTGACAAAGGTACCGCTACTTACATCGTTCGATGAGCGCAAATGTGGAATTCTTTGCATGGTCGCCCTCTCGATGATGGCAAAACCTGCTATTCCTTCCAGCAAACTACTCAACGAATGTTCATCTTCCGCCAGAAGCTCAATAAAGCTCGGTAGTAACAAGTCTTTTTGTTGACGTCGAGTCGCACCATATTCTGAGCGGAACTTTTCCAATTGACCAAGAGCTTCATGAATATGAAGTGCTTCGAGCAAGGGTGTGAAATCCACCTGTAGTTCCTCGTTGTTCAACACATCGAAATCTTCATTTTCATCGCTAACAAGCTCAATGGCCGAGTTGAGCTTGAAGTTGGCCAAAAATGGATCATCTTCCACCCTCTTCTTCTGTCGCGTCCTTCTCATTTCGGTGTGATAAAATGCTACCTCGCCCAGGAACTGCGACGTTTCTCGAATACGGAACAGCCATGTGTTCAAATCCGTCATGACAGCTTCCGAAATCGCCTTCTGAGACGCGGGTATAGACTTTTGGATGACATCGGCCAGCCGATGTTGCGTAGAATAGCGATTCTGGATGATGGGTACGAGATGCTCGTTTTGAAGATCGTCGAGGGATTTCAGGGCGGCGTAATAGTTCTTGCGACGGACAAGTTCGTGTGCGTTGTTGACGGCGTGAAGGATGGTGAGGGAATCCTTGAGGGCGCCGGTGGCATCGGCGATGTTTTGTCGTACGGAAGAGGTATTGACCAAGGCTTCCTTTTGTGTCGCTAGCTTCTTTGTACTTCCGGCAATCGACTCATTCAGACTCAGGATCTCTTGTGTCAAGGTCACTGTTTCCGCCCTGACGTTCTGTAAGTGGTTTATGGAATCGAGGAACTCTTCGTGCCTGGTTAGGCCAATACGTTCGATCTCTGCTTCTCGATCTTCGTAGTATCGACTTAGACATTGCGTCAAAAGAGGGGTTCGGTTCGAGTGGGTAGCATCTTTAAGAACGGGGATCAACTGGTCGAGGAACTCGGCATCTGAGGAAGCGAGGATGACCTAGGTGGCAGGTTAGCGCATTGTTTTGGAGAGAGTTTAAACTGCTGGGGGCTCACATGCGGCACGGCAGATGCATAGTCATCCACAGCTGGTGGACGTCGCGGCATGCCTGCTATATTGAAGTGATTGAAGCTATTTAGTAGCAAATGTTGATTGCTCAGTGTTGAGCGTCGCGTGTCGCAAGCTACCCGCAATGCTCCCTCCCACTCAGTGACGATGCCTCTAGGCTCCACCTTAAATGCCCAGATAAGATAAGAGACCGACACTAAGCCAAGCCGGGAATGGGGATCCTGACTAAGCGGAAGCCCCACTCGCAACGACATCAACCTTATCTGCTAGTAATGAATGAGTGGTGTTTTATGCAAAGTATGAATTATGCCACAGGAATGAGATAATCGTCGATTTCTGCTATTTTGCTTTCCTGTTACTGAAAGCTTAGGGTAATACGAGATATGACATAGGAGCTCCAGCATCAAGATAGCTCTAGATAAGATATCCTATTATTATTGTACTAAAGCTACCTGATATTTGTAGTAGCTGGACACGGCTGGATAAGTCCTTTAAAAAAAAGAATAGTGCAAGATGGTACGAGTTTCTTAAAAATATTGAAATGAAACCAGTGTCTTTGTGCTTTACCATCTTTAGACTCAGACCGTGAGAGAACACAAGACGATAAGCTTGCCAACGAGTAATAGCATATCAGACTGGGAAGAGAGTAAGAATAATGTGGTGAAAGCATTCGCAGGGGCCAATGAAAGAACTAAGACTCAAAGGGTGACCATGAGTGACCATGTGTATCCAGGGGCGTTCCAGGCATAGATCATCATAGCCACAGAAAGGCACCTAGGTTTCCAAGCGTGCTCGTGAATTTTAATTACTTTGTTCGGGCTACAGAAAATATCGCTCTTCCAAGATCTCTCAGTGGTGGAAGCGCAATCGATGTTGATGCTGAGTATACAGCACATAGCGTAGTAAGCGTCATCTTCAAAACAGTTGCTATGGCATGCTCTAAAACGAACAACCAGGCCAGCCATTTGGGTGAGATGAATGATCCTTACCAATAGACATTGGACCTCTAACTCGGCCCGTCGGTAGGATGTGTGAAGGCAATGCTTTGTAGAAGGTGTTCAAGAACGAACGCCTTGTGGTCGACGATAGGTTTCATAAAAATAAATCATATTCGGCAGTTGTAAAGTTCATATCCGTGACAGGGACACTGGTGTTGGTAGGCAGTAGATGCAACCGAAAAGACAGAGGAAACGATATAACCAGAGCTCCATTTTTGCGAGTGTTGTGAACTGCCCTCATGAAGCATGATAAATGCTGGTTTACGTTTCTGAAGCTTTTGACATTGATTGCAATCAGGAGTATAGCGGACTTCGAGCCTTATCCATAGATAACCACTTGAATAATGATGCGGGAAAACTCAGGGGTGAATGTTTTAGCCGCAGAGTGAAACGTTGCCGGGGAGCGAAGCTAGGAAAAAGAAAGATCGGAAGAGATCCGTAACAAGGAAGATGGAGAGGGAAGGGGAAAGAAGTCTATCAAAAGACAGGTGTAACGAATTCATAGTTGGTCGGCTTGTCTTGCCAATGCCAGAAAGCTGAGTAATAATGATCAGTATGATGATGCTGGCGGTCTTGAAAGCAATACCTTGAGCTCGAGCATGGCAAAAGCGGCCATCTCGGCACGTTCTTTTCCATCTATTTATCTTTTGAGGCCATTGACACGTTAGAATATCTCGTACTTGTCTAGTTAGCCGCCTTAGGCAATCATGGAAGTGGAGAGGACGTCGTTCACAGCTGAGCTTAACACTCGATAGAGGCCACTTTGGCTGATCGTGTTCATCCTCTGGAGGGATACGATATATCAGTGTTTGGTCTTGGCTATGTTCGAGAGGGACAACGGGAGCGGAGGATGTGGAAAGGTCCTTACTGCATATAGCCGTCAGCATTGATTTCAGTCTCGGGAATCAGGGGCTAGACAAGGTCGAGGAGCATCCCAACGGCAGAACGTGTGAATCATACTGTCTGCAAGAGCCCAGGCTTTCCAAGTTCAGCACAACAGATATGAGAGTGTTGGTCGTACCCCTAGTAAGAGATGGCAATGCAGGGCGAATGGGTGCCAATGATTCGAACCCAAGGTCACCTAGCAAGATGAACATGGCTACTTCTTCCCGGTCCTGTAGAAAGGCAGGTGGGAAACGGAATCAATACCAGGATGATGTAACACGTAATCTTCATATCCAACGAGGGAAATTCAGATTGAAGTTTCCGGTAACAAATCGCTCAGCAGGTTCATCAAACTACCTTAAGGGTTGGAGGTCGGGAAGAGTATACAGGAGTATGATGCGGCCAGACCGAGATCATGCGAGAATGCTTTCAAAAAGCCTGTGCGGGATCTTGAATATGGCAACAGCCATAGAAGGGCCATTCCATGAGCGATCGGAGCGTGAGCACAAGTATCAAACTTGGTATTAAGGGTAATGCGCCTGAACGTATGAGACCCGGGGGTAGTGAAAGAGAGTAATATCGTGGTACATGGGGGGGTATGTTCCTCAAGACTACTGCATGTCGTGAAGTAAGTAGTTGGTTCAATGACCTGTCAGCTGGCTGATTGTAAGGTTTCAGCCTTCGCTCCTAGCACTTCAGGATGGCAACTGGTGCGTGTCGAATCCTGGCTGTAGGCTCTGCCTGGCGGGTCTTTCAAAGTAGAATCTGTCCAAATTGGACTTATCAAGGGCGGTGGCCATATGTGCTTGATGATGAGAGCACCACAGGATTCAAGTTGGTGATTTTGGAGGATGTTGAAGCTCGTCACTCGTTGGGGTTTGTACAGATTTGCACATAATCAAATATCCATGGTGACTTTGAGATTCTCAACAGGAAGACACCAGCGCAAGCTGGTAGAGTGGTGTTGGTGAGTAGTCGAAGACAGTGAGGAGTGGCAGGAAATTTTGAGCAGAAGTCGTGATGAACGTGTGGATGACTGAAGGACTAAGGTAGTGAGCTATGAATATACTAGAACTGAAGGTTATGGTGGCTTTCCCACCTTTGTGCATGTGCACTATAAGTTCGACATCGATAGAAAAGCTTGTCCCGCGAGTCGCATATCAGCGATTGTGAACGAGCATTGAATCTGAGGCCGATAGTGAAGGGATTGGTGATATTCTCATGTGTCTGCAGAAGGGGTTGTGGCGTGTTGTATCCACTGGTGTAGGACCCTGGTAATTGGAATTGTTGTTTGTTGGATTCTTCCTTTAGATGCCTAAGGAGGTAGGTAGGCAGCCTTTCCATCCCGCCCTTTCACTGGCCCACTTGTATATCACCCAAATCCAAGTATTTGCTAACATTTAAGCAGGCTGATGCTAACTGATTGTCTGCCTATCGCCTTCTTTTCATTATGGATGACTTTCAAAACTGCTTTAGTATTCGCCCTGGAGCCAGTAGGCATTCAGCAAATATTCATGATATCCGATCTTGCAACAGCTTGTTTAACTATAAGCCACAGATCACAATCATGTCAGATACGCCTCGAAGACGCTCGGCTGGGTTGCTATTACCAGAAAGTAAGCCAGGCCTACTAAGGACTCCCGTAGAAGTGTTGAAACCATAACACCAGGACTAAAAGGCCGGAACAGAATCAAGAGCAGCTCCCTAGTAACAACTCATCGCTAATTCGCACAGTGGACAAACCTGATCCGGGCTGCATGTGCTTCCTAGAATGATATCCGAACAAACCAAATAACGAAACAGAGCATTTACGCCTAAAGAAAGCGAGGATTCTTCAGTACAACGTATGGCAAGGAACTAAAACCATTTTCGAGATCGACGTCACGGCCCCAACGATGCTGATGATTGCTTCGTGAAATTGCTGCCATTGCAATGCACTGGGGTATGCTATCCAGTACAGAAGCATCGAGGCTTCAGCTCATGGGCGAAGAAACTCAGAGGAAGTGTTATGGTTGATCATGTTCTAGCCCCCTGGTCATTAGTATACCAAACCCATCCTTTTACTTGCTCGAATGGCAGGCCCAATTTGAATCTGCCAGTCTGGAGTTCAAGCCTTATCGAATCAATTGCTAATCATGCTTGTATTTCTTTTTACAGATAATCCTTCCGATTCCACGAACAAAGAAATTCGTACGGAGTACAGCATGTGTGTTGATTGTAGTCAACAAACAAGACACGGGGTCATGCTGAGAACACCAACAACCTCTCAAACTACGGCTCCGCGCTTACTCAAGCCCCCGAAAGCATTGTTTCCGCAAACAGACCACACATTTAGAAACAGCACTGAGGGGGAAAGGTCAGGGAGAAAGTCTTTCTCGGGCGGGACTCGAAAGCGCCAGAACAATGCACGATCTTTAGGATGCCATCAGAACAAAGTTCTTACAGTTAAGACGGATGGAATGTGTCTAGAATAGGTCAAACTATAATTGGAGTAGGTCCCAATTATTTGAAGCCTTCACCAGGACTAGCTTCCTTAACTCAACTTCAAAGATTCAGGGGGTTCATCCCTCGGGGTACAACTGAGAATCAGTTCCGATCATATGCACAGAACATGTTGTTGTTGGGTAGGGAAAGAGACGCGGATAAACTTGAAGTGATATGATATAATGTGTTTGGGTTTTGATGAGCCAGTTGATGGATCATCGGCAGATCGATTCGGTAGCCTGCACGTCTCCGGCGTAACACCACCAACTTCACAGCCAGTACCAAATGACGGTATCAAGAGCTTGGCGTACATTAGATGAAAAAGACAAAGACAACAACAAACATGCTATCGCTTAGGTGTTTTCTCTGCATGAAGCTTTATCTACATGGCACATTTCAAAACTTTGATGAAAGGGAAGCGTGGGATGTGGGAACATCAGTACACGACAATTGTGAAACAGAATTATGACGTTTATGTAATTCTACAAATTGAGTAGTATTTATTAAATTTAGACATAATGTCGAGAAATCCTACTCTTTGAAGTATCTAACGCTCCATATTTACCTTTCTTTCATCACAGACGAATGATTGTGAGACTGGTAGCCGCTGTATTGATGGTAGGTAGAAGTAATCTCGTCCTACCTACCCTACGTAGCCGTAGCCAGCCGCTGGCGCAGTAGGCTACAGAATGTGACGACCGTTTTTCAGTTATCTGTGGCCAACGTCCATGATATTAGATTTGGCCAGGCTGACAGCCAACCAATATCTTTCCACTTTCCACATAGCCTTTTGTGAGTGGCAGTTCTCGACAGCATCCAACAATCAACAGCCCATACATTTTTAATACGTGCAAATCGACTCGAGCCCAGAAGTACGTTGCAAACCTCTGCATCTTTCACATCACCGACGCTGACTCCAGCATGATTTATAGGGTTATTCTGCTTTGCAGAGGAATGATGACTTGCTAACGTCACGGCTAGCTCACCAACTGCATCGTCCAGACACGAGTTTCGTTTCATAGCGACCCTATATGAGGAACAGGAGATCTACGAAATTGAAACTACTGTCGATGGCTTCCTTCTCCTCTCTACTGCTATGGAAATCAACATCGTACCAACCAAGTCCTTTGTACACAGCTCCTCCCCCCTTCGTCCTCAGTCATCATGGCAACACTAACATGTTGACAAGATCAGGCATTCAAGACTCATCCTATCCCCCATCCCATCCCTCATTTCATAAAACGACTACTCCTTGGACTCATCTACGATAAATGCTGGCACAAGCTCGAGAATGTAAGAGTCAGTGGCACTCCGGATAGTTGCATCACCTTTGGCTCTCACTAAACACACCAAAGCCCCAATTCCGAGATCCGGACCACTACATCCATATCCCAGATCCCCAATTGTTCCTGCGTAAATTAGCTCCTCCATTGGTATACAAACGAAATAGGGGCTATTTGTGTCGAGGATGGCTTTTACTCCATCAACCCCAAGTTCGGCACTTGTTCTTGATACGGAACAGCCTCCCAGAAACCCCTTGTTAGGTTTGGCCACTACAAAGCTAGCCAACCTGGGAATGAAGCTGAGAGGTGCGGTGATTACGGTTAAACTCACTTATTGTCTGCCATGATTGCCTGGATGAGGCTTGGTTCCCGTCTCAAAACGAGTTTCCCCTGTGGTCATCGCAAGTGGATGAGTATACCCCATGGCAACTTCCTGAGCGTTTCCAGCAGTATCGTTAATGACGCTTGAGATTTCTTTGTAGAAGCTGGCAGCAAGTGAGTTAGCAATCAATTGGATAGCAAGTGTTTTGGTGGTAATTAAGTTAGCCCCTATATTGTCTCGATTGTCCTGGATACTTGCAACAAAGAATACCGCGATTTGGTAACGCGGTATGAAGCTACCGTGTTACTTACAATCTTTGACTTTTTACAAGAAGATTACAGTCTCGGCGGATTGCGTGGATGGTCGTGATCTAGGAGTTGATTGTTTCAGGGGTTGGGTAAAGTTTGAGTTCAGTTCTACAACTTCATTTGAATTAGTATGAACACCAGTAGCCAGTAGACTCTACTAGAGCTCAAACTCTTGCAACCCAATCATTTGTATATGGACAATCTCTACGGGTAAGCTGCCTATACGAAAGGAAGGTAGGTTAAATTCAACCAAGAGCTCAAGGAAAGCGGAATCTTGATGGCAAACTGTGGAACACGTGCCCCTATTTCCCAATCCGAGTAAAGAAGACCACCCACGCTCTTGAATTGACTAAAGTATGTATGTGCACTCTGGCAACGAATATATTTTGCATAGGCGTACTAGCCCTTGGAATAGAGCCAGAGGTTATTGCATGTCCTGTGAGCGCGTAGACGGACCAGAGTAGCGAGGTTCTATGTGATGAACGTTACAACGTTCTGTGCTCACGATCGATGTTTTTGTTCTAGAAGAAGTCGGTATTGTGAGCCGGAACTGGCCTTGATCGTTCTCTGCCATTGATTGAGTTCTGAGGGTCGGCCGGAGGACAATCACCTGTAAGTTTCCAAAGTATGTTAGCCAAAGTCCTTTCCCTTTTTTCCATGTTCTAATACCAACTCATGCTCTGAATAGCTGTAGTCAAGTCCCTGAAAGCCGTAGAGAGATCCAATTAAGTGGAGATGCAAACCTGAATACTTGAAAGCCAAATCAGACCGAAACCTTGCGCTGTAGATGAAATGGGACCCAATCGCACTGTGATTTCATCCCAACAAGTGTCAAGCCTGAACCTCGATTCTCAATAATAATTGAACAGGCTGTAACCCTTGGGCCCAAGGACTAGAGGTATGTGACACCCTTCACTCTCCAATTGGTCGTCATAGCCACAGCCAAATGGATGGATGCTGATGACCCAGAGTCCATGGTGTAAGATGATTGGGCCACGAACCCCAATCTTCGAAAATGGGTATGTATCCTCAGACGGTCTACCTTTGGACCACTGTAAAACCTGGCTCCTGGCTCTATCTTCAGCGGGCATGAAGCCCCTTTCAGCTTAAAAGAACAGCACAAAGCCTGTAATTGGTGTCAAAACACTTTGAAGGAACCTCAAGATGGTGGCGTAGCAGTCTTGAGTCCTTTCTCGGCTTGAGGTCGTGGAATCTGGCTCTGGAGAGGTAAGGGCATGAGTTGAAGGACCAGCCACCTAGGAACAGGGCTCAATGGTCGTGTAAGTTTGGTAACCCTCGAAGAAAAGCTGTCAGCTTGGTCTGTAGTTTCATAACTACTCAATGACTTTACGGTCTCATTGTAGTGTCGTTGTGGTAGGGGCCTGGCGCCCCAGACTTCTCCTGCCAACATAGAAAGAGCCTGCATCAGCAAGAATAAGGAGGGCGAACTAGGATCTTCTTTCCTACTTGTGGGTGACGTATTGGTGACAACGGCCGGTACCGACCACTTTCCCTTGTATTCTTGATACGTGGGACGTCTCAACTCTTCTTGGCTATGGAATAAAGAACGACGTTGAAGTGCTCACTGAGGATGGAATGGGTCGTGTCGTTGGGTACGGTTAAGGATATCGTATTGCTCTTCGGTTGACGTGTCTCTACCTAAAAGCTCCTGCTGCCCTTTCCATTAGTTTATATCCTAGGCCAAGACTTTTGAGATGGTGCTTGGTATCACGTATCTTGTTGGATGTACCTTCTCGAACTGGACATCATCAAGTCCGTGAAGACGTTGCGGGATCTCAACGGTCAAAGGCGCGGGACGTTACGACTCTATGTTGAAAGTTACCCTCCGAGCACATGGCAGCCACGTTTGGCACTCAACGGTGATGGTACGCAGGTAGTTTGCGTTAAGAATCAATGGAGAGAGTGGTATGTGAAACATAATGACCAAAATTGGGACAAACATTTCGGACCAAAACAAAGACTTGGGCGTTGTAAAGGCATGAAGGCATCAAGATAACGGGCGAATAAAACAATACAGGGGGCGAGTACGGGTTGTGGTGCCTGACGTGCCTTTCCATAGTGGAGTGACAGTGACGTGGGTAATTTCCAGGGGGCCAAGCGTTGCGAATACCCTCGCCCGCCTAGGGAGACACTTGACCACGACCACATCATAACAGCATCCTAATAGCATGATAAACAACCATAATATACTATAGATCATGGAGAGTAAGTGAATACATATTATCCTATATTTACATGCAAGTTGGAACAAATAGCGCCAAGTTACATGATATACATATCTAGGACTACATGGAGAACACTATCACGAAAGACCTCAACACCATGATGATATTATGATCAATATAAAAGCAGAGTCAGGAGGGACTCGTTCGTATGGTTATGGCTCACTATATCACGTTGCGAGGTGGGGAATATCAAACAACCTCATCGGCACCGGAAGGGTCAACAGCCGAAGCCACATCATGACATCAACATGGAAGGCACTCGAATTCGTCTGATGTTGAGCACACAAATAATAATTCGAGAGCTTCATGCAAAAATACAATATGCAGGAATCAGCATGCAAGTCCATGAGGGTTACGGAACTGTTGGCTGGGTAGCAAGATGTTGAGACTATATGGCTGTTGGGACGGACAAGCCAAGCCAGATATATATCAAACTTGGTAGGGAATTAAATGAGTTTACTATGGTATATATAGGTGGTAGCCATCCGAGCTTTACTTGAATTTCATCCCCCGTGTCCCTATTATCCAATTACTTTGCCCACTACGTCCCAGCAACTGGTGCCCCTGAGACCAACTACCCCTCTGAACTTGTAGGCAGGCAGGCCATCCGCACCTGCCATTACATCCTCTCTCGTACAGACAGGGCTTGATATCTCTCGCACGCCTCCCCACTTTTCCTTACCTTCTATCCCAACTCCCTCCCATCTTCCCTCCTCTTTGCTCTCTTTTCCTTTCTCTCTCCCACCGAACATCAACATCACCACGTTCAGAATTCCATTGCATTTTGTGCATAGAATTCAACCTTGGTAACCTTGATCTTGTTCATATCTTCTTTCATTTCAGCTTCTACCTAGAAGCATCGCATACCCCGAACCTTCACTATCTTACCTCCCATTTTGTTCACACAAATCTCCCCTCCACTTGGTACCATGGCTTCTCGCCGTGATCCCCGTGCCTTTGGCACTGCATCTTCCTCTCCAGGTGGTATTCCCTTTGACTCTGTCCAGACTACCCCGGATACGCAGCTCACTGCGTTCTCGCGCGAGTCTCGTTATGGCGTTCCTGGCCTCGGAGGTCTCATGCCCATGGTCACTCCTCAGCAGGATGTCTTTGCTGGGCCATCTTACTTCCCCCCAGCTCATGTCGAGAACCGTGGCGCTTCTCAGTTCGATCAGGATCCCTTTGTCGACTCCAACCCTGGCCTTTCTGCCGCTGCGACTTCTTTTCAGCCGGGTGCTACTTACTCCAAGGGCAAGGCTGTTGCTACTCTGCTCCCTGAGGGCAGCCCTACCATCTCCAGTGCTCTAAGCCATGATATGGAGATCGCTCACCGTCTTGAAGTTTGCGACACTCCTATCCCCTCGGTTCAGGATGTTGGTGACTTCCTCACTGTAAGTAAAACTGCCCGTTCATTAATGTATGTGACTCACTGAAATTATCTCAGGAACTGTCTCGCAAGGGTCAAGAGCTCTTTGGTAGCCGCAACCTGGAGAACTCTGATGGCCACATCTATGTGTGCTTCGAAGATCTCCGGGATGCTATTTGGGCTTTCGGTGCCATCCGACAAGCCAAGAAAGGATGGCTCCCTTCCTACGTGAAGATCAACAAGGAAAGAGTAAGTTACTTCCCTTGAGTCCTCGATCCATCTTTTTACTGACCTTCTGTCCAAGCTGGACATGGGGATTGTCCGATTCTCTGAGCTTAGACAGCTTGACGTTGAAGTTTCCATTACCAACTTTTCTATCATCGACCCTGGACACGTCGATGAGATCGTCCAGCAAGCCTTGAACCGCTATGGCAAGCTTTTCGCCCTGGTGCGCGTTGTCAGCCTTCCCGATGGCTCCTTTCGCGGTGTTGCGCAATATTGCAAAGCTGCTGATGCCCACTATGCCTTTCAGTCTTTCAACAGCTTCACCATCAGCGTAAGTCTTTTCATCCCCTCACTTGGCCCTCTCATCTAGCTTCATGTCTGGTTCTATCCTCTGACCACTTTGACAGAACGTGGTCATTACCCTGAAGCAGCCCCAGGACGCCGGAGCTGTTGTCGGCCTCAACAACCTCGTTGGTGGCCTGCAGGGACTCTCCGTTCAGGCCGCTGGTAACCGATACCAGCAGACGTCTCTTTACACCAACCCTCCCTACAGTGGTAGCATGTTTGCTAGCGGACGTGCCCCTCAGGGTAACCCCTTCGCTGCAGCTGGCGCCTACCAGTTTCCGCCCAGTGCACTTCTTCAGCAATTTGTACCACCCTCGCCAGCTTTGACTGCTCAGAACAGTCTCATGCACTCGCGTGGATCCAGCCTCTCCTTTGGAGGAATGGGTGGGTTTGGCCCCTTTAATCCTCGCCGCAACCAAATCTCTCGCTTCGGTCGTAACGGCCCTAACCGTGGGCTCAACAATGTCGTTGACCTCAACGAGCTCATTGCCGGACGTGATGTGCGCACTACTGTAAGTTCTCGAAACCTTTCATTACTAGTGTCATGTCTGACCTACTTCCAGATCATGCTGCGAAACATTCCCAACAAGGTGGATCAGCCCCTCCTCAAACGCATTGTGGACGCCTCTTCCTTCGGCAAGTACGACTTCATGTACCTTCGCATCGACTTTGCCAACGATTGCAAGTAAGTACAAGACACATCGAAATATCACTCCAACACTAATCATCCTTTAGCGTCGGATATGCCTTCATCAACTTTGTCAAGGCCGAGTACATCATCGATGTGAGTTCCCTCCAGTTCAGTTTGATCTCCTGCACGTACTAACTCTTTATTAGTTCGTCCAGGCACGCGCCAACAAGCGCTGGTAAGCTAGTCACGTCAAGTGACCTGCCTTCATTCCTCTGACTGACATGAACAGGAACTGTTTCAAGTCTGACAAGGTCGCCGAGGTCTCGTACGCTAGTAAGTTCAGCCTTCTTTCTCACTCTGTGGTCACCACTGACACACAATAGCTATCCAAGGAAAGGATTGCCTGGTACAGAAGTTTCGAAACTCTTCGGTAATGCTTGAGGCGGAGCATTATCGCCCGAAAGTTAGTAACCTTTTATGTGTCTTTGTCAGTCTTCAACTGACATGCATAGCTTTTCTTTACTGTCCATTGCGAGGACAGTGATCTCGTTGGTCAAGAGGAGCCGTTCCCAGGCCCCGATAACCAGTCGAAGATGAAGCGATCGGTTGAAAACGCGGAGCATGTCGGTATGTATCTCATTGTGACTAGCATCATGAACTAGCCCTGACCAGCATGTTACAGGCCTCTTCACCCCTACCGCGGGTCAGCAATTCCGCGACGAGCAGCGACGCCGCCACTCGCAGTACGATCGTGGAACCCGCCTTGCGGCCCTGGAGGAGTTCTCTTACGAGACCTCCCTTGGTCCCTACTACGGTCGTTACTACCGCCAGTAAGCGTTGGAAACTCCTCAAAGATCATCTTGATTTTTGATCTTTTTTCAAAAGTCATCTTGAGGCATCTTGAGGTTGGAGTGTTGGCCTTCTTGGCCTTTGGCACGATGCGTGTATCTTCGATGGCCTTTAGTGGTTAGAAAGGTCTTGACTAGTCTACAGTAT
The DNA here is from genome assembly GCA_020744515.1 of Fusarium tricinctum. NCBI lineage: Eukaryota > Fungi > Ascomycota > Sordariomycetes > Hypocreales > Nectriaceae > Fusarium > Fusarium tricinctum. Next base: position 3,647,854 of record JAGPXF010000001.1, read on the forward strand.
CTCGGTTGGACCATCGAATAGTCCCAAGTTGTACCAGCTATAACGCACGTAGATACTAGATACATGAAAACAGGGGATAGAATTCATCTATCACACTTTGAGGCGCACTGCACAGGTGAAATTTTCATGCTCGTAAGCAAATCACGTATGGCTCGTTACCGTTACTTTGGCAAAACCCGGTAAAAAAGTTCAAAGAATTTGATTTCTGATCCTAGCTAAGTACATCATCATCCTGACTCTCACGGCGACGATGGATTCTCAGGCAACGCTGGTAATGGTTTACGTGAATTACCTGGATGCATCGCTGGTAAACGACGTAACGTGATCGGCTGGGTTTCATGAGGTGGTGAAAGGTCTGACGATGAGGGATAGCCGTCAGATCTTGGTGTTGGTGGTGGCGAAAGCTGCTCACGCTCCACTCGATCATTGTGCAAGTCGTCGATGAAAGAAGCGCGATGATGCAGCTCAGTTGAGCTTTCATCTCCCGCCTCTGCGGACACGGGCATATATCGAACTCTTTGGCGATCTACACCCCCGTGTGTGTCGTAAACTCCCCCATACATTGCTCGAACGCGAGAGGCAGGCGATCCAGCATCATAAGGAGCCAGACCAGCCTGGTCGATGAAAGGTGCCAAGTAAGGAAGGGATCCGCTGCGGGAGAATATGACTAGGAGGAGACACGACAGAAGAAGTACGGCTTGTACTATGGCCATTCGTTTCTGAAAGACTACCTCGTCGGCGAGGAGGTTGAGACGAGTGCTGAGAGCAAAGATCTCGCGATTGGACTGGTCACGCTGGCTTTCGAGGGCGATGACTGTCGACTGCCATATCTGGTCGTACTGTTCACGAACGGAGCGTAGCTCGGCCAGAACGGTCTGATTGAGATTCTCGAGGAACAGTGTTGCCTTTGAAATTTGCTTCTGCTCTGCACGGTACAAAGTCTCAGACATATGGCGGGCTTGCTCTTCGACGTATTTCAGAGAGAGGGTAAGGTTGGTCTCGACTTGTATCAGACGTTTGGATACGGATTTGAAGAAGCCTTCCTGCACGGGAGGCGAGGCAGGTGGTCCAGAGGCTGTTCCTGTGCTGCCCTTCTTGGTATTAGCAGTATTGGCAGGAGAAGGTTTTGAATTGGCGGGTAAAGATTTTGCGGCAGATACTGCCGTTGAAGAAGATGGTGTGGTTGTTGTCTTGGAGCTTGGTACATGGGATGTTGGTTTCGAGGTTGGTTCAGTATTTGAGGATGACACGGTGGAGGGGCTGGTTGGTGATATGGCCGGTTTTGCGCTTGGAGAAACGGTTGTGGAGGATAATGAGGATGTAGGCTCCTCACTTGCTGGGTGTTCAAATCTGGTGATATGTGATGTTGCAGTACCCTTCCGCTCTCTCTCATCTTGAGAGTTGGGCATAGAGGCAGCGCTGGTAACGTCTACCGAACTATTGTGGTTTGATGTCGTGCGTGATGTCTCATCGAGTGAGACGGGACAGAACAATGGCACGAAGAGGACCTGCGACGTGACATTGACTTTGCAGTATGGCATCTCCTCTATGAATACCGGCTTGGCAGGTTCAAGGGGCTTTTCTATCTGTCGTGGCTTAAGGGACTCTTCTCCTGAGGGCAATTCCGGAAGTGGTTCTTCAACCTCTTCATCAGGGTTCGAGTCTTCGTCGCGGGCTGGGTCGGCGTTCCATGCGTGGTACGGTTCAATCATACGCGATCCATGGATTCGAAGTAACGAGACCGGGCACCAGAACTCCTTTCCGGAAAAGTTGAGGAACTCGATGCGGACGTACTTTGAGTAGATTTGCGGGTTCTCAACCAAGAAGGGTTGGAGATCTCGCGTGTTCCGTGCCTCAAAAGTGCCAATTTCTTTCCACTTGTCGATCTTTACTGGATATTGGTCACTAACACTGACAGTAAAGCGACGGAGCATGCTGGAGAAGAACTCGAAGTTGGCAAGGACGACAGTATCGATGAGGACGTCGTCACTCAATTCGACGATGACGAACTTGCTTTTGGCGCGGCATTCGAAGAGCATGTAAGAGTCTTTGTTCTCGACTAGAATACTTTTTGCTTTCTGGGCACCGGGGCTTACTTTGAGAATGGTGGCGCCGGCGTCGAACGAAGCGTAGTTGAAGCGTTCCTTGCACGTCTTGCCAGCATCTTTGCTTCTATAGATGGATGCTTGACCGTCCCCATAAACGACTGCCTTGCCTGATCCATCTGTGTAAGCCTTGTCAACGTCTGATGAGTGGTCTTTTGATCCTCCGGCGTTATCCATATAACTGTCAAAGTTCAGGGATATTTCCCCTTCCTCGCCAAGGCCAGCGTGGCCCATGTCTGGGGGTGTCCTGTCCCGAGGTTTTGCTTTTCGGGCATTGAGATGTTTAGGGTCCTGCCCTGTCTTTCGTAGCATCGTTACTTTCCAGTCCTCAAAGGACATGAAGTGTTTCGCAGCTCCATCTCCAGCTGCATCTTGCGATTCATCTTGGACGGTAGCGGTGGACGCTGGTTGTTGGGATTGGGACTCCCTCTGTGCGTTGTGGGGTGGCGCATCGCTTTGTGTCGCGTTAGAGGCGTCGGCTGTCGAATTGGGCGCCGAGGGGGTCGCGCTCGCAGTTGTGCTTGTCCAAGAGCTCGTAAGACAAGATTGAGGCAGGGTGTGGATGATGTAGTTGATGGTTCGGGCGTCGCAGGTCGATACTGTGGTGGAGGAGGATTCATTCAGAGTAGGGACAGCATTGCCGGGGTCAGAAGCATGAGAATGAGACTGAGCTTGAGCTTGAGTCAATGCGGGAGTAAGTGCTAAGATCCGTAAAATGGTCGAGCCTAGCGATGGCATCGTGATCTCGCGGGTTGGCGACACATTGAAGCGCGCTGAGGTAGATATGCCCTGTGGGAATTGGATTGTGGATGGAGGTTGGTGCTGGAACTAGACACAGAGTGGGAGTGGGTGTAGGCCGTACCTAGGCTGTTGCCGAGACTCGTCTAACTGCAATTCGATCCACTGACATGGTTGGATGCAGGTGATTGGTGCAACAGCGAGGTTTGGTGTTGTGTAAGTAAACTCTGTTACAAAGCAGCAGCAAAAAAAGAGGATTTAAATAAATAAATGGTTGGTTATAATTGCGTCTCTATGTGTGTAATCCGTGTTAGACTGTTAGTTGATGCGAGCTTGACATCTCGCCGGATGGACAGGGGTCACAAATGATGCCGAATTTGGGTCGAGTACTACAAATTGAATGAGATGTGGCATCAAGGACATTCTTCAACCTCAGTGAAAGAGACCTTGCGAAATGGTCAAAGAGCCTTATTATTAGCCTCATTGTGGAACATAGGCCTCCAGTATAAGTGTCGGAAAAATCATCAAATGTATTTCAATTGCAATATTATTCATTGTCCATTGGGAATGGAATTGCTCTAGCAGTTTGCTCTCCTTCATATCTTGTTCATTTTTAACATATTTGAATAAACTACTAAATTTGTTTATTCTTGTTTCTTAAATCATTTTATGTCTTCTAACTATTCCCAAATTCCATAGTATCCAAATTCGTATGAAAAGGCTAGTGAGCTCTGTCACAGAGTGTCAACTGGTAAGGTAGAGCGTACCACCACGACTGTGGAGTCAGATTTGGATGCCTGCTTGAACTTGGATCGTGCAACAACGGCCATACAAGTAACTCGCAGGGCCAGTCATGCCATCTTCAGCGTCATTTTATCAAAACTGATCCGCTACATCTTCTTCGGAGATCGATCTTATACTGGCATATGTCTGATTCCCTCTCGCCTAACTGTTATGTGCTTTCACTACACTTTCTTTTGCAAATACAACCCTTGAGAGTCCTTCATGATCGAAGACTTCCAGGTAAGTTCTATGGGAGGAACTGTAGACTATATAAACTGACACAATAGATTTTCCAGTTATCGCGGCCATCGTCATCTACCACAGCATTGAATGCAGTTCAAGTTACGTCGAGATAAACTTACGACAAGCCGTTTCCTTTGAACCAAACAGACAACGACCAATGATAGAGACAAACCAAAAGAGCCAACTGCAAGGTAAGTTACCATTCTAGGAATTTTCAACTCTCGTAGTTTGTAGGTATACCGTATCAACAACAACTAATTTCAACTGCAGAAGCCAAGCGGTATCCGATAGCAGCACCCTTGCGAAATGAGCCGCTACCCGAGCCAAGACATACTTTGTTCCTGAATTGCTCCACATGCCAAGCAACAAAACAGCGCAAGACCATCCTTCGCCACGTTCTAAGAGTTGGTTCATAATCAACCCAAGAGTTTCGATAGAAAACTCCATGTCCGAAGGTTAAACTTGGTCGAAAGACAAGGCAAGAGGAAAAGTTAACGCTTCATTGTCTGACACTTTGCCTATCTAGCATCCTATAAGCGCCGGTCTGAATCTCAACTTTATTGGACTCAGGAGCCTTCAGGCCTACCTACACAAAGGTCCGACGTCGAGAATGTGGAATAAGTGGTCTAATTCTGGGCGATCATATCAGGAAGCAGCCGAGACAAGCACCACAACTATCCTTGTCCACCATCTACTCACGCATTTATACACGGCCAATCGAAATAGTCAACAATGTCTGTTGTCTACTCATTCAATTCCTGCGCCGCTGGTCAGGCAGACCAGATCCACACACGCCAAGTACACTTGGTGGACGGGTTAAAAGCCCCTGTTGGATGGCCCTTGGCAGACACCTTATCTTATGGTAATAAGCTACCGTGTTCCCCATCATTTTCAGCCTTGACTGGCTGCCCTGTCCCTTCTTACGAGACCCCTAATCAACGATGGGCCTCACGGACTGAGCTTCCATCCGTACGGACTGTCACTAACAATGATCTCGACGACGACCTTCCGCGGGCTCGACAGCCAGCAGGTCTAGCTAAGGAACCACAGGCTCTTCAATATCGAACGGGTTCGATATTCATCTTCATATCCTACATTTTGATACTTCTCGTACCTTGGTTCTTTACCTGCGCCTCCAATAAACAGGTATTCGTACATTGATCAATCAGGATCAGTCACACCCACAGAAGCAAAAGGATGGAGTAGATTGCGCATTGCCCTTAGTACGCTCACCTCGATTGCTGGTGTTATTGGCCTTCCCATCGTTTCTTGCCTGCTTGCCCGTGGAGCGGTTGTTTACACTCAAAGACGCAGTGCAAATCAGACACTCAGTGTTTTGCAACTATTCATGCTGGCAGATAGGCAATGGCTCAATCCTGCGTTTCTTCTGAAACGCCAAGATAATTCCAAGCGCCAGATGGGACCGATCTGCTTTTGGCTGGCGGCTAGTCTCATCTTGATAAGTGAGTTCGGAAACCCCTGGACAGTATTTTCTCAATCCCATGAGTCCCTGCTAATCTCTTGGGGAAGCCGCTATTCAACCACCCATTCAAGCGATACTTGTTCAGGACGAGAAAATCAACGTTGTGACATGCAAAGGACACCCCAGTATGCATCGCAATTTCGACGTGAAGGCTTGCCAGCTCCCATTTTGTGATAATAAAACCCAAGTCGTTGCTTATGATTCGGAGCCCATCAACCTCAACTTCTCACCGCAGAACTTGGTCGTCAAGAGAACGAGCCAGAAGCTCGTCAGCGCCACCGGGCATGATATTCAACCCTACTTGTGGTCTGATGGTGCTTCTTCCTCACGGCAAAACTTTCACATGGACACGTGTCGAACCCTCAGCTGGTACTATGAAAAGTCGGCTGATAACACTGAAATGAAACGCCTCTACTTTGCCTCCCAGTCATAAATGGAACCTCAACGGGAGTTTACCGTCATCACGCGGTCAGAATGGACTCGACAGCCAAGTGCTTCCAAGAAGAGAGCTTCCCGAATCATTGTGAAGGGAAGAAGCCGTTCAAAACTTCTCTTTCTGCTGACTGGTTGAATATTGATATCTGTGTCGAAGGAAGCTTTGAAACCGTTCCTTGGAACACAAGTAGAGATAAACAGGAGCATTCTGAGAGGATGTGGCTGTCTCTGCGATGGGATGTTCCGAAGGATGATGAGTACTACCCATTCGCCAAAAATGAGAACTGGGTGCTTAGGTGCGAAAGCGTATCGAGAAGAGGTTGGTTTGAGCTACCGAATAGCGTCAACCCCATGCCTGGGCCCCTTTTGGACGAATGGCCTTCGCTACGAAAGCTCGAATTAGAGTACAACGACTAGTATCCGGAGGGCGCATTCCGAGAGGCCAGGTACCCAGCCGCAGAGTATGTGACTAGTCATCCACCTGTATCTTTCTTTCTTGCTACGAAAAGTTACACTAACTAATAATTTCCCTTTTTAGAGTCTCAGATGGAAACTTGAAGAACTATCGCAGCTCGGCTTCAGATTTTGTGGCCGATCCCTTCAACACAGAAACCTTCCGGACCCCCGGCCCGCTCATGACAACCGCCTTGGCGATATTCGGAAATACATCATTCTTCTATGCCGCCAGTATGTCTGACAACTAATCATCGAATCAGACTATCAATAGCATCTGCAAGCAGGCTTCTTTACCATTGACCGGACTTGGGCTCCAAAAATACCAACACTGGTGGTGCAACAGGGCGAGCTTGGGAAGCTACGAGACCACGCCTAGCATTCAGACCTTTATGGCCTCCTCTTTTGAAGGTTTCAGAGACAGTGCCCAGACTGAGAGGATGCTGGAAATGGGCATGTTCTTTGCGAACGAAGCCCTACTTACAACTGCGGCAAGCGGGACGCCCGGCGCATCTATTTCAATCCGGGGACAACCATTACTAAACCCAAGAAAGACATGGCAGCTGTAATATGTGTCTCGGTACTGATTGGGTTGCAAACCATTGGGCTGTGTGTCTTGATGCGGTACATTCTGCATGCCCCTACGTGGACCAACACTCTCGACGCAGACGCCCTTGCGCAGATAGTGGGGCAACTCAAGGAATGGGGAGAGCCAAGGCCAGATCTCACACAAATTTCTGGTGTTGTGGGAGTAGATTCGACTCGACATGATGCGGATGCATCATATGTCAGACTGTCGACAGCGCATGATACTTCTGTATAATGTGGAGGACTTGATACAGTCTTGGGATGAATTCATCCAGTATTGTGTAAGTGTATTAGAATTTGTAATTATTCTTGGAAAAGCTGAGCATATTTCATTACAAGAAAGGCATAAGATGATTAGAACGCTTGCATCCCTAATTTAGATACTGACTTGGTGAGATTGTATATGTAGGCATGAATAACGAATGAGTGTTTCTACATATTTATATTGAACGATTCGCAGCGGTTTGCACTGTGCAGTTAAGTTCCTGCCCGTGATGGCAAAGAAGGGTGTCGGAAATAATACGCCCTTGTTTATTCCCGCTCTTAAAACGGCTTAGAATAGAACCAACTCAAGGGAAGGAATGAATATGTACCTACGAGTCGTCTATCGGTTCCACTTAAATCTGACCAAGTTCTACCAAGCTTTATTGATCCCCCTTTCACTGGACTACGTACGCATTCTTTTGGTTTATTTATCTAGCACCAGGCGAAGCTGCCCGCTACGCCTCTGAAGCTTCCATCACAACATCTCTATCTGCTCATTATGATGGGCCTCATAACACTTTATAACTAAGCCCTGGGAGATCCACGACGAATATTAAAACTATTGGCAGTTTTCGTGGCAGTTTCGATATGTCTTGTTTTCGGATTCAAAATGGGTCGGCCCGCTCAGCCGGATATCAAGGCTCTCCCGGCAGATGACCCCAAAACGATCACACAGATCGCCAAGTTTTACATTGATAACCCAATACAAGCACCCTACACAGACAAGTTCTGGGAGATGGGTCAGAGATCCAGATTGCTTAGTCAGTGGTTACAGAAAGCAAATACTCTAAGACCCAAATCGAAAGAAAGAAGAGAACTCGATGCTACTACAGAACAAGTTGCCCAACAGCTTTTTCCATTTCTTCAAAACCCTCCACGTAATCAAGGATCCAAGACACCGCTGGCTGATTTGAAAAACTCTTACAAGAAAGGATCACGTGGCATCGTCATTCCCGTTGGCGGAGGTGAACAGTCTATTCGATTTGCGAGCCATTTGATTATTTCTCTCCGTACAGTACTTGGCTCCAAACTACCAATCCAGATTGCCTATGTAGGCGATGAAGACTTACCTGAAAACAGTCGAAAGAGAATCCAGGCCCTAAAAGGTGCAAGTAACATCGAGTTCCTGGATGTTTGGAGTGTGTTCGACGACTTCACACTCAAGCTCAAAGATGGAGGCTGGGCTATCAAAGTCTTCGCACTGCTAGCATCTAAGTTTGAAAAGACAATTCTGCTAGATGCCGATTCAGTCTTTATGCAGAAGCCGGAGCAGCTATTCAATCAGAAACCCTACATTGACAAAGGCGCATATCTATTCCACGACCGTTTACTGTGGCAACATGCTTTCCGGTCGAGGCATGAATGGTGGATCGATCAGATCAAGGAGCCTTCAGCAGAGATGGAAAAGTCAAGGGTTTGGATGGAGGACTATGCTGAGGAATGCGATTCAGGGGTCGTGGTCGTTGACAAGTCGCGGATACCGGTTCTTGTCGGCTTACTACACGTTGCGTGGCAGAACACCTACGACGTCCGAGAAGAGACAACATACAGAATGGGCCATGGCGATAAAGAGTCATGGTGGATGGGTCTCGAACTATCTGGATCAAGTTACGAGTTTGAAGCTCACTACGGCTCCATGATAGGCTGGGGAGATTCTCCCGCTGTGAAGAATGTCACACAAGTCTGCAGCTTTGTGATTGCGCATTTGGATACTAAGGATCGTTTGCTGTGGTACAATGGCGGCTTGCTGATGAACAAACTCAAGGATACAAACAAATACAAGGTACCGAGCTACTGGATGATGGATGGAAAGTGGCACAAGGGACGCAAGAAGAGTGACATGAGCTGCATGGAAGAGGCCAAGGTGAACAGGTTGTCTAAGAGTGAGGGGAGGATAATCAGCAGGAGCATTGAAGTGGCAAAGGAGGTGGATAAAGCACTGGCAAAGCAGTAACATATTGATATTGTGTATTGTGTATTTTGTATTTTGTATTGATATCAGGATAGAGCAAGCCAAGAAGGCCGGGATATGATAGTGTTTTACATCATCCTGTCAAGTTTCGATGATGTGTATTTTGGCTTTCTACTTTTCCCCTGACGTGAGTCAAGTACAGGGTAGGGGCAGATGAAAAGATCATGCTTGGAATAGTTCTTGAAGGTTCTTAGAATATGATAATCTTAGATTTTAGAACGATTGGTAGTTATTAAAACTTATTAGAACTTCATATAGCTATAAATCAAAGTTTATAATACAATACTGGGCTCGGTTCTCCCTAAGTTGAGATAGATAGCCTGTCGACTGCTGATTGCCTGCTGCAAAACATGGTGCATCCATAGCAATCCATCTATGCCTGGGCTACCTTACGCGACTCTTTGCGACTCTCCACTAGCATCAGCACACTGCCCAGCAGCCATTCAACCTCAAAACCTGTTCCCCTTCGATACACATGACAAAATCCACAACACCATGACCGAATTTCAAATACTTGGCAAAATGCCTTGGCTTTCCAAATTAAGAACGGTGGACGATATCTGTTGTGAAACAATACCCAATGTCCAGCATGAATTCGTCTGGGCCGACTACTAATCGTTTGTAATCTCTATTCACTTCATCTTCTTATTTTTCCTTTGTTGTTTCCGGCACTGACTCTTCCGTTACAGACGTGACACATTTGCCCATACTCCGCGTTTATGCCTGGCAAGCTACCCACGAGTTGAGACGCGACCTGTCAGGGCAAGAGAATATCTGCGACAGACCCCTGTCCATTGAAGAAGCATAACGGCAAGCTTAACTTGAATCAACACTTCTTAACGCTGCTGTTATTTCATTTTATCTGTCAGAATATGAAACTCAGCCTTGCCAACTATGCAGTTTGTCCCGTCTTTCTCACGGGCTGTCTCGTTGCAGTCGCGATATGAGATCTGCAATGTTTCGTCCATGCGGGGGGTTGACCGGATGAAAAACAGCCCAGCTTGGCATCCCTACATTCCCGGCATCTGTCAGATCTCGTCACTTCTGAAGCTTGGGCCCAGATATGGGCCCGTAGGGATTGATATCATATTTGATAGAGTATCGTACGGCACTAGCTCCGGGCACCGAACTTCCCGATGAGAAGGGGGTCCTCCGTTGCCGTTTGATATTCAGGAACGGAGCGGAATCGGGGAACACATGGATCATCAAGTTAATGGTGCCATATTCTTGGAAATCCTGTCTCTGAAGAGGACGGTTGATGTATAAAGGCGACACAGCCACTCCGGTAAACTATCATTCATTCTCCAATCCAATCCAATCTCAACATTCCTTCCACCTTTCTATTCTCCAGTCCTTTCCTATAGAGGTGAGTCTTGCTCTCATGCAATGAACTATCTTGAAACTAATCTCCATCTCCATCTCTAGCTGTGCTCTTTGGCTTTCCTTCCTTCAACAATTTCGCCTCCAGAGCTGTGCTCACACCTTTATATACCCATTCATTATTCTGGTCTCTACTTGACTAACAAACCAACCACTCATTCTCCATTTACCACACAAAAACGATACCAATCTCCTTTTACTTTATCAACATGAAGTTCTCAGCCTTTTTCATTGTCGCATCTGCGGCCATTGTCGCTGCCGCTCCTGGTGCTGTCCATCCCTTCTCTCAAGTGCGTGCCGCTCTTAACGAGACGGCCCCTAGCCCCGACGGTGAAGACGGCAAGGGAGACTTGCTTGGCCCTGGACGTGAAGAGGACCGCAAGGATGGCCGCGAGGACGGTGCAGAGGACCGCGAAGGTCGAGAGGATGACCGAGAAGATGACCGAGAAGATGACCGGGATGACAAGAAGGACGATGGCCGTGATGAAGACCGTGAGGATGGCAAGGATGACCGCAAGGACCGTAAGGAAGACGAACTCAAGCGCGGCGGCCTAGCCTTTGGCCAAGTCGACCTGAACTATCTGCTCCAGGTCAACGAACTCAACCTAGTCAAACTCAAGCAGCTCAGCGGCGAGAACAACTTCGATATCACAATCTTCGCCGACCTCTTCGCCTCCAAGGACTTCAGCCTCAAGCAGCTCTTGGAGCTTCAGCAGCTCTCAACCATGCTCAAGATTGCCGAGACTGGCATTTTTGACGAGTTTGAGCTGTCCAAGCTGGAGCTCGGTGGTCTTAACCTTGGACTCATCGATGGCATTGCATCCATTGATCTCACAAAGTTCATTGATGCTGCGTTGAAGCCCAAGATCACCGTCATCGCTAAGAAGGGTAAGTTGTCAACTCAGTGGTATCCCGAACCAATGCTAATTGTCGTTTAGTCACCAACGTTATTGTTATTTAATCAACAAGACGATTGCCGAGATCAGAAGGTGAGGATGCTGGCAACCTACACACTGAGGGAGCAGGTATCCCATTGGACGAGGTAGACTTCAGGTCAAGTCCCTCGCAATGATTTACGATGTTGTAATGAACCATGGCCTTTTGGATTGGGTCGGAAGTGGAAGTGGAATTGGAATTGGATATGAGAAGGACTCCGCGCGTACTTGATGGCCACTGGATGGCTTGCGCAGGAATTATCGTATTATTAATAAGACATATACCCCTGCATCCTCGGTTTATTATATGACCTGCGATAGAAACATGCTGACGAGATCTACACATCCGCAGAATGGCTTAGGCCATCGAAAGCAAACTTAATCGTGAGTGGCATTGCCACGTTCAAGCAAACATGCGCTAACTGGGACTATATGAACAAACGTAGATCAGGCTATGAGCAAACATGCACTTGGCGCACCCACTTCGGATTTAAGGCGCTCACAAGAAAGCAGACTCGAATCTCTGCCCAACCTTCACTTTTACCGATCATCAAGTCCTTCTACATAATGCGCAAATCGATCTTCCTGGCTGGTCTATTCGTACCGTCCCGTAGTCGGCCTCCCATCCCAACCCTCCAAGCTGCGACTCGCCTCGAAACTTGGCTCACTTCTTCTGGATGTCCCGGACTCCAAGTCGTCCAAGGGGATTTCCGAAATCGAGGGACAGTGTTTCTGATCCCTCGAACTGCTGCTTTGGCCTGTTGATCCGCTATGGTTGATGCCGGGTGCTCTTCGAGACGGGTTCTTCCTTTTGAAAACGTGGAGAAGAGGCCATAATGTCGGGACGCAGGCTGCGATGATGATGACGTCTTTTTCAACCCTGGATATTTAGTTAGTGAGTGCCTTTATGGGATGAGCTGAGGGTCTTACGTAGCCCAGATGATCACTGGCACGACATCGTAATCTGCAAGCAAGCAGGTTTAGTCAACTCGGTTATTAAACAGGAATTACGCTGTCTTTACTCACTCAAGTCGACACCGCCAGGACCAATGTCTTGGGTATCAAAGAATTTACACACGTAGTAAACTTTGATGATGGTGAATACCGCCGAAAGAAACGTCAAGCCCAGCAAGAATGTGACCTCGAGCTTTTTCTGCAACTCCATCTGCAGTTTCCAGAAAGCGTGGATCGGCACAATTGCAAGAACTATATCGGTAAAGATGGTGAAGCAGTTCGCGGCGTAGAAGGTGTAGTTGAATATCTTGTTATCGCATCCGCCATCGCCATCACCATCGCCATCACCATCGTCGGAAAGATGCCACAATGCTTCCGTCACCCGGCACTTGACGTACTTGGATATAACTGAGATTATAGCCAAGATGATCTGAATGGCTACTGTGATGCGTAGAAAATTTCGAGAAAATGTCTTGGTTCGACCGGCCAGTCTTTCGATGAGGATCAGGATGGCGACATTCGGAAGGCTGTATGCAATCACCGTACAGGCTTTGTCTGTTAGCCTCAAGTTACTCTCCCACAGCAAACATGAACTTACGATATCCATATGTGTCCAGCTTGACCATTTGAACAAACTTTTGAGCCCCCCCAACCTCGGCGGCCACCGCCATCCATGGCCGTCCAAAGCCAAGGCTGACAGAAGCCTGAATAAGGGACGTTGTAACAAGGCTTGAAATCATGGCGAAGAAGATCATCAAGTCATCCCAGCCTGGCGTCTTTTTGACAAAGACCGTCGTGACGAGCTTGGCGATGACGATCGAGGTGGCCAGGCCCGTGAAAACCCACGCGGTGATGCAAAGCTGCAGTTGGTGCGAGTGGTCATCTTTGAACTGATACTGACCCGTTGCTGTTTCCATTCTGGTAATAGAGAGTGAATAAACGAGTACAGATGCCAAGATGCATGGTCAGTTGGTTGTCTTGGTCTACCTATATACATATACATATACATACACATATACTGACAATGAGTCTTTCACCACAGAAACTAGACATGTTAACAATAGAATGCCAAGCAACGCCCCATAGATCTTGTGGTACCTCGATCATGAAGACCCAACAACCAGGTCGAGTTCCCCAAGCCAGAAGTCTTTACTGGTAATCAAACAATAGGGCTGTCTCATTTCTTGTGTAGTATAGCGTGGAGTATTGTGGCGTCAAGCATCTATTGAGATCTGTGGTCTAAACCCGAACAAAGCGATCTGACTATACCCGAACCAATCACATAAAGTAATTGCTCTAACGGACATGAAAGTTGTTGGTGGGCGGAATGTGTATGTGCACAAGAATGCAGATGATGCTTTTTCTTGGCTCTGCAAAGTACAGCTTACAATGACGTTGAGAGGCAAGATGAAGAGTTGATAATGCCACTAATAACGTCAGTAAAAAGGATTTGGAATTTATAATCTTCATTAGACTAGTTCGGACAGTTTCTTCCGCCCAAATGGCTGGTTTCAGTTTTCTAATCTAAGTAGAACCTTGTGAATATCCCCTGATGGCGAGGCTCTTCTTGTAAGCCCTCCACGAGTCAAGATAAAAATGCTGTCAAGGGGTTGATTGAGGAACAGAGGAGCGGATTAATCATTTATCGACCAGTGATACATATCATTATACCTAAAACAATGTCACGAAATTCCTTCAGAGCTGCATTACTTCAACTTAGACACAAGGCCCTACCCTCAGCTAACCATCTAGACGCTCTTCGTCTAACCTCAAAGCTCGATATCTATTTCTTCCGAAGCAGGCGTCGCCGAGCACGTCAACACAGTCCCATCCATCTGAACTCCTCCTGTAACTGAGCCACAGGTGACTTTAGCAGCACAGCTTCCACAGGCCCCAACACGACAGCCATAATCCGGTGCCATACCAACAGACTCTGCGAGTTCCAGCAATGACATAGGTTTAGTTCTATCCCATTCTGCAGTCTTGTTGGACTTTGTGAAACGAACTCTGGACTTCTTCAGATCGCCGATGGCCTTGTCTGATGCTGAGAAACTCTCGCTGTGGATGAAGGGCGGTGGGATCTTGAAGGCTTGGAGAATCTCTCTCATGTTATTCTCAAAGCCTTGGGGTCCGCAGATGTATACTGCTGAGAACATGGCTGGCAAGTCTATATCTGCTGTGCCAAATGGATTGATCTGGTATGTCTCTCCCACCAGCTTTTTCAACGTCTCCAGGTCCGGCCTGCCCATATAACCATAGTCTTTCCCAAGAGTATCGACATCGCGAGGCTGTGTCATAAACACAAACCTCTTGATGGGGTTGTTCTTGATTTGAAGGATTTCATCGTGTAGCTGCAGACTTCTCCCATCCCTGGCCACATGTATCCAAACGCCTGGCACTTTGGCCATGTTTGGATGACTTGCATGAGCCTTTATCATGGTAAGGATAGGTGTGACCCCGATTCCAGCAGACACGTATATCTGGCGAGGCGTGACTGGCTGCGACCAATCCAAGAAGAAACGACCTGCTGGAGAGCGTGCTGGAAGGATAGTTCCTACTGTGCACTCGTTGCACATCCAAGATGAAGCTTTGGCCGCTTGCTTGATACTGAGGCGGTAGTACTCGGGCTGTTTACGACCAGGCCAGTCTGATATAGTCCAGCTTCGAACGTCGCCAGTCGGGAGTCGTACAGTTAGGAACTGTCCAGGCAGATACCATGCCAGCTTCTGATCACCTGTTGAATACAGACAAAACGACTTGACCCCGTTGCCTTCGTCGATGATTCGCTCAACTCTCAAGTCTCGCCATCCTTTCCAGGCGTTTCTGCCCATGTTGACTTTATCGTCCATGCTGGTAAGTTTGCGAATTACTAATAGTTTGTTGAGTCTAAGCAGAACCTCATGGTTGGCAAGTAAGTCGAGCGTGTCGCGCGTCTTTAGGTCTGAACTGAAGGCTAGTCGTGTAATGGTGGCTACATCCATATTGTCCCCTGATGAAGACTCTTGGACTGCCATGTCCCCAGGATGGATACGACCCGGGGTGAGAACTCTCAAGTAGATGCCCACGCGTCCAGTATCAGATAGAGTCTTAAGCCAAGAGTCTTTCTGCCCACACCTCCAGGACAACTTCATGCAAGGAATGCGGGATCCGCAGACCTGCAGACGAACACTATCGCCAACTCTCCATACATCGCCGAGCCGAAAGTCTGATTCGGTCAGCTTGGTATTAGTACATTTAAAAGTAATATTCTCTCCCCAATGACACCAATCCCACTCGGATCGATCAATACCTAGCTCTGTGCACCAATAGTCGTAGTTCTCGGCGAGACAGATATACACAGGCCCGTCATGGACCGCTGTAGCGTTCCCAACAATTCCATTCTCAATGACCTCGATGTACTCGGAACATGATTTCTTTGGGGTGTGTACGATGCTGGTCTTTATCTCTATGCCGTTGACGTTGTGTACGGCTGGTAGAGCTTGACTGACAGCAACAGCTTCCATCATGTAGGTGCTAGTAGTAATCACCAAAATACCTTGAAGTAATAATAACAACGATAGCAATAAGAGGGAAACATTTTTTAAAAGAGACTTAACTAGCCATTGTCAATTACTTTTATATCCGACTTTGCCATTAGTTCGGGGTCGGCATACGGAGCGGACATAAAAGTCCCACTATTTCTCGGGGTTTCTTCTTCACGGTGTAAGCCGTAACTGTAAAACGTATGGCACATTGCACATCTGATGTACCATGACCTGGCCTATCAAAGCCCGAAATTATGAGCATATAGTGAACGAGGAAGAGGATGAATCTGATAGGAACAAATATTGCTCATACGGAGCTTCGTTCTATTATAGGGTACAACAGTAGTGTAAGAGTCTATAGTTATAACACGCCCAAAGACCATTCCACACCATCCTCAGCTTCCCTAGAGTCCAAAGAACTTCTCAACAGCAGCAGTGAACTGCATGGGGTCCTGAAGCGGCGCAAAGTGGCTCACACCACTGAGAATCTTCAACTGACTTCCCTTGATAGCACTCTGCAGCTTCTTGGGCACATCCAGGTTAACAGCCTCTTCATGCTCCGCACCAACAATAATAACTCTGCTTCCGTCAATAGATCCAAGCTGCTCGCTCGTGAACTGGGGCAGCGTAGCCTCCAGAGTGACAACCTTGCTGCCGAACAAGGTAAAGTTGGCCTGCGGCTGCAGTTGAGCGTACTCGGTGCGAGAGCGCGAAACAAATTCCGAGAAGATGGCTGTGCTTGAGAAGGTAGAGTTGGTCTGTTCCGGATTGGCCGAGCCGCCGAAGATGAAGGCTTTCTTGATGGGTTTTGCTGTGACGGGGTTGATGAGCGCAGATAGAGTTGTTATAGCACCGTCAGACCATCCTACGACGTTGTACTCGCGCACGCCAACGGCCTTGAGCTGATCGTTGATATCCTTGGCGAACTGATCAAAGGTAAACACGTCGTCCTGGTTGAAGGTTGAACGGCCGTGACCGCGACGATCAACGGCAATCACATAGTGGCCGTGATCAACAAGACGCGAGATGACAGATCCAAAATATGCTGAGTAGCCGAGTCCACCGTGGTCGAAAACAATTGGAATTCCACCTGCTTCCTTATTGTACTCTTGCATCCAGAGATGGACCCCGTTGATCAGGCTTGTCTTGGTGTTGATGGGCGATGGCAAGTCTGGTGTTGGTGGGAGTGTTAGCCAAATGGGCTTATCTCCGTTGATTGCTAGACCATGAGCCAAGGTCGCGAAAGCTATGAACTTCTTGAATAACATGTTGATCGATTTTCTATGTTGAGCTTCTTTGTTGATAATTCTAGACCTGAGAGCCAGTGAAAGGAAGCAAGGCATTATATAGACTACTCACTGGCCCAAGCTATGGCCAGGCAAAAAGCCCCTATGTACGTGCAGAGCACAGTGAAGCAACTGCCGATAAACCTTAAACAGCATTTACCCATGAGGTTCTATACAGCAGGGGATCTTAGTTCTAGCAAAATGGCACTATCCTAGGATGTCCTGGTACAATACGCAGTATATACTGCCATCTCCTTGGTGGATACACATATATGGACGGCTTCTCGGAGCCGTTACGAACTTTGCGAACTTTGCGAACTCTATCCCTCGCTTAGCGGAAAACACCGAGTCTGGAACTGTCAAATGCCTGTCACAACTTACAAGGTTGGAACAGGCCTTCCGGAGCTTCCGCCGAGACATTTCGAAGTTAGTCCACACCGTGAAGAGAATGGCGACACGAGGTTGTCTTCAAACTAGTGGTAGTTTGAACCTCAGCAGGACTATACAGCGTACTCCAGGTATGCGAGGTTTACTAGAGTTCCGGCAACCTAATGCATATATCTTCATGAGGTTATATGAGCTTACGACGATAACCTGTATCACACTTTAGCCATTCCACTGAAAATATAAAAGCTTCACCATAGACACATCCCAGTGATAATATCATGCAGGTTCATTTCATTGTACATTAGATCTACATCCGAGGGTTTTCTCAACTCAGTCATACAAGCCGTCATCGCAATGCTGATATCCATTCCCAAACCTTCTTCGCCAAATCAAACACCTAACCAGCCCGCATTAAGTGACTTATTTCTATGTCCTCATCTACGCCGCGACAGAGGCCTGCCGTCTTCCCTGACTGTTGCCACCGGTCTTCTTTTGGCCGCCAGGACGCGCCAGCGTGTACTTGGCAAATGCTCTTGCGAGGGCCTTCTTGCAACTAACTTTCTGGCTGCCCACGAAGCTATCCACCGTGACAGCGATGGCGCGATCAATGTCCTGGGACGAGCAGTACTCCGAGAGACGCATGCGGCAGAATGCCTCGCTAATACGAATGATGGCCTCAAGATGTCGCACCTGTGTTTGTTAGTGTGTGTGTTTCTACAAGTTGGTAGTAGAGTATGAACTTACTGTGATGGGATAAGCACCAGTGGCAAGGGACTCTCGTCTCATGTCGGCAAAGAGTCGTGCAATCTTATCCTCATCGATATGGTAGAGTTTTGGCGAGCAATGCTCTCGGGCGTAAAGGATGTACTTCCTTAGCAGCTCTTGTGGAATCTCACCCTCGGGCTTACGGGATGGGGCAGCACCTTGAGTCTCGGCTTGCGTATCATGCTCGACCTCCATTGAGTCCTGCGCAGCAGACTGGCTTTGGGGGTGGCTTCGACTATGCGATCCCACGATGAATCGAGCCAAACGTTCATCCTCTTCAGGCTCGACAGTATCACGCACCACACACAGGATGTCAAAACGAGACAAAATAGGTTCTGTCAATTCGACGTTGGAAGAAAAGGGGGCTGTGGAGTTGTATCGTCCACCGATAGGGTTGGCAGCAGCAATGACACCACAGCGGGCTTGTAGAGTAGTCACAATACCAGCCTTTGAGATGGAGATGGTTTGCTGTTCCATGGCTTCGTGGATAGATGTTCGATCCTGGTCATTCATCTTGTCGAACTCGTCAATGAGGCAGGTTCCACGATCAGCCAACACAAGAGCACCACCCTCCAAAGTCCATTCACTGGTAAGGGGGTCTCGTCGAACACTGGCTGTCAAACCAACAGCACTGGCACCTTGGCCTGTGGCAAAAACGGCTCGGTGAGCTGTCTTCTCGGCATACTTGAGAACCTGGGACTTGGCTGTACCAGGATCACCTAGGAGGAGCACATTGATGTCACCTCGAAGATGATGAGCACCCTTCGTCACCTTTGCAACACCACCGAAGAGCGACAGAGCAACAGCAGTCTTGATATCAGTGTGTCCGTAAATACTAGGCGCTATCGAGTTGATGATTTTATCCACAATATTAGGGTCTCGGGAGAGCTTGCGGATGGTATGTTCGTCCTCTTCAGTCATTCGGAAACCAGCCAGCTGGTCGTGAGACTTGACCACGTTGTTGGCTTCAAGAATAGTGGCAAACACAGGGAAGCCATTGCGGTTGTTCAATTGGGCGTCATAGTTGTTTCTGTAGGTACCGGTCACCTCAATCTCCTCACCAGGCTTTGCCTTGTCAATGAGATCCCAAAGAAGGATAACTTCACGAGATCGAGGCAATCGACCCGCAGGCACTGTACCAGGAGACTCCTGGAGGGTGAGTTTCTGGTAGTTTCGGTAGACCGTCTTCTCCGAGTTGAGGGTGAACGGGCCTCTTGACTGGCAACTTTGGCAATATGTGATCTTGACTTCAACGTTTGATTCCTGTTGGAAGGGTCCAAGGGTCACTCCGCACTTAGAACAGTCAAACTTGACATATTTGAGCTGAGGGAAGACGCCCGATCGTCGAGTGACAACACCGCTTACTCGAACAAGACAGTTGAGGTGGGACTGACGGAGCTGGCGAAGGGTGTAGTGCACAGGCAGGTCGAAGATACGAACGTGGATCTCGGAGTGAATACGCTCGTAATCGGGGTAATGGAGAAGGACGACATCCATGGCAACCTCGTCGAAGAGTTTGAGCATCTCAGCAGGGGCGTTTGCCAAGAAGTAAGCCAGAATGGCCTTGCTCTCGGAAAGATGCTCATATGAGACCTCAAGGGATTCGGCATTGATCTCACCGAGTGTACGGATTCGGTTGCCGTAGACGGACGAGCCAGAAGCATCGGTATAGGATGTGAGGAAAGCCTTGAATTCGCGTCTGATAGTTCGCTGGACAGCGGGTTGTGACACCCACTCGGTCAAATTTGATGCCTTGACATCACCAAGTGCCTCAAGTGATAGTTCCTCGTTCATGATATCGGTGTCCATCACATCGTCGGGGTCTTCGTCGTAGTTGTGGCGGCGACGGCGGGGTTGGGCAGTTAAATCGATATCGCCTTCGTCGTCCTCCTCAAGATACCTTGTATACGCCGAAGATACTCGATCTCTCCGATCGAGCACACGGTTTACACTTTGGTACCCTTCTGGTCCCATATCGGCGTATTCCTGGTCGTCGATGTCAATACCCTCGTATCTGTCGTTTTCTCTCTCCTGGTAATCGGCCTCGAAGCCCTCGCGGAACAGATCGACGTCGTCTTCGGCCATCTCGTCTAGCTCATCGATATCGTCTTGAATCTGGGCTTCTTCCTCTATGTCGTCGTCGTCTTCAACACCGTGTACCATATTGAACGCGGCCGGCGGTGATGAAGGAATCATAGGGCTCGAGACCATGCCCGGTGATAGTCCATCGTCTCCTCCTGTCCGCGAGCGCTTGCGGCCCTGACGAGCTGAAGATGGATGTAGTGGAGAACTTGTAAAGGTCAGTTGTTGCTTAGATAGTGGTATGGAATGCCTAGGGGCGAGACGTACCTCATGCTTTAGCTATTGGATGATATCTTTAACTGAATGGGGATATCGTGAAAGAGTGACTGAGTGACTGAACAACACCCAAAATTTGGTTTGGTTTGCCTTGCTTTGCTTTGCAAATGTCAAGATTGAGGGGCTGATTTCGTTGTAACGGTTGGGACGGAAACCGACTTTACCAAGTGGAGGCGGTTGACAAGGGGTAATTTCGCGTGTCATAGCGCGACGCATCGCGTAAATTGATTAGCAGGGGCGTAACACGCGTAAAGTGGCTTCTCACTTGTGACAGAAATACTAGAATCAGTGCCTCGACCAAACATCATACTTCATGCTCGCGTTATTGTTTCACTATCTCCCAAGCTTCACCAGAGCTACGGCACCATACCATCGTAGCTGACCTTTCTCCTCATCTTGCTTGTAGCATTACTTGCATCATCCATCATTTCTGACAAACTCGTCATCCGATCTTTACTTATTCTCTTCTTACCAAATTCTTTTCTGTCGCATCTATCCTTAATAGCACAAGGAGCCGTGCTCTATCGCAATCATGTCGGCAAACGCTTCCTCAGCTTCGCAGGATGCGCCGCAGCAAGAATCTCGGGCGCGCAAAGACAGCTTTTCTGGAAAATCGCAAACTTCAGAGACGTCGCAAACCGCTGCAGAGTAGGTCCTGGATTAATTCAAATTCGTGATGACGCTCTAATTATTTCACAGATTCATTCGATCGCAAGAAGCCCTCGAGGCCGATGCCCGCGAGGCGTTGCCTTACGTATGTTCCCACTCTACTTAGCTATCACGACATGCGCTTACGACTCCTCTAGAGCATCGATACATGCACCAAAATCCTTGGACCTTTGCGACAAGCTGTCTTCGCATGTTTGACCTGCAACCCACCTCCCGCTAAAGATAGCGATGATTGGACACCTGCCGGCGTCTGTTACGCATGCTCTATTCAATGCCATGGCGAACATAACCTCGTCGAGATTTTTCAGAAGCGCAACTTCACGTGCGACTGCGGTACCAAGCGCATTCCCTCGACAAGCCCATGTACCCTACGCTTAAACGAGACAACCAACACCCGAGGCGGTGTTCACTCCGAAGAACCCGATGTAAACAACAAGTACAACCACAACTTCCGCAATAGGTTCTGTGGTTGCGACTGTGATTACGATCCATTCCAACAAAAGGGCACAATGTTCCAGTGTCTCGGTCTGGGCACAACTGAGACTGGCGGATGCGGCGAAGATTGGTATCATCCAGGGTGTCTCGTCGGCATGGGGCCAAATTGGTTTGAAAAGATGGATAAGCCTAAGAAGGCAGCTCAAGAGAGTGCCGAGGAGGGCAAGTTGACAACGATTACTGAAGGTAACGAGGAGCAACAAGATACTGCGGGACACACTGTCCAAGAGAAGCCCAGCACCACTGAAAATGCAGTCGAGGAAGAGGAGGACGAGGAAGATGTTCCCATGCCCCCAGGATTTCCAGAGGAAGACGCTTTCGAAGCCTTTCTCTGCTATAAGTGCGTTGAGGCGCATCCGTGGATCAAGCGCTACGCTGGTACTTCGGGCTTCCTCCCAGCAGTATCTCTCCACCAAGCGGATACTGAACTAAAGACTGAGGCAACCTTTGTGACGGAGGAGTCCACTGTTGAAATCGAAAAAGTCAATGCATCCGAAGGTGTAACGGAATCACGAAAGCGCAAGGCCGACGATGATGCCGAGGCGGCCTCAGAAGTCAAGCGTGTAAAGAGTGAATCATTGCCTGACCAGGACGAAAAGTCAGTCATGGAGACAACATCCACAGATAAACTCCCCTGCAAACTGAACAACTTGCCTCCCGCACCTCAAGGCCAATTCTCTCTCTTCCTGAAGGAAGACTTCCGCGAAGCTTTCTGCCGCTGTTCATCCTGCTTCCCCCAGCTCAACGCCCATCCCCAGCTCCTCGAAGAGGAGGAAGTTTACGAGCCACCTTTGTCCGAGGCAGGCTCCCAAGCAGGCGGCAACGGTGGTGGATCTCACGGCAGCGGCAGTCTTTTAGAGCGTGGCGAGAGCGCACTACGCAACGTAGACCGCGTCCGAGCCATCGAGGGTGTAATGGCTTACAACCACCTCAAGGAGCGGCTCAAGCCGTTCTTCCAGCAGTTTGCCGAGAGTGGAGAGGCCATTGGCGCTGAAGACATCAAGGCGTACTTTGCTAAGCTGAGAGGCGATGAAAAGGGCATTCAGGAGGCTGCTGCGGGTGCCAAGGATGGAGAAGGGGGTGGAAGTGATGATAAAGATCAACGAAAGGAGCAGAGTGGTTTTTAATGACTTTAATCGGAGTTTCTGCACGATCTACATTGACGTGAGGTGTTCACAGGGTTGGACGGGCAAATGGGAGCATGACTATAGGGATGTAAGAATATTGTATAATATCGACTGTGCCTTGATCCGGCAACTGAGATGATGAGATGGCAATTCAGACTTGAGTCCCAAAGACAAACTCCAAATGCGGGAGACGCGAATCCACACTTTGCATCCCACAGAACATACGCTAAGTTATCTCTATCCATATAGTTAACACACTTCTAGGAACAATCCTATATATCAGCGTATTTTGGCGATGGATGCTGAATTGGGAACACATTACGGTATAAGCTATTAGCTTAAGCAATTTGGACCCTTATACAGTCGCTTGATCCCAACAATGGCGGTTGAACCAAGTTCATCTACCTGGGTACAGCTTTGCCAAAGATCTATTCCTTTATGGTTCACATGACGCCTACGTATGTATCCAGTCCGCATATCCAGTAGGCATACGAAAGTGTTGGACGTTAGATACTATCGATAGCACAAAATGTTACCTTCTAATCCACGAAGTGTATCTTAGCAAGGTAGCTCTATTGATACCTAGCACAAATTCATCGTCGTCTCCTCACCTTACCCAATATCGCTTCACGATCTTTCAACCCTAAAGAGCAAACTGCTCATGAGCTTAACACATGCTAACCATTTATTCTTATATTACATATCCATTCATGTCTTGGGTATCGCTAAATCAAAACATTCCCTTTTTTTAAACCCTTGCTCCCACTAAACTCTATCCTTGCTGTCCCGTCGACCCTGTACTTGACGCTGCACTCGATGGCCGAGGAGGAAGTGAAGAAACACCATGTGAAGCTCCCGAGTCCTCTCTCTGCATCGGTATACCTCCCATCATGCCCATACCAATTCCCATTCCAGGTAGCGGCAGCTGCGGTGGTGGGCCCTGGCCATCACTATCCTCAGCCTGACTGTCGAGTTGCTCCTGGGCCGCCTTAAGGTCGAGTTCGTGAAGACGATCCTTCTCGGCAGGATCAATAATATCGTCATCGTCACTCCAGTAGGGATCATCGTCGTCGAGCTCGGGCATAGCCATGCGCTTCCAGAAACGCAATTCTTGGCGATGCGCCTTCTCGTCGACAAGTCTGTTCCAGCGCCCCTCGTCCTCATCGTACTTGCGTCTGTATTCACGCAAGTTCTCGTTGGCTCGGCCGGCGTGTGCCTGCATTTGCCAGATCTGCTCGCGCAAGCGGGCGTTCTCGTCGCGCGCATCTGCGAGCTGCTTTCGGTATGAACGGTGCCAGGAGGCTACGTCGCTGACATGTTTGGTCTTGTACTCGTGGAATTGTCGAAGCAGGTTAGCCATGGCGTTGGCGTACTGGGAGAGGAGCTTGGCGTTGGCATCGCGACTAAACTTGGCCTTTTCGAGGCATTCGGTGAGGAGGGAAATATGAGCATCGATATTTTGTTCTTGTCCTGAAGTTGGTTAGGTGGCAGTTCATCGAGGACTGGGCGAGAATTCATGTACCATTTATATCTTCTGAGGCACCTTCAATGACCTGTTGGTTGTTGGCGCCATGTGTCCTCGCTCTGTTCCTCACTCTTCCCAGTCCGCTGACGATATCCTCTGTAACTCGGCGATTCTCTGCCAGCTGTCGACTAAGCTCCTCGACCATGCCGTAGATGTAATTGAGTTCAGCCTGGTGACCTGCAGGCGTGGGAACAGGCATTCCCGCAGCCATGTTGGACCCATTCATGCCGTTCATCATGGCGATCTGCTGTTGCTGCCACTGGTGCTGCGGTTGCGGGGAGTATTGGTTTGAGACCTGCTGTTGGTGCTGCTGTTGCTGATGTTGTTGCTGCTGCTGTTGGAACTGCTGCTGCTGGTAGTGACGCGCTGTTGAGTTAGGAGAAGGCGCGGGAGCGGGAGAAGAGGGCGATAAGAGAGATGGGTCTTGGGGGTTTGGCTGAAAGCTCATATCTTGTCTACCCGGGAATCTGGGTCCTGAGCGCTGGGGTGATGTTGGTGTCTTAGCTTGATTGTGGATGGATGGATGGAGCTGGTGGACTCTATAACTACTTGATTTGGATTAGCCTATCCCATTCCCCCTCCAGCACCCTCATATTCTGACCAACGTTCGGAGCGGCGCAAACATTTTGCCGACAGCAGTGGATCTTGAACAACTGTCTAAAGGAGAATTTCATGTGTATTCACAATCATAATGACACTTGCGAGGCTCGGTTTATTTGCTTCTTAGTTCGATCAGTGGCTTTTATATCCTTTTACACGTTTCTCGTAAACTCCAGTTGGAATTTGGTTCCAAGGCAAAGCCTTGCAAGACTTGGTCCGTCAGTGTAGTCTTGAGAAATTCATCTAAGCGAGTGACTGGGCAAGGTAGCGACCGTCACTACAATAAGAAAAGAAAACTGTATGAAATCTCAGGTCATTTACGTCGTTTCGTCATTTCGTTGGAGTGCATTGCACAAGTTTCGTAACATGGGTCCTGTAGTCAGTCACCAACCAAACGCCTGTTTTCACTCAGGAGTGTCAACCTCCATCCTGTCTTCTGAAGGCTTTGCGTCCATGATCAACGATTCTTCCGGCTGTGTCGGCTCAAGTGTCGGCGTCGAGATCAGAGTCGGCTCTTTCTCTTCAAACACAGGGTGAGCAACTCCGCTGCTGCCTCCTGAACCTCCACCCATGCCGTTGCTGGCTGACAGTCGGTATTCGCCATCTGCCTTACGCTCAATGATACCTTCGTCCAATGCCCACTGGGCTAGAAGACCGTCCACGCCAAGTCTGCCACCTTCACCCTTCTCCATGTGTCGGCCGACATGTTCAGTCCATTCGTCCCAGGATGATGGGCCCTCGAAGATGCTCTGGCAACCTTGCTTGGGGCATGCTGAACGTTGCGGTGGTAGCCGACGCTGGACGAGGCAAGACAGTTGCATTTCCTTGACATGTGTGTCCCACTCAGACTGAATCTTGCTATCGCCCTTCGCGATTGCCCTCTTGATTTGAAAAGGTGCATGCATCCGTCGCAAATGTTGAGTGAACAAGTCTTTACGATTGAACTCGTTACCTTTGCCCTCTGCAGTGTTTTGAGGACATGAAGAACAACGATAATATTGGAGACAAAGATGCTGCGACGCGATATGCCGCTTCCATTCGTTCTTTGACCCAAAAGTGCTCGTGCAGCCGGCAAACGAGAAAGCGCACGGGAACGGCCTAGTATGAGCTGCAGCGATGTGTTTCCTCAATGAAGACGAATCCTTGAAAGGAGCGTGACTGCAATGATTGCAACGCGTATCCTGCTTCGGGAGTGAACGTCGTGGAGGTTTAATTGTCGCATTGGCGTTGCGCAGTGTCGCGAGAGGGTCATCGTTGCCGTGCTCATCGGTCTCCTCTTCTGGTCTTATTTCAGGCAACCCGTCAGGTAGAATTGTGCGAGGTCGGTTAATGTTTTGAGTTTCGTCACTTCTGTGCCGAACATGGCTCAGGGCTTTCAGTTGTTCAGCAGCTTCTTGCATTTCCGCAGAGTCTTCTACTTCGTCTTTGGGCTTGCCATGACTCCCTGCTGGGTTGACAAATGGTGGGGCTGAAGGACTAGTTTGCAATATATGCTCCTTTCGCTCGACAGAGTTCGGTACTTCTCTTGCAACTGGGGAGTGGAAGACATCATGGCCTTCATCTCGTCGAACACGAGCAGGTGTGCTGAATGCATGATCTCTTGCTTCAAGAAGGATCCTGCCATCCTCGACTTCCCGAGGAGATGGCTTGATCCCTGAAGAACCTACAAGCCGGTGGTAGAGATGAATCATGTTATGGGAGCTTATATATCCTAAGAAGCAGCAGACTTTGTCATGCTGCACCACGTTCCATATAGAATGTGGCATGGAAATGAGAAGCATAGTGGGAGGGCCAAGAAACATGCCTTCAACTGCAATTTTATCCCCAAGGGGTGGCGTGCTATGCAGCCATTGAGAGAAGAATGACATATCTGGGCTCGCATCACCAACAAAGGTAGTACACACAAGAACTCTATGCTCTTCAAACCGAAGATCGACAACAGACTCTGGGTCAATGACTTGTTCTTCGCGATTACTCTGGCCATCTGGGTCGAGTCCGTTCTGAGAGTCTGTCCGAGATCTCGGAGGTAGTGGCGCAAGGGCAATACTTTGACCTTTTCCTGGAGTAAGGGGGATGAAAACAGGATGCTGCGGAGAAGATTGTGTATTTGAGGTGCTGCCGTTGGTTTGCCGAGGAGTTTGGATCAGTTGCTGCTGTTTTAGAGATAGGACTTCCTCGTGCAGTCTTTGTGTCGTGAATGGGCGTCCACCGCCAAGCTTTTGAAGAGCTTCGACCAGATTAGACGTAAATGATCGTTCTGCGCTCTCTGGACTACGATCCGACGTGCAGGCAGCAATTGCTTGCTTCACACCATGGCTACCGGCCATGGGAGGATCAGGTACGGCACATGTATCGAGCAATAAGAGGATATCCGATTGCGCATCCTCGAATAGGCAACGAACTCCATCCCATTTTAGTTTTGCAGCATCTTCTCGCGCATTGCTATATAGGAGCTGTCAGAGGCAGGAGAACAGCACATCTGAGAAACGTCCAACTCACCAAGCCCAAAAGAGCTGGCCATCAGAGCTTACGTAGCCATGGCCAGCATAGTAGATAATGAGAAGATGGTTGGCTTTCGCGTTGTCAAGAAAAGAGGCCATCTGAACCCCAAGCTTAATGCTGGGGTTCGGTACCGTGGGAATATGCCATTTCTCAGTTCGGTATCTATACTGCTTTTGCAGAACCTGCTCAAGGGCAACAAGATCCTCATCGACAGACTCGTCCTCCTCCCACCTCAAGAGCAAGACAGAAACATCAGTGTATGGGTGACGTTCTGTCTGCCTCTGGATGAGCATGGCGGCATCTTGAAGATGCCGCGCAAAGGATTCAAAGTCATGTCGTTCGGAAAGAGGAGCAGGAGCAGTCTCCTGTGCTGGATAGTGCTGCTGAGGCTATATCCCGAGCTCAGGTTAGCAAGAATGGCACAAAGAAAGCTGAAGAATCAAAAGCTGACCGATTCGTGGGGGAATTGTGTAGGCGGCGGCGGTTTGCTAGGGGTTGTGGCGTTGACCTTGGGGGCCAACTTTCGCTTTTTGTTCGAGGGTTCCATCGACAGAGAGGTAAATTGGTCGAGGTGAGTGCGGTCGTCAGCAAAAGAAGCCGGCGGAGGTCATTGATCCGAGGATACTTTTGGCAACGCGCGATCGAGCATACAATCAGCCAGATATCAATATCCGAGCTGTAAAGCTATATCGGCTATTTAGTATTTTGCTAAAGATCGTTTTGTTCGTGTCGTCGAAAGAATTGCTGGCGAATAGTGGCGGATGCGAAAGTCGAGGCGAAGTACACGGCAGAAGTGAATTGAATCGAACGATGTGTGGGTAGTCTCGGTCGGCGGAGGTTAAAGGAAGGACGGAGAGAGAAGCCAATGGCAAGGAAATTGCGTGAAGCCAAAGCCACGCCACCAAGAAACAAGAATGTCGAGTCTTGAGGACAAAAATGAGTAACAAGAATAAGAAGTAAAGAAGCAGGCTGGAGTTGGAGACTGAGCCTCGGGGCGAGGCTGTCGTGGCCGGAACCCACGCAGGGGGGGAACAAAAAAGACTTGATGCTGCGACTAAGGTGAGAGAAACAGTCAAACAGAGAGTGCGTACTGTTCAGCACAAAACTGTCGCGATATTTCTGTCCCCAAAGCTACACCTTGCTTATGAGTCTCGAGTTTTTTTGGGATCCGATAAGAGTGTGGGGTCCTGAGGGATTTTCATTGGCTATTAACCGAATGTGCCTAAGAGTTGAGTTCCCCAAAGAGAGCAACAGACGAAGGGCAGATGCAGACAGAGAGTTCAAAAGAGGGGCGGCCTCCGCTGTCAGCCTCTTCTCTCTTGTTAGACTCTACGGATACGTCTCGTCTCAATAGAGCCTGGGTGTCAGCTGCAGACTGCAGACTGCAGTGAGCTGGCTGAGTTGGGGCTGTTGGGGCTGTTGGCCTCGTACAGGAGCACAAGAGCACAAGAGTACAACGAGTATACAATGGTTTGGGCCTGTACTCACTCGAACAATACCCAGTATCAGGCTTATCTCACCCCGTCCACGTATCTGTCTCAGTCACTCCTCGGGCCACGGTAGCTGGACGAGAGCTTTCTGTGTGTACTGTAGTAGTATGGAGGGGTTGAAAACTTGAAACTGAGAGGAGGGGCTTGACAAGCAGAACAAAACAATTGGAACCCAAGATGGCAGGAGGGCTTCACAAAAGTTCTCAGCTGATGAAGAAGGAGGAGAAGTCTAGATCAGCATTAAGGTAGGTATCTAAGGTACTCTCAGCACCATACCTTGAGCTGCACAAATCATCAACCACACAGCTCACTCTCTCTCACAAAGACAACACAACCGGCTGATTACGGCTTCTCAACCAATCCAAGGCTCTTCCCCTCTCGTAGTAAACCCTCACCATCACACGCATCGCATCGCACCTCCAGATTCATGGGGACGCTAACTACGATAAATAATACTATGTACTGTACAAGAGCATCTTTGTGGGCCACTCTCAGAGGCTCTGAGATTTGCTTCGTGGATGCAGATTTGTTAGCTCAAACTGCTGAGCTTTCAAGGTTTCAACGGCGCAAGCCTCTCGATTGCCTGCCCATAAACACTTACTATTGGCTTCGAGTACCTCTCCATCAATATTTCAACTCTAAGCATATTCGCAATTCAAAGCAATGTATCAGTGAGTCTCCAAAGTGGAGCAACCCCCCTCCATGACGGGCGACAACTTGTCAACACGGCTGTGGACGACTGGACGAGGCCTGGTCGACGACGAATGAATGCAGGAAATGGACGCCCTTACCCTAGGTACGCGCCACGGTAACACCGATTCTAGAGGCACAACTTGTGTCGCCAGTCATGGTAGGCTGAGCCCTCCGTTCCAGAACCATACAACAGAGCTCAGAGAATGTCTTGAAACGTGATGGATTGGTCGCTCTGATCTGAGGCCAAGTCGGACTGCAGAAGTGACGAATATCATGTCCAGTGCGTCGCAGCCTGGCAATCTAAGCTGCGTCTGTAGAGTGGCACCCAACTGAAGGTAGGTTTCTCGGTGTGGGCAGGGCTGACACATCGAAACGAATCCCACTGTATCCGTATAAGATCCATCCTTACGGTTCATCAAAACCTAACCCCCCGAGTTGCAGTGTAGGAGGCTTCGTGTAACTTTTATTTAGGTAATGAAGGGTAACGACGCGAGGCTTACAAAACTGTCTCTGATGTTAGTAATTGTGCTTTTGGCTCCCTGTAAAACTGTCTTCGAAATGGCTGAGGCTATCTCGAGTTGAAGGATGCCAACAGCTTGGATTTGTGTTTTCTTTATGTTGATGTATGAGTGGTGATTAGTACACAATGTAAGGCTTCATTAAGCCAGATCCTTGGAACTCTTTAATTTCTATGATCAGGTCAGTAATAAATTCCACAAGCTTCGGTATACGTATTGCAGGAATTAAGTAATACTTACCAAGAGGGTTTCGTGGGCTTGGTTGTTATTATAACCCTCTTCTGAACAGCTGATGTTAAGCTCCTATCATGAGTGAGGCCATTGGATGATAATGGTCTTTTCAGGTAGTAAGCAAAATTGCTAGGCTCTGGTTCTGATTACGAGATGGACTCTGCAAGTCTCGTATCCCAGTGAGAATATTCGAGGAAGGTACTAGTAAGAAAAGACCACGCGTCTGGCCGAACACTTGCATGGTGACACGCAGCGTTTGTGCCGTATGCCGAGGATTGAGCGTCTAGATCGTTCAACAACCCGCCGACTTCCGTGAAAGCCTGACGTCCGGTTGAACCATGCAAGTCGATGGGGCAGAGTGATTCTCCTGAATATCACTTGGCTCCCTCATGAGAGTTCAAAGAATCGGTATTCTAGAAACCCAACTGTCTCCATAAGTAAGGCGTCGAGATGTTGCAGCCCTGGTTCTAACATGCGACCCTGAACAAATGACGGAGTCCTCGGTTAAGGTGTGGCGAAGCATAGCCACAGGTGCGGGATTGCGCAACCAATAAGAGCCGTTAGAGAACTAACAAAAACCTCGCCTTCAGTCATTCTATTTCCATGCCCGGCAGTACGGCGTAAATCCCATCCCAATTTGTAGGAAATCCCAGAAATGGCAAATGGGATTTCTGACGGAGCTGTTTCTTCCCGTTGGTTCGTTTCGAAGATCACAAACGTGGACGATGCTTATCTGCAAACCACAATCCAAGAAACCAACTTTAAGAGGCAAAAAGCCCAAGCTTTTGGAAATGCCAAGACAAGTGAGGGAGCGAGAACGAGGATTGATGCCAAGGGTTAGAAGAGCCAAGTCTACACAGCCACTCTCCCCAGTTGCCTCGTGTTCTAAGTTCTAAGCACGAGGGACGGGACGCAGAGTATGGATGATTAGAGTGTATCCGTACTTCTCGTTTCATCGTGGTCGATTGGATCTCATTGTAGGAACATGAGAGATAATCGCTCATCTGGTCTGCATCACCCATGTCCTACAAGACCATTAACCGTGCAGTAGCCAGGACGTAGATGATCAACCGCCATTCATGCCGCCAGGACCTTGGGTGGCGTGAGTTCCCAGGCCTGGGACAGGCAAGTTCCCGCGCCTTCTACTCGAGGCTACAGGGGTTGAAAGGCACAATCTCGCTGTTCCCAGCAGTGGGAGGCCAAGATTTACCCACTAATCAATGAGCCCAAGTCTCGCGCTCAATACCGACAGGCCCCGCGTAGTCGCTGTTGCGTCAGGGCTTTCAGGGATCCCAAAATGGACCTGTGTTACGTAGTGGGTAGTGCGGGATCTTGGATTGTCACTTAAGTTACCTACTGCCAGCCAAGAACTACTATGACTGCCTGGGCTGTTAAAATCTGCCTTACCTTGATTAACTGAGCTCTCTACTTCTCCAAAACATCACGAGCAACTCATCTTAGCGCACGCGATTTGATCAGAACCACTGCTTTACATCACCGCCCGCCCACTTGATCTCGATTAGCGACAGCAGCCAAGACCCTCAACTTCTCTCCAACTTCTGCGCGACACTGCCACCTTTCAACCGCCAGAAACTCCCATATCTTACCTCTCCGACCTTGATTGAAGCGCAAGTCGCATCGGAATCACGTCTTCTGCGCCCATGGACTCTGGCGGAGTCAGGAGGAAGGATACAACCAAAGGCCCGCCTCTTCGAGTTCTATCACTCGGTAAGCGCCCGCCAAGATGACGTCTGCTTTGTTTGACCCAGCTGCTAATACCCGTCGTAGATGGAGGAGGTGTCCGAGGTTACTCCATCTTCATTATTGTACAGGAGCTTATGCACCGAACTTTTGTCGAGATCGAAGGCCGAGCTCCCAAGCGACACGAAATTCCTAAACCATGCGATCACTTCGACCTCATCGTCGGTACCGGCACGGGCGGACTGATCGCCCTAATGTTAGGCCGGCTGCGCCTTGACCTTGAAACCTGCAAAGAGCTCTACGTTCGCATGACGCGCATGGTTTTCCAAACAGACAAGACTATCGCTGGAATTCCCTATCGATCGACTCTATTCAAGGCGAGCAAGCTTGAGGAGGCTATCAAGGCAGCTGTCCGGGAACACACTGTCAAGGAAAGAGAGGGCAATGACAGCGTCGAGTCTTCCCTCAACAATCCTCTTAACGCCGCACTTTATTCAAGCGCTGGCCCTCGTCGAAACCAGAGCAATGCAAGCACCGTTAGCTTTAGCGCACGCAGTCCTGCCTCCCAAATGGCCCAGCGCCCCTCAACCAACTCAAGATACGGCGATCCCAACGCTCGCCTGTACGATCACCGAGAAAACCGCACCAAGACGTGAGTCATCCGCCCACAATGCCATCTTCAATTTCTGTAGCGCACACTAACACATTTTACAGCGCCATAACAGCAGTGTATAAGGGCTCTCCTCGAGGCGCACCGGCTGCTCTTCTGCGATCCTACGATTCTCGAAAAGAACCCCCTCCCGAGTTCGACTGCAAGATCTGGCAGGCTGGTCGAGCTACTTGCTCAATTGGACTCGCCTTCAAGCCTATCACTATCGGTCAATCAGTTTTCCACGATGATGGCGGAGGCACCTTCAACCCTAGTCCAGAGGCCCTGGACGAAGCTGTGGTCAACGAGTGGCCCGGTCGTGAAGTGGGTGTGTTTGTTAGCGTCGGTACTGGCAGAAGGCCCAAGGGTAGCGATCAGAATTCCCAGCAGTGGTACGAAGGCTTCTTGGGCGATTTCGCGGAGGCGCGTAGGAAGTTGATCTCCAAAATCGAGGGCTGCGAGAAGATTCATGAGTACATGATGCGCGAGCACCTCGGGAAGCGAAACGTTAGTATCGACGCCTACTACCGCCTTAATGTTGAAGTGGGTGTTGGTGAGTTTGGAATGAACGAATGGAACCGACTAGGCGAGATCAGCACCGGTACTCGAAGGTACATGTCGAGAGAGGCTGAGCAGAAGATGATCCAGGGCATCTCATCAAAGCTGGGCAAGATTCACCGAGCCAAGATCCGCCATGCGCGAGCCCCCGAAGGAATCCCGGAGCTTGTCAAGTCAACATCAAGCACCTGGGAGACACCCATGGCATTTGAGCTCGCGGGAGATATTCCAACTACTGTGCCTCTCCCTCATAGCCCTGCGAGTCGGTCATCTTTCGAATCAGGGTCGGACAATCTGCACATCAACAACCATAATGGCTCACCTCGAAGCTCCAACGAGCGCATTCATCATGAAACTCCCGGTTCTCCTCCATTAGGACCTCGTGGACCAAGCGCCAGTGCCCCAGCTTTACACCCAGAAGATCGTTTAGCAGTGTCGTCCCCGACGCCAGCGCAATACCGTGAAGGCGTGTCTGGCCAGGATTTGATTGCCATCATGAGCCCAGACGAGTATCCTAGGCCACCTCCAAACATGGCTGCACCACCACCAACCCGGATCGAGCCGCCACCGTTACCACCCAAGACGCCTCTCCCTGAGAACCAGCAACATCACGGTGGTCGAAGAGTGCCAGCGGCGGTGCCTCCATACCCGTTGGACGACGATGAGCCTCCGCCGGTGAACATGGCTCGTAAACCCGATTACAGGGGGCGTTAAAAATCTGTCCATTTCTTGATTTTTCAACCCTTTTTTATGTGCATCTGGAGATGGAAAATCGACGGGGGGGATCCAACCACAACCAAAACAACCCCTGATGAATATAAGACAAGACTGGCGTTGCGGATGGAGGAATTAGTGCTGTGATGATTTTATTTCTTATGCTTCTGCACAACTAGATACCACCTGGTTTATTTTGACACGAACCTTTGAATGATTGGATGCTATGAGATTGATGAGATGATGCTGGGGCTCATAATATACTTGTATATATTGGATGTTGGTCAATCTGGCTGTACTTCTATACCAAGAATCTAGCTTATTGTGTCTCAGAAAGTTGCGCTCATGAGTGATAGTTGTGGCATGAAGGTAATGACTTAACAGTATGACACGAAGGTATTGCTTATCAATTCCTAGGCATTCTGAGATCAAAATTCCAGTGCCTGTTTAAACACACGGGTAAGCAGATCTCTACTAGCCCGCGATCCCACAGTGATGCTTCAGCTGGAGATCTAGGCCAGCGTCGAATGATAAGCTCGTGTCAAACCCCTGTTCGCCTGTGTTTCTCTTTACATTTATCATAGGTAGTACGGAGTAATTAAGGGCCTTATAAGGCTTTTTACGAAGTGGCGCACTATCGTGGACTCGGCAGCTAGTTCTAGAGCGATCGATGCAAGGAAATGGCCTTGGAGGGATAATGCAATCCTTCGTTATCTTAGCTCAGCTAGTCATCGTCACCTTCACCTTACTGAAAGACCACTGAAGGATGGATGGAATCCCGAGCTGGATGTGGTCCACTTCCCCATCGGCGTTCACGATTAGTGCCTGCCCGTTTTAGGGTAGTTTCGACAATTAACCTTTGATTGATCTCTGATTTTGCCTGCTCCTATTGGCGAGTTTGCTGTAAACGTTTTTGGCATGGTGCTAGTGCCTTGCCTTTGGCAGTCGAGGCCTAACTTAGCGGAAGGGTTCTGGGTCGATTGCCGAGTCTAGCATGGAAGGTGCAAACAATCAAGACTACAGTATACCTACTACCTATAGGTAGACTGCATCGTGATTACTTTGTTGAACAGGGCTTAGATTTGTTTCAACATTTTCCCTCTTTCTCTGTCTCTCTCTCTTTTTCTTACAGTCTCGTCATCATTCATGCAATCCAAGGTTCTCCGTGCCCCCAAGACTCCGCCAAGCCAGAAGAAAAAGCAATATACTGTCACTAACTTACGACTGGATCTATCCTGTCGTCGCCCCTATGGGAGGATCGCCCAACCCTAGAACTGGATTAGGAGCTGAAGCTATCGAGCCACCACGTTTCTTTGTTCACCTCGAGCAATCAGACTTATATTGCCGAACGCCGCTGAAGAATTGAGAGTTTTCCATTGTCAAGACTCGGGTTCGTATAATATACCGTTCTCCGAACTCACTCACACGCACGGTAAGGTGACATCGGAGTTGCATATCACAGCAGCAACTACTGCACATCTTCACGCCAGCAATCAGCACCCAGCACCACTTCAAGCAAGGGAGAGGAGAGATCCCTCCCTACATTCGCCAAAAGTCACGCCATAGGAACGTATATACCCAGGCATTTGTACAGCACAGTGCTGCAACAGGACAAGCTCGGAGCAGCAACCTTGACAGCCGCCCTTTGCCGCGTTTAGTCAACAAGCGACGTTGCTCGGTCCTCGCGCTTCATTCAGATATATTCTGTCTGTTCGTCCCATTTCGTTGCCGATCAACATGGCTTACTACTAAACTCTCCCTGTCACTTTGGAGTCTAGTCGTTGAGCAGGAATATCCATCTCCATCCTTATTACAGCTTGGTTTGACTTAAGACAAGCAAAGCAGTTCACATTCAGCCCTCCACAATAAGATCCGCCAATTTGGACAGAACCAACACCTTTTTGTTACCCAACCTCTGCCCATCCTTGTCAACCCCTGGCCCTTTGTCAACCAACAACCTCACTCAGTGTCTCTGGCTGGCGCTCATTTGGGCAGTGCTTGCCCTGCTCGAGCCAATCAACATCTCGAGTCACCTCAGGGGACGGCACTTGTTGTTAAGTCCCCTATTATAGCCTGTTGACTTAGTCCGACTTTGGGTCTTGCGAATTGGTCCTGCCGGGCTGATGGTGGAACGGTAACCCGAGCACCATGTTGCCGGTATCTGAAGCCATGCAGATGCAAGTCGCACCTCGAAAGCGTGCTCAACGACAAACGTCATCATGCCTCGAGTGCCGTCGTCGGAAACAAAAAGTGAGTAATGTCCCTTGCTTAGCCTAATACCTATCGAAGCTCTGTTTCTTGCTGCTCCTGTGTCTATTAGGCCTCTTTTCTTGACTATACATCAAGACCCCCACATTGCCCATAATGTCGCTCGTCTAATACAACATACACAAGCCTTCTCATAGTAAAACTTCACACCGAACCACAATTGCTAACTGCCTCATAGTGTTCTCAAGGTCAACCGTGTACAAACTGCTACCGTCGCTTTCCCCAACCTGACTGCGTATATGAAGTCAAGTCTTCCAAAAGGTCAGTATATATAGTCTGCTCTTAAGCGACCCGTCTTGTCTTCGCTCTTTAGGATATTTGCCACTCTGTCGCGACTAACATTCTTTTAGAAATATACCTATGGCTCCACGTCTTCCACTGCCCTCAGTCGTGGATGTACAAGAAGGACCATATTCGCATTTGAACCCTGCCACCATCCATGAGACCCTCTCCTGTCTGGATGATGAGCCTTCGGGTTCGTCCTCTAAAGCGGATAATTCTGTTATAACTTCCTGTTCAAGGCCACGAACTAATATCTGGAAACCCTTCAACATTGCATCCCCCAAAGATGCTATTCAAACCATTACAACTCATGGTATCAGGGCAGCCAAACGCTCCTTTTCAGAGGAGCCAGTCGTCGATCTAGACATTACATCTGGTGAAAGCTATCGTCTCGTTGCTTCACCAATCGGGAATTCAACGGCCCATTTTCATTACCTGCCCATGAGGCTCACAAAACTAAACAAGGAACTAGTCCGCATTCGTAGGTATTTGTGCACAGTCCGGTGATTTCCAGTTACTAATTCTCTGCTGATAGACTTACAACTGCTGTCACGCTTCAAGTGCGCAGTAGATGGGGATCCTGACCCTAGAAATGATTTTATGAACACCTGGGTTCCTGCTACTGTGCAGGATCCCCTTCTTCTCCAAATTGTTCTATTTACTTCGTCGTGTTTCCTGTCCGAGACTGGGCATATGTCAAAGTCCTTGCAAAATGGACATAAGTGGCGGGTGATCTCAATGCTCAACTCTCAACTCAAGGACGAAAACGCCAAAATGACCGACCCTTTGATCTTGGGTGTTGTGCAGATGATCGCTGACTCTTGGTACTGGGGTGCTACACATGACCTCAAGTGTCATCTTGGAGGCATAAGGGCGATGATCACCAAGAGAGGCGGCTTAAACCGGCTCGGTATGCGCGGCCATCTAGCCAAAATGATCCTCATGTAAGCTATACACGACACTCTTCAGGAAAGATGGGTACATTCCGGGCGACGGCTCGAAATATCCTGGATTTCACTCTTGTTAGACAATCGACTAATCTGTAACAGTCATGACATCGGCATGGCGCTAGCACATGAGATCAAGCCCTCTATATATGGACACCCTGGCTTTGCATTCCATGATTCTCGAGCAATGCCTTTCAAGACCGCGTTCAACACACCACTGATATGTAACTGGCAATCTTTCAGGGAGTGTTCGAATTCTTTGCAGTTACATCCTAGCACCGCTCAGATACTTGACGACATGAGAAGAGTTCTTGCGGATGTTCTGGCGCTGCCGAAAACTCCAACTTCGGAAGAAGTCCAGAAAGTTATAAACACCGCCAGCTGTGTTCATGAGAATATACTGGATCTTCCAAAGGATAAACCGCCCCTGCGACCCCCAAGGTCGAACTCATCTCGGTCAAGCTCGGGTGAGAGCCCAGGATCTACTATGACTGAGACCGAGGATCTTCCAGATAAATTGTATGTTGTCATCCGGAAAGTTGCTCTGATATATTGTGAAGCAATCTTTACCCGCTCCCCAGTCAGTTCTACTTGCTCCGAGCGAGATATTGGGACAATATGGTATGATATATGGCATTCCGGTCTGCCCACTTGGAAATCAGTACTTGGCATCTTTGTGTGGATTATGATCGCACTCGTTTCCAACTGTCACAAGATTGGACCAGGTCGTCTTATCAAAACATTAACAATATCCACCATGATGTCCATTGGGATGGAAGATTGGCAGATTTTCACCCTAATAGTAAAAACATCCTTCAGGCTACAAAGGTATCTGGCAGGAGGAGACCATGGCAGGACGAACGATCTCATTGGGGGGGAGAAAGTGGTAGACAAGTATGGTTTTGCGATGAAAGACGCTCTACCAGCCATTGAGCTGCCAATCGATGGCTAATGATGTGAAATACCCACTCAGCTACAACTGGACTACGACGTTACAATGCGACGGTTACCATCCAGTCGCCTACAACTATAAATGATTTGGATGGCCTCTAATTTTGGAAGGTCGTCGCTGTTCAGCTGTTTAATGACGACATGTCTCAAATCGACATGCAATGCGTGCAAGAGCTCCGCCAGTAACTTGTGCGACCATAAGACTATTAAATAGTCGCTTCTCCCTCGCATCGGCAGCTGACTGCCTCTCACTACCTTACTCGTGAAGGCTATCATCTCAGGTTGCACAACGTCAAACGGTACAATGAACGACTTCACTCGACTTCGTGAGAATATACCACACGGTGAGGTTTTACTTCCTGGAGATGCAGGCTACGAGGAGAAATTGCAGCGATGGAGCGCAGCTTCTGTGAAGAGAGCGGTATGTTGGGTAATCATATCCCCAAACAGTGCTAATACCTCATAGGCAATTGTTGTCATACCATCGAACCCTCAAGAGGTGTCTTCTGCAATTAAATTCGCTGTTTCCCAAAACATCGCCATGGCCGTTTGTGGTGGCGGGCATTCTTCCAGCGGTGCCTCTTCAACCGAAGGCATGGTCATCGATTTGAGGAAGATGCGGAAGGTTGTGGTTGACACGGAGGCTCTATCAGTTGAATTTGAAGGAGGATGCCTCTGGGAGGATGTCGACACTGCCCTTGAGCGACATGGCCTAGCGACAGTTGGAGGTGTTGTGAATCACACAGGGGTCGGGGGGCTGACATTAGGTGGAGGGCATGGTTTCCTAACCCCCCGTCACGGCCTGACTATTGACAACTTGTTGAAAGCAGAAGTTGTTCTCGCGAACGGAGAGATAATCGAAGCATCTGAAGACGCAAACCAGGATCTATTTTGGGCTATCCGAGGTGCCGGTGCACAGTTCGGGGTAGTCACCCGCTTTGTATCCCGAGCCCATCGACAAGGCAAGGTCTGGAGCGGCACGTTGGCATACTCGGCAGACAAGCTCCCCGGTTTACTCCAGTTTGCAAATAAGGTGTTTGGAAGGTCCAATCCTGAAGGGCATTGCCTCACCTTGGGGATTGGCTTTGGGCCAGATGGGACGACTCGTCTCGTATCTGTCATTCCGTTATTCCATGGCCCGGACGTGGAAGCTAGAAAATACTTCTCTGGTCTTCTTGGGCTAGACTCTATCGCCAACGAGACGGGGATGATGACAATAGCGAAAACGAACACCCTTTTGAACTCCGTCATGGACCACGGCGTTCGGAGATTAATGGGATCGGGTAACATCACGATGCCTCTTGACACTGAACCGATGCTGCAAACCGCAGAAATTTTCTGGAAGTTCTGTGAAGAGCACGATGGAATGGGCAAGTCCGTCCTTGCTATAGAGTTTTTCTCGACAGATAAAATTCGCGAGGTTGCTCAAGAGGCAACAGCCTACGCCAACCGAGGAGACTACTATGATGCCTTGACATCGTTTGCATGGGAGGACCCGAGTTATGATGATGAGATTCGGCAATTCAACAGGCGCATTTGTAAGCGTATTCGAGAGACAAACGGTTACCAAAAGGCTGCCGGCAGTCATTGGAGCCAAGGGCCGGTCGGCGTGTATATCAACATCGAGGCAGACAGCATCTCGCCCCAAGATGCCTGGGGAGCCAATTTGCCTCGTCTGAGGGAGCTGAAGAAGAAGCATGATCCTCAAAATGTGTTTGATAAGTGGCATGGTATTGCCGAGGGTGCAGCTGAGCATGTACCATGAGATCAGACATGGGTAGTTAGAGAAACTATAACGACGTAAAACTATTCCACTAATTGAGGCAGTATGTCTGACTTGTTGATACCGCAGTTCCCATTACAAGTAAAATAGAAACTAGTCTACTGGCCTGAGCCCTCTGCTACATCCAACATGCCATGTAATACAAAAACATACGGGGTATGTTAGTGATGAAACCTTTTGGAGATCAAGACTCGATTATCTTACTCGCTACCCTAAAGCCCCAACCAATATGGAAAAATGGTCACACGAATTAGTGTACTCTATGACATTTATACGACTATATCTGAGACTTTTATGAAATCATATATGCTTAAACGATTTCATTCGTCTGTTAGTCAAGATGATACCCTATATTACTGTAAACCATCGAGGTACACTTGAGTTTCATCGTGCTCACAATCACAGTTGGTGTGTTCATTAAGTTATAATTACTTCTGAGCTTCAACCGACAACCAGGAAGACTTTATCGTATTGTGTTATACTTTTAGTAACTTACAAGGTTGCTTAGAACATCTCTTAGTTCATATGCCCCTTCGAACCCTGAACTAATGCAGTTCATCTGGTCGTATCATGAGATATGTGGGCTTCGTTAGAAGCGATCTGCCACGATTCGTCTAGGTACAGCGACCATTAGACGGAAGAAACAGAGTTAGAAGGATGAAAAGAGGCCATTGAATTCAGTATCAGCTGTTTCAGATTATGGCAAACAGAAGCTACCAGCAAACTAACAGTCTTCATTGCAATGTAGCGGCACGTCAATCTCGGCCGCCAAGCCCGGGAGGCCGAAAGTCTGGCGCCAGAAGCGGGCCTCGCAAAGGCAAGATTGGAATTGAGTTCCCCTTGCTCGTTACTGCTGCTGTATCCGTAGCTGGAATTCTGGACATTAACCTCGATACCTGGCAACGATCGCGAGGTTGGTCGATAACCATGCTAGCCCGGGGTGGATTGCGACAAGTTGGCATCCAGTAACAGGGACCCCCCCCTCACCAACGCATGCGTCCCCTGGAGAAACAGGATACTCAAGGCTTAGTGCGTGGGATGAAATGAGTAGCATGTCGGCACGACAACTATGGATCATGTCGGCGTAGCGAAAGGGAGACCGCTCTGCCGCTGAGCAAGATTTTGTGATATGTCATATAAATGAGGCCGCTTGGTGGTGAGCCAGGTGAGATGGTCATGAGGTAGGCGCCCGAGGCGACGAAAAATGTTGTCGAATGTTAGCTTTGTGGGGTCACCGGGGGATCTACAGGGGAATGTTTGAATGTAACAGTGTAGTATCCGTTATTTTCATGGTTAATGTCATTTATTGGGCGTGTATTTGGTATTTGGTATTTGGTATCTTGTACGGAGTATTGTGAGTCGTGTTCTATTATTGTGCATCAAGTCCAAATAAATTGGTGTCATGCAATCCTGGATGAGGCTCACCGTATATCGATTGATGTGCGACAGGGAACCGTTACGAGGAAAAGCAAAAGGGGAGCGTTGAACATTTCTGAAGACTGAAAAGCAAGATGCCACCCAAACGCGCATCACATCACCAGCTCAGCTGAAGGGAAGTCATATTGAACAAGGTGAGCGGAGGAGGTGCCCCAGAA
Organism: Fusarium tricinctum; assembly: GCA_020744515.1. Lineage (NCBI taxonomy): Eukaryota > Fungi > Ascomycota > Sordariomycetes > Hypocreales > Nectriaceae > Fusarium > Fusarium tricinctum. Next base: position 3,689,805 of record JAGPXF010000001.1, read on the forward strand.
AGGAGTATAACTGCGCCAGGCCATGTTGTAACTTGTTTGGTTGTGTTTTGCGCTGCGCAGCCTAAACTTTCCACTTTGGGACATGTTTCGCGGTAGTTGAGGCTGAGCAAGGGTCTTTTTCTTATCTAGTTAATTGTGTGTTTCATGGCAGTTGTTGTCCTTCGTTTCTGACCTGTTCAGACCCGTTCAGACCTGCGGAAGCAGGATAGAGATGCACACGCCCCGCCACCGCGAGTTGCTTTTGGCAGCTTATGCACCCTTCTTTCATGCGTCCTTCCAGCCTTCTATACATGTTGGGCGTTCGGCCTCGTCCGTATCATGGCGGAGAGGTGTCCGGGGGGGGTGGGACACCGCGCACCGAAGCAAAGCAGCCGCCGGAGACGGGAAGAAATGACGTCAATCCAGTAGCGGCGGTGAGAAATACATATGCAGTGTTACGCGAAGATGGGATAGAGTTTACAATCTACCATTAATGCGGGTGAGTTATCTCCGTGCTTTTGAACTAGACCATGGAGTAGCGTTTGCATGGAACACATAGGGCTGTTCTGGTACCATATTAGAGCTATGATTGTTAGCGTGGTCGTCAACTACTTTAACTAAACCTCCAATACCAAAATAAAAGAATATAACAGAATAGACAAAGACCCAAGGAGTATGCTGCATAGTGGCCACGCATATTTTTAACTTTTTTGTAAACAGTTGTAAAACTTGAAGGTGTATACAAGGTGGAATCCACAGTGGGGGTTCCCCGCCTTCAAGACATCATCGCCTCAGTTCTCTCTGAGAACTGCCGAAAGATGATAGCAAGTTACTTGCATCTAAAGTGACGGATTCAACCTCAAAACACTCCTATCAAGCACAATGGCCCCTATCGGCATCGCATTGATCGGCGGCGGCCTGTTTGCCAAACAGGCACACATGGTGCGAAACCCTCAATCATGACCCATTTACGTATGCAAAATGCTGAACAAGGACTTCCCAGCCTGCTATCATGAAGGCGGAGAACCTCGCTCTCAAGGCGATCTACTCCCGATCCCTCAAGTCTGCTCAAGAGACAGCGGCTCTCAACACCCGCTCTGACCATGGCCCGGACTTGTACTCGGCCGATTCGGGATCCGGCAAGTCCTTCCTTGACCTCCTGGCCCGTGACGACATTGAGGCCGTTATCATCGCTCTGCCTATCCCGAGCCAACCAGAGCATATCAGAGCCGCTCTCGCTGCCGGCAAGCATGTACTCGCCGAGAAGCCTCTGGCGCCCACTGTCGCCGAAGGTAAGAAGCTGATTGAGTACCACCGCAGCCTGGGAGGGAAAGCTACCTTTTCCATTGCCGAGAATTTTCGTTTCAAGCCGTCTTTCGAGTACGCTGCTTCAGAGGCCAACAAGCTCGGAAAGCTGCAGCACTTCGGCGCGCGCGTCTTTTTTTACATGAGCGCTGACTCTCAGTGGTATAACACGGCATGGCGCGCAAAGCCCGAGTTCCAGGGTGGTTTCCTGCTCGATGGTGGAGTGCATTTTACTGCAGCGACAAGACAGCTGCTCACTGAGCCAGCAGCCGACGTGTCGGCCTTCACAGCGCAGGTGCAGGCTCACCTCGCACCCATCGACACGGTGAACGCTGTCATTCGACTCAAGAGCGGTGTGAGCGGCACATATCAGCAGTCATGCGGAGCCAAGATGTCCACGTCGACGTTCCAGTTTGGGTATGAAAAGGGCTCAGTTGAAGTTGATGGCGACAAGGTCACCGTGACGCCGTGGGATGGCGAGAAGAGCGTCAAAGAGTTTGAGAGGACGAGCGGTGTGACGGAGGAGGTTGCCGCGTGGGCGAAGGCATTGGTAGATGGCGAGCCGAATGAGAAGCAGAGCCCCGAGGAGGCATTGGCAGATCTTGAGTTTTTGGAGTTGATGTTTGAGAGTGGAGCTAATGGAGGTGAGGCAAAGAAGTATAAGCACCAGTTGTAAGCTTTTGCATCACTAGAGTAATACTACGCAGTGTGTCAGCGAAACACGAGTTGGGCATCCAAGTTCCAAGTGTACTAAATTGCAATGAGGCATTGGCAAACACATAACTACAGCTCAATTGAACGTGCTTGTTGAGAGATAAACCACATCTTCTATAATGGTGGTAGTACTAGGCTTGGCTTCGTGTTGTTGGCACTCCGTAGTGGAATTGCAGATGCTAATGGTTCTTGGCAGCAAAAATAGCAGTCCTTGCCTATAATACTACTATTGTTATCGATACCCCGGTTCCCAGTCACTCTATGTATCATATACTCATAGCTTAGACTTTGCGGGTTCAGTTTGATCAACAAGCAGCTTCTGTAGCTCATCTCGGAGTGTTTGTCCCATGCCATCCTTTAGTGGTCTGTTCGTCGCTCGATCAACGTAAACCTGCACAAACTCTCCTACAGCCTTTACCTCATCCACGCCCTTCTCGAAGAGGGCAGTCTCGTACGTCACACTGGACCGGCCGAGCTTGTTGACGCGCAAGGCAATCTCGGCGACTGCAGGATACGCAATAGACGCGAAGAAGTCTGTGTGGGTGTGCACGCACATGCCAAATTGTGGTGCTGTGGGAGGATGGAGACTGCAATTCTCAATGAGGTATGCGTTGATAATAGAATCGAATCTATACATTGCAGATTAGCTAGACCGGAGCAAAAGGTCTAGAGATAGATCGTCGCTTACAGAAAGTTATAAACTGAATTGTTCATGTGATCATACATGTCATTGTCGTTCCTATTGGTAGAAAGGGAGTCAGTTTGTCGGATCGATAACGCTTCATTCCTTTTTAAAATATCACGATGTCACTCTGACAGACGAGACATTCCAGAATTGGAAAATACCGATCTGATGAGGTGCATATCGCCCGGACAAAGGGAAGCGCGGGGCATAAGAAATAAGGAGTTTCAAAGGTCGAAAGCGGTAATGAGTAACTCATGGGTAATGGGGCGTTACCGTAAACTCACCATCGCGTGCGGTAGTCAAGGAAGAAACGATAGTCTTCTCTCTTGCGGGCCTTCAGCTCCGCTGGTGATGCCTTGCTATCCATTCCGCGAATCAATTTCTGGGTAGGAAGCGAGTGTCTCCCGCTTTGTGGAGAGTAGGCAGATGTTCTCGACCGTGGCTTTTCCTTGACCCTTTCCTTTTCTCCTTTTGCTTATATGCTTTCTTCGTCGTCCCTTCTTCTGTGGGTTTGAACGGTAGTGCCGTCTTGGCCTTTGCAGAGGCGTGAAGCTTATTGACGATGCTAAGAAAGCGAAAATGACATTCGGAAGAAATGTCACGGAGATGATCGAAATGTAGTGTTTTACAGTCTGGACCTGATGTGTCTTGGATGAGCAGAAATGCCTATTGTGTTCGACAATCGAGAGAATGGGGGAGATCGTCTATGAAGATGAATGGGAAATGAATGGATGCGAGACATGAATTCCTAGACTATGTATCTCAAATTTGACGAGTTCCGCGGCTCAACATAATCCAGCCAAAAAGGGGAAAGCCGAGGTTTAACTCTCGAATACTACAATGTTTGTTTGCCTGGCCGGGAATTGATGCTCCTATTTGTTTAGGTCACTGCGGTTTTAGGTTTGGGATGCCTGCGGGGGAGGCCCGGGGGCTTGGGCGGGAGCTTCAGTGAACGGTTCCCTAAAATGTTGGGGCGTTGCCGTTGCGTCTGGGTGCACACGTCGCCTGGAGCACCCGAGATTCGCGCCGGGCAGCCTGGACATTTACAGGCCCTAGGCCCTAGGCCCAATCGCAATCGCTAGCGGAGCTCTCTGTTCATTGGGCGAGGGAGGATCTTGAAACCACCTGCACCTGCCACCCCGGACAAGTGACGGCTTTACCTCAAGGGTCCACACCCAAAACGTCTAGACCGCTCAGGCAATTATGACCGAGGGGTCATTCCTGCCATATGTCACCGCTCGTTTCTGCCGTGGCCAACCCACAGAAATTGTTCATCAGATATCACCAGAATTCATACCTAACAAAAGACATTTGTTAGTTTGACCCTTGTCCCATGCATCAAGGGGGAAACCGACTTTTAGTGTCACTACACATCCTTTTTTTTTTTTTTTTTTTTTTTTTGGCCTTTCGAACGCCGCTCCGCTGCCTGCCGTGAAAAAAACGCCGCTGAAGGCGCCGCATCTTCCCCCCCTCAACTGCAGCTGAGGAATGAGGGCTGCTCTTCGCCTCGGCCCGCACTCCTCCATCTTGTGTAGATCAAAATCCCTGCCTTTGTTAACCCCTCGCGAAAGACGCCCCTTTGCAATGGTCTCGCCCTCCCCTAGGCCGGAGGATTTGCCCTCTGATGAGCACATCTTTGCGAATGCTTTCCAGGATCTTGACTTTCAAAGTGAGAAGGGTAGCCCTGCCCCAAGCCAACCAATCCCCGATTCACCCCAAATCGCCACCGACAAACAACAAAATCCTAGACGGCCTAAGCAAAAGAAGAAGCAGGATCCGCCTCCCGTCTCGGAGCCGGACGAGCCCCTCATCACCCCGGTTGGAGATCCGTGGCCCCGACCTTATCACTTCGAGGGCGACGGGCTCCGCCGGGTGGCTCCGTACCACTTCACTTACAACACCCATTGCAAGGAGAGATGGCGAAACAGGCCCCTGCTAGAGATTTACGAATCTGAGTTTAGGGACCGGCCCGTCGAGTACTATCGACAGTCGATGTTACGGGGAACAATCTTCGTTAACGGTCGCCGCGTTGGACCCGATTATGTTCTGCGCAATGGTGACCTCATCTCCCATACCTTGCACCGTCATGAACCTCCAGTTACAGAGGACCCAGTTCAAATCATCCACGAGGACGAAGATATGATTGTTATCAACAAGCCTGCTGGTGTTCCCGTTCATCCCGCTGGTCGATACAACTTCAACTCGGTTGTTGAGATTATGAAGTCAGACCGAGGTGCGGCATTCTTGCCATATCTCTGTAACCGTCTAGACCGTCTCACAAGTGGTATCATGTTCATTGCTAAGAACCCAGTTGCCGCGGAGGCCTTGGGCGTCAAGATCAAGGACCGCACAGTGAGAAAGGAATACATCGCTCGAGTGATGGGCGAGTTTCCTGAGGGCGAGGTTGTCTGTGATCAACCCATTTTGCAGATATCCCCTAAACTTGGTCTCAACCGAGTGCGCGCCAATGGCAAGAGTGCGCGAACTGTGTTTAAGAGACTAGCCTACTACCCTGCCGAGGGAGAAGATGATATAGACGAACGCCCTAAAACTCCTGAGCAGATGCAAGATGAGAAGCATCGCCCTTGGGTAAACACGAAAGGATATTCGATTGTTCGATGCCTGCCGGTTACAGGTCGTACGCATCAACTGCGTGTCCACCTTCAGCATCTTGGCCACCCTATTCAAAATGATCCCATTTATGCCAACCGACGAGTTTGGGGCATGGATCTGGGACAAAACGATGCTGATGCGACTCAAAACACAGACGAAGATATCGTCAGCCGACTGTCTCGTATGGGCAAGGACGAGGTGGCCGAAGCTGTCGCTTATTACGATGCTATGGTGGATAAGTATGAAGAGAAGAGGGCCGAGAAATTGACTGGCACCCTCTGCGACGTATGTGCGACACCACTATACTCAGACCCTGGCAGTCATGAGTTGTCGCTATGGCTCCACAGTCTTCGGTATGAGGATGCAGGAGGTAGTTGGTCTTATGTCAGTCCGTTGCCTCGATGGGCGCTGCCACCGAAGGGAATGAGCGGCCCAACATCGGTGGGCGGGTTGGAGGAGTTGGTGGAGGCAGTTAAGGATGAGGTCCCCGAGATATTATGAGAATGAATTGTCATTCCATTCACCAAACACCAAACCATTTCACACACGTACATATTACTACCAACATCACATGCATAGCGCCGCCAAAATAGAACGAGAGCGCAAACCCTAGATGCAGACATGAACAGCTGAACGTATAATCGACACTATGCATCTCGGATAAGAGATGCTGTGCTGCCGAACCTATCACAGACTGTATCAGAGAGGAAGCTCAAGTCTAGGTCCAGGGTGATCAGGAACCGACATCCGACTAATAATCCTGTCTGTGGATCTGTTTTAAGCAACCAGGGTCAGCACATCCCCGTCAGTAGTACAGGCAAGCTATTACTATTTGGTTTGTGCATGAGCTTCCCAGACTGTACTGGAGGCTGAGCCAAGATGAGTCTTTCAAGGGCTTGCCCTTGAGCAATCAATTTGGCAAGCCTTGATATTATTATGATCCCGAGTAAACGACCGAATATTTGTGGCGCCTGGGTGTGTTTAACCCGGACCGCTATATTCTTAGAGACGAATCGAAAGCTCAAGACAACTCAGTGGATTGACAATTGCAATTAACGGGCGGCTGCTTACTGGTTGATGCGAGAGGGCTGATGCGAGAGGCGCGTTGTGAAGCAGCCAGATCCGAAGCCACCGACCAGCAGACGTATCCCTCGACCCGGAAGGCATTGTTCCTGAAGGACTCAATATCAATGATCTCGGAGGATTGGCTGCATTGAAACTAAGTGCCACAATGCTTAATAGGCCAAGGAACCGTCCAAGCTGGGGCTTTCAGGGCACAGGCTTTCAACGCATTCCACAGTGAAACCAAGATCAGGACATTTGGACCCCAGAGAAATGGACCCTGTTGTCAACCACGATCTCGGTGCCAAGAGTTGTGCCAGTGGACAGACGACAGACAGGGACCCAGGCCGTCATGGCCGTCTTGACCATGAGACTTGGAAAATAGTTCGGGATAGTCTTGATGATGAATGAGACGGGCCTAACTGAATGGTTCCAGGCTCCCGGGGCCGGACTCTTGAAATCTCACTGGTTGATAGGCATCCTTCCGCGAGATTGAGACGATAGAAACACGACTCCAATTTTCGAAAGTGGACTGTGCACGGGGATAAGGGTCATGAGGTTATTGCAGATCAACACGGGGATATTGGTTCGAGCATTTATTACACATATTACATATCCGTACAACATGGTCCTTCGTATGAAGCCTCACTAAGCGTCTAATCGAGTGGTTCCAGCCTGAAGATAAATAGCATGGGCCCCTGATATCCACTAACTAAAACAGAAAAGGCCAAGTTAATCACCTCACGAGGCTCACATCATATTCAGCAGAGCTCCACGGCTGCATGGGTTTGGCCATCGTTGGTGAGGGTCCATCCTCTAGCACAACAACGGAATTGTGGCTGATGAGAGATGGATCTTCCAGCACGCAAGCAAGCCAGCATGTGGCCCTGCTTTTCATTTCATTTTCTGGGGTAAGGGAAGAAAAATCATGGTTTCCGACTAGCAATTGTTTGCTTTTTGCTTTCATTCTCCACAGGTTCTCTTGACCCTTGCCTATGAATTCAAATTGGTCAACGGTACGACCGCATTACCGGGTTCGCGGTTGATTTGCCAAAGGCAGTAAGGAGGCTCTGCTTGGCGTGACAAATTTCGAAGTCGAATCCTTTTTTTCAATACGACGCTGCGCAAGATCTTTGCAAGATTCAAGCCCGCGGGAGATGGATTTACGCTGACGGGGGGGCCCTGCAAGGAATACTCTCAATCCGACGTCATTGATGCAACGCAACGCATAACTGAAGCAGCGAATATCCAGTTATACCGTTACAGAGGAATGGATTACTGACGAACTTCAGCTGAGGTATGCGTATCAAGATCATGTCAGCTCCCAACTGCCGAAGTATGAGACATGTCATGCCGCAAAAAGGAACAAAAGAAAAAGATAGAAGTGGTGAAGTCGTTCCGAACGCTCTCCGACGCGCGCATTGCACAGTGATCCTCACGAGCTGACGCGCCTTCCGGAGATGACGCCATTAGGGATGTTTTGCTGTCGGCATGCAGGGAGCGAACCCAAAAAGCAAAGAATGGAAAAAAAGAAGAATATTTTTTCCTTCTGAAAGAGGGAGCTCACTTGCATGGCGAAACTTAAAGGGCACAAATCACCTGTCACCAGCGGCTCAACACGGCTTTTGGTGCTTAGGGACACCCTTAAAACCGCTGTGCTATGCCTCATGAGGGGAGGCGCCTCGCTGAGGCTGCTGAGGTTGCTGTGCCGCAGCATAGACTTTTGACCCCAGAGCTCCTATTGCAATGTCTTGCTTTTTCTTTGGTGTCTTGAGATTGCGAAGCCGGCCGCCTGTCCTTTCGTCCGGCTGTCTAGACTTGTGTGTAAAGGTTCCAACTTGCCACGCTGAAAATGCGCACTGCACTTTGAGGGCATCGAATCATAGTAGACTGGCCGTTCGCTTGTGCAGTCCATATGGCTAGACTGCTTTGCACTGCAGCAATGTACTTCTTTTGTCTAAATAGTACTGTACCCATCCACTGGGGATCTGCAAAGAGTGGGTTTTGAATGTTTCTTCTCGACGTTGGCGGGGAATCCGAATGGTTTACGAAAGAGGCAGAGAGCTCGCCATGTGCACAGGCTTCTGATCTGGGGATTGGTCGTTGAACTGACCGCAAGATGGCCAACCACTATGGTAAACTTCAAAAGTGGGAAGACCAACACAGGAGCCATGATGATGCCATATGGGGGGCGGTTGGGATCGACGCCGTCGAGTACAGTAGCATGAGAGGAGACGACTCGCGATAGATGGCTTGTACCGTTCCACTCGATGGCAACGCTCCCACGTTTTGTCATGTTCTGATACTGTACTAACGATCATTACAGGCGCGTGGTGGTTTGCTCTGGACTTCCTCAGATTGATCCCCCTCCCCTGGTTCCACGTGCTCCACCGCTACAACCAGCCTTGGTAGCATGCATGGGTCCTCCATCTTCAGTGCTCCGAGAAGCGCAGAACGCGCTAACATGGAAGCCGTCACTGGGCCCCTTCACAGTCAAACCCCGTTCCCAACTACGCCGGATATCGGCTAGGGCACAGAGGGAAGAAAGTCTATTCCTGCAGGGGCTACAGTGGGGGGGGGGGGGGGGGGGGGGAGGTGATAGGGATTGGCTGTCGATTCAGTGCTGCAGAGTTAGAGAGTGTCATCTCACTGCCCTGGGACTTGTCCATTTTCCCGCGCTTCTGGGGGAGCTTCCCTGCGGACCACGCTATACTTCGCACTACTAGCCACTTTCTGGGTGTTCAGGTTCAACTTCAGGGCCCATCATAAGCTCACCCCGGGCTTCTGAAATCCGAGACTACACATATCCTTGATTTGCAGGACACACCAGAGATACAGATTGACAGCCATAGTCGCAACAAATGACACTAGATAAAGTTGAGCAACAAGGTCGTGAGCGCAGAGCATGAGCATCAGTTATGGCATTGTATGGCATGGCAAAAGAGCAACGCCCGTCAACAGGCCCCACCGCTAGGATGCCGGTGACATTTCACTGCACTGCAGGACAGATGATTGGATTCATGTACACGGCCATGGCTATCGGAGACGTTACTGTGAAATCGATACCTTGCTGCGGCGAACTTGGGACGGCCAAGTGCAATCGAGAAACGTGTTCGATGCACCGGGTCCAACAGACGTCTGACGGTTATAACTAGCAACGTGCCGTAAGAGTATCTGAAGCGAGGGCCATGTTGTGATACTTGGCTCGACAGCCGGAGGCCCTATCCACAACGAATTCCCAATTATTCGTGGTCGCGGTGCTTAGTTCCCTCTTTTTACTGCAGACAAGGTGAGCAGTAGGTAATGGTGGCAGTGGACTTCAGCTGAGCTCGCTCAGCGCAGGAGAAAGGGTCCGAGAGCTTGTTGTGGAGCGTCAATTAATCTTGAACCACAACCACGAGGAAGAGAGACCCGCAGAGATTCTTAGCATGCAACGCCTAGAAAGTGGAAAAGAATGAGGGGGGATGTTATCTGGCCAGACTAGACTAAACCAGAGCCAAGGTCTAAGATAACAAACGTCTACTGTTGGTAAGGGGCATTTCATTTCAGAGAGTCTGTCTCCAGGTCTCTACGGAGTACTATCCGAGAGATATACTCTTTTCCTGCTTTATCCCTATCCAGGTTTGGGTATGGGGCTCTGGGGCGTTGGGTTGGGCGAAACACACAACAAGCAAGATGCAACTGCAGAGGCAAGACACAGACAAGCCACCCCGGACTCAAAGACAAAAGAAACAGGAGGTAGCAAGAGACAAAGTACAAGCTTGAGGTTCTCAGTACAAGGACCAAGTACTCAGCCAACCTAACGACAATCGTGGCGTGCCGGACCGCGCTTCGACCAAGAGACCCAGCATCAGCACCAGGACACCAGAAGGGACCAACGCTAATACCAATAAGGAGTAGGAAGAATAGTCTGCAAAGTTGCACTCTAGGGGAGTCCGTCTAGTCAGCCTGAAGGGTCCGTCATGGGAGTACGTACTCGAGATCCACCCACCCTCACTTGATACACACCTTGGGCAAGGCGAGAAAAAAAGAAAAATGGGTTCCTTCTCTACGCCAGAAGCGCGAGAAGGAAATGGTTATAAACAACACCCCCGGTCCGTAGATCAAGTCTAGTAGCTGGGTCGATCTATGCGAACACTTGGACTTAAAGACGACAAGGACTCCACAGACTTCAACAGCAGCTTTACTACAATCATCTCATCTCATCTCAATTCTTCTAAATACTCCAGCCCAAGACCCATCCCCCTGGCCTTAGGGGTTCCTCTTCTTCTCATCCTCCGAGTTATCGTCACTTGTATACCAATTGCACAACGTACAAGTCTTAGCAAGACCACTTATATATACCCACTTCACACACCCACTCCCAAGCTTGTCTTGCCGACTTGACATGATCACTTCGGTCCCATCATCTATGCCTTACTCTACTTCACCCGACTCATACTCACACTCTCACATCAACAACACCGACAACATGGTCCGTTCGTCTTCAGCAGAGCCCGGAAAGAGCTCCAAGCGAAAGGGTATGTTTACACAGTTACTATCAGCTGCACGGCACAAGAAGCAAAAACACCGGCAGCAAGCAACCGACCCGAATCAGGCACTAACATACTACAACAATAGGCACCCGAAGCGTTTCCACTCTCACACCTTCACAACTTGCGCGCAAGCGAGCCAACGATCGAGAGGCTCAAAGGGCTATCCGGGCGCGAACAAAAGAGCACATTGACCGTCTGGAGCGCGAGCTGGAGGACCTCAAGAGCAAGCAGAGTCGTGATCAGACCGTCCAGGAGCTTCTGCGACGAAACCAAGCGCTCGAGGAGGAGTTGATGCGACTCAAGGAGAACATGGGCGTCTCAATGACCTCGTCGCCTTACTCTGCACCTGGTACGGCTCTCTCAGTCACAATCCCAGCCTCAACAACATCACCACCGCACCACAGTATACTGACTACTCCCTCAGTATACGATGATAATCTCAGCACTGGCAGTGGTGCCATCCCCAGTCCTCGTGGCTCCCCCTACCCTTCTGGCGACTACAGCCCTCTCCCCGACTATGGACAGCAGTATGTCCTCCCTAACAACTGCGAGTCATGGGCCAGCACAGTTTCTTGCCCCGTCCCCTCCAACGTCTCCAGCCCTTCCTCCTCCGCCGACGACTACAGCGCCGGCTACATCCCAACAAGCGTGCCTACTTCAATGCTGCCTTCAAACAACACAAGCTCTTCAAGCATCAGCGCCGTCGGTCACGCTCACGCTCACAAGGATGTTATCAAGATGGAGTACGAAGATGTTGACTCTCACGGTACGGAACCCCAGGAGCAATTGCTCCACGATGCGCTCGCAAGACAGCAAACTAATCACACTCAGTGTCTAGACGCCGGATTCCGTCTCAGCAACCATTCGCTTCAGCCCGTGTCCCCCCATACTTACATGGCTCAGCACCAGCAGCCCGCCTGGAACATGTATCCCGTCTACTACCCACAGGCTCAGTCTTCGGTCCACTGAAGGGCCAACCCCAACCGGGCTCATCCTGGCCGGGGCCCGTTTTAACCACTCCGCCGGCCTGTCGCTTCGACGAGCTCCTAGTCGGCTTCCTCCAGGACTGTCGCCGCATGGCAACCGTGGAATCGCTTGCTCACACACTGGGTCCGCCTCAGATAGATTTACGCTCCGTGTTTCGCAGCCATGACAGCCACGGCCAGCTTGCCTGCTCACCTCACCCTATTACTGATCTTATCCGGAGCCTCATTGACACCGCAGGCATGAGCAGGCTGACTGAGCGCATCGCCATCTTTGCGCCTCTACAGACTATGATCTGCTGGCTCGCTCAGCCTACGCCGGATAGACGCGCGCGACTGTGTGAGGACTACGTGCCGTGCGAGTGCCAACTGACAACTCCTCACCCGCAATGGCTCGATCTACTCCTCTGGGGCAACTTGCGCGAGGCTGTGATCGAGCGACAGGATCTCTACGCTACAGACGAGTTTCAACGGGTCTACTTCGACGCGCTGCGCCTTATCAATTGGCCTTGTCAGCCGCTAGATGGCCTAGTCACCGATCCGCAGACGGGCCATGTTGGGCTCACGGATGCTCTCATGGCCCATGCCATGAACGGATCCAACTGGCGTCTGAGTGCGACCTTTGCGCAGCGGTACCCCGAGCTTTGTGGCTTAGTGGCTCTGGAGTAGAGTTTGTCTGATGGGCCTCTCTTCTGACTCTCAACCATACCTCACCTTCTCTTCACATGATTCGATCTTGACTTGTATCCTATTCCATAATGACGGACCATATGCTCGAGGCATGACTTTGTGGGTGAAAACGGCACCACACTGTCGATCCATTTTTGAAATAAAAAAAAGAAAGCTTACCGCTGGCATTCTCCGCCGCGGCAACTCTCCATCCCACTTCCACCCACGTCGATCATCCCACTTCCAACACAACATACCTACCTACCTACAACCTACATTACCATACTAAAGAACGACATCATCTTGTTTCCTCTTACACAACACAAAAACAAAAACAAAATAAGATATGACGCAACAAATCTTTAGAGGAGGAATTCAGGGTACTCCACACACATCTAACGGCCACACAATTGTATTGTAATCTTTTTTGGAGGAGTTTTATTATTTATTTTGATACTCAAACTACATGAGGACGGAGGCGTGCAACCTGGGAACAAAGGCATCTATCTTTGCATTGGGAAGTCAAGGGAAATTTGGCGACACGGGGTTTTCATTTTAGAGGAGTTTTACAAATTACATACTGGAACATCATGGGCATGGCACTATTGCATCACCCATTTTACACCTGACGAATCAAGATACATGCATTGGATTCTTCAAACTTACTCTCACTCAGTCAATCTCTCGATCGTGATTATGATGGTCTTTGTTATTGCTGTTGCTATTACTACTGCTCTTAGCACTCCCACTAGCTGTCAGCCCCGATATGAAAACCCTCTGGGACTCATTTTACCCCATACGCACTTGACCTTGGTCACCTTGGTCGATGACATTCCGCAACCCTGCCTGGACCCTTGTCCAATTTCAAGAGTGCATCGCCAAGGATGGGTGTGGCAGGCTGCTGAATCGTTCCTCGACACGTCTGCCTTCCGCGTGTGCTTCTTCTTGCTGTCTGCCTCAATACAGATGCGTTTTCACACATGTAACATATTTAGTAACTATGCATCTCCACCGCCATGTTCCCGTCAGGCACATGGCCCAAAGCGAGGGAGACGGAGAGGGAGGGGGAGTGCCCAAGACGGAGACGCATAGATAGATGCCCAGGCCCCATGGTTCCACTTGTCAACAGCTTTAGTGGCTTTTGTTGCGTCCCTGGCGATATCTGATATCGGTCCAACGCTTATACTGCTCATAGTTTAGTTGATAGTCCCTACCCCATGCAACAGGAGGGGGGCCTGGAAGCTGGAAGGGGAGGAAGAAGAAACGCGTTTCCAACAAGAGACAAGTGTACGGTATTGTTAGATTGGATCTCACACAAGACGGTTGAAAAATGGAGTCGGGAGGTATCCGCATTCCGTATTGTATTCTCCCTCCTGATAAACCTGACGCTCATACAGAGAGAGTTACTCACCGCGTACCTCACCTACCGACAGACGTCAGTTGTCCACCTTGACTGCGACGATATCATTCTTTTGCAGATTCCATCCCCCTTGCTAGAGATCCGACCGCCTCAAATACGACAGGTTGGTTCCCTAAGCCGCAGTGATGGAGACTTTGAACCGCAAGTATCAAAAGTACAGTGACCTCCGATACCTCTAATTCTTTTTTTCTTTCTCTTTCTTCTCTTTTTGGGTGTATTTGCCTCCCATCCAAGATGGACTTTTTCCTGCAAAGGATCTCGGAAGTCGTGGCGAAACAAAGCATGCGCACGTGGCCAAGGGATGCTTGTCTCACAATGACAGCTTGACAGATTCTCATACGGCCAAATGCGAATCCTAACATGGGAATTTTGACTTTGAAGTTGACATTAAACTCTAACAGGTTCCTTGGTGGTGTATGATGCATCGATGGATATGCCGTGTTTGTCCCGCTCTTTTTCCTTGCAAAAGCCGGGTGGCGCGGTCTTAATAACCCAATAAGGTGATTCCCATCTATCGGAACGACACCGACTGTCTCAGCTTCGCTACGTAATGGCTCCCTCACGTCCAAACCTTACTTTACTGTGCCGTTTTGTGCTTGAGGAACTTCCGTGAATGTTCCGCACAGTTTCCATCGGAGAAGGCGTCAGATAGTTCCTAACGTTCTGCAGGAGATGCCCGTTCGGACGTTTATCTTGTTTGGCTCGCGACGGACCTCGGTATCGGGCTGAATGAACGACAACCGAAAGAAAAGGGGGTAAAAAAGAAAACATTCGCGGCTCGAGCCTCAATTCGTCGAAGATGGTTTGTGCCACTGGCCATAGGAGTTAATCCAACGGAACCGGAACGGAGAAAGCGAGACACCAGCCGGCTCATCCATCACGCAATTGCGCCGTCAGAGGTCCCTTCTCCTCTGTCTGCTTTGTGTGTCTCCGCCGGACGGGTCTCCCTGCACTCGCACTCTGCACTGACATTCAAGTGAAACCTGCGACAGACATGATCGGCCGCTATAGCATCTCCAGTCTGATGCTTCTAAACTGGGCCGGATGGTAGTCGTACGTTTGCGACTTTGCCATTCAGAGTATGCACCTCGCCAGTGTCCAGGAAATAACATGCAGCAATTAGCATTGACCATCAACAATTGACAACGGTAACTAAAAGAAATATCCGACAAGGCGGACAGTGGGTAGGATTCACGAGATAAATGCCTGCGGCAGGCATTGATTGTATTGGTGCGTAGGTAGCTGCGACAGCGTTTGTCGTCATCTGATTTCGTTCATATTTTCCTTCGCATTTGAGAACCCGTTACAGTTTACGGCCGAAAGATGACATGCATCCATCCATGATCCATCCAACCCCAATACATACAGTACCCATGCGTGCTGGTGCTTTGCGGTACGGTGAAGACCCTAAACCCCCAATGTGCTGCAAACGCCGCAATACCTGGTATGGTGAGGAGAGACGAATCAGATAACAGGCTAGAAAACCTAGAAAAGGCCTGGAAGGAATTTGGGAAGCTTGATCGAAGCCAATGCAAGGCGAATCTGCAGGCAGTATGGCACCGGCACGTGTTGTGTGGATTCAGTAGAATAAGCAAACGCAAAGAGTAAAAAGTAAAAAGTAAAAAGTAAAAAGTAAAAAGTAAAAAGTAAAAAAGCAATTTGGGGGTGTTGACAGTAGGTATCCGTACTGCACAGCCGTTGCTGACCTCGGTCGAAGATGATTGCGATGCCCTGTACCGTACCTCCGTGCTGGGCAAAATAGCGTGGCCTGGCTACCTGGCTAACCTGGGTGGAGGGGATTAAACCGGGACAAAGACTTATGAGAGGCTCAAATGCGATCAAGCAAGCTAGAGTTGCAGAATCAAGGGGCATGGTAGGGTGGTAAAGTTTGCGCTAGAAGGCTGTTGCTGCTTCTATGCGGT
This sequence comes from Fusarium tricinctum, assembly GCA_020744515.1. Taxonomy (NCBI): domain Eukaryota; kingdom Fungi; phylum Ascomycota; class Sordariomycetes; order Hypocreales; family Nectriaceae; genus Fusarium; species Fusarium tricinctum. Next base: position 3,705,692 of record JAGPXF010000001.1, read on the forward strand.
GGGAATAGGGAAAGTACTCCAAGCACACTGCAATCGAAGAATCATCGACAGCCAAGGGGCTTATGCAGGAGCAGCGAGATATGAGACATGGTGGTATTACGTCAAAAGAAGATGGAAAGAACTCGCGCCGGAAGAGAGGCGTCAGCCCAAAATGTCCATGTCTTTTCTTCTCCTCGTCTGTGTAAGGGTGTACCGTGTGCTCACCAGCGTTGATTACCATCATGCCGCTGTTTCTGTCGTGTCGTGTCGCCCATGCAACCACACAGACACACATAGCTAATACGGCCTAATGCTGGCCCAATTGCCTTGGGGCTGGCTTTGGGGGATGCCACAATTCGTCAATATTAATCACCGTACTCATAATGGACGTGGCCATAAACCGCTCTGCTGTGGCCGCGCTTCGCGTTGCTGTGTAGGGCTTAGGGATAAGAATGAAACTTGTGAGTTGGACGACCAAAATTGAGTTAACCGCCAGCAGGGGGTCGGTCATCATAGTTCCCCGATCAATGCCAGAAGAAGCCGTCCCGGAATAATGGCATTCTTCCCGTGGAACTGGCGATGATACATACTGTACAGATATGAGCAGCCTGATCGTCATTCAAACAATGCACAGTGTTGCGCTATGCTCCTGTATGCAGAAACACGGCACTGCTGCCAGCACATCATGAGAAAGGTATTCGACTGTTTTAGTCGTAGGATTGAATGGCGATCCGCCTCGAGCCGTTTGGGATAATCCTGGACGCAAATTACAGGCTTTGCCGTGACCCCTGGGCCGTTCACCTTCAACCCGGTTCATACAGAAGGGGAAGTGGCTTGCAGGGATTTGACACAGGGATTTGGGAGATCATGACGCTAGTAGGGGACCCTAGAAGTTTCCAATCAGACAGTCAGCAAATAACGTCTCGGTATATAACTTGCGTCTTGTGCGTGGCTGCTTTGCTCAGGAGACGGTGAACGTGAACCGATGCAGCCAGCAAAAGAAACGAGCATGTGAGCACAGATCTGCCAAGAGGTAGGAGCCGTTGACCCATTGGTACGGTGATCGTCAGCTACATGGTCAGTTAGGCTTCAAGCCAGGGATGAAATTGAATCGCGACAGATAGCGTGGCTTGTGTAGAGCCCAGTACGTACCCAGTCCTCCACGAGCCAGGGTTTGAACCCAAGTGGGCCACGCAGCTTCATCTCGGCTTTCCATCAGTAAGAAGCAAGATAAGTTAGCCCCATCTCGCAAGAACCACGAGGCAAGCAAGGATAATGCTTCGAGATACTGCAGTGACAGGACACACAAGCTGTACGAAGTCCCTGTGTGGCACAGATATTGCTGCAGAGAAGGAAACCGATATTCATTACTCGGGCGACGGAGGGGCTCTTTTGCATCTGTTCAATGGAACAGGGACATTCATGAAGATCCATATCTCATACGTAAAAGCTTCAAAGCTGATGTGAAACTCTCATCACGGAGCATCTGCTGTGGCTAAGACAGTATGTGGCTGATAGTGAACTTCTTCGAGAACCAACTCCAGAAGATAATAGAGTTCATTCTTGCAGCATCTGAAGCCTTCACGCACCCCCCCTCCCTTCCCGTTTGCCTTTCAGGCACGTGGCGAGGCTGGCAAGCCATGTTTTGATAGGAGTCGCTCAAAGGCAAAAAAGGGGGTCCTCCAGAAGTATCTCAAGTACCCGATACTCTTGTGCCAAAAATCCTCCGTAAGGGACTAGACATAATTCGATGGTACGTAGTTGCTTCTCCCGCCGGAAACCATGTGGACGTGACACGCGTGCACAGCAGGGCTGGGCCATTCTGCTACATCGTTTCCCTACACTATTTGACTTTTTTCTTATTCTTCATCCAGTGAGCTACTCGGATGAGGCGTACACACATGCTAATTCTTCTACACCGCGACTGTGAGTAGAGAAGAACGTGTGGCTGATGACGTCCTCTTCAACAGCGGGAGCGGTTCAAAGTGCCCGTTTGGGCTGTAGAAAGCGGCATTGAGGCTGTCTGTCTCACCTTGCAGCCTCAAGGACGAGTCTTGGCAAAACATGCTTCCTTTTGGAATTTGCCGCCAAGTCATATCTCAGGCATTATTCAATTTTTCGTTCGGCCGTAAGGAGATGATGAACATTGTCCAGAAGGATGAGTACAAGGGTTAGGATGTGGTTCCCTGGAAGATATCGCAAGGTACCCCTCAAATGTGTGCAATGATAAACATTGCATCGTTTGGAGTTGGAGGGCTTCATTCTAGCGGCTCTGGATTGGACAAGAAAAGCGCTTCGATACTGTGTGGTGTGCCATGCTAGGCTATGGAAGCGGTCTGTAAGTATTCCATGATCAGCGAGGATGGCATGTCTTCAGCACTTCAACACTGTCGTCACTCGCGGCAGGAAGCCCTAGTGGTTGTGTGCCAGAATGAGTTAATCCCACTTACAGTTCATATGTTCAGCTGTGGCTGAAACCCTGGCTATCGTGAGGCTTATGGAAACAGGACAAGACTGCGTAGTCTCGGCATGGACAGTAAAAAAATAGGGTCGGTGGTGTTGGCTAGCCGTTCAGGCCGTTTCGATTCTAAACTCAGGGCACATTGACCATTGGGTTATAGTGTAGAATGCCAGACCGAAGCGACCGAGTGCACCCGGCAAGCGCGGTCCGGCTCTAGGCCGTGACTGAGGGTGTATCCGGTAGTCTCCTCTTTGCTCACAACATGAAGCTGTGATTGCCAACCGTTGCTGATATGAAAGTGATCGATCAAGTCCCTTCGCACTCCATGGCTGTGATCCAGAACTCTTGGCATGCGACGGACTTGGTTGCGAGCAGAACCGGACTCGATGGCCTTGTGGGACCTTCCATGGGTCTCAACAACTGGCGTCAAATCTATGGGGCCCTTCGATGGAATTTGAGCAGGGGCCTGCTTCGGGGAAGAGACTTGCCGAGCTCCAAGCTCCGTATCCTTCGTTCCCCGACTCATCCTAGCCGTTCATTGTTCATGGTGTTGAATTTGTCCTCATCTTCTCTCTGTAATTTCGAAGCCTTCCCAGCCTTCGATGATTTAGTTTTACACTAGTCACCGTCAATAAGGCCAAGAAACGTGCGAAACGTCGGGGGGCCACGGATGCATGGAAACAGACTTTCGATCAACCAACGGACCGCATGGCACCTTCATGGGATAGCGTGCAGAAACAGAGTCCATTGGCGATCCAACAGGTCTAGCTATCAACTCCAGTGCAGGCCAGGAGCCTAGAGACGAGACCATTGCCGTCATTTCGTTGCAGACCCTGGGTGCTTGAACTAGATTTTGAAGCTATGCATGTCACTTTAGACCAGGTTCACCCAGCAAGATTGATGAACATCGAAACCGAACCCCGCGACTGCTTGCTAGGAGTCAACGCGATACTGAATCGAGTGAGCAATTCGTGGTAATGTGGTGTTTTCAAACACGCCCAGCCATTACTATGGCTATCTGACTCTGCACGAGCCTCATGTAAATAGATGAGTCGACAGATGATATGAAGATCAATGCCGTTGAAGACAGGAACTTCTGTAAGACTTGGTGCGTTACCAACATGCAACAACCATGAACAGCACAAATGGCGGTGATAATTCGGCCATTCAGGTTCTGCGGCACAGGTCGTGTCAGCGGCAGACACGGCAGACACAGATTGTTACTTTCATGAGTAGTTTGGCGTCTGTCTGTAGCACAAAACTTCCCAAGGTCCCTGAAACCGTCATGCATTGCTGGCTTGCATGCTGGAAGCCAACCATTGACGGTAACCGGCACTTAGGTGATCTAGGGTATTCTGTTCTGATACTTGGCACTCAAAATCAGGGTTCTGGGTTCCAGATTGGGACTGGCCGCGGGACGATTCGAAATACAGGATTCAAAAGTCTGCCACGGCTTGTCGAATCCGGTTGGCGGAGGAGTCGAAACATCGTTGTTCAACCTATAAGCCTGTCTGGCTGCAGCCCGGTCTTGGCACTCGCATGAATGACTGTTTGATAGATTGTCAAGTGCGTCACGATGCAAATGATTATCGAGAAGGGATCATGATGCTTCGATTCAAGTTCGATGCTAGCCGATCAGCGTAGAGAATGATTTCTCCTCTGCCTTCCAGTTGCTCATGGTGTGTAACTCTTTAGCTGGATAATGACAATTGATCATCGAGTGGGAAGCCAATCCGAGGTCGAGTTATCAAATCACAGTACCCGTGTAAAGCAAGGAATGATTATTCAATGTGGTTCAGCTCTATTCCTCGCACCGTTACAGAGATTAACTTTTAGCGGTCTCACCGGAGAAATATCACGGACTAGATCCGTGGGTCCGGATATCTTCCCGGGCCGTCTCCGGGAGTCCGATGTACCTGACCGAAAACCGGTGCCGTCGGTTCGGAAAGGATCTTAAATCGGAGAACGTCCAGAGTCTAGAGTGTAACTATTCTGAAAAGACTGGTCTTATCCGTGGCCCCTTTGCTAAGGCTCATAAGTTCGTGGTGTGGAACCTCAATAAATTAGGCTCAATGGAACTTTTGCCTCTCCGTTCGTGAGATTCAGGCGCATGGTCCTTGCGGCGACGATACCATGGTCTTGGGAGGGAGTGAACTTTTTGGCTTCTTTGATGGATCGCAGGCGGGCCGTCTATATTGAGATCCGGTAGTGGTCTGTGTATGTTTGCAGGATCCTTAGTCTCGGTCCGTTTATTCACGGGCAGTAAGCGCGGGATGGCCGGATCGAACAGGATCCGTTCTGATGAAATGATCGTTGCTGATTCTCTTGGAGTCTTTGACTCGAAGGTTTTGTGTTAATATCGAGTTTGCATTGATTGCGATGTCGAGTTTCTTGATGATTTCATTTCCGTGTTGTTTCCACCTTCCTATGTCAATCAGGCTCACACATCACGTGCACACTCACATGATCCTCAACACCGATCGGTAAAGCCTCGGCTCGTAGTCTTTCACTGTCTTCCTGTCTTCCTGTCTTCACTCTCCTGTTTCGTAATCATTGCAGGCGTAATTCCTTGTTGCCTTATCCCCCGCCTTGTTGTTTCTTGCCCGAGGTTCATCAGACGGAATTTCGTGCCGATGAAGCGACGAACCTTGACATGAGATCCTGTTGATGGGCTTTGATTGGAGGATTGAACGGTTAAACCGTGGCTAAATCGGACAAACCCATCATCCGAACTGCCCAATATGCGGCTTCGTGGGGCTTCACCACCAACTAGAGGCTCATCTGATATCATGAGAACACTTTATACTGCTCGATTGGCAAATGATGAGCGGAATGGGCTGCTTTTTCACCCGTATGGCGCATTTCTATCAGGCAGAAATGATGGCCAAGTGGCTGCGGGGTTCTTATTTATCCATTCGTGTTCTTTCTGATAACAGCAAGGAGTATTTATCTTTCGACCAGAGAGTCTGTTCTCTCTTCAATTGACTCATTTCCCCATTCTCTTCGCTCTCTTCGTTCTTCTCGTGATTGAGTTAGTTACAGAGTGACCAAAATGGCCGATATTAACGTCGAAGAGGTGCTTAAGAAGCTCTCTCTCGCGGAGAAGGTATCCCTTCTTGCAGGTTAGTAACACTAGATATCGCAACTTGCACAAACAGTAAATAAGCTGACCTTTCTGAAAGGTATCGACTTCTGGCACACAAAGGCTTTTCCTGAGCATGGAGTCCCTTCTCTCCGTCTCTCAGATGGCCCCAACGGTGTAAGAGGTACCAGGTTCTTCAACGGTATTCCTGCAGCATGCTTCCCCTGTGGCACTGGTCTTGGTGCCACCTTTAACCAGGAGCTTCTCGAGGAAGCAGGAAGAAAAATGGGCGAGGAAGCTATTGGGAAAAGCGCACATGTGATTCTCGGGCCTACCATCAATATGCAACGGTCACCTCTCGGTGGACGTGGCTTTGAGTCCATCGGCGAGGACCCCTTTCTCGCTGGTCTCGGTGCCGCTGCCCTCGTTCGCGGTATACAAAGCACCGGTGTACAGTCGACGATCAAGCACTTTGTATGCAACGATCAAGAACACAAGCGCATGAGTGTTCAGGCCATTATCACCGAACGTGCCCTCCGTGAGATATATGCTCTTCCCTTCCAACTTGTTGTGCGAGACTCAAAGCCCGGTGCTTTCATGACATCTTACAACGGTGTCAACGGAACTTCTTGCAGTGAAAGCACCAAGCTTTTGAAGGATATGCTCCGTGGAGAATGGGGTTGGGAGGGCCTGATCATGAGTGATTGGTACGGCACGTACAGTGTCACTGATGCTATCAAGGCAGGCCTTGATCTTGAAATGCCAGGCCCAACTCGCTGGCGAGGTGATGTTCTAAACTTTGCTGCTGCTTGCGAGAAGGTCTGGGGACATGTCATCGATGAGCGCGCCCGCGAGGTTCTTAAGTTTGTCAAGAAGTGTGCGGCTTCTGGCGTCAAAGAGAATGGCCCCGAGAAGACACTCGACACACCTGAGACTGCTGCTCTCCTCCGTAAGATTGGAAATGAGAGCATTGTTCTCCTCAAGAACGAGAAGAATCTGCTTCCTCTGTCAAAAGACAAGAGAACCCTGGTCATCGGACCAAACGCCAAGGTTGCGACCTACCATGGCGGTGGCTCTGCATCGCTGGTTGCATATTACGCTGTCACTCCTTACGATGGCATCGCTGAAAAACTAGGTGGCCCTCCCGCCTACAGCATTGGCGCGTATACACACAAGCTAAACCCTTTGTTGGGTGATCAGACAACGGGCCCTGATGGCAAGTCTGGAATGAGCTGGAAGGTTTACAACAAACCGCCCAATGACTCATCTCGTGAGCTTGTTGACGAGCTTTGGTTGACCAAGTCTGAGATGCACCTCGTTGATTACTACAACCCCAAGCTCGAAGACCTTTGGTACGCAGAGCTTGAGGGTATTCTCGAAGTTGAAGAAGATTCTGCTTATGAGTTTGGAGTTATTGTTTGCGGAACTGCCAATCTATATGTAAACGATGAGCTTGTTGTTGACAACACCACCAAACAGATTGCCGGCGACGCATTCTTCGGAACGGCGACCCGTGAAGAGCTTGGCCGCAAGGAGCTGAAGAAGGGTGATAAGTACAAGGTTAGAATTGAGTTTGCCTCTGCCCCGAGCTTTACGCTCAAGCTCGACAACCCCGTCGTAGGCCACGGATCTCTTCGCGTTGGAGCCTCCAAGGTCATCGATGCCAAGCAGGAGATTGAGAGATCTGTCGCTCTGGCCAAGGAGCACGATCAGGTTATTATCTGCGCTGGCCTCAACTCTGATTGGGAAACTGAGGGTTCGGACCGTGAGAGCATGAAGCTTCCCGGTGCGCTTGACGAGCTCATCGCTGCCGTCGCTGCTGCAAACCCTCAGACGGCCGTCGTGATGCAAACTGGTACGCCAGAGGAGATGCCCTGGCTTGCCGAAGTACCCGCCGTGGTCCAGGCGTGGTATGGCGGTAACGAGACGGGTAACTGCATTGCAGATATCCTCTTCGGTGATGCCAATCCATCTGGCAAGTTGTCGCTTAGCTTCCCCAAACGCCTGACCGACGTTCCCGCATTCCTCAACTTCCGCACCGAAGCCGGCCGCACACTCTACGGCGAGGATGTGTACATGGGATACCGATACTACGAGTTTGCCGATCGAGAAGTTAACTTCCCCTTTGGTCACGGTCTTTCCTACACCACGTTCGCCTTCTCAGACCTTGACGTCTCTTCCAAGAACGGCAAGCTTACTGCCACTGTTACCGTTCGCAACACAGGCTCTGTGCGCGGTGCAGAGGTTGCGCAGCTTTACGTGCACCCGCTGCAGGCCGCCAAGGTGAACCGCCCTGTCAAGGAGCTCAAGGGTTTCGCAAAGGTTGAGCTTGATGCGGGCGAGTCCAAGACTGTGACCATATCCGAGTTGGAGAAGTATGCTGCCGCTTATTTTGATGAGGAGCAGGATAAGTGGTGTGTTGAGGCTGGTGAGTATGAAGTGATTGTAAGCGATAGCAGTGCTGTGGGCGACAAGGCTCTCAAGGGATCGTTCAAGGTTGAAGAGACTTACTGGTGGTCTGGTATTTAATGAAGAAGTGTTAAATATGTGGATAACTGTAATACACTGTTTTGGTATAATCATGTCCTAAACGTTGATGTAAACTTTGTACCTCTGGCTAGTTACCCTCGACTATGAGTTCGATGTTGTAATGAATCACGCCATATATGAGATGGCTGGTTTGGCCTGGTGTTATCAGCTTAGTAGGTGCTTAGTTAGTTATGCAAGTGTGTACGTTGAAAGGCGTTGTTATTTCATCTAAACAGATACTGTGAAACAAGGATGTAATATTTCTATTCCTTATTTTTCGTGTACCCGAAAGCTCTATCTATCTATGCCCATGCTCATCATTTATCTCTCGAAAGATCATGACTACCACTCGGCTGCCTTGAACTAATCGTCTCACCACAGAGCGGCTGCCCATCATCAGGGCATATCCATGGTTCTGCATCCCCAAGTCTCTGTGCCGTCAATCCAGCATTACCCGGACTCCCCATCCCAGCCTCAAGCTGCCTCCTGTACGACACCTTGCGCAGCCTCTGAGCTTCAGCAGGCGTAAGACGAAGATACACTTCGGCAGCGATGACGTGAAGCAGGAGAGCAAGCCAGGCGCTCGCACCAAACGCACTATTGAGGCTGGCTGCGATCTCATCGGGGCGTCCGCCTGCAGTTCCCTTGATCATGACGCGCTGGTCCGGGGTTTCGCCGGTGTAGAAGCTAATGCAGTCGGGGTACAGTGCTTCAACAGCGACTTTGTTATGGTAGAACATTGAATCAACAACTGCGCAGGGAGCAATTGTGTAGTAAGGATCTAAGTGGCTGGTAATCTTGGCCATTATAGCTGAAATGGCTCTCATGGTGATGATGTGGCCGACCTGCGATATGTGAGCACCTTTACTATAGTTACAGTGTCTGGGACTTACTATTATCCATCCTCGCAACATCCACGCGCGGTGTTGCTCAAGCTGCAGCCTCTTGATGTTGATGTAAGCCAGGACCATGCAAACGGTGAACATGATGCTCGCAGCACCACTCACGGTCTGCATTTCCAGTGTCCCGCCGAAAGTATGCCTGGCGATCATGAAGACGCCAATCATTCCAACTGCTGAGAGGAGTAGAACGATGTAGCCATTGATTCGATGGACAACCAAAGCCCTGTGTCGAATTACCGGCATGAACTGGAATACCACTAGCACAGCAGCTGGAAGCATACCAGCTAGATGCATAATGATGCCCGATTTGCCAATGCCGCGCCTATAGTAGTAGCACTCTCCAGGAACTGCCCCTCTCGAGCCGTATATCCTGTTGGTTGGTGGCTCGCTTGGGCACAATCGGCCATCAAAATCAAGGTATATAAAGCGAGAAAGAGTAAAGCCCAGGAAGGTTCCCCCAAAGAGGAACCAGAGAATGAAGTTGTAGCACTTCGTGAAGCCCACAGAACGATAAATTCGCTGTATACGTGTAGTGTAAGGTGAAGATTGAATGTGGTTAGTTGTCATGTTGTAATGTTATATAAGTTATGGAAAGGAAGGATACGAGGAATGATAGTAAAATGCAGGGTGTCCAAGATACACCAGCACTGCTATTTATGATCAAGCACGAAAGGCATGGTGTCTAAACATCTTCGCAGCATGCAAATATTCACTGATAATATCGACTGCGAATTAGCTTAATACATTCATCCCAATCTTCAGCACCTCGTTCAATCATGAATGATCGACAACGCCATTGTGTGATGTGTTGGTGATGGTTATTTACATGCAGCACAATAGCTCGCCACCAACCACCGATACGGTTGCAGATATTTGCGTTGAGCTGTCAATAGTTGATTGGATATATCACAGAAATAGGCTTAAATTTCTGCGTTGGTTCTGTCATGGGGCTTGTGCGCCTTCGGGTATTCAACAGATGATAATAGGCACAATACTGGTCTGGCAAACAACTTTTCGCGTGTGATGTCACTTAATATTGAACAACCATTGATGGAGAGATTTTGTGATTCGCTACCGACAAAGGAGAGTAATGCAGCAGGGCTAAACAGAGTCTCAGGTATGGCCATTTACGCGTACGCGAGATGAAACGGCAGGTTAATTTGTGAATCGAAGGTAACACATGAGCCAATTCATTGGGATTAACCACCGGATGCCGTACCAAATATACATATAAAAGCCAGACAAGATTCAAAAACTATAGGTCAGGCCCGGCAAATAACCCGGTCAGGGGCGCACAAACTCAAGATTGACATGATGGCTGAGAAGGGGGATGGCTCGCGGTTGACCTAATAACGAACACTTATTCGTTGATGCCCACCGTTGCTCGAGATTGGAGTATGTGTACAATTAGATCAAAGGTTTGGATTATCGCCGGAGGCTTTTGTCTCAGGTGGATCCAAGTTACACCGACTGGAGATACCTACCGATTTATCACCACCTCAAACGCAATACCTGCCCCTGAGTAGCTAATTGTAGAGAAGTTCTCCTACATCCAGCTTTATTCCTTTCAGATGAGATGGTGAATTCTATCAATCTGTTAGGTACTGAAGCCTGGCCAGACATGTCTCCCAGAAGCAAGCCGCAAGCTGTGCACTTCTCAGTAACGAGGCTCGGGTTCGCCGCCATTTGTATCAACTAGATCCCGGGGAAACGGCATCGTAGAACTGTGTCTTCCTGTCAACTGTGTGTGATTACAGACATTTGGACTGATTATGCGTACAGCATTGATTCATTTTGGGGCTTCCGGTTTGTTGTTCGTTCCCCTTGCTGTCGTAAAGGAATGTCTACAAGACAGTGGTAATGGCTCTTGGTGCTATTGGTAAGATCTCGAGTTTCTACACGCCACATCTCTCCCAATGATAAATAGCAATTGCTTTGGCTCCGATTTCATGACGGAAACACCTTACTATCAGCAAGAAACTGATCGACGCGCCTCTTCTGGCCACGAGCACCAGTCTCCGCCAAAGTGACATCCTTGGAAGCACCATTCGGAGCCTCATCGGGAAGCGCATGTACACGACCACCAACTCTGGCCAGCAGGAAGCGCATCTTCTCGAGTTCTTTCTCAACGGGGCCGTTGCGAGTCAGTAGGTTTTCTTGGACGCCGACGCCGTTGTCAGTTGTCTGAAGCGGCTCGACAAGTGACTGGAGACGCTTCAAGCGCGCTACTTGCTGCCGCAGTTGCTTGCGCTGCTCGTTAAGCTCAGAGAGTTGGCGGACGGCGTCTGCATAGCGCTTGGTCTCCATGGGGTGGTCGCTGACGTCCTTTTCCAGATACCAAGATGAGGGTAATGATTCGATAGCCTCACTTCCAGCTGCTCAAAGTCAGTTTAAAATCTCAAGAGAAATCCAGAAAAGAAAAGAAACTCACTCAAATCAAGCTCTCTACCAATACCACCTTCAGTATCGGCGGGTCCTCCCAACTTGCGCTCAGCATCTTGGGTGTAAACACTGTCGATCTGCTCGGCGATATTACGACTAGCCTGCGGAGCATAAACGCGCCGGCAATGCTGCTGAATGGTATGGTTGAGGCTATGCAGGACGTCTTGCACGACGCGATCGGGGATAGCCTCATCTGACGCGTCGTTGGTGGCTTGCCATGAGTGAGACGGGGTAAGGGGCTGGGCAAGAAGTGTTGTTTGATTGATGAGGAATGATTGCTTCAGAGACGGTATCGTCGGCGCGGATGTACGAGTTGACATTATGAAAAGTCCTGTCGAAATCTCATATCTACTTGAGATTGGATATTGTGATAACCTTGTGTTTGTGTTGTTGTTCACCGAATCACGTGGAGGCCTGGATGTCGAATTAGAGGGTTAACCACTGAGAACAGCCAAGTTTTAGCGAATAAGGCCCTGGAATGAGGTCCCAGCAATTGCTCCGTTGCTCAATTTCAGCCTCCAGAAACCAACAAAAAAGCTCTATGTTTGTTCATCTACCCTGAACATGCCTCATGTTAGAGACTATCGAGGTCAAAACAACTGAGATCCAGCTGAACACAATATCACCACCACAAATAATTTGCTTAGCTCTTAAAGAACTACTTGGAGCACGTTCATCTGTGAGTGATAGCATCACTTCAATTATTGTACATATTTGAGTGAGTCACCAAAAACTATTTGCTCCATCTTCAGATTCATTGAGAGCCAGTGTCTTATTTGTATCAAACACAACTACCTAATACCAATGTATAAACACTCACTTTTCTGGCCCGCATATTGATGTCTAAGATCTCTTCACCGTCAATTGTCATGTACTACCTCGGGCTGTAATAGCCTATTCTTTGTGATCCGAAGGTAGCACAATAAGCGCCAAGATTCAGCCAACAGTAACACACCGGAAACTCGAGTCTTGTGCCTGTAGAGTTGGCCACCAGCCCGGTCACCCGTGGAGTAGCATAGACTGATTCGTGGGTTTCCATGCCACTGATGGCATGCTTCTGCATTGGGCTTGTTTCGTTTCGCTTTCGCTAACATGGTATTGCGAGGTGTGGGTTCAGTACCATCAGCCTCTTCAACGAGCACCAACATGGCACCCCATAGTCCGTCCGATGGATACCACAATAATCAGAGGATTGTTAGTCCCCTATCGCGTACCTGGACACTTGGCCTTTCCCTCGCCGTCTTCAGCCCCTGATAGGCTAGATGAAGCGACCGGGGCGGAAAGATGCCGCACTTATACACCGCGAAGAACGAAGCACATATGCGAATCCGAAGCGAGGGCGCAATAGTATCGACCACTAACTTCAGCCTCAGGGAAATTTGTTTGCTCTGAAATTGCTCATGTGAGCTATTTTGTGGGAGAATCCTTCGTTGCGGAAGTTCCGGGGCTTGGTATTATGGATTTCTGGTGCGAAACCTGGTTTCATTCTCCATGTTAGCGTCATTGACTTTGCAAAGCGGATGTGCAAACTACAGCCGTTGTATTTTCGCATTTAAACATTGCCATCAATATTAAGCAACCTATGGTATTGAAGGATTTGCAACGGTCTCAATTTCTTCATTTGGGAATTATTTGATGACGGCAGTGAAGCATTAGTTGGCATCTTCACTTACAGTGCTCTATTGTTAATAGCGTCAGCCTAGACCACGCCTCATCACTGCGGTGGCATTGTCAAGAGAGCAAACAAAAGGCACAATTTTCACAAGACCAACTCTTCGTTTCATTTTACTATATGAAGTCGGTCTAACCTTGCACTTGACTTCATGGGAATGTTTCTGCAACGAATATCCTACCGTTACACCTTTGTCCCCTAACACGTATAACAAATCGTCTCAAACCAAACTCTTGAAGGAGAAACAATTTTTCCACTGCTCGCTCTTATCAAATCGTTTCTATTATGACTCTCAACAGTTCTGGTGTCTTTCGCCGCACCCGCGAGCACGAAGAGGAGGACTCCTCCAACGTCACCAAGAACTTCCTCGCCGAATCGTGGAAATCATGGCCGAACGAAGCCGCTGTAAGTCCTTTCGAAAGCGTATACCACTTCTCAAACTAACATCTTCAGTTCGATCGTCTTGAGGAACATCGCGGCCCTCTTCTCCTCACCATCAAAGGCTCCATTCCCTCTTGGGCTGCCGGCACTCTATACCGCACTGGTCCTGGTCAAAGTTGTGTCGAAGATACCTCTCGTGGCACGCATTTCACAACACACTGGTTCGACGGCTTTGCGCAAACCCATCGCTTCGATATTGTTCCCACAGAGAATGGGGAGACGCAAGTCTGGTACTCGTCAAGACGGCAGGCCGATGAGTGGATTGCCGATGTCAAGAAGAAAGGGTGGCGGTCGGGCATGACCTTTGGACAAAAGGCCGATCCTTGTGTTGGACTCTTTGCAAAAGCTATGACTGTCTTTGAGCCAAAGTTGGGGAACCACAATGTTGCTCTCTTGGCCAATGTGCCTGGTCTACCGAGCGATGAGGAAAAACGCCAGTCGACAGAAGCCATCAATGGGTCTCTAGGTCACCGCGTGAATACGAATAACTTGTTCATTGCTACCGACTATACCGGAATCCGCCGCATCGATCCATCAACCCTCGAACCCCTTGGAGAAGCCACACAAAGCCATCTTCACCCTTCACTCAGCGGCCCTTGCTCCTGCGCTCACGCACAACGCGACCCCATCTCAGGGGACCTGTTCAACTTCAACCTTGCTTTTGGCCGCGTTCCTACATATCGAATATTTCGTGTGGATGCCGCTTCCGGAAAGACAGAGATCCTCGCTACCATCTCTGATCTTAATGTCCCGCCTGCATACATGCACAGTTTCTTCCTTACCGAAAACCACGTGGTGATATGCATACCTGCATCACAATATGCATGGAGAGGGTTGAAAACGCAATGGGAGGGCAATATCATTGACTCGATGAAACCGTTTGATAAGAACAGAAAATGCAAGTGGCTCGTGGTTGATAGAAAACACGGAAAGGGGCTTGTTGCAACCTTTTCAACACCGGCTGCTTTCTTCTTTCACAGCGTCAACGCTTTTGAGGAGAGTGTCAAGGGGGAAGAAGGAAATGAGAGTACAGATCTCTTCCGTACTAACCTCTTCTTCGACCTTGTCAAGTACGACACCATGGATATCATAAAGGGTTTCTACTACGATGTCATTATGAACCGCGACGATGCTGCCAAGAAATACTGGTTAGAAAACGAACGCTACAAGAATTGCGCACCAACTCTCACGAGGTACCGCTTCACGCTTCCTTTGACACCAACCCCGGATATGACTTTCTCGACCGACGCCGAACAAGTTCTTGCCATTCCAAGCCCACACGCCGGTGAACTTCCATCTATTCACCCTCTCCATGTGGGCAAGCCCTACCGCTATGTCTACAGTGCCGCACTGCGCGGCCTAACCACCGTGGTCGACGCCCTGGTCAAAACAGATCTGGAAACCGGCGATGCGCTTATCTGGTCAGGACCTGAGGGCCACACGCCTGGTGAGCCGGTGTTTGTCCCAAGACCTGGGGCGGAGGACGAAGATGATGGAATTATCTTCAGTCTGATTGTTGACGGCGTGGCCGAGACAGCATATATCCTGTGCCTGGACGGCAAGACGATGGAGGAGAAGGGGAGGGCAGAGGCTGAGTTTACTATTGGCCAGGGATTCCATGGTCTTCATTTACCAGCTGTAGCTGCGTAGAATATCATAAATTGAGTGATAGCATGGCATAGATAGAGATAGATATTACAAAGGGGCTACGGAGTACACGGCAACTAATTAGTGTTAGCGAATCATTGAGATACTTATACAAGGTATACGTTCCACTAACCGCCTGTGCCTATTGGTAATTGTGCAGTCTGAACCCATATTGTCCACCTCAATAGTGTTGTGCTGCTAATTCATTATCTAAGTGATCACTATGAATCTATGGTGTCCTAAGAACCTCACTTAACACTTCCCAAAAACCAGCGATTATGATAAGAAAACCCCACAATACTCATTTAACAACTAGTTACCAGATCCCCGGGACCGACATATCGAAAGCTACCCCGGGAAATACAACGTGGTGGCTTTTTTCTTCTTTTGGTGGAAAATGGCCTGATGCTGACGCACTACGGGGAATTGGTAATATACTGGACCTTGCATGAGGTGCGGCAAAGTACGGCAGATCTCTTGTCTAAGTTTAGTGTTAATTATGTGCATATTACTTATAAAAGTAGATATACGCGTGGGTACTTTTATGCTCAGCTTTACATGTAATGTTGGTTCTATTAGATTCACGGTCACCTTTCTTCCTGCGGTGGTTGATAACATGCCTTGTGGGTAGGAAACAGAATGAACTAGGATTGATGTCCCCAGTGTGGTGTTGCAGAATGGACATATGATATGGAGAGCCAATCTCAAGACGGCTGAGTATCAAGTACGGAATTTAAATCAGTATTATTGCAGGCTAGTACAACTCATGATAAGCGACTGCTCAAGTCGCCAGTTGGCTGTGAAGCACGTCGTCATCAAACACCAACTCATCTCACCTAATTATTAGCAAATCACAGCCCAAACATTGTGATCCAGAAGCGCTTATATTTCATGCTTATAGCTATTTGTTACAATCCGTCTCATTCAACGCTCAACCGGCCCCCGCACCTATGTTGATGATATCACTCCCCAGTAAGCCCAATCACGACCGATGTGATTCAGGCAAAAATACAAAGTAGAATCCTTAACTCCCCCAAAACTTATTCCCTGTGAACGTGCAAATAGAGAAGGGGAGGCGGACAGTGGCATCCATCTGACAGTATTGACTCCAGATTAGATCCAAATATACACCTTCTCGTGCAATGCCGAATGTTCTTTTTCATCCTGCCTCAATGAGGGTATCATTTCGTATTTCCCAGGCGTTGTGACATGGCGTAATGGCAATGTGTGCTTTTTTCTTCTTTTTTTTTGGTGTGGTAAGATTATCTGACCAAGCTTGCCATTTAAGCGGCAACAGCATCGGCCTCAGGAAGCTTCATGCCTGTGCCGCTGAGGTTGCTGATCTTGGCGTTGGGGTTCTTGGTGTAGTAGTCGGAGATAGCTGACTTGATTGCATCCTCAGCCAACATGGAGCAGTGCACTATGTCCCAGTTAGTATCGTGCGAAAAGCTATATACCGCAATTGAGCGATAGTGAGAGTGACATACGCTTCACGGGGGGCAAGCATAGCTCCTTGGCAATCTCGGTGTTCTTGACCTTGCCAGCGTCATCCAAGCTCATGCCGCGCACGAGCTCAGTGAGGTAGCTGCTAGAGGCGATGGCAGAACCACATCCGAAAGTCTTGAACTTGACCTCGGAAATCTTCTGAGTTTCAGGGTCGACACGAATCTGGAGCTTCATGACGTCGCCACAAGCGGGAGCACCGACAAGACCAGTTCCAACATCGGCGTCCTTCTTGTTCATAGAACCAACATTTCGGGGTCGTGAGTAGTGGTCAAGGACCTTCTCGTGATATGAGCGCGAAGCATTAACAGCGACGGCTGGAGCAATCTGTCGGCCAGGGAGGATGGTAGGACGGGCGAGAGGAGCGGCGAGAGCGGCTCGCCGGGAGACAGCACGGATTCCTCGAGCGAACATTGTGAATATGTATATTGTGTGTGTAGGGGCGTTCGTTATATCGAGTTCAACGTTAACGGTAACAATCGAAGACTAGACAGGAGATGTGCAGTGTGTAGGTCGTAGAATCAGGATCGTTGTGTTTTTCGATGATATGAGTGATGATGCAGGATCGAAGTTAGTTATTGAGGGGCGAAAAGCGATGACGGAGGGAAGGAATGAAGTAGAGAATCTGGGGCTTTGGTAAAAAAGATGCTTCTGCTTCAGCGGGCGGGACTTGAGGAGTGATGGCGATTTCGGGCAACGGCTCGGGGTGGTGTGGGTCTTACCTGAACCAATGGCTTAGCTTGGATTGCTCGGCCATTACGTCTTGATTAGCTCGGTACTCCTCGGAGAAGAGACAAATGCAATGACCCGCTCGTTTTCCCACTTCTTTTTTTGTTTTATCGATTGACTGACTATTCACATGATATCAAACTCGAGATTCTTTTTCTATCATACTCTTTCTATTGTTTTCTTCTGATTCAATGCCGTAACAATCATACCCTAAGTATTGCGGCTCTTTTCTCTACCAAACGTAATAGGCAAAGGCTCGGGCAATGTTCTCCGATTAGAGTGGCAGGTGAGGGGACCAGACCTAGTCTGCATCTGATAAGATGGGAGTGGACACCAAACACACATTACTAATGACATGCCGAGGCGAATCACAGTCGTCATGCATAGGCCAGCACTTTATCCGGTCTTTTCACAAGCGATGTGTCGGCTTTCAACTCCGTACTCCGTCGTCCGTATTACACAGTACATACAGAAGTGCAAAGTTCGACCGGTTCCTATGTTTTGTTAGCTAGAACCGTAATAAATCATAAAATACATGCTCAGTTTATAAAATCTAGTCATCAGGACTTATCGAATACATCAAATTACTGATTAGGTATTTTAGGAGAACTTAGGAGATCCAGATCTTTTGCACGGAACTGGAGTCTCAGCCCTTGTACAACGCCGTATTGCAGATCGATTTCTGACTGGCCGAATGAAAGCCCGGCGATAGTTAATTAAGACTTGAGAGGCAGTAAGTTCGGTGCAAGTCCGGCGACATCGGCGTTGATATCCCAGTGAGAGAAATGATTTGTCAACCTGCATGGGCTTTACCATCTGATAAGACCGAGAGATTGATAACGCACTACGTTTACAATCCGCGGGGTGAGATGCCACGGACATAACTCATACAGTCGGGTAAGACGATGTCAATTACCCCGTTAAAAACAACATGTCAATTGAGTAACGGCATGCCAACAGTTGTTAAATGTCAGATGACGGGCGCAATGTAACTTTGTGGATCGTGAATTTCGGTCGAGAGAAATCCCCGCTCGCTGTTTATACGGAGTCGGGGATATGGACCGGACATTTGACATCAGCTCAACAGTTACCACGGATCATGGTCATTATGATCTAAGACTTGGAGAAACCATCAGAATAATGATTATGTTTTAATTGTGATATGATAAATTCGTACGAACTATCATGGAATGTCATAAACTTTTAGTCGATCCCTAGCTTCTGGTGCTTCACACACACTCATTCAACAGCATCATGAGTTTAACCTTGTAGCAGAGCTTCACACAAACCTGTTAAGTAAGGTACTAATGCATTTCAATTTCCCGGTAAGTCAGAAGTGATATCAAAGATGAAATACTGGATCTTTTGAAGAATAAAATTGTAACAAAAATCCTTGAAGCTTGATCACTGAAACGGCTCTCGGGTAGGTCGTAAAATTATACATGGGAGGTTTGGCTTATGTTAACTTCCATTATCTACAGAACTCATGGTGCGTGGACAAAGGCTTTATAACTCTTATGCAAGTTCGCAAGTTGCATTGTGGTCACAGGGAAGAATTTTGATTGTGACTAGTCATATGTTCATTCTTGTATAGTGGGTAGTGAGTAAACACTTTCAATAATGCAATGAAAGAAATTTACCACTACTTGCGGTAACTGCAACCAAAGGTTTAAGATTCATGTTGACGAGAATGAAACCTGATAGATACAAGGATCTGAAAGGATTTTATGCTGGAAACATAAGGATTAATCTTCAGGTTGGCCTCTTATAGACAATATCTTCTACTTGACCTTATAAACTGTACATCATGGAAGCCCAGATTGAGGAAAGTTTGTCAACGAAGCCACCCCTCCTCCAAGTTTAATTATAGCATAAAATTCGTGATCGAGTTTTTGTTGTGAATACCATGACCGAAACATGGAATCTGTGCCAGTCATGAGTTGTCATTGATGGAATCAATAAAGCAAAGACGCCACAGCGACCAGTTCTATGTGTGGCTAGTAGGAATGCCCCGCCGCCTTCCCCAGGCAGCATAAGCTCTAGTGACGTGAGCTACTGCCCATCACTGGAAGTACTGAAGCTTTCACCTTCCGTGATGATTCTTTAGCTAAGCTTTTGATTCCACACCTACATCTACAACTACAACTCACTTTCCTTTCCCCTAATAACAAAACCCCATACTTCTATAACGAACAAGAAAAGAAAGCAAAAAATCTGCCCATTATGGCTTGTCCCCATCTCGACTCGATTGGTATGTGAACCTCTAAATTCGACCCCGCCATTCGATCTGCCTGGGCATGATAGCTGCGACAAGCTTTTAGGTTGAGATTGGCATAACATTTCGTGGACTGACTCTTTCGTAGGGCTGGCACCTCCTAATCCCACTCAGTCCGTCTACCGCGAAGACTGCACTCAATGTTTTGACTCGATCGTAAGACATGCCAGTTGTTGGATTTCCAAGATTCCAACTCATTCGCAAATCAGCTTGCTAACCCAATACTATGAAGGACGATCCTGATGGTCTTGACGTTTGCCTCCAGTGCTTCAACGGAGGTTGCGCTGGCGACCGAAACCATGACCGACTTCACTATGCGCTGACGCAGCATCCTCTTGCTCTCAACATCCGTCGATCGAGAAAGGTTGTCGAACGAGATGAACCCCCCACCAAGATGTCTAAACTGGCTATCGCTGCCGAGACAGAAGAGGATCGATATGATACAGCGCTGGCAGTCAAATGCCTCGATTGCAACACTGAGCTCGACCGAACACACCCTAAGCTTGCACCCATGATCGACGGAATTCTTAAGGCCAACACATTCTCTCGTAAGGAGGAGGTTAAGGCTTGGGAACAGGAGCTGACGAGCTGCGAGCACATCCTTATGCTTCAGCAAGCGCCTGCCAAGAAAATCGAACAAAACGATTTGAGCCACTGTTACGCTTGCGATCTGCCTGAGAATCTTTGGCTGTGTATCGAGTGTGGCAATCTGGGATGTGGTCGCAAGCAGATGGGAGGCGTTGACGGAAATTCGCATGCTCTTGCTCATGCCAATGAGTCCGGCCACGGTGTCGCCGTTAAACTTGGATCGATCACGCCTGAGGGAACCGCCGATGTCTACTGCTACAAGTGCGATGATGAGAGAATTGACGATAACCTGGGCGAGCACTTAAACCATTGGGGTATTGTGCTAGCGGAGCGCCAAAAGACTGAGAAGAGTTTGACCGAAATGCAAATCGAACAGAATCTCAAGTGGGACTTTAGCATGACGACCGAAGATGGGAAGGAGCTGAAGCCCTTGTTCGGCCCTGGTCTCACTGGTTTGAAGAACCTTGGAAACAGTTGCTACCTCGCCAGCATAATTCAATGTTTGTTCGACATGCCTTCATTTCAGGAGAGATATTTCCGCCCTGGCGACGACCTTCCTATTGTTCAGGACCCCGCTGCCGATCTTGAGACACAGCTACGAAAGACAGCAGATGGACTTCTTTCTGGACGGTACTCGAAGCCCGACGCAGATGTCTCTGGAGAGGGCATTACGCATCAGAAGGGTCTTGCACCAGCTATGCTCAAGCACCTAATTGGCCGAGGGCACGAAGAGTTCTCTACGATGCGGCAACAAGACGCCCTCGAGTTGCTTCAGCATCTATTCAAACTGATTACCCGATCCCCACACCCCGAAGGCAAAGACCCTACGGAGCCGTTCCGTTTCGTCCTCGAGCAAAGACTCCAGTGTCTGGGCTGCCACAAGGTGAGGTACAGCAGTAACGAACAGGATAACATCTTCATCGATGTTCCCCTGGAAAAGCTTCCCCGTGAAGAGGGGTCAGATGGCCCGGATGCTTATAAGCCCGTGTCACTCAAGCAGTGCCTCGACAACTTCACAGCGGCAGAGAAGGTAGAGCTGACATGTTCTGCTTGTGGTAGCAAGGACGGCTTCACTAAGCGCTCACTATTTAAAACGTTCCCCGACACCCTGGTAGTCAACGCACGCAAGATGACGGTCGTCAACTGGGTTCCTATCAAGGTGGATGTCCCTGTTCTTGTGCCGGATGACGCCTTCGATCTGGATGTCTATCTCTCCAAAGGACTTCAATCTGGAGAGGAACAACTTCCAGATGAGCCCGAGACAAAAGCACCCGCTTTTGAACCTGATGCCGGCGCCCTCGCTCAACTAGAGGCCATGGGTTTCCCCCGCAACCGTTGCGAGCGGGCTCTCCACGCCACTGGTAACTCCGATGCCAACACCGCGATGGAATGGCTATTTGGACACATGGAGGATCCTGATATCGATGCGCCTCTTGATTTAGGTGGTCAAACTGGTGGAGGTAACACAGCTGACCCCGAGAAGATTGAGATGTTGGGTGCTATGGGTTTCGGTGCCCCTCAAGCCAAGAAGGCTTTGAAGGAGACTGGCGGCGATGTTGAGCGGGCTGTCGAGTGGCTCTTTAGTCATCCTGATGATCAAGGAACCTTTGATGATGATGCTCCTGCTGAAGCAAATGCATCCGCCGCGAAGGAACCAGCTGGAAGTGCCGATCTGCCAGCGACCTTTCAACTTAGATCAATTGTGTGCCACAAGGGCACAAGTATCCATGCAGGGTAAGAAAGAGCCCAGTGGAAAGATTTTACAGACTTGCTAAACAATTCTAGACATTACGTTGCCTTTATCCGCAAGGCTTTGGGAGATGGCAATGCCTCGACTTGGGTTCTGTTCAACGACGAGAAGGTTGTGGAGGCACATGACGTTGATGAGATGCGCAAGTTTGCGTACGTGTACTTTTTCAAGCGCGTCTGATGGGAACATCGGCGATATAGCAATAGGTGAGGCGTAGATAGTTTTGAGGGCAGTTGGGTTGCATCAGATGGTGTATGGCGTGAGGTTGACGAGAAGAGGTTGGTTTTGTGGTTTCGACTCGTGCCGCTAGCATGTGAGATTAGAAATTAGCATGAGATACATCATGCGAAGCTGAGTGGGATATATATGTATGCATGAATTAGATAACAAGATATCCTGATACGTATTGTACAAATCCATCATGGCCGTTGAATATTTGAATTGGACAAACAAAGTCCCCATGGCGCCTTGCAACGCCTTCCAGGATAAGTCATTCCTGAGATATGCCGAAATTTCATAAAAACAAACTCTTTCCTCTGTTTTCTCCTGCTCTTGAACCCAAATCCGTTCAGGCTAATCTGAGAATCGATAGCTAACTAGGGTATCGACACGGTGGTTCGCCGTGCTGAATCCCCTCAATTGCACCTTTTCTCCATTCTCGATCTCCTTAGCATCTGAGTCACCCCATTCGACTGGAACTTCGCTATCGGCATCGGCGTAGACAAGCACGTTGAATGTGCAATCGCCATTGAGCTGAGGCAGGAATGTAACAGACGCAGTTATCTGTCGGAAAATAGCGGCGATTTCGGCTTGAATCTCGGGTTCTGTTTTCTCGGGCGCTGTAGGCGCGGATCCTGCGGACGCGGAGTTTTCTTGGTCTTTGGAGGCTGATTTGGAGGACTTGGACTTCTTGACGGGTTGGAAAATTTGAACCTGCGACCGTTAGCTGATATAGAGGTGGTGTGGTAGAAGAAAGTGCATACGTCGAATTGCCAACGCTCGACGTGCTCCCCTGTGTCTTTATCTGTAATGACGATGACGAGCTTGGAGATCTTCCCGCCGACCATCCACTTGTCGAGCTGTGACATGATCTTCTTGATGTAAGCCTTTACTTGGTCATCGGCCGAGACTTGAAGGTGTTAATAGTGTCGCTAGGTGATATTGCGAAGCATTTGGGTATTTACCGAGCATGTTGAGGCCATATTTCTTGACGCTGGGTGTTGTTAGTTGGATAGTGGACGCAGGAAGTCGCAGAGACGTACACTGTAAAGTCTTCGGCTGGGTAGACTCCTCGTTGAAAGCTAAAAGGTTATTAGCAAACGTCGCAGAACGTTGGAAGGTTTGTTGCGTACAGAATACTGTGGATAGAGTATTGGAACTGCATTAATTGGACCGTTAGCAAACTCTCGTGGATAACAGCTATTAGACTTACGAATTCGGCGACCAAGCGGGCGCTGCCTTTGAGAGAGAGCTTGTGGACCTTGGACTTGTCCTTATCTTTGTCCTTGCTCTTGGAGGTTTCTTTTGATGACATTTTAGCGGTATCGGGGGTATCGGAAGACACAAAAGGGTATTTTGCGATGACGATGGAGGATTGAGGTATGGAAACTGGTGGTTTTGTTTACTTGCGGTTGCGGGGTGGAAGGGGTCCAAGGTCTGTGCGGCGGGGTTCACCGAGCTCACCGAGCTTTACCTTGTAATGAGTAGAAGAACAATTTGATTATCGCTATAGTATTCTTGATTATTTATCTCCAACGTGAAATATGGACTCCTTCTGGCCAATGGGGATCCTGACTCCCCTGCGACCAATTCGCATTGTTATAGTAGTTGTGGTTGTAATTATACAAATTCCTATCATCGTAAGGATCATATCCATATACATTGTATCCATACGGGTTGTACACATTAGGACTGTATCCTTGATAAAACTGCGCAGCATCAACCATCTCGTTATCCGATGAGGCGGATGAAGACTGAAGCGTTGGCTCATCTTCCACAGCCGTATGGTAAGTGCCACTCGCATAAATTGCCAATGATCGCAGGAATATACCGACGGTGAGAAGTAGCGGAAACAATTGTGTGATTGTAGCAAAGTCGTGCACGCCCTGGACGTGGTTCCAAATAATGGGAAGCTCGATAGCCAAGAGCAAAAGAGCGAATATTATGGACCCGGAAAGAATGCGAAGCTTTCTGAGCCGCCGGATAGTTCTCCCTCTGAGAATGGTCAGTTGTAGTGTTCGAGAAGTTGCAGAACCAACCTCCTTACCTATTCCTTCTGTGCCGAGAATCTGAGTGACTGATTGGCGTACAGCATGATTTAACGAAGATGAAGCCTCCAATACTGATAAGAATTCCGATGTAAAACACTGAACCGATAATGATATACCCTTTATTCTCCAAATTCGTCCTCCCAAGCATGAATACAACATCGCGACAGTCTCGATGGAGGTGCGGCAGGAAGATTGTATGGTACCATACCCCGATTGAAACATTGGCCGCGAGTATTGTAAGAGAAATAAGATAGTAAAATGTTCCATGAACCTCTTTTGTAAGCAGAAAAGGGTCTAGATGTTTTTGACACCTTGTTAATACACGCCAAACGTGCAATGGCATCAAAAACAAGAAGAAGCCCATTGAAAGCAGGAGAAGGAAGTATATATCAAGTGGTTGAAGTGTACCGCAAGCTACTCCTATGACAAGAGATATCGATGCAGCCGCAGAGGAGAAGATACTGATGAGGCGCATATCTGAGAGGTCTTCTTCAGAGATGTACTCAATAAAAAGTGTTCCAAGCCATTGAGCGTAGAAGGCGGCGCGTATACCTACGCCGTAGATATCAGGACGACCTGTAAGGGAACAAAGACCCTCACTTGACGCACCCATGAGATGGAGACTGACGGCAGTCACTGGAAAGTTGAATGCAAAACGTAGGACGCCGCATCTCAGTTATCGGGGTCTGGCGTACACTTGTATGCCATCTGCCGTGTTGGTAGCAGACCTGAGACTTTCCTTCTAAGTACAGTGATGTAAAGAACATGATACATATGCCGGTTCGAAATTCCACAACCGGAAAGACGAGACTATCATGAAGCAGCTCAACACCAAAAACCCAAGACTCTTGATTGAGAGAAGCACAAGCGAGCTGCACCGCTCGTCTTTGACCTAAAAGGTTCTGAATAAAAAGTGTAAGTCAGCCACGATGGCGAAGTATAGACTGATCAAGACCAATTCTGGACTTTCATGCATCGCCCGGTAAGTGAGGCGTTCATGTAACTCAATCCCCAACTTGACAGAACCGTACGGCAAGTTGCATAAGGAAGCCTTGTGATAGCTTTGCAGGTATGACACCTGTGTATTGTGTACTCTGGCTAACGGCGAAACATATACGATCGTTACGCATTTGAGAGCTTGGAGAGTTCAGTCTTTTGTTTGGGGCGCTGATGGTTTCTTGAAGCAAGACACGACAGGACATACGTGTCGCTGACTGCTTCAACGGTGAACCCATCTCGGTCGCAACTAAATCCAAGCATTGTAGTTATAGTGCTACTAGCTCAATATGACAGCATGAAGTGTTTACAGTACATAAGTGGGAAAGATGAAGGTAGTCATGAGAGTGGTTGATCTCAGGGTCCTCCGATAAAGGAAGAAAAGTACGTACCTAAAAGCCGGGGACGGCGGAAAGTGGGTCCAGACTCGAAGGCGAAGCGTTCTGGCTTATCGATAAGAGACTTTTTTCTGCTGTCTCTAAAACATCCCACCCATTTTTACGTCGCAATTTGTTTCCCAGCCATTCTGCGATAACCTCAACTGCCTTTCGAACCGCCCATTCTCGGTCGTTCCAATACACGCAATCAATCACAATGGCCGCTACAAAGCATCTTCTCGCCGACAGCGAGGAGGTCGCTGTCGATCGACCCTCCAAGAAGACCAAGGTCACCGACCTTGATGAGAAGGCTCGTCTGAAGAAGGAGAAGAAGGAGCGCAAGGAAAAGAAGAAGGACAAGAAGAACAAGACTGAGGAGGAGACTGAGACTCCTGCCGAGAAGGGTGACGATTCTGAGGCTGAGCGCGCTGCTGAGAAGGAGCGCAAGAAGGCCAAGAAGGAAAAGAAGAAGGAGAAGAAGCTTAAGGCTGCTGAGGCCGAGGAGCCTGCCCAGGTTGCTGAGGTCGCTGAAGAGGCCCCCAAGGAGAAGAAGTCCAAGAAGGAGAAGAAGGCCAAGGCTGCCTCCGAGTCTGTTTCCACCGAGGCTCCCTCTAACGGCACTTACGCCCAGACCATCAGCCTCTCCAACGTTCCTCAAGCCGAGATTGACGCCTTTCTCGCCAAGGAACAGATCACCGTCACCGATCCCAAGACCGAGACCGTCACTCTCCGCCCCGTCCTGGAGTTCCACCAACTTCCCGCTACAAACCTCCTCGAGAAGAAGCCTTCACCCTTTGCCAACTACAAGGCGCCCACGCCCATTCAGTCCGCCTCATGGCCATTCACCTTGTCAGGTCGTGATGTGATCGGTGTCGCTGAGACAGGATCCGGAAAGACCATGGCTTTCGCCCTCCCCTGTGTTGAGGCTGTTTCTGCTCTCAAGCACAGGAACACCAAGGCTGTCGTTGTCTCACCTACACGAGAACTGGCCATGCAAACCTACGAGCAGATGGCTTCCGTCGCTGCGCTGAACAAGCTCAAGTGCGTGTGCCTCTACGGTGGCGCTTCCAAGGACGATCAGCGAAACCAACTTCGCCGCGGCGCCGACATCATTGTCGCGACTCCCGGTCGTCTTAAGGACTTCATGTCCGACAACACTGTCGACCTCAGCCAAGCAGCGTTTGTTGTCCTGGACGAGGCTGATCGCATGCTTGACAAGGGTTTCGAGGAGGATATCAAACAAATTCTGGGCTCTTGCCCTCCCCGTGAACAGCGCCAGACACTCATGTTCACAGCTACATGGCCCCCGTCCGTGCAGTCTATTGCATCCACCTTCATGGTCAGCCCTGTCAAGATCACCATTGGATCCGGCGGCAAGGAGACGGCAAATGGCGCATTTGAGCTCCAGGCTAACCAAAGAATCTCGCAACGAGTTGAGGTTGTTGAGCCTAGAGACAAGGAGTTCCGCCTGCTCCAACTTCTTAAGGAACATCAAGGAAAGGGCAAGCAGCAGAACGACCGTATCCTGGTCTTTTGCCTGTACAAGAAGGAGGCTACTCGCATAGAGAACTTCCTCCACCGCAAGGGTATCAATGTTGGTGGTATTCACGGTGATCTGCGACAGGAGCAGCGAACAAGGAGTCTTGAAGCCTTCAAGTCTGGAGCCACCCCTGTTCTTGTTGCTACTGATGTCGCGGCCCGTGGTCTGGATATCCCCGAGGTCAAGCTTGTCATCAACGTCACAGTATGTGCCTATCAAATCACCTCTGAGCATTCGCTAACATGAGCAGTTCCCCTTGACCATCGAGGACTACGTTCACCGTATCGGACGAACTGGCCGAGCTGGCAAGACCGGTGAGGCCATCACCTTCTTCACCGTTGAGGACAAGTCTCACTCTGGCTCGTAAGTTTACTAAGCACCCGCAAATGAACATCTACTTACTCTTCTAGTCTCGTCAACATTCTCAGGGGTGCCAACCAGCCCGTGCCCGAAGACCTTCTCAAGTTCGGAACCACCGTCAAGAAGAAGGCTCACGACATGTACGGCGCTTTCTTCAAGGATGTCGACATGAATGCGAAGTCGACCAAGATCACTTTTGATTAGAACTATTATAAAGGCACTATTATTTGGCGGCTTTGCGACCGCGGACCGAGTTTAGACACTCAAGGATAAAATGGCGCTCGAGGACCAGGCTGCGATGATTAGATGTGTCAAAAGTCTGTTTTCATTTGGAATTTGGAATTTGGTAGACTTACATAAGAAGCAATAATGGGATGGCCGAGCCAGCGATCTTGATGAGAGATTTGATCGGTTGATCCGTGTTATCTACGACTTTTAGTTGCTTGAGAAGAATGGCTGTGGCAACCGAGACACCGAGTGTGCTCCCGGGAAGCAGAGTCTTGATGTTGAAGTTGGTGCCGTGCCTTTTGAAGAAGCTCTTGATGAATGCTCCACTCCACACGATGCGACATGCCATGTTGATCATATTGGCCAATACAAGGCCGATAGCACCCAGGGGATAGACTCTCATGAAGAGGTAGGCCGAGGCAGCAAAGACGACAGAAAAGGCACCCATCCAGCCAGACTGCTTATGAACCTCGGCCTCCGTAGCGACTGATGCTACAAAAGATTCTGTAAGACCGTTGAGTCCAAGGAAGGGAATGTAGAAGCAGTATGCTGCCAGAACATCTCCAGCCCCTGAACCAGCCCACTGTTTGCCTGCCACAATCGACAGAAGAGGCGGAGCTGCAAATGGTCCAAAGCTGATGATGATTGACGACAGAAGGATATAGAGTCGAAGAAGAGTTTGTAGGTTCTGCTTCGCTTCAGTTACAGGCGGAGCTGGCTTGCCGCCTTCTTTGGCAGGTGTTACTGATGAAAGCAATCGTGAGAAATAACTTCGGCTGCTTTCCTCAACGGGCTGGAAGAGAAGACGGGCAAGTAAGCTGCCGTAGTTGTTTGCAAGCGCGTACGCGCCTTGGACGTTGGCGGATGCAAGCAAGGAGATGAGAAAGGTGTCACCCTGGGTAAGGAGATGCTTCACCACACTCTGAGCCATCATACTTCCTGCGAGGTTTATTGTTGGTCTGTCGAACATTGAGCTCCAGAAGCGGTTGTCCTTTGAAGGGATTGTTCTGGGTAGAAGGGAGAAGCCGATTGAAGACGCGAGACGATATCCTGAGACAAGATAGACGAGGAGTAATGAAGAGCCGTAAGTAATTTGACCTAGAGCGAATGGTAAAACTCCGATATCGTTGTGCTTGGATGCCCAAACCGCAGAACCAAATACAACCGTACAGCGTAGAAACGTAGCAATGGACTCCGCGGCAGCCCGTGTGCCAAACTGTAAGCGCGTTTGCATGAGAACAAAGCACGGCTCAGACAGCAACTCAACCATAGCCGCAAATCCATAGATGTACAACGACTCGACGAGATACGGCGTTGAGAGCGTAGTTTCTGTAGCATACGCAAGATACATCCATCCCAGACCAAGACTGACAAACGTGCCGAGTCCGATAGAGAGATATCCCAAGTTCACAACAGCCTGGCTCTCCTCCTTAGCTTTAGACCCAGCATCTCTCCGCTGAATCGCCACGCGGAGACTTTCGCGCGCGAAGAACAGAACAGAGAGGTAATACACCTCAAGTTGCGTTGATAGACCCAGCAGAGGCGCGGTGAGGTAGCGCAGGAGAAGTTGGTTGGCGATGAAGGTTATGAGGCGCGAGGCGAGTTGAAGGATGATGAGGAGGGATGCGCCTTTGATCATGGAAGGAGCTGGGGGGCTCGCACTTGCGGGAGAGGGAGACATCTTTGGCGGGTTGAGAGGGGAATGAATGAGAGGCCTGGTTTGAGGACGATGTGAGGATGAAGGTATCGCGGGTGAGGGTTGACACGTGTTGGTGAGAGGTGCGATGCCGTTGTTGATGTCAGTACAGTGGACTCAGTGAATTCCAGTGAATTATAGTGGTCTTGTAGGCAGGCCCCACCTAACTACATGCCATCTAACTAAAGATTTTGATGAATGTTTCGGATCTCGAATAAACTTATAAATATATATTAATATCTTTCCCAATGAAACCACTCCTAGATACTTTTATTTACGTTTATTTTTAATCTACTAAAAAGCTTAGCATATCCTACCCAAAATAAGGCGAATTAAAGCACTGTGTTTTACGTTCTAACCCCTACGTGACTAGATATGCATATGACGGGAGATTTCAGATTTTACTCTATACAGGGGAAGTAACTTAATACCTAGGAAGAGAACACAGAAGTATAGGCGGTAAGAGTATTTACTAACAGGAAAGGTATACATGAGCTTAGAAGTATACGACATTGTAGGTAATATCATTATCAGAAGACACCATTGGCGGTGTAACTTCACCTCAATGCCAAGGTAGTGTGGTGCTGAGGAAGGGATAACGTTAGGCAGTAATATATTATAGGTAAGTTTTGGGCGTTTCGCTGTATTTTTTCTTTATATACAGTAAGATAGAAGGCTTTTAATCTTGTGAGTCTTGTAGGCATATACATATATATATGCTCGTGCGCTTGTGTGTTTGCGTGCGTGTTTGTATTTCTGAGTGGATGAGGAGTTCTTAGCAACAGGTGCTTTTCCGTTAATATACGCAAAGCTTCGAATTATATGAACAATGATCTACCTCTACTAAGTTTGGTGCAGGCCTAATAATATCAGCATTACTATAACATTCCTCGATTGCTACCTAGCCCGTTAATCTAAGCTGCTTTACCAACTCCCAAGAATATATGCGTATGTGGTATAACTCTAAGTGTTCTGGATGCAGAATAAAAAATGCAACTCTCTAGTAGTGAATCACTTACTTCCTTCCCCACTTCTGTGCCAGTGTTGCTCTCTTCTCTTTTCTTTCCAGGATCCCTTTTTATTCCTGCCCTTCCCTTCCCTTTACTTATCTTCTCTTCCTTTCATCTTTCCTCTCTATATATCCAGTTCTCGCCTCGTTCTCAATGACAAGAGACTATCGACTTATCCATGGATCAACCAACACCTACGCAGATGATCAAACATCACTGGCCAGCTGAAGTGATTTCGCGGTTCCCAAGAGCTATTGCTTTGATCGCAGCCCAATTTGAGCCAAATATCGATGGGATTGCCGATGAACGTCGTCAGGCCTGGACGCGCACCAAAATCTCCCAAGTTGTCACCCAGTATAAGAGACTGCGGACTGGCCCTGCGCCCGATACTTGCAAGTCATATACTTACAAGTTTTTGACTGAGAATGCCGATACATGGATTCCAAAATCCTATTCCATCACAGACCACCCCTTTACGCCACAGATGCGCGGTTTCAAGACGGCATCCTTTCCGAAGTGGCTAGTCATTAGTGCTCTATGGCCTGAATCTAGAGTGACGGCGTCTCTTGCACTCAGGATGTCTGTATGGTGGGGAGTCACTTTTCCTCCTACTGGACTCTTCTACCTTCCTGCTAGCCACTGTAGTGTGGAGGGGTATGAAAGACTTTTCGAGGGTGGCCAAATGGAGAAAGTTCAAAGAAAGAACGATTTGTTCATCACTTGTACGCAACAGAAGCCCGAACTCGAAGTCGAGCCCGGAACCACTACTGTGGAGAAGGCGAACGACTCTTCTTCATCTAAACTGGCACCTCAGAATGAAACTACCGGTCACCTAAGTATGGCTTCCGACTTGATTCCTGCGGCTTCCGAGCCCATTAACAAAGATCCTGCTTCTTTGAATGAACCAAATAGCTCCAACAGCGCGGTGGATGCCGAAACCATGAATCTATCAGAGAATCGGAACTCGCTGGAACTTCCAACCGTTGTATACTATGAACAGCGCGTGAAAGATCTTGAGAAGAAGCTGGAGAAAGCAAAGTCTGATCAGCAACATGCTTAGAGATTAGCTTGGCACAAAGGTCAAGCTGAGCTTCACATGCAGCAGTACGAATACCATACCCGCAAAGTTGACGAACATGCAGCAGCGTTAAACCATCAACAAAGACCCCAGAAGGAAAGACGAACAGTTTAACCAAGACTTCCAACAGACGAAGGTAAGCTGCACCAGGGAAATTTCGGTGATGTGCATTGCTAGATATGGAAGCTTGGTAGTTTGGGCTATTCACCATTCGTGATGGCTTACAAGGCGAAGTCTAAAACGACCATTAAATAATGCCGGTGATGCAAGACTATTGGTAAATACGTATGTTTGATGTTATGGTTCTGGAAGTCGAAGGGCCTGATGGGCGTTCTGCGCACTGGTTGTAGAGACTGCTACCTGTTTTTGGCAGTCAAGCATGGATGCTCTAGTAACCCATCTCGATAGACACAATAATTCTCTCATATCGTAGAGTTTGCCTCATCTGCTATATACCGGATAGTGAAAGACCAGTCCAGTGTTGAAGCTCGCTATAGCATCCCTGAGACTGGTGAATTTCGTGATTGTCTTTCATGACCTCTGATTAAAACAAGTAACAGTTCATCAACGCATATGAACAGACACTTTGAGGTTCCGAATAATACGCAGATCGTCTCCCTATTCAGAGACCGCTATGACTGACTCTACTGTGTCTAATGGTACACCAGTGACCTATCAAGACATAGCCATTCACTTTTGTTGCGATGCGTCTGGCGTCTACCAGAGTACTAAAAAAAACATAGAATTCCGATGTAGTATATTCTTCCTCCCGGCGACTTGCATTGATCACGCAGACCCAGATGCTAAAGACTCTAGCTGTAAAACACCTACTGATAGTCATGTTCTGATCCAGAGACGAAAAGACTAAGGATTTGGCTGAACATATCATGTCAGACGCTATAGATATTAAGAGAGTTGGGCAGTATATGCATATTTATTCATGAGACAAATGAACTGAAATGGTATGCTGATGTTTGTCTTAGTAAAAACTTAGGATGCAATATACTAAAGTCATCCTGAGCGTGGACTAAATTTAGATGACCTGAATATAAGCTTTGCAGAACTTGTAACCAGATTAATAAACCATGAAGAGACCAAGGAGGAGCAGATTAAGGTAGGGTCCGAGGTAAGAGAGTATTAATATCTCTTGAATTCGAGCCGCTGTCTCTCTAGCTTTCAGTCTGAACTAAGCATGTCAGGTAGTGATTGTTGTTCAATTGTTTAGTAGTATGGACCTTGGGCTGTCTTCACTATGTACACAGCTTAGCTCTAAATTGGGAAAACACTCAAGAAAATCTTCAAAATATTTTAGGAGAAGAATATGAATGTAAACTGTAGACGTAGTGAATTCATGGATATATATGCTATTTCATGTGATAATCGTAGTCCTTCGGCCCTTGTGGGGCCGAGCCGGAGCCGCCAAAGGTGGAGCGGAGCGCCAGCTACAGGACTTCCTAATCCGGCATTTCCATCAACCAAGGCACTGGTACTCCGTAGTGATATAATTAAGCTGACACCTTTCAAGCATCGTGCTTCTCATTGTGTGTAACTTGTCCCTCTTCGTTTCCGAACATCTTGCCACCAGGCCCGGAGACGCTCTGGCGATGCTCCCAGGTCTCGGTCGGCTTCCAGTGTTTGGACTTGCTGGCAACGCTAACCTCATCGTAGAGCTGGTCAACCTCCTCGAGGGAGAGCCCCTTGGTCTCGTAGATGAAGAAGTAGACGAAGGCGATGCACAGGAAACAGCAGGCGAACCAGATGAAGAAGATCTTGGACTGGAGGTTGGCCTTTCCGCTGCCGTAGTCGACGAGGTAGGGAGTAGAGTAAGCTGTGTCAAGTTAGCAACTGCAATTGAAAACTTTACTGTGGGAGTTAACTTACCAATAGCCCAGTTGAAAAGCCAGTTAGTGGCAGTGGTCATACTGAGAGACTTGGCACGGGTCTTGAGAGGGAAGATCTCGCCGGTGACGACCCAAGCCAGAGGACCCCAGGTAGAGGCAAAGAAGAAGATGTAGATACAGACAAAAGAGACAGCAGCCTTTTGTCCAGCCAGGCTCTTAACAAAGATGGTTCCATCAGAGTTCTGGCCTGTGGAGAAGGTACCGGTCATGGCGACGATGAACTGAGAGACACACATGCCGATAGCACCCCAGAGCAGAAGAGGCCTGCGACCCCATTTATCGATAGCCCACATGCCAGGGAGAGTAGAAGCAACATTGATAGCTGATGTAATCATGGAGATGGTGAAGCCGCTGGAAATGCCCGAGTTTTGGAAGTACTTGGTTCCGTAGTAGAACTGGACATATTGTTAGTCAATTCTCAACACCACAATGCTCTTAAAGGGCTAAATTACAATAAAATTGATCCCGGTCAATTGCTGCAAAGCCTGGAGTGCACAGCCTGTGAATTGACGCTTCAGAATAGGTGGTTTGAAGCAATCGAGGTACGAGGCCGTTCCGAGGGTCTTTTCGTACTCGTGGTTCGCCCTGACCTCGGCGATCTCGGCCTGGATGGCAGGATGATCGGGACTAAGACGACGAATCTTTGAGAGAGAGCGAGCGGCGTCTTCGTAGCGGTCTTTCTTGATAAGGAATCGAGGAGTCTCGGGGAGGAGGATCATGCCGCAGAAGAGGAAGAGAGAGTAGGCGAACTGGACGGCGATGGGGATGCGGTAAGAGCCTGTGTCGTTACGCTTTCCTGTGGAATTGTTTACGATGGCTGCGAGTAATAGACCGATTGTAATGGCCCATTGATATGAACCGACGATGGCACCTCGAATCCATTTGGGGGCTGTCTCGGACTGGTAGAGGGGAACTGAAAGATATTAGCCTGAGGTTTCCATACTAGAACTGGCGACTGATAGGCATGAACAAGTCAAAGAGACAAGAATAGCTCTCTTCATGTTTCATGGCATTGAGCTGCAATGTGGTGGATGTATAACTTACTGATAGCGGAAATTTGACCAACTCCGAATCCTGCAAAGAATCTGCCTGCCAAAAACATGGGAATGGCAGTAGCAGCAGTCTGAAGAATAACACCGAGGTTAAAAACCCAAGTCGCAATCATAAGACCAGGGCGACGGCCAATATAATCTGTCATGAACGGGGAGGACAAAGCACCGAAGAAAGTGCCGGCTGAAAGGATCGAGACGATACTCGATTCTTGGGCTGTTGTAATGGCCGGGTTGCCCTTGGCATCTGTGTAGCCTGTGCTGAAGAGGCGCTGCCAGTAGGGCATGGCGAGGATGCCAGAGATGGTACCTGTATCATAACTGTAGACGGCGGCTGTTAGTTACAGGTCTAGACGGTAGACTGGAGACTCGACATACCCGTAGAGGACACCACCAAAGGCGACGAAACAGCCGATGGCGATGGCAGGCCACGCCTTGCCTGCCTCCTCAGGCTTGCTAAGGGATACTCTTCGAAGAGCTTTCATCTTGAAGATGGCCACTCCCGGAGATGAGTGTGATTGAGAGATGGGAAGTATATAAGTGAAAGAAGAATTAGAAAGCAAAGCTTGAAAATGCTTTCTGAGTGAGTGATGGATGACCTGGAGACAAAACACAATCAATGCGGGAGGTGGTCTCCTTTTAAACACAAACACTGACTGATCACAGGTTCAAGCCCAGGGCGTATAATGCAAACGGTTATTGCACACACCAAACCCCTTGACGCGTTAAGCTTTTGGGTAACATGGGGTGACCAGCCATGTTTCCCCAGCTCTCTTTCTCCCCCATGCCACATCTCCAAAGAAACTGGCACGGCTTGGCCGAGAATGTGGAGTAAGAGCAGAGACAGGAGCTCTAAGATGCGGAGCAGCCGCACCATCAACTTACGATGGTGCAGATATAGAACTAAAGGTAGTAAGTGGTGGGTGGATTTGAAGCTGGGGGGTCTGGTAGGTTGAGCTTCAAAGCTCAAGCTTGTGAGGGGGGGATCAGGTCACGCGGCTATTGGTTCAACAAGGACTCCCAGATGTCTCCTCCCAGGGCAACTCTCAATCCATGTCGCCACAGCGGAGTTGTCGACAGCCTTCCAAGGTGGGCGAGCTAAAAGAACTGGTAGATGATGGCGCTGTCCTTTCCTACTGTGAAGTGAGATCGCCAGAATGACATTGCAGAGAGCTGAGAGGTGAGTTGTGCAGCAGTTTAAAATGACTACGGAGACTTCGCGTACATATGATCGTTACGAACTATACTACTGTACTGTACGTATGTGTTTTCATTTCTCTTGCATGGCATGCTCAAACAATTGCCAGCCCCAGCAACTCTCTACAGAGCAAATAGGCTTTCCCCAAGACGAACCCCTCCCCAATTTCCCCAGGCCTTTTGTCCTCGTGCCCCGACATAAACTGACAGCTTAAGTTGATTAGTTAGTCCCCCACAAAATACACAAGGAAGAGAATTACATGTTTTGGAGAAGAGACTGGGGGCGGGGGAAGTTAAGAAGTGGATCCCCTTCCCCGGGGGCCAAGACCGGGCCAGGCCGGCTCGGCGACGCAGATGCCGAAGTATCTTTTGGTGTTGATTTCCTATTTGGGTAAGTTCTGTTCAACCCTCGTCTACTAAACGATTGTGTAGTGAACAATGTTTGTCATATATCAAGCGTGTCATATTCGATAACTCAACCCAAGCCAAGCCAAACCAAGGCCAATGTTTAAGTGAACAATTGAGATTTCACAGTGCTTTCTGCTCGTTGTGCATCTCCAGCCAAACTATCAAAGAGTTAGCAGCTGACGTTTACGCCCTGGTGACTCTCCGTCGCCTCCGAAGGCGTCCCGCTATAGCGCGCGCGCAAAGACCACAGCATCTTCGGCCCTTTTGTGGGAGTGTTGTTGGGTCTGATGGTGGTTTCAACTTTCGACCTCGCTTCGGTGTAACAGAAGTCTCTCAAATTCATCGCATCATTCAGGTAATTCGTACATATAATTAGAGCAGAGTCTTTGAACATGTTACAATATCACCAGATATTTGCCCAAGTTCAACACGGTAACAAGTTCCCATAGCCTCATTAGCTGAGTCTAGGCAAATATTCTTTAATCTCCCCTGTCAATGCAGATTTGATGCTTTGATGTTGGGATAGCGGCTTGTCCACACCCTCAGGCAATGCGGCGTTACAAGGCTGAGCGGATGGTGCGGCAAGTGTGTTTGGAGGTGGAAAGAGCCTCTATCTATGGCTTTAACCTTAACTTTGCTGTGTCTATGGCTTGGAGATGCATGTGCATATGAGGCACAGAGTTGTTTGTTGTCATGACTATACCGAGACAGCGGTTGATGGTGAACCACTCAGCTTATACTGACTGGCTATCACAGTGTATATACATACTTGAATCTTACTACATAGATGTGCTGTAACATGATCATCTATGATGTGCTTCAAAAGTTCAACTCACCTCATCAGCGGGCGACTTGTCAATCCAGCATGGTCCAGACTCTTTACAACACTCAATCTCCTCCGGACGTCAAACCCCATGGGCTCATCCTCCCACTGAAACCCCCCGCATCCTAGCGAGACCACCCTCTGCTATATCAGTTAATGATCGTCACGCTCTCACCAAAAACTCAATTTCCCCAGTTCCCAACCCAGTTAACCCTCCAAGATCACTCCACCTCCGCACCTTTCGCCTCCAAAATCCCACCGTTGTCGGCCCGGCAATCGCTCCAGGCCCTTGTCTAGCGTTGAGTCTCGACGATGGAAGCACCGAAAACTGCACCGTTTTCTGGCTCGTTTAACGGCTATCGGCATATCAAGAGACATGCAGACATGCCACCACCCCTTGTAAGAAGAGGTCTCTGTTTTCCCCATCTAGGACAGGGATAATCGGCACGTTTGGGGTGATTGAGCGAGCGTTTGAATGGGCACGATCCTTCAGAACAACCAAGTAGACGGGACTAAGAAACAGCGATTGGTGCCCTCAGTCCGGGGTCGACGATCATCGCTGATGGTTGTGGAGGTGGACGAATGGGGTACAACACCCTCTCAGCTTCTTTTGTCGGACCGTTGAATGCTTAAAAGTTACCTCTTAGGTGTAATAGTACCGACTGCAACCTCGCGCTGCATGAGAGTCTTACAGCAAGGCATCCTGGTATACAACATGATCCTTCTATTGGTCTGAGTGCTGTCTTTCCAGGAAGTCGTCTCTAATACCGTCGTAGTATGCATTCCTGGTGCACATGCTCGATCGTAATAAGAAGGTCGCCCTGGATCTTACTTGGAGTCTTTGAAACGTTACAGCCTAACATGTTGACAGTCTTACTGCATTTGAGCCTGTTCTCGCCATTTTAATACCCAATGTATGTGTTGCGAAAGCTATGGATCCCACGGGAAAATAAGACACACCGAGATGCCGAAGGGACAATCACATTCATTGCAAAAGAAAAACAGGGAAAGCCAGTGTAAGAGAGGGATTATTTTACCTCGATGTAAGGCACTGCGCTCTTTAAAGCTCACCATTTGTTCCCATACCGGCTCGTCCGGCAAGTATGACTTGGAAAACCCATATGACGAAGCTTGTTAGTGAGTCCAAGCAACCTACCAGCGCAAATAAGACTGTCGTGAAGCTCGGGGAGTGATGTGGACATAATATATGATGTGTATTGTATGCTTGAGGGTCTTGTAGCAGACGAAACTTATTGCTAGTTGCGATACTTCGACCTCAGTTCAGTTACCCTTGGAAGCTGGTTTATGTTATGTATAACGGGAGCTAGCAGAAATATCTCATCCGTCCATCTTCACAAGCAAGCCGCATATTGGCTGTAGAAGTACTCGTTATGTATTCGTTCTCTTGACCATATGAACACGATCACTTGTGCAAGGTGGAACCTTTACCATTCACGCCGTTAGATGTCTTGACAATAATTGCTCTGAAGTGTTATGATCATGCAGTAGAGCAATGTTTTCTATACCCTACATATCCTCAGAGCACCTTGGAATGAGTAAGCATTCTACAGGAAGACAGCTTCTTCAGTGTGATACTCAAGCAACTCTCCTTGGCCTCTTGAATCCCCTATAATGGCCTCCCATGGTATAACAGGTGTGCACGAGTCTCAACAGTTTCTCTTTCTTTCATATTTGATATGCTTTCGTATGAATTGTAACAAAATTTATATAACTTATAAGCTTTTATTCAAGTTATAATAAAATGTATCTAATTATATCATATCATATAAAGTATAATAAATTCCATCTGACTTATAAAGTTTTATATAAATTATAATAAAGTCTCCCTAATTAAAATATTTTTATGTGTTTTAGAGTATAATTTATTAAGCTTATATATACTCTTGTATAAATTTATAATAAGGACTTTCTAATTTAAATATTCTTAGATAAACTATTCTACTAAATATTCTATACCCTAAAAATCTCCATTCTTATATATATTCCCAGTTGGCTTATTTTCGAAACCTTTGCCTGGAACTATAGTAACTTGTATACTTCATGCATCACCCATATCTGATCCGTTTTTGTTCGCCCCCCAAGAAGTTTCCCACTAGCCCCGGTATACTCGCCTCAAGCCTTGCTCTCACTTTTGCTTCCAGAATTAACTGTTGGTTCGCCGAATGTTGAAGTGTTGGTATGTAGGCTCTGATGTCTCTTCTGAGATAGCTCACTCTGAGTAGTTTGTGGCAATTCGTAGGTGCTGTCTGTGTCTTTCGTTATACCTTAAGCCTCGCTAGGTCTTGGCTTATAGTTCTAGGGAGAAAGAAGATTCTCACTAACCTTACGACGCGGCTTTATGGAGAGAAGACAACCGTGCTGCAAATGATACTAAAGATTAGTACAAATACATGATGAGCCTAGTCAGGGTTTACCTAAAGTATGATAAACTAAGTGGGAGAATATGCTGCTCATGATTTAGTCTCGTCTAGTTAAGACAAGCTGTTTGTGAGCCGGTGCAAATAGTTCTTGCTCCTCACCAGACATAACATGTGAACAACTGCTATCCTGATCAATGGCACACAGCTGTAGTTTTGATATCTCATTGAGAGGAATGTTGATAGTTTTATATAGGTACATAGACTTCCAACCAATAGCCACCAATATCACTATCTCATCACCTCCCATTTCCGTTGTTCCCAGCACACGTTCCAAGCTTCAAACCACCAGCAACTCTATTTCCTCAAGCAAATGTCTCCATCTCCCGCTATTCATCTTCTCTCAAGCACCACGTACTCGCTTGCTGGAATGCTCATCGTCGTAGGGATCATCGCTGACAGGGCGTTTGGTGGCTGTGGTCAGACTCTCGTAAAGGGCTTCTGCCATCTTCACTGCCATATCTGCGTGCTTCTGAGCCCGGAGGGCATGTTGATGGATCTCCTTTAGTTTTTCACGCGCTTCGCTAAGACGCGTCTCATGATCTTCTTCAGCTCTGGTGGTATTGATCTGTAGTTGGGCTTGATACTTTGAGAAGTGGTGCCCAACAAGGTTCCCAACACGGTGTTCGAGATCTCTCTGGACCCCAGCCATGCGACGCTCGAAGTTTCTCTCGAGTTGAGAAATACGACGCTCAAAGGCATGGCTTGTGCTGACATTGTGGTTTTCGCCCATTTGTAGGAAATTGTCATCGTCGACAGGCTCTGGCTTGATGATGCCGGTCATACCATAGGTCTTTTGAATACTGCACGATTGCTCACCGTCATCATAGGAGCCCACAACTGGGATCGAAGCAGATTGTGCGGAAAGATCTTGGAGTGTTTTCGGCTTCGGGGGTTCATGGTATACTCCCTTCATTAGAGCCAGCTCCTTCTCGGAGTCTTCAAGGCGAGGGTAGAAAGGCTTGCTGGGGTTGATTCGGATACCCCAGTGATGCGACATATCCAGACAGAGTTTCATGAAACAATCAGGAATTGGAGTATCTGTCGATCCATAGATGGCCTGGACGACCAAGAATCGAGGATAGTGGAAACGCGGGTATTTTTCGTAGCCGCGCCGCTGCTTCAGAGCTCTGTATGCGATATTGTCACTGATGTTCGAGTATGCGGATATCCATCTACCGGCTTTGAGGAACACATAAACCTGATGAATTCCTTGTCGTGACATGACTCGCTTGGCTGCCTCAAAGGACTTGAGTACCCTGACCACCTGAGTTCTGCGCCAGTGCGTATCGCCCGTGGGAGTCTCCTTTTCGAATTGATATGGGGTAAGGGTGTGGTCGCAACCGGGTATGCATTTCGACAAGGTGAAATCCATGGTGAACTTTGGCGATGGATATCCGACGCAAAGAAGGGAAAGTCGGCAAGCTATCTATAGCCACGTTAGGATGAAGGGAAAATGGAAGAGTAGGTAAATCAAGATCAATACCTCTAAGTGTTGGAGGAGGTGTAACACAGCCGATGAGATTTGGCTTGTTTGAAGAATAGGAAATTTTAAAAGATTGAAGGAAAGAAGAGAGTGAAGAAGTGAAGTTCTTCTTCGACTGTAGGAGAAGTGTTACGCTTTGCTGCCTAAACAATTTTCAGTGGTCGTTGGAGATGCGCATCAAGCCATGAGTGATTCACGATCATTCAAACATTCACAGTGGTCCAGTATCTCGTTTTTGCAGGCAACCCTTCTCCTCCTAAGATTCTGTTTCCTGAGCAATCAATCTAACCCCCCATTTCTTCAATGTCTTCGACATGCTTCTTGTACTGAGCCACTAGAACTTTTAATGCTGCTTTGTGACTATTCTGCTTGATAAGTTCCGTATAATATGCGCTGCTGGCTGGCTTCACTTTATAGTTCATATCTTACAGCTTTGCTAAAACCGAGCTATTCTATGGATGCTTGCTACCACATACTTGAGTCTATTTACTTAATTTAGCTCCTCTTTAGAAAGGTCAAGGCTCTAACATACTAAAGTCTTGTCAATAAGCACATTAATAGTATAATTAACCTAAAAGGTTATAAGGGTAATACTAAGATTGGGGAAGAAAAGCCTGAATCTATCTCTCTTTTTATTCTCTTTAGCCCATTTATAATACTTAAAGGGCTAGATAAAGTATTAGGCTGGGTCTCTTTAGCCTCTCTCTAGCTGTATTAAAAAGTTCTCTTAATCTAACACATTAGATTAAAGGTTATAAGGATAGTTTCATATAAGTGGTCTAGGATATACTCCTTGTATTAGTGCTAGCTCCTTCTTAGAGTCTTTAAGAATTAGGATAGCTGTCAGACTTATCTAAATCTCGGATTATTCTATAATATACTCATATATACGGTATTATATATTAACCCTAACCAAAAGCAACTCAGCCAACTCCATTGCCATGCATCTCAAAACGCTTATAAACATCCCATGGTGTATTTATACATGGCCCAAACACCTACAACCACGTCCTACTCGTGCTAAGCCTCTTATAACTGGTCGTTTTCGGCTTCTCATACTCTGCCCCCGTGCTCAAACCCCCAGGAGTCTCCATCTCTGCCTCCTTACCGGTGGACGTATCTTGGAAGAAGAAATGGTTCGCACTCGGCGCGTAGGCCACCTTCCAGGGAACAACGAGATGCCTCTTCTCAGGACCGCCGCCGCAGCTGCCGTGGAAGCTGTTGCTGGGCGGGCTGTTGATCGCCAGCGAGAACAGGTTCTGCGGCTCTGTAAAGTCCGTCACTAGGCCGGAGCGCATGATGAAGTAGCCCAGGCAGAAGAGGTTGATGGCGAAGACGAGCACGAGGATGACGTAGAAGATGTTCTGCCAGCGCTGGGTGTGGCCGGACGTGTACTCCTGCGTGATGAGCGACGCGTTGAAGGTCTGAGCGAAACCGGGCGCTTCGGGGATCACGTTGGTTGGGTACTTCTCCGGGTCTTGGTCCCAGTAGTGGCGGAAGGGCGTGTCGATGGCGCTGATCATGATGAGAGAGCTGGAGTACACGGCGAGGGCTTCGGCCATGGAGGGTTGCGACGCGGGCAACTCAGGTTCGTGCAGGGCGAGCTGTGTAAGGATACGGGCGTTGGAAGCGTTGTTGTTAACGGCGCCTCCGTTGAGATCCATGGACAAGCGCCATTGATCAGCGAGCCACTATTCACTGTTAGATCTGGTCACATATGG
The DNA here is from genome assembly GCA_020744515.1 of Fusarium tricinctum. NCBI lineage: Eukaryota > Fungi > Ascomycota > Sordariomycetes > Hypocreales > Nectriaceae > Fusarium > Fusarium tricinctum. The sequence goes on from JAGPXF010000001.1 coordinate 3,748,270, forward strand.
GGTGCGGGTGAACTTACCTTCCAGTCCAGAGAAGGAAGAGACCAACCCTGGTCAGCGGGGAATGACCTGCGATAGGCATTTTCATCACTGCCGTCCTCGCAGTGGGACTTCAAGACTGCGCCGGCAGTTCCAGAGATGTTGAACTCGGTAGAGCAGTTGGGTGATACCCAGGAGCGAAGCTGACAGAGAGTGTAGTTCGTGCTGGCGGCTGCTTTGCCAAGGGTGTAGATAGAATCAGCTGCGTAGACAGTGGCGTTGGTGAGAAGATTGAAATCGAAGGGGTACTGTGGCATGTTAGACGCAAACTTCCAAGGCATATGCATGACTTACCATCTGGAAGACCGGAGGTCGACGCTCGTACTTGGGCCCCCATTTGAAGATATCATCAACATCAGTTCGGTTGAGGTAGTAATCCTTCCCCTTTTTATCAAGCGGCTGAGGCACCTCGCCAGTCCAACCCGCCCATCCCTTCTTCTGCCCAGGCACATCAGTGTTGGTATTCTTGGAATGGGGCCATTGGGTGTAAACAAGAGGCGCAAGTTCCTTTTTGTCCATATCGACACACATGACATTGACAGAGGGCGAAACAACCCCAGCCCGAACGGTGTACTCTCCCACACCGGCGAGATCGTCGGGCTGAAGGATGCCGTTCTCCTTGAGGGTGGAAGCGGCGTAGACGCCAGGATGAGGAAGGGCCAAGGTGACATTATTAATGATGCGTCCCAAGTCCTCGAACTGCGCTGCAACATCGCCGTGCTCGGTCTCGATCCAGGAACCATGCATGGTGGTGTTGTCGTGGAGCAGGGTAGTTCCGCCAGGTCGCTTCTTCAAGTCAGTCGAGACTACGGTGCCGTTGCGGTTGATGGCTGTCCACGTGTTCATATAGTTAAGCAGATTTCGGTAAGACTGTCCCGAGAACTGGACGTTCATGCAAGACTCGGCGGCGTGGATGTCCTCGGTCGAGTTGAAGAGGTACGGGCAGTCCTCACGGACGTATGCCGCATTGGCGTACGAGGCGCGCACGTAGCCCGTCAGTTCCTTGCTCTCCCAGCTTCCAGACTTTAGCTTCGGCGAGACCATTGCGTCTGAGGCGGTGGTGTAGAACGACGCAGCGAGGGTGGCAGTGAGAGACAGCATGCCGAGAAGAGTCAGTGACGAGGATGGCAGCGTCTCGAAGTGAGTGATGAGAGACCCGGGCTGGATGACCCAGTTGCGCATCGTCATCTCAGCAAGGGACATTCCGTGAGCTTTGCGGATGAAAGCTCTTCGGGTGAGGACCTGGCCGATACATGAGACGAAGACGGTGACGAATGACATTTCGATAGTCTTTGCTAAAAGAGCAGCGAGTGTCGTGGCTGTAGAAGGTGAGAGTGAGGCTCCTGAGGCGATCTTGTGGCCCCATCGAGGTTGAAGGATGGCTGTCACTAGCCAGATGCCACTACCGACGGTAGAGTAGACAGAGAGAACATAAATTGTGATGGACAGCCAACTCGATCTGGGCTGGTGAATATCTCGGCTGGAAGAGCAACCCTTTGGAGGCTCAGCTGTTCATCTGTAAGCCTACTGAGCACCGACAAGGACAAGGACAAGGACAAGGCAACTTACCAAACTTCTTATAAAAGATCTCATCATCAAACTCGTCGTCCATCTCATCCTTTCTAGGCTCAACGATCTTGGGAATTGGTGGACCATCGCGACTCGACGAAGAGGGCGTAATCTCGCGTTGCTGTGTCCTGGGCATTTCCTTGACCTTTTCAGAAGCATCAGTGAGATCCGTGTTGGAGTTCCTTGCAGAGCGAGGCATGGAGGGCGCCCAGATCTCAGAGTACGGCTCTGGAGTTCCTTGAGAATTGGCGACCCGCGGACTAAAAGAAGGGTCTGGTTGATGGCGCGGTGACGAATTGGTCGAGTCGCCCAGCAAGTTGTGAAAGGAATGCGGTGTCTCGGGTGGACTCATCCTGGCATGATGAGTCGGATCCGGAGACTGGGAATGGGCGTTGGAGGCCGATCCCATATTAGAGATTCCGAGTCCGGGCGCAGAATCGTTGAGATCGGCCATCTCGTGTCCTCCTGACGGCATGAGATGATAACCACTGCTACTATTGTTGTTGCTGAGACCAAAGATGTTTATGCCAGTGGCTCTCCTCTGCTGTTGTGTGTGAGAGTCGTCGTCCTGGTATCCGTAGTCTGAGTAGAGAGGCCTTGAAGAAGGGTCTGCCATTGCAGCGGAGAGCGAGGGGGTTGATCCTTTTTCCTTTTTTTTTGTTTTACTTTTTGTTGATCGGAACCCAACAGCGCAATGCAATGCGCCTGCAGATTTGATGATGTTGGTGCTGGGATCAATTTGCAAGCCCCATGTTCATGTTCCTGTCAGACCTGCGTTGTCATGAAGGATTTCCTAGTTGAACAGGGATAGGGATGATGGGGTGGCGCAAGCAAAGCGAAGCACTGATCAAAGAAAAAGAGGAAGTACGGATACTCCGTAGAATAGAACAAAGAAAGAACAAAAAAGAATAATTGACTGTTTCACCGCAAGAAAAGACTTGATCGTACGTGCGCAATCAAGCTTCATACACCACATGGTCCTTGCATTTAGGGAAAGAAAATAGACTCGATATTTTCCCCCTTCACTTTCAACAACAATGCCAAGAGTTCTCGGAAGGATTGCTGAGCTGAGAGGACCCAGTTTCTAGCAAGGATAACATACACAAATGCTGAGCCTGCCTACAGTAAGGCTGAGTCTTGAGGTGGGCTCTCTTTTGAAATATCGTGGTTAGAGGGAGAGGCTGACCGAGTTCTTGGTGGATCAATTTACGATGGTTTTGCAGACTAGCAGGGCTAATGATCAAGCATTTCTTTCATCTTCTAAGCTTGGGTAAAAATAGTTCTTTGCCTTTGGTCAACTACAGTGAAGTAAAGCTGTTGTCTCTGGGCAGCCCCTGTAAATCTTATCTTAGTTAGTCTGGATACTCCCTAGACAAAGCTACATTAAGGAACGCCTCCATGTTTCATCCATCCAACAGCCGGAAGTTTATATCACGATCGACCTCCCTTTGCAGTTCACAATATAGAATGTCATACTCTAATACTGTAACCTTTGACGTCTTCTGTGCGACTCTAAAGTGTCTGCACTTCGCCTCTCATTCCCCTAAAGGTGGAACCATTGCTGACAGATCCACAAAATGGGTTCCTTTGCTGGGATGATACTGTCAGCATCCGTTGCCACGGCTCCACGACACTTGGCTTGGGTTGTAACACAGCCTTTCCTTTTTGCGGTGTGTCGAGACATTCTACCACACCGATATAAACTAAAGTTATAACTAAATCTTCAATATATCAGTGATGGGTAACTATAAATCAGGGTTGGATAAATCTACAGTTAAACTCAACATTATGAGTTAACACTCACCTCATTATAGCTGTAATCATCTTCGTGGACTTCAACCCCCAGCGTCATCCCACTATCGTGGCTTAGACGGCGATCGCACGACATAAGCCGCATAACAGTAACCTGTGCCTAGAGGGAGAAATAAAACACCGGCAGCGACTCTGCCACAACATATCTTTATTGAAGTATAATAATATTAGATAAATTTATTTCTATTTCATATAATATATTATAAATATTACTAAAGCTTCTCCTAAAGTTCTAGTATTTTAATTCTCTTTATATAGACTTATTATAAATATTCTGGCCAGAAAGTCTAATATGTAGGAAACCTTACATCCGGTGTTTTATCCCCCCCCGAGGCTGTGCCTACTCGTCCTATATTCTTCCATGTCGTGATAAAAAAGTCCTAAGAAAATAGAAATCCATTTTCGATGCATATGCAGACCCAATTGATCCATCAATCAGAGAATGTCACCCTCTTCATGCAAGCCAGATGCGCCACTTTCCACTTACGGAGTACATCTGCACAACATACACGCTCGCATATCACGATGAAACCTCAAGCAGACCTGAACAAAACATCCAATTCGCTAGCTAACTCAATACTCGCAATGCTGTGATATGCTATGCCCCTAAAAGATAGACGTAGCAGTTCGTCTCCTTGCACCATCCCCCTTGATGAACCGAATCTTCTGCTGCGCATCCCCCACGAGCGTGGCATCCTTGGCGCTATCATCCACGTCGAGGACCTTTGTGCTGCACTTGTTCTCCGGATCCATCTCATCGTTGTCTTTGCCGTACGGGATCGGTCGGATAGCCTTGAGGTTGATGTCGCTGTCGTCTTCGCCTTCTCCCAACCCCGTGTGGAAGATCCGGATGCCTGCGACCACGACGGCGTTCCAGGGGTCCTTCTCTGCTTCAGACTCGGCCTCTGAGTCGGACGAGGAGTCCTCTTCCGAGTCTGACACGGTGCCGGTGAATTTGTCGACGTGGATCCAGATTTCCCGGTCGGCCAGTTCGGCGAGAGAACCGACGCTCTCGACATATTCGTCTTCACTCACTTCCGTCTCGTGCTCTTCCTCGGAAGAAGAGTCTTCAGCCTTCCCAGCTTCCTCCTTGTCTCCCGCAACTGATTCATCAACCTTGGTGGCATCTTTCTCTTCGGGCTTCTCCTCGTGGTCTTCATCAGCGGTAGACTCTGGAGTCATAGGCTCCTCCGGCTTGGACTCAGCCTTCTCCTTGATCTCATCAGCACTCTCGTTCTTCGTAGCTTCACTCTCATCTGTCTTAACGACAGGATCATCCTCCTTCTGAGTCTTCACTGCCTCAAGCTCTGCCTCAGCTTCTGCCTTGGCCTTGGCCTCCGCCTCTGCCCTAGCCAGCGCTTTCTGCGCAGCCTTTTCCGCCTTGATAGCCGCCTTCTCAGCTTTGCGAGCCTCAAGCTTTGCCTTCTGTGCAGCCTTCATCAATGCCAGCTTCTCCTTGTTCTTGAGTCGCCTGTGCTCACTCCTCTGGAACTGCTGGGTGGCCAGATAATGCTCCTCTTCGCGCTCCTTGAGGAGCTTCGCCCTGATCTTGTCCTTCTTCTTCTGCTTGATTTTGTCCTCTTGCTCCTTGCGCGCAACCCTCTCCTCGGGAGTCTCGACAAATCGGCCCTTACAGTGACCGAGATCGTACGCAAGGCCAATTCGTAAGAGCTTCTCGCGGCGTGTCTTTGCGTTATCCTTGATGACCTTCTCAATAGGCAAGATGTCTTGATTACGTGTGGCGTTGATCTTGACACGGACTTCGTAGTCGCCAGCCTCGAGCTCAAGCTCAACGTTGACGGAGCGAGTCATTCGGTAAGGTGTCTGGCTTCGCACAACATAATCCGAGTGGCCAGCCTTGTGAAGACGGAATCCCAATTCGAACCTGTACTGGCCCTCGAGACCTCGAAAGTAGCGGTCATCGAGCTGAGCAAGAACAAGAACAATAGGACCAGTCTTGGAAAGGGTGAAAGAAAAGTGTGTGTCGTGGTAGTCCAGAGCCCAAGGGACAGCCAGTGTAGTCCACAGCTGGCTGACTCGCCAATCGGATGTGAAGAGACGGGTTCTCTCGAAGGCCTGATACTTCTTAAGAAGGTCTTCATACGAGATCCAGAAATCTCCATCGTCTCCGAAGCGATGGTCGAGCTTCTGGAGCCACTCGGCCGTCCACTCCTTGGAGCCATCGCCTGGACTGGTTAGCTTCAATTCGGTATCAGAAGGTTAAGATCACTTACTCCACGGGCCAGTCCATTCACCCTTACCCCAGGGATTCTTGAGCTTCAGTAGACGCTTGCCATCGATCTCAACCGCCTTCTGGATAGAATAAGCGTGAAGTTCGACAATACCCTTGCGCTCACCCCAGCCACGGCCCCAGATACCGGTATTACAGCCAAAGAGGAATTCCTTGTTGACTTTCATAAGTTCCTCCGTCCAGAAGTATTCCTACACACGCGTTAGCTGCGGCCACTTCGGATACTGGCAGTATGCAACGTACCTTGTCGAGGATATCAGAGGTGAGTAGCTCAGATGTAACACCTCCAGTAAGATCCTCGATACCCTCGCCTCCAAACCCGCCCTCAATGGCACCATAGTCTCCGTGCGCCTTAGCATACGCCTTCTCGAGGAGGGGCAGCCAGGTCTCCTGGGGATGCTGGCACTGAGCAAAGTAAAGGGCACTGCTGTTGGATTGAAAGATGCGACGATAGGCCTCATCTGCATCAACACGCTCGATGTCATCGAAGAGAATTCTATCGAAGCAGCCCTCATCATAATCAGACTTGATAAGGTAAAGCTATGTCTTGTCAGCGCCTGTTGAAAGAGGACAAGAGAGATACGTACGAAATCGTCAACAATCTCGGAAATCCACGCGCCATCACGGTAAAAGACAAACCCGTAGACACCCACATCCTGATCATGAGCAACACAGAGCTTCTCGATCAGGCCAGCCTTTTCACTAAGCGTGCACAGAGCAGCCATGAGCCAGCAGTCTCCGTCGCGCCCCTGTCTAACATCATTGGCAGTAGGGCCGTCGATGTAGAAGCAAGGCTTGTCAAAGATGTCACCAACACGCTTAACACTCTGAGGCGTAAGGTCTATACCGGGCTGGTAGCCTTCTACATTGGATAGAGAGTAAAGACAGTCGTTGCAGTTGAGCTTGAGATCAACCTCAATGTCAAAGTGAGGGTCGCGATACTTCTTGTTAATGCGACGGCATTCTTTGACGATCTTTTCAACCTTTGCGCGGCATGTCGCAGCGGCGTCTTCGTATGAAGCTTCTGTGGTTGTAGTAGTGACTTGGTTACCTCTCTTGGCCGCAAACTCAGTGTAAGTGTTTGAGGGGATCACAGTTGTGGCTTATGTTTGTTAGTCACATCCCCTCAGATTGTATGTGCGTCTAGTAAAGCTTACCCTTTCCTGGCTTCTTTGTGGTAAACTGTTTCCAGAACTTATCAATCACTTGTTGGGGCGTGACCTTGGATCGATCACCAAGATCAGAGACGCTGGTTGCGATTTCAGCAATCGACCTGCTGGGTGAGGATGAACGAGAGGGTGAAGACATCTCGGTAGTTAGTATGGTCTTTCTTCCCAGTATATTCAAGACTGCCAACTCTCTCAGAACAAAAAGAGCTGGAATTTGTTTACTAGAAGTAAAAGGGAAGAAACATGGGGTAAGCAGACGAACTCATGGCGACCTTTTATCTCCATGAACCCCCCGAACCGCCGATACGCATGCCCAGAAATGGAGCGCTTAACCGTGCTGCGTGCTTCAGCTTTCAGCCCTGTCAGCAGCCAACTCATCAAACGACTGCAGTTGTATCGGCCAAAGTCCCTGATATGTCGCCATCTTAGCACAGCAGTAAGACATTCCCCGGTCTCCCAAGAAAGATGTAACCAAAAAGGGTTTCGCTTCCGTAGCCAGAGTGGCATTTGTCCAACGACAAACAAGCTTGGCCCCCAAAAGTGCCTCCCCCCGCCGAAAGTGTAACCTGTCAGCCCACCTAGGCTTGTAGGGCTGGAAAGAGGGAGAGGGGGAAAGGTACTATTTGGTGGAGATTAGAACAAACGCGTGTTGATGAGGAGTAGTAATCATGTTTGAGGATCCCGGTCTGTTGCGGCTGATCATGCATGGACGGGAATCAAGACTGTTAATGACAGGTTTCCCAGTGATGCTTAGACCATCACATATATCATGTGCAAGGAATATATGACAAGAACCCTTCAATGTTCAAAGGAAGGATACACACATTAGCTCTGAGGGATGGTGGGCTAATTGCCAAGGACTTTGTACATCGGTGTAGGGTAGTGGTATTACTATAACACAGTACGTGCAAAGGTTCTAACGATTTCCTCTCTTTAGACTTCATATAAAATTATATAAATTACAATAAACCCTCTCTAACTGATATAATATTACCTAAATTGTAATAAACTTTTCCTAATTTGTGTAATATTATATAATCTTAGGATAAGATATCACATAAAATCCTCTAACTAACAAGGTCGCACTACACAACGCCTCTGAAATATCATCTGGAACCCATCACAAAACACACAGTCACTTATCCCTCGCCACATACCTCACCATAATTGAGCTCTGCATCTATCATTTGTAAGCCGGGCATATGCACCACGCAGCCGTATACCAGCCAGACAGAATCACTGCATCATGGAGGCAATATCGCTCAACAAGGGTGGTACATCGATCCTATCGCGTCCAAGGAACCGCAGCCTGGTTTTCAGCTAAGGATTCCCTATAACCCCTCCTCACCATGCATGCGCCTCGCAAGATAACCCTACAAACTTCACCGTCAACCTCTCGCTCTTCTCATGGATCCCCTCAGTATCGCCAGCGGCGTAGCTGGTCTTTTGACGGCTACAGCCGCCGTCATCAAAGTCTTCGATACCGTCAAATCCAGCATAGAGAACTGTCCTCGGACCGTCATGTGGGCGCACGCCGAGGCCAAGGAGATCAACTGGGCTATTGAGAGACTCAAGAGCTTGATCGACGACCCTGATTCGGTGCCCAAAACTGCTCGTATGTCGGTTGGTATTCATGATGCGACTGTTACCATCAGCGAGTTAGTTACAACATGCGATCGCCTCGTTACTACTCTTAAGCCTCTGAACTCTGATGGTTCTTTGGCTCTCACAAAGTGGGATAAAATAAAGTGGTTTCGAGTGCAGGACGATGTGGTGAAGTACATACGGCAATTGCAAGCTCACAAGGGCTCTGTTACTCTCATCTTAAACATACTGCAATGGTACAGTTCAATATCGCTCATATATATTCACTGCTAACTTTAAGTAGTGAATCAGACGTAGTCATCGCCGAGTCTCAGCACGCACTCGGTCTCAAGATCGATGCCGTCCTAGCCTCCAGCGAAGTAACCCAGAAGCGTATCGAGGGCTTGGAAGCGCTTTTCAACAAGTTCATCGCCGATAATTCCACTTTGTATCCCTCCAACAGATCCTCCATGGTCCCAACACTGGCTCAGTGGAGAGAAGAAGATGACTCTACAGACGTCTCGTCGGTATTCACATCACGAAAAGATCACGACCCAGAGGATTGGAATGGCTTTCACACAAGCGCAGAACGGTCCCTGAGTTTCCCTTCCGCAGGAGCAAACGTCCCAGAACTAGGCCTGCCCAAGCTCAGGCGCTCAACTTCAGGGGACAATGCCGCTACAAATGGCGCCATTCCAAAGCCGCGCCGTGACTTCGAGGCAGCTTTGGGAGAGACAAGAGTCTACCAGCGCGTCTACAATTCCACAGACGCCTTCTCCATATATTCTTCCCGCAGTCGGTCTATCGCAGGCTCTGTGATGACCAGCTTCAGTCTCGCTGATGACTCTTCCATCCTCTCAGCATTCCCCATCATGAGCAGGACAGAGCTGCAGCACCCTGAGTACTACGCACACATGAGCGGCAACCAGCGTATATCGAGAGACCTGATGAGAGCCATCACCATGCGAAGCGTCGTAAAATCTCCAATTGAACCCAGCCCAGAAGCGCCCTTCTCCCTGAAGCAGTTCCGATCCCCTCCCAACTGCGGTGAAAACGTCATGGGTCGATGGCATCAGTCACGAACCAAAATCTGGCGGCCTAAAGAGTTCCGTACCGAGATTCAATTTGAAGTCCCTGTCATCTTCGTCTCTTCATCAGGGTCTAGAAGTGGACCTATCCCAGAAGCCCAAGTCTACTCCATCGACGGGACTAGGAAGAGTCTCGATGACACTCGAACTGACCTTGAACCACCTCCTGCGAGCACCATGACCAAATCAGGCCGTATGGTAAAGAACGAGCGTGCCACTTGGCTCACCCTCTTATCGAGTCTACAGAAGATGGAGAACGAATCACAGAACTGGACAAGGCAGCAGATCATGAGTCTGAGGCCTCGCCCAGCCAGCGCAACAGCCATACTTACATCCATCGCCGGAAAACACAGTCTTGGCGTTGCGCTGCAGCGTGAGAGGAAAAGCTGGGATGACATGCCTGCATCTATCAATCGTCCCTACGCAACTACCACGATGAGCGAGTTGATAGAAATGCTTGCCATGCTAGGTATATACTGGCGCGACTTCAACTCCACATACCACGTCTACCAAGCCGAGGGGAATGGCTTCCTTGTCAAGGGTCACAAAATCAGTGGCCTGGGTATCATGTTCCATTTTCAAGCTTTAGAGAAAGCTGTATTCCAAGCTAACCGCCCTGTACCAACTCAAGCAATAACTCAACTCGCCTTTGGCCGACTTCCAACGATATTCCAATCTAGACGTCCTGCAGCCGACGAACTCCACGATTCGCAATTCGTTCGTCTTGGAAGTCGTACAGACATCGCAGATACTTTGATCGCGTTTGGCTGTGACCGCAAATCAGCCAATTACTTCCTAAGAGATGGCGCTGTGACTTCCCACATCTTCCCCAGTAAGACTCTTCTCACACAAGCAGACAAGCGCTAACAACTTCTCAGTCACGTTCGAGCTTATAGGTATGGTCGGCCAGATTTTCCACATCAAAGATCTTTGCTTTAGATACATCCCCAATCCATGCTATTGTGTTTGGAGCACGAGAGGCTTCTCCTTACAGAGACTACTTGTTTCGTATCTCAAGTATCTCCAAGAAGATCCGGACATGGCGCGCGGACAACTCCCCATTCCTGTAAATGCCCTATTATCACCCAAGACGAGCATACAATCCCAAGTCACGACTCCTCAGAGCTACAGTTGGCAAACCCAAGACGCCCTCCATTCGGTTCTCGATCAGCTTGACAATATTCTGGAATCAAACTGTGTCGAGGGGACAAGCACTTCACGCTTGAGTCTTACACAAGACATCCTCGGTGCGCATTTCCAGGAGGTTCTCTCCCAAATGAACACCAAACCTAGTTCTGTGTCCTCTGCCACAGCATTCCCCCGCTTCGAAGGTCTCAACACGAATGACAAAGAAGATCTCCTCATGAAGACCTACTTCCAACAAATTCTGCCCGCAGTGCTCAGGACCATATCAACAGCATTCTTCGCCGTCAAAACCTCTGACTCGGAATTTCATATTGTCAAAGGGGAAGCAGCCCAGGCAGCCGAGTACGCAGCGCATGTCTTGGCTTCGAAAGAGGTATGGTGTACTCTTGTGCTACGCATGATCTGCTGGCTCATGTTACACGACTTTGACCGGGATGATGTTCAGATTCCCAAGGGGGATTTGTTTGGCAGTAGGCTGCCTGTTTATATATCATAGCGTATTATTGATTTACAGTAACGGTGCTATACATATGGGTCTGGTTGAATACACAAATCTTTTTACAGTGGATGTGTAAATGTCTAATAGTTTCCTATATTTTATATTTTATGTAATCTGATATAATATCAGATAACCTTGTGTTGAAGATCTCATAATTTATATAATCTGGTATAATATCACATAAATTTATATTGACGATTCCATAATTTATATAATCTTAGATAAACTTATATTGATTATTCCATAATTTGTATATCCTTAGATACTCTTTAAATAACTTTATGTGGAAGACCTCATAATTATCGTATTGGATATGTACGCATATTGTTAAATATCTCCATAGCGAGCTTGTTATTAGAATTTTTACACGGGATAATGCGAAGTCTTGTTACAATAGTTGTCATTTGTATGAGATTAGGCATAAATCGCCTATTCTTTACCCCATTACCTCAAAACTTCGAGTCAGACCTGATGAGAAACCAAAATCCATACTGTCAGGACAAGTCTGAGAATAGCCCAGTCACTGACTGAGCTATTCTTACCCGAACACCAACCATATTTTTAATCCAAAACGCCAGGGGAATTGCTTTCCTGTTCTTTGTGCCAATCCAAGGTATTGCCAATCCAAGGTATTGCCATGATAACGCCAGCCGTCAGACTCAATACTCATACACATACTCGTACATACAATCTCATGCATCAACACATCTCGCCACACATCTTGTCTTTCTGATGCCACTTCGCTTCATTTGGGGGGTTATGGGTGCGTATCAAATCATTTACAACTCTTCTCACTGCATCTTGCATCTGTCACTAACCACCACTGCAGCCTCCCTCCTCCTCCATCACATCCACGTCAAAACCACAACCACAATCAACAGTCATTTTGGAAGAAAGGAGAACCCCCATGTGCAAAGGCTTCCCTCCTCGCAGACTGCATCATTTGTCTGTGTCTGTCTGCTGTTCTGTAGGACGCCATTCTCCGCATCAAACAGATCGCTTTTTGCAGCATAGCAAGTAAGCAATCTGTCGTCCACAAGAAGCAGCATCTTATCCCCTATGATCGTCGATCAATCTGGCCTTCAGCCCACCACTTCTCACGCACGCGTCCACTGGTCTTTTCTGCCGCTAGACGACAACAAAAGCTCTCCCGAGGCTTGATCTCACCCACTCATTAGTGGGGACTTCTTCACTGATCAAAGCCTGAGTCTCTGCGCTTTTCTCTTCAAAGCTCAACAACCAACACATCGCCTCGCGGGGTATATCCTTCGCAGGGTGCCGTAGAATTTTCGAAAGTCGTTAAGAGCCACGTGACAGCGTCTGTCGTTCAAATCGTAGTAGTAGTCCTTGGGTGAAAGATCCAAGTTGTTTCTGAGGAAAGGTGCCAGATACGGAGATACCGTCCAGAGACCCCCTAGTAACCAAGGATCCATGCAAACAAGTCTAGGTGAATGTTGGAAAAGGAAATTCGTTGATAGGTGTCTTTTCCTGTCAAGCTTCGGACTTTCATTTCGGATTTTGTATGTCAGCAACAGTGTTGCCTGTACGATGTAAACCCGTCAGAACTGCCCGAACATTGTCCAGGTCAAGACAAAAAAGAGGTCCAAAGATGAATTTAAACGGATCGAAAATGTCGCGCGAAGCCAGGGCCAGACAAACGATACTGGCAATTGCATGCTTCGGGTCAAAATAAATAAGAACCGGAACAAAGAAATAATACGAGGGTAAGGATAGGGTGAATATGTTCACGTGTCGGCATCAAAAAAGAACGGCAAAAAACAAATCTCGTGGCCATCCCAGGCCAAAGCCCCAAGAACTGTCAGCTCTGGACGGCCACTGTTGGGTCAACTACCATCCAAGGCGTAACCCAACAGATATCTTCATTGTATGCTCTAAGCCACGGGGGCAATGGAAGCAACCGGGGGAGCAGGGACGCTGCCAATGTCGACCTCAGGAGGGATCTCTCCAACTCCGGGGGCGCTCTTCTGGGGGCAATCGCGAGAGATGTGTCCAGCCTCGCCGCACTGGTAGCATGTCTTGCCGGCAGTGTTGAGGGGACCGCCGTTGGGAGCGGTGCAGTCTCGGGAGATGTGACCGAGCTTGCCGCAGGCGTAGCACTTCATAGCCTGAGCCTGGCAATCACGGGCAAAGTGGTTGGGGCCACCGCACTTGTAGCAAGTGGCAGGGCGAGGGCCACCGGCGAAACCACCTCGGCCGTAGCCACCGGGGAAGCCACCACGGCCCATAGGAGCACCACGGCCCATAGGACCAGGGCCAACAGGGTTAGGGCAAGCGCGCTATCATACAGTCAGTTATGCTTCAAGGTCAACGACAGGCTTGTCCATACAGCAAGATGACCGGGCTGGCCACAGTTGTAGCAACGGCCGCTGGTACCAGTACCGCTCAGGCGGAGGGTAGGGCAGTCAGCCTGAACGTGGCCGAGACCCTGGCAGTGGTAGCACTGCTTGGCCTCGGTAGTTCGGGGAAGAGGGCATCCGTTGGACTCGTGGCCTTGCAAATGTTAGACGTGTATTGTGTGCTTGGTACAAGCTTGACATACCGGGCTGCTTGCAGTTGTAGCAGAGGCGCTCAGCAGAAGAGCAGACCTCAGCGTAGTGGCCAACATTGCCACACTTGTAGCAAGCACGTCGAGAGAGGGAAGACATTGTGAATATATGAGTCTAGGGTGGAACTAGTTAGTGACAGTTGTTAAAGAACATTGCTATGTGCAGTGTGAAGCTGCCGTTGCAAAAGTGTTGCCCGTGGTCGTCGATATTGGTCGCCAGTTGTCAAGTAGAATAATTATCGAGCTCGTGATTTGGTATAGAATGATGATTGAGTTGTTGATTCAGTCCATCGCGTCGTCTAATGAACATGAGGATACCAAAGCTAGCCGGCGACGAGACGAGTATCCCGGATACTTGAATATTGGTGATTGTGAATGTAGCGACGAAGGTACTAAAGACATTACTCAAGCTGACTCTCTTGGTTGGCCAAGGTTACGACGAGTAGTTCGTGGGTATATTCATCGTTGGCAATCGTCATAATTCAGGTGTATTTCCGGATCGCGAAACCCCGCACTTGATTCTTGCCGAGGGGTAGGACCAACAGCAGAGCTCTCGAAGAAATCGCGGCATCGAAGATATTCCCACACGGACCGAGACCGTTGACGACCGGAGATTGCGCCGGGATATCGGGTCGTACACGGAAGAACAGGACGGAAAGTATTTGTAAACGTGTTTGTTGATAGACGGCCGAGGCATCAAACGCGGGATTTCTTGGGTCGGCAATGGCAACGGGGAGGAGCTGCGATGCAGGTGAAATAGAAAATTGATATTGATGCCATTTTCAATAAATTCGAGTGCGAGGGGCCAAATGTCTTTGATATTTGCGATAGCCGAGGCGGTTTGGATGCAGGCGTTGTTGTCGCGCAAATGGAGGGGCAGCAACACAAAGCACAGCGCAACACAAAAACCAAAAACGCAATGTAGCAGCTTAGCATCAATGTATCAACGTACCTTTTTGGGTCCTTGAGGAGCTTGATGGGTAGGTGAGGAATGAAAGTAAAAATATGATCCAATAGGTGGATTTGCAAACAAAAGAGGTATCGAGAAACCGAAAATGGGCACTTCAACACCAAGAATTCTTCAGAGTTGTTTGGTCTTTGTTCCCAAAATGAAATGGAGATAATTTTTTGATTAAAAAATTTTCAAAATGAGGGGAGCGCACACAGAAGGAGCGAATGACATACTGCCTGCCTTTCTTCACCTTACGACTGGACAAACCCCCGGACCCGGAAAACGACACTAGGAAAGCGCACCGAACTTACCACCAGAGCCCAAACCCGAGTACCAAGAGCAGCCGAATTGGAATTGGATGATTGGACTGTAGATTGTGTGGATTGTGGGGAGGGGCGACTCTACTCAGCGGCGCAACGCCCTGAACCTGAAGTGGGAGTAGGAGTGGAAAGAGGAGGGGAGGGGAAATGGCTCAGGTCACTTCCTTTCAATAGGAAGTGAGAACTGAGCAACCGTTAATCACTTGAAATGACGGGCAATGAATGAGAGTTGACATCTAGTATGATGCAGAGCTGTTTAACAATGACTTGATTGACCGACTCTGATTAAATTACAATAGATTTCGACATAAATTTTACCGATCCTCGTGGACGTACCTTTTTCTTCAACCTCGCTTACACTCACGCGCTTGCAAGCGCCAACATAGCGAAGCAAGCTAGTGGCTGGGGGGTCTTTACGTCTTTACACAACCCAGAAGATGATGAACTTGCCCTCGCTTCTTTAGGAAAGAATGAGAGGAACCATGTTTCCAGCTGTCGCTAGCATGCCGTCTTCTATGATCGTGGTGCCTGCCAAGCTAACTTTGGAAATGTTCACTAAGAAGTAGAAGTATACACATGATATGTTTAGTTCTTGAACTGACGTATCAAGCAATCCGAGTTTGAGATGGCTTCGACGAAGATCCAAGTTCAGTTCCTCACTTTGAGTTGATAACTTCAAGCGCAGCCGCAATTGGCAGGGGCCCGAACCGCGTGATCCAACGCCCCCGGCCATATTATCACGTCTATCCGTAGGATTCTGCCTTCCGAGACTCGCCGTGATAGTTATCCCCTGCTGGGACAAGAAAGATGGGCTGATATCGGAATTGCTGATATCGGAATCCATGGTATCATCAAATCTGGGGCCTTGTTCAGACCAACACGAGCAAGCCACAATCCCATGCAGAGATTCCGATAGCAAACTAACTGGGAATATATATATAATAGATAACAATTAGAATATTTTATATATAACCTTATACTATAATTATATAAAATTATATAAAATAGAACATTTTATTATAATTTATATTACTTTTTGTAAACTTAGAAGAGAGGGAGTTGGAACATTTGTACAACCAATGTAAGCTTGAAACAGATATGCCATTCATTTGTTCCTTCCATGGTATCACATTGCTCAAGCTTCGTTGGATTTCTTAACTTCTTGCTACTCAAAGCTAATATAAAACTTCTCTAAAGTCTGATGTAGTGCCGCAGATACTCATATACGCTGGATTGAACAATTCACCTCCACTATAGTCGGGCGGGTTGCAGCCTTCCAGAGATCCATACCCAGAGCTGCGGTTTCGGTATGCTTGAGGGGTTTCTCGTCGATACGGTAAACTCGAATTCGAATGGCATACGAGCTTCTCCCCGTGCTCTTGTTCTTTTGCTCGAAGAAACGAGGCGCAGTGGACCGAATAGGGACGTTGGGGTAATAACTGGCTTGAGCAGCTGATAAAAGCAGTAGAACACCTCTGGTAGGGCTCCCAGGGTAGTTGGGATCCGATGAGATGTCTTCAACGTTCGGCTATCGATTCAATGACCAGCCAATTTTTGGCATATCCCTCGTGCTTTCTCCATAACCCCCAAGGTATCAGGTGAATGAGGAGGCAATGAATCACTGCCAGTCAGGTCTAGGCAGGATTCTTCCTTTCAAGAATGACAGTGGTTAGCAGTGATTCATGGCAAACATTCACCTGGTCAGTACCTTATAGTGAAATCATGGTTATATCACTGTGTTCTCGCTATCGCATTGTGATGGATGGTTCTGGGCGTGGGATACGGGTTTGAGACGCTGTGAAGAGATATGTGGTGTTTCCTATTCAGTTGGTACCCGAGCCACGCGACCAAGCTCTGAAGGGTGCGTTGGAAGAGGCACTTCAGACGTTGGTGCTGTGGACCGAGGTTCCGCCTCAACTACATACGATATACCATCCTCAGACACATACGATGGTGGCCGAGGACCAGACCGGGTATTGGGCCTTATCTGAGAAATATCCACGTCCTGGTTACGTTGCCAAAATAGACGGTCCGGGTCGACTCGCTGCTGATTGTTAGCGCCATGTATCTATTGACGAAGAAATCTGTACTCACCACTGTCTCGCGCCAACGACCATAGGCTGGAGGTAGCACCTTTGTCGCTTCACTTTCCATGCCTACGGCCTCTTCATCTCGCGCAAGAACGACGGGGATAGGAACAGGGGGCACTGCATATCGTGGAGCGCGATACCGAGGAGGCCGATTTGCTCGCAGAGCTGCTTCCCGGTTCCCTCTTACTATCAATAGACAGAGCCGGATGAGACTGTGGAAGAAGAAGGCAGAGGCAAAGAGAATTACGAGGATGAGCATAATGTTCATCTCACGGGTATTGACCTTGCTGGTCATTGAGAGGCAGAAGTCTAAGATTTGGTTAGCATCTGGGTTCAAACTTATATCGCAATTGGGGTCATGACTTACAGACAGTGAGCAGTATTATCAGAAAGAGACCCGAAGTCATACATCTCAAGACCTGTGCTCTCATGCGCCTCGACCGAATCCATGGTATACAGCCCAGAAAATACTTTGGTTGTGGGTGACTCCTATGCGATCGCTGTTGATCTCTTTCTCCATCATGATGTTGCCGCCTCCTCCGTTGTCGTCGAACACTCGGTCCACCAAGAATTTCAGAAAGATGCGCCTCTAGAGGATCTTGAGGAGTTCGATGGCGACGTGAGCGCCGTGATTGATGGGATTCCGAAGGAGTAGCCGCAGGCTCCGGCCTTGTCGTCGGTGTAGCTTCAGTTATGGGCAGAAGCGGCGCAGGAGATGCAGTGGCATTGCGAATGTCGTTTGTTGATGTGTTGTTGTTACGGCCCCATACTCGTAGGAAGCCAGGAAGTGCGAACCGTCGAGGAGCACCAGGTCGATTCACATTGGAGTCTTGGGATTTGATGCTCTCGATTTCGGCGAGCTGAGGTTGTCCGGTCATCGAAGCAGGTTCTCCACGGTTCAACAGCCGTGATAATGGCGCTGCACTTGGGCGAGTCTCTTGCATGGTGGGCTCACGCTGTCCGGCCTCGATATCAACATGGACGTCGACATTGGCGACGCCTCCATTCGGACTACCACCTCGCTCCATACGTGATCGTTGTATAAGATCAGCGCGTAGCCTCTCCATGTCAGAACCTTCCATAGGCATCTTGTCTTCAGCGGGGACCGAGGCAGTATATAGATGAACCGGACCGTTCCGTGGGTTACGACTCAGGGAAAGCGACTAAGTGGGCGCTATCGTGAAATTTTAACAAGGTAGCAAGAAAAGACATACGATTAACACGCTCAACATGAAAAGGCTTCTTGTTGCATCACCTCGGACATCATCAGCAGAGGGAAAAAACAACAAGCTCAAGATAAAGATAGACGAATTAATAAAACAGAAAAAGAAAAGAGTTCAAGAGCCTGTCTTGAACACGCGACTTGAGACAGGAACTGTACGCAAAGGGACGAAGACGGCGGGATTAAACGACAAGAGACAGGGAAACCAATAAAAAGAGGAGACAAAGTCGATAAAGCAATGCAAGAGGCAAGCCCAGGCTGCGTTATGATCTAAATTACCTACTCTAGTGGGCAGCTGGTGTTTGCAGTTCGCACGAGGATCCCTCTCGACCCCTTGATTGACGGACGACCCGTCACATCACGGCCCATGTCACGACAACCTAGCCTCTAGCCTTGCCTAGTTCAAGGAACGGACCCTCCGAAAGGGACAAACCGTGTCAGGGATCGTGAGATCCTGATTTTGCCAAGCAAGGGCTTGTTTGTAGGTTCAGTACGATAGGGAGTCATCCAAAGTAAATAGCAAGGATATCTTTGCTTTTACATTGAGAAATGTGATTCACAGCAGCGTGTCGCTGTTTGCGGAAGAAGCAACTTTCCCTTTGGTTGGTTTCCAAGAGATCAACACGCTACACAGAGCAACTGGTATGAGGAAAAGGATTGGACGTCGTGTGCAGGAAAAAAACGTGGGAGTCCGAGCACTATCCAGGGGTAATTAAAAAAGAGCTTCGAGCTAGTCCAGATGCGGCTCTCGACTTGTCCCCTTGATTCTGCCATCAAACTTGGACGTCTCGGGCTGAAGCATGTCTCCATTTTGCTTGGAGTGCATCGTAGCCAACCAGCTTTTACAGCAAGAACATGAAACTCTCTGTGGTTTACCACTGCGTAGCCAAAATACAGAGTTGAGCAACCGTGGAACAAGAGCGACAAGGGGTGCACACAAAATAGAGGTTTCTGACTCCAATTGGACGAGGATGCTCCCCTGTAGTTTGCTGGTGTTTGAGTGTGGCTTTCTTCAAGGGCATGACAGAGATCTGCTATTCATCGATTATTTGCAGTTGCAGATAACAGACCACTTCGCAAGTCGACACATCTATGCGTGCCCCCAGCTGATGTCTCATCTTTTGATACAAGCCATAACGCCTCCTGCACCCTTCCCAATGTTTGATGAAATTTGTACAATACATGTATGCCGCAATTCGCTTTTCTAGCCATTATTGTCGACTCCCTCGGTTTGAATATTGCTACTCCCTGGCAATAGATAAAGTCGCAACAGAACTCCCTGCTTTTATCTCATTTTAAATGCTACACTATTCAGCCTTGACGAGGATAATGTCGATCCCTTGTCACGTCCGTCTTGAAGAAAGGTTGTCAGTAAACCAATCCCGATATTCGGTTGCGCGACTCTCTTGACTCAATATCGGCAGGGAGCTATAGTAAATTAGAATACGGGGCTGTCGCTGATCCAACTCATTTTAGCTCGCCAAGAAGCATCGTGCGGTCCGACGATGCGGAAAGTACTGCATCTCGTTAGTTTCCTGACTCGAAAACGGCTGTCAAGACACTTACGAATAGGCTCATCTCCAGGCGAAAACTCAGCACAGTTGACAGTGCCCTTGTGACCAGGCAGCTTGTAAGCGAGCTTGCCTGTCTCGCTTGACCAGACCATGACTGTTCCATCGCCCGACGCTGCAGCAATTCTCTTTCCGTCCGAGTCCCAGCTTGCTCCCAACAGGTTCTTCTCCATGCCCATTGTCGCGCCGTCAAATGTTCGGATGTGTCTTTCTGTAGGCGCGAAAGGTCGGATATCCCATGTTCGTACAGTAGAGTCCATAGCATATGAGACAAGCGATTGAGAGTCTGGTGAAACCCTCAACGAAGTGACGGTGTCTGAATGCCCCAGCATGGAGTATACCACCGACTTCTTTCGCAGGTCCCAAACTCGAATATCGTTGTCGATACCTCCCGCATATATCTCGTTGCCTGCCTCGGACACAGCAATAGCAGTGATTGGGAATTCGGTCTGAATGTAGTCGACGGCGTTCTTCGATCGAGGATCCCAGATTCCAATGGTCGAGTCATCGCTACCACTGACAAGTATCTCTTCTCCCCGTCTGCTAATGCCCACTGTGTTGATAATCTCCTCGTGTCCAACATATCTGCGGATTCGCGTGCCTGACGTCAAATCCCAACTCGCAAGATGCATATCAGCAGAGGCACTGTATAGAATTTCCGAGTCGCGTGACCATTGCAGGTCCAAAATGGCACCCCGATGACCATTCAATATGCCGTAGTTTTCGCAATCGCCGTAGGTTCTCCAGAGCACTACCAAAGTCAGTCTACAATCGCACCCAAGGTCGTGATCTTGACCTACTCAAAGATCTATCCATTCCACCAGACGCAATCAGGTTGCCTGTTGGGTCGAATTTGGCTGCAAAGATCTCGCCCGAATGCCCTGAAAGTTCCATGACAGGAGCTTGCAGCGCGCTTGTTCTCGGCGCCTATACCAGTCAGTCCGCGGCCTTTGGGGACAAATCTCTGTTATACTCACAGACTGTACCAGCGCATTACTTGACGCGTTCAAGCGTGCCAGTGCGCCTGTAGAAGAGTTAACATTCTGACGCTTTACAAGCGACTGAGACGAGCCGGGCTCGTCGCTGGCGGGACGTTTTTCGGTCATTGTGAAGTTGAGAAGATATTAAACAAATGACTGAACTAATGCGACGCCGCTTATGTGAATGCGCCTGCTTTTTCGTCGATTTCGGGAGCTATCAAGTGAGCTTGGAGCTTCCTGTTGCTTCACTTTTGATGATGGTGGTGGGCTTCATGCAAAGCAAATCAAAGCTCAGCAAATGATTGGTGGTCGGGCCGAAGATTGTTCCTCATGTCGGTGGTTCAACGCTCCGTCCACCGACTTCCTAGGGCGGTGTTGGCGCTTGCTTGACCTCCCTGGTATAGCTACATAGACACAGCTCGGCCTACGTATGATATTGGATTGTGTGCACCTACATCTTCTACTCACGTTCTACCCATATTGAATCCAGGTGTAGAGCTTGGTCACCGCCCCTAAGTAATTGCCACAAGTCTCGCGCCGTCTTCTTCCTACAGCCGCAATCATGGCTGCGAACAAAGCGACCCGTGTAGGGGAAGAGTATGTTCATCTTGACAACGATCTATTGGGTTTTATAATAAATGCTAACTCTTCTCCAGGATCTGGAAGTATGCGATCGCTTCTACATCCCGAACCAGAATGTCCGTCTGACAGAATAACAGAACCCGAATCGATAAGGTCAACGCTGAGCTGGTCACTTTGACTTACGGAACGATTGTCGCACAACTATGCAAAGATTACGAGAGCGACTACGCCGAAGTGAACAAGCAGCTTGATAAGATGGGCTACAACATTGGCCTGCGACTTATCGAGGATTATCTCGCCAAGTCGAACACCATGAAACGATGCGCAAACTTTCGCGAAACGGCCGAGATGATCTCACGGGTATGGATATTCATTGTACGATCATTGATACCTACTAACAAAACGATCAGGTCGGATTCAAGATATTTCTCAATATCACCCCACAAGTTATGAATTGGACCAGCGAGAATGACCAGTTCTCGTTAGTGTTTGAAGAGAACCCCCTCGCTGACTTTGTCGAGCTTCCTGATGATGGACGAGCGCAAGACCAGCTTTGGTATTCCAATATCCTATGTGGAGTACTACGAGGTGCATTAGAGATGGTGCAGATGCAGGTTGAAGCTCACTTTGTCAGCGATGTCTTGCGGGGCAATGAGAGCACAGAGATGAGGGTTTCGCTAATTCGATACCTCGACGATGAACTGCCACCTGAGGACGATTGAGAGGTTTGAGGAAGACAGTTACGAACGTGGCGACTATTTGGCACTGCCAACATTGACGGATGACCAAGTGGACATCTTAATGTTCGCCGAGAGGAAGCTCCTCTCTAAACACCACTCACTGGTGGCATACATGACAATTGATGTCGATCAGAACAACTGGTATGAAAGCCAAAGCTTGGTACGAAGTCCATCTATCAATCTTGTGAGATTTAGCTAGGGAACGTGGCATAATGTCAAATAGCCATGGTAAAGGAAAGCTATCAGCCACGTGCTAAATTAGATACGTACGAATAATCCAGCTCACGCCACAGCCATCGGCGATTGCGCGATGACAATTATTCTTTATTTGTCATGTTGTGAATTGTGTATCGCAAACGAAACCTAAAATACATGTATTCGTGATCATGATACTATACCAGTTTTGCATCCTCGTCCAGTGAAATTGACAATAACTGCCTCGAGGCATCATTGTGAGTATAGTAGGAGGGCAAAAGTTCTAACAACTTCGTCTCTTCTTAACTTTATATAAGTTAATATAAATTATAATAACTTCTCCTATTTTTTATAATCTTATATTATCTTATCTTAAGATTCTATATAAAATATCCTAGTTATTATATATTCTATATATCATTATGGTTATATATATTCCTAGTACTGTAAGTTGATTATCGGAATTTTTGCATGGTACTGTAGACTGATAACGTCAGATTCTCCACGACATGTCAGACGCATCTGCGAGTGGAGGTACAAACCGACCCCAGACTGACTGACGGCTACAATTGTGCCTGAGGCAATCACTTCTTCTCTGTGCTCCTTTTCTGTCTCCGGCGTCATGCCTCAGGTCTCAAATCTGGCGATTTTCATCCATCATTCCCAGTAGTACGCACTTCGGTCTGAAAATTACGCACCCAAGCGCAACGCGCCAAAGTCAGCGCGCCAATCGCGTAGATGGCCGTCTGGAGAGGCACGCGCCTGAATGAGATCAGGGTCAGGGTCCAGTCCGTTCCAATTCTGTGGGGTGACGCGACTTGATCATTTGGGTCCGCTAACATGGTTGCAAGTGTAAACCTTGAGAGGGAGGCCCTGAAGAGAATCCACTACCAGCCACGGTACAGGCCGCTAAGTGCGCTGAGGTGCGCTGAACACACTGAGCCTCACAGGGCCCGGGCAGTTTGACAGCCCTGTGGTTAATCCAGCCTCCCGGCCCTGGTTAAAGAAGCCACCTCTTTCTGTGCATGTTCCATGTGCATCAAACCAGTCTCGGTAGTTTGGGCCAAGTCAAAATGTCTTTGAACGATAACGGAGAGCGGCCAATTATTAGATTAGCAGGTTTCTACAATATTCTTGCTTCAATCACCGTCTCCATGCTTATCTACTATGCCAGATTCGCTTACATGCATTCATTGTCTACCACTTCCATGATCGACCGTCCCGAGTTCTTTTAGCTGCAAGGAGGTAAGGCATTTGGTGGATCTTCGCCCCAGGCCCAGGGAAACCTAAGCTTTTGGCAGCTGGTGGGCGCTGCCTTGTAATGTTGTCTTTTACCGTTTTGGAGCATGGTTTGGTTTGCTGTACTTGTACCTTAGTAAATTGCATGCGTCTAACCATTGAGGTGCATCACTGTAGATCCAAAATGCGGAGAGGATTAAAATCACAATACTGTTGGCAAACATGCTTGCAGTGAGGATACACTTTATTGAGTTACATGGATGTGATGGTTATTCATGAATTCAATTGAACGTATCAGTGTTCTAGGGAGGGAATGGAAGGGAATAAGAGCAACAACAAGAAATGTACATACGGATATCCCGTCCTCTCAATGCCACCCACCGCCCAAATCAAGGACCACGTTTTTCACCCACAACCTCTGTCTTGCTCCCTTTCACTCTCACACCTTTTCTCCTCCATCAAACAAAAAACACCACCTCGCGAATTGCTCGGCTTGACGCTGCTTGGTTTTGCAAAACTGCATCTCCATCTCCAAACCACCTGAACTGTCGCGCTCGACAAACTCAGCAGACACTGGACTCTGACGTTGACAACACCCTCAGTATACTGGGGCTCCCGGCCTCTCCACTGTTCCCGTCCGTTCCATTTGGTGTTTGAATCTTTTGCAGGTGCCTCACATATACGGTAGGGAGGTACCCTTTTAACCTCTGGGCCGTTTCGTTGGATACCAAACGGTACCTACGTTTTGCCGTGTCCGACCGCAGGATCCCAAGTACCCTCCCACCCCTGACAAAATTGCCCAACCCTGGACAGTCTCCGTCTGGGCAGACTCTCTTTTTCTACGCTGGGAACAACTGAGGCAGCGGCCCATCACCTCAGGAAAGCACAAGCCCAGCGCCCACTTTCCACTCCCAGTTACCTCGACACTCCGCCAAATCCAACCTACACCAACCACACCATATTCATCCACCATTACTTTGCTGTCTTCAGCTCATCACCGCGACATCGACCTAGGGTCGACTATCGCATCGCATCGTCATCGCACTTCTATTTGAGTGTTTCTTTATTCATTTATAGTTACCTGCGACATACTTTTCCGCCCATTGCCGACGCCTGACACGATCTTCCAATTCCCGCTACTCTGGCTCGCCTCTTCTCCTAGTCTCGTGGTTCTCGCGATCCTCGCCCCCCCGCCCGACCGCGCGCCTGGCAACTTGGACCGCGTCCACGTCTCTTCGCTGGTGATCACTTCACTCGCGCCTTTTGGGTTTACTGCCCGTCACGCCTACGTCGGGAGGCTATCCAGCGCTGATCCGCCTGGTGGCACGCCCCCGTGGCTACACGAGCCCCCGACTGCTGCCGCTGCGGCAGAGCCTCTAGGCCTCTCTCTGCTTTCTCACCAGTCACCTTGAACTGTAACGGTCATGAATCCCAACGTGAACATGGCCAACATGAACCCCATGGGCGGCCCTGTTGGAGGTGCCCCCATGCCCATGATGAATAACGGCGCCATGAACCCCCAGGCTGCAGCCGCTGCCGCTGCCGCGTCTCGCCAACATCAGGCCAACGATAACCAGCGCAGCGTTCTCAACACCTATATTTACGAGTACTTTATCCGCATGGGCATGTACGATTGCGCCCGCTCTCTCCTTTCCAGCGATCAGCAGGTCAACGTTCTGAAGGATGGCGCGAACCGCCGTCGCGACGAGAATGGCAATCTCATCAATGGTGTTGGTGAAGATCCTATGGATACCGACTCTAAAGACGATATCGATTCCAAACTACCCGAAGACTTGCCTCCGCCGAAGCTTCCTATGCCTGCTTCCGACACTTCTTTTCTTTACGAGTGGTTCTCTGTCTTTTGGGACATATACTACGCGCAGCGCGCCAAGAGCGGCAACAATACCATCAACCAATATGTTCAACACACTCAGGTAAGCCTTTCTTTCATATATCCAAGTCGCAATGCCACCTCGGGCACGTTCAGTTGTGTGAGCCTCTTTCAGTCAATGTGAGATGGCGTCAGATGAACTGCTCCTGCCTCTAACCTTTGGTAACCACTTTGGTTGGTGACCAATGCTGACCCTTGGTGGCAATGTAGCAGCAATCCCGGCTAAAGCAAAATCAACAGCAGGAACTTCTGCGCCAAATGAGACCAGACATGTCGCAACAACAACAATATCAAATGATGCGAAACATGCAAAACGGCAACATGGCCATGAACATGAAGCAGAATAACCTCGCCCGCGCTGCTATGGCCAACAACCAAAACAAGTGAGCTTCTTATTTCTCATCTTATTGATAAGCCCTTCGCCTAACCGTGATATCCAGCCCTCAAATGATGCTACAGCAGGCCAAGCAGAACCAGATGCAGCGAGACCCTTCAGGCATGGATGGTCAAAACAGGCCCACTTCACCATCATCTGGGGATAACGCTCCCTCGCCTTCCAAGCGACAGCGCATCGATGGCGCACCTTTCAACCCTAACCAGCCCGGTGCTATGATGCCTAACGGTCGTCCTGGCCAGGGCATGCCCGGTCAACAGATGCCTGGAGGACCCAACACCGCCGCCGCTCAGCAAATGCTCACTGCCAACGGAATCAACCCTCACTCGCTACATCCTCAACAACTGCAGAACTTTGCCAACGCTCCCCCCGCCGCCCAGCAAAAGTCGATCGCAACCTACTCGCAGAACCTACAGCAACACCATGGTACGCAAATGGGAGGAAAGCAGATGCCTAATGTTCCTCAAGGCCAAGGATCTCCAATGATGGCCCAGGGTCCAGATGGAACTGCTCTCAATGCGTTCTACAACCCTGGCGACATGGGTGGCCCAGGCGGTATTCGGCCAGGACCTAATGGTCCCCAAAACGGAGGGGGAAGCAACCATGCCCTCCAAGACTATCAAATGCAGCTAATGCTTCTAGAGCAGCAGAA
The DNA here is from genome assembly GCA_020744515.1 of Fusarium tricinctum. Taxonomy (NCBI): domain Eukaryota; kingdom Fungi; phylum Ascomycota; class Sordariomycetes; order Hypocreales; family Nectriaceae; genus Fusarium; species Fusarium tricinctum. The sequence goes on from JAGPXF010000001.1 coordinate 3,774,818, forward strand.
CAAGAAGCGACTCATGATGGCCCGCCAAGAGCAGGACACCGTCGGCAACGGCATGCCTCGAGAAGGCCAGCCTGGGCAACCCGGCGGCCCACCTGGGCCAAACGGCCAGTTCCCGGATACATCACCTCAGGCTATGCGCCCAGGTGCATCGCCCAACCCTGCTGAGCAGATGAAGCGCGGCACACCTCAGATGAACAACTCCGGTATCCCTTCGCCGGTTCCCGAAGGTGGCCAATCTCGTGGCTCACCCAACCCAGCCATGAACTTTATGGGTAACCAGATGGATCCTAACATGGCACCTCACTTCTTCAAGGGAATGGAAGGTAACATGGGTGGCCAGCCTCAGATGAACGCTGGCATGAGACCACCTAGCTCTCACCCCGGTCAGCCCTTTAACGGACAACAGATGACGCCGCAGATGATGGCCGCCGCAAGACAGCAGCAACAGCAGCAAGGACAACCAGGCCAAGGGCCACAGGGAAATCCCCAGCAATGGCAACAAGGGCCTAATGGTCAGATGGTTCCTCAGCAGATGCAGCAACAAAGTCCTCAGATCCAGGGAACTCCTCAGCAGCGATCGATGCCTCCTCCTCAGGCACCGCCTGCCGGCGCAAACGGAGCCAACAGGACGACAGCATCACCTCAACAAGCAGCTGCGGCTCCGCCAACACCTAGTCAGACCAACAAGGCTGCTCCCAAAAAGAAGGAGTCCAAGGCCGCTAAGGATAAGGTGAATTCTCCTGTTTTTTTTTCATTCCTGATAGAGACTAACCAGCATACAAGCGCGCTGCCGCCAACAAGAAAGCAAACCAGAATCTCAACAACGCTGGTGCAACTCCTTCCAACGACAACAACGATTCACAGGATACGCCTGCTCCTGCCACGCCTATCCAAAACGCCAATGCTGCCAACTTCAACAAGAACGGCCAAGCCGGAAATGCTGGTCAGAATGGTCAACCTACGACTGGTGCAGCTGCTAATGCTCCTGTAGCTGCAACGACTGCTCCGCCTCCCGCACAGCCTGCTCCTCAGCATGATCCTAATCAAATGATGGGCATGGATAACGGCTTTGGCCCACTAGTATGTGTAACTCTGACAACACTCATAAATATATTTGCTAACAGAAACCGCAGTTTGATAGTGGTGGCATGGAGTTGGCTAACCCTCTCAACTCGGGTGACGTACTCAACGACTTTGACTTTGATTCGTTCCTTCACGACCAAGACGGTGACAACTCTGCCTTTAACTTCACAGAAGCTTTCCCGATGGGCGATGAGATTGGAGCAGATTAATGACTTGAGAGAAGAAGAAGGTATGGGTTGGCTGGCATTACACACACGGTCTTGGGTCAGACTTAATCAGGCATCATTTGTCACGGCGTTCTGAGTGGAAACTATATCATGGTCATTTGGCGATCAGGTTTTGGAGGTGATTTCCCTCTTATGTGGTGGTTCAGGGGAAAAGAGCACTATTTGTTTTGGTTTATGTTACCGACGCTGGTTGTGGTGTTTGACTGAAGCTGGTTCGACACGCACTCTGACTTGGGTTTTTATCCGGAAATCGCCAGTTGTGCCCGTCTCTTTCTCTCCTGTTGTTTTGTTGCTGTTTTTCTTGCATTTCTGCTATCCTGCTTTCGGGTACTGCTTTCACTCATGGCTACACTGTGGAAATCCTGGCGAGCTGTGGGAGGTATTTAAGATGGAGGTTGGTAGGAGCGGATATCCATCTGTGTAAAGTTTCGAATTTATTTATCTGGTGTATCCCTAAGTTCACGGCGAAAAATTACATACCACGCTTGCTCTCTCTTCTTTTTTGTATGTTCAAAAGATAGGACTCGTCCATCCCCCCAAATTTCCTTTTTCTTTTTGGTTCTGTTATTTCTCCTATTTTGGTGGTTACTTGCGATTTGTTTTACGAGAGTTGATACGGGTGTATCGACAGACATTTGTCAAAGATTAACACATTACATGATAGTTCTGTCTTTAAATTATGCAATAAAACGTCCCTTTGTCTTATTTCGCGGTACCGCTTTGTGAGGCTGTGAAAGCTGTGGTGGAAGGGTGTTGATTGCAAGGGGGTGAAGTGGAGGTTGAAGTTGTCCAAAATAGTACTCCGAGTCTATTCTGGTATCACCCAGCCTGTGTCATCTCTAATAACAGGTCCTGTTTCCTCCTTACTTCCTCACTTCAGTATCCATACGTGCTATATACATGTAGGGCTTTATCAACTCTCCCACTCATCACTGACCCCTGACGACTGTCTCCAGCGTCGTCACTGTAGGGTTGTGGCTGTGATCGCCCTCGAGCTAATCTGTCTACTAGCGACCAGATTCTTCATACTTTGCTAGCCAGCCATGAAATCATGCATTGCTTGCCCATATAGGTTGGGTATGATTAATTAATCCTCCTAGTACGCAGTCCTAAGATACAGCAGCTGCAGTGGCTACGATCATATAAATTCTAATAAGCTCTTCTTAATTTATACAATTTTGTATGATTTTATCCTAAGATCATGTAAGATCTTCTAAGCACAACATATTTAGTATCTCTATTGTGTCATGCAGTTGGCTAGTTGTCGGAACTTTTGCACGGGACTATACATCACTTGGTCTTGGTCAAGGTTTAGTCATAACGTCGTGAATTTTGTTTTTGTATCCAAGTATCTATCGACACCGATCCGCCAAACGGATGTTTAACCTTGGGTATCCGCCGCTTCTAAGACCAGGGAGGAAAACAATCAAGACAAAGCTGGGTACGCACAGCAGCATCTGAAGGAGAAACAACCGTTGCACGAATCAAAAGAAGCCAGTCTCAAGAGATATACTGCGATAATTGCGCCCTTACTACGTGTAGCAAGGGTAGAGAAATGAAGAAGAGTGCCAAGCAAAAGCTGGCAGAAGAAAGAAGTGTTGAGCGCTGAATGGAAGAAGACCGCATCCATAAGGCAAACTACTTGGTGCCTTCGTAGACAGCAACGTAGGCCACCTCCATCATGTTCTTGTAACCGGCCTCAGTAGCCTTGTTAGGGTTGCCCTGTGAGTTCTTGTTAGTATTTTGATACCCCTTTATGAATCACTCCAAATAATGGGATATAAACTTACAGGCCAGTTGCCGCCAACAGCGACGTTGAGAAGAATGTACATGGGAGAATGCGCAAGGGTACCCCAGGCTCCCTCGTCGTTGAGTGTCTTGCCCGAGATGCTGTGGAAGGGCTTGCCATCCAAGAGCCAGGTGATGGTCTCCTCCTGCCAGCTTTCAGGACGTCGGTCGATAACCACAGACCAAGCATGGAACTCGTTGTCGGGAATGCCGATCGGCTGGCCAAGACCCTCGGGTTCGTTACATGGTCCACCGCCAACTTCTCCGCAGTGGACGGTACCAAAGCCGGTCATGTCACCGTTGACTCGCTCGAAGATGTCGATCTCACCGCAGCGAGGCCAGTCGGTACCGTGGCGGAGGGCATCGCCCAACATCCAAAAGGCAGGCCAGATGCCCTGCTTACGAGCCGAGTCGCCCATTCGGATGCTGGCCTCGACGCGCAGGACCTTGTTGTCGTCCGCATGCCAGGCCTTCTTGGACTCGAGACGTCCAGAGGTCCATTCTCCCTTGGCGTCCTTCCAGGGAACGAGCTGGAGTGTGTCACCACCCGAAAGCTGAATGTTCTTGTTGGAGGTGCTGTACACCTGGAGCTCGTTGTTGGAGTTGATGTTGAGGGCCGTGTTCCAGTTGTCGTCCTTGGGGGTACAGCCCTGGCAGCCAGTGAACTCTTCCTTCCAGACGATCTTGAGATCTGGACGGTTAGGCACGCTGGTGGCAGAGGCCAGAGAGGCGAGGCCAGCGATGATGGGGAGGAAGTTTCGCATGGTGTAAGTCGGGAGTGGAACTTGTGGTTGAAACTGAGAGATGAATTGAGAATGGAGACTTCTAAAACAAGGTCCAGTTCTTGGAAATGGATACAATGCTTTCTTGTTTAAGGTTATAGTTATACTTTGGTATAAGCCTTAAAAGAGTCTTTTCGAGAACGAATGTCACAGCCAGAAAGGTAGATAAGGAATGATATGCCTCCAGGGCTAAAGGAATGAAACCGGAGAGACTGAAAAGGAGTGTAATTCGAAAAAGAACGAAAGCTTGAGATAAACTGGTATCTCGAAGCAAGATATCAGAAAAGAATGTGAGTGAGAAAAAAGACTGGACGTGGTGGAGAGCAACTCAGAACGCTGGCATGGTGGAATGATCTATATATACCCCCTACTCAATGCTTTTCTACAGCAGCCAAGGACCCGGGTCCTGCAAGTGGAGTCCGCAGTATGCTATTACTGGGAGACAGATGGAAACGAGATGCGAGGACCGGACATTAAGTGTGCTTAGAGTGTTTCGGGGCAGAGTTCCCCAAACGGGCTATGGAGAACATGGGGTAGGAGACAGCAGGCAAGTTTACTATGGGGCGGGCAGCATAAATCGCATGAATGAGTGAAGGCTTAGCAGACTTAGCAGACTGGGATCTGCGAGCCAGACAGGGCGGCAGGACGGATGATGTTCAGGTACGTGAGCAGGCTAGACGACGAGACTGGATGGTTCGACAAGATCAGTTCGTGAGACTGCAGCTAATCAGCGGGATAGTCAATGACAATGCAGGGGTTTGGGGAGGGACGCTATGGTAAGGAAGACTTGTTCGAGTTAGATTCGTTCTCCTACTGTTAGAAACTTGATATATGCTATCTAGGTACTGAGGCCAGCCAGTGTACTGCTGATACTGCTATCTGCAGCACCCATCGTGGAAATATCGGTCTGTATCCGTACAACGCAGCTACTTCTCAACCAGCACACACCTAGATATGATCAGTGGAAATCTTGACCAAGCATTGTAGAAGCAGACGTGCGCGGCCATGTAAGAGATGGGCCGGGGGTATACTAGTGTATCGGATATAACCACAGGGGCATCTACTATGGATTTTCCCCAGTGACCAATCCTAACCCTGCAAAGCACCTGCTATAACCACTACTCAGCAATTCGGAGATGAACGAATAAACCGGCTCTATCCTATTTTCTTTTTCGTATTATGGTTCAAGAAACACAATACATTACTGGGCGCTTAATGGGTGATGGTAAAAAGAGACATGGTTATTGCTTGAAGCTTGGCAATTATGTGAAACAAAAGGAAAGAGAATCATTAACCAACGAGGAAAGGCCATCGTACGCGGCTCAAGAAAGGAGGTGACAGGGGTGTAGCATCTGAAGCATCCACTGGCAGGGACATGCTGGGTCTCTGATGGTGTAGAATATCGTGGTCTCGAGAAAAGATACGATATATTGTGCATCGACAGCTTTGCTGCTCTTGACAGCTTAATGACCTGCAATGTTTACCGTCTCATGTGGTTGGTTTAAAGTGGTTGTATTTTTAGCTGGGCCATGCATGTCGCGATGCTTCTTGACCACATTGAGAAAAGCGCCATCGCTACGACGTGTCGATTACCCTGGAACTTGTAGATAGAGTTCATGCTATTGAAGATCACAGTAATACACGAATATAATCATACTTTTATTTATATTGATTAAATGCTTGTATTTGTTGGTTCTTGCGCTAACTCTGCTTAGGTGGTATTCTGGGGTGATTAATTAAATATCCGACTTCTTGTGTTTCACAACTTAGCCAACCATCTTCTCCAGCCGATGAGGTAGGATTGGAAGCAACACCAATAGATTTACTGTGACAGACATCCCATCCCAACCCATTCTCGCACTCCACCGATCTACCATCTCTTGTCGAGCGTTGACCCCATCCCCAGATTTTCAGGCTGAACCCTGGTTGTTCCTCCATCCAAAGGCCCGACCTCGTGAATTTGCAAACACGACCCAAAGTACTGATTTCTGCCGCCGAATGCCCTTGATCAATGCACGCAAATAAGCCAAGGCGGTTGACTGAAATGGTGCTCCTTAATTGGTATCCATGCATGAACCAGCATGAAACCAAACTATCCAGGTGATCGTTCAAAGCAGCATGGCAGCTAGACTGTCAAAGTGTTTCGTTTCTGTTTGGAAACACTTCAATCGGCAGACATTTGCAATGGCTCAAGATCGCCTAGCCTCTCGTTGAGGTGCACGATAGTCTTCTCAAAGACCCGTGCCGCATCCAGCTGCAGCATCATCTCGTCGTCGTCCTCGACGCCGCCCCATCCCCTGATAGCAGGTCCCTCCATATCCGTATCAGTATCCGTTTCTGGCTCTTCATCTTCCTCGTCCTCCTCAGTGGGGTCTCTCATCACTTCGACCATCAGCACACGGCATTGATCAACCAAGCTTCGACATCGGATCATTTCTGTAGTCGTCAAGCCGCCGCGCAGTCCGTTCTCAAAGCCCGGCAATGTCTCGTGGGTCTCGATATCCTGACCTGAAAGCAGACTGGCGAAGCAGTGGTCCATCTTGCGCAATATGGAGAAAGACGCCTTTGGTGCAGGTGGGAACGACCGAACATATCGAGTAAAATCACTGGTGAGACGTAGTAAGAAGGGAATTTGAAGTGTCGCTGCGATAGCTATTAGTCTCGCGCTAGAGATATTGAGCATAGAGATACTTACGTGTGCCTGATCGCCATAAGACGTTGATGATACTATCCAAGTCACGGCAGACTTCACCAAATCTCTTATATCCTACCACCGAATCACCTGGTTCAGGGTTGCCAAACTTCTTGACATATCGCCGCGTGATTAGTAAAAGTTGCTCTTCGGCATATCGTCGAACCATGAATTCTTTGCTAGAGTTTGGCTTTAGTGACTTGCTTCTTGGCGCGGGAAGACCCTGGATGTTTGCGAAGGATGAAGTTGAAGAGGGCGCTGGTGATGGAAGGCCACCGTGAGTTGGTATGAACCCGCCTGGGCCGGGAGAGGTCATATCGCTATCCATAGTCGTCGTTCGATGATCAGATGTAGTGTATGAGCTGAGAAGTAAGTCGATACAATAGAGATCCCCGAAAGTGAACTTAGGGGGGGTCCGGCTTAAGGCCTTATATAGTTATTGTCTTGAATAAGGTTTCCAACTGGATTCTGAGATGGATTAAGATTCAGGTAGACTTTTTGAGTCTCTCAGCCTAAAGCATAGCGACCAATATGACAATTCGCAGTAAAGAAACAACCAATATTGTAAATACGATTACTCGCTGACAAAGAAAATCGATTTACATTTGATAAGCTCGCGACAAAGAAATGACGAAGCTATTGGCGATGCTCTCAAGCAGTCATGGTGGGGTAACTTGGAGTCGGTACGTACTTTTCTCATCATGGCGTCAGTCCCTCTAAGCGCGTATCATGTGACCCCAGCCGCTATCGTGCGCGCTATCAATGAGAAAGCTTCTGTTGGAGCTGTATCCGAAAATTTCCCTCGAATTCGACGACCACATCAACAACCACGCACGTCACCATACGCCCGCTGATTCTCTGACACGCAGAGCCCCTACGAACGTCTTCGCTTCAAATATCCGATTTTCATATTATCGCAATGGCTCCCCCCAAGCGCATCAATGTTGGAGGCTCTGGCCGCCGTGCTCCCAAGGGTGTTATTGGCTCCACCTATGACGCTCTTACCTCAGCCGAGAACGTCGCTGTCGTCCGCAGTATCGCTATCTTTGGTGTATGTTTGATCTTTCTTGGGCAGAATTATTGAGACGAATTGGTACTAATGAAGTAAACAGGCTGCTGTGACATTCCTCTCCAGCTCTTGGGGCGAGATCCTTCTGCCTCCGTAAGTTGACCCTACCACGCTCGACCTTGTACGAACCATGGACTGACCATTTAACAGTCAGTAAATTACGTTGTAACGATACGCGATCAAACGAATGGGGGAGAAGGATACCGGTCATGAACTGGGTAGCGTCTACGGGCCGCCCTCCATGTACTATTTAATCGACATACTTGTACATTAGCTGGAGTCAGTGTACGTTTAGACAAGATGGAATTTCAATGTTAGCCTGTGCCTAGATAGGGCATCATGATATGGGCTGTGTAGAAATCGAAATGGCCACTGCGGCTAGGGTTTGGATATGAACCCGTCTCTTCAATCACTTTTACTGTTTCTGGGTCTGGACAAAGCTGTATGTGTTTGCATTTAATCCTTCTACCTTCAAACAGTCTGATGTGTTTGAGGCGACATCGGCGCATACTCATCTGCAGGACCACACCTTCCTCATGGAACCTCGAACCAGCGAGGGAAGGCTCCTTCCGTCTGCCTCAATGGCCTTGTGGCATTGAGCTGCCACATTGACAAGGCCTCTGTTGCTTCTACAATCCCATCCCCAGGCCCAGATTATATCCTCATCCTTTGAACAGACTTCGTCGGCATCAGCATTTGATACTTTCGCTTGGGATACGAACATCACGACGTGATCTTGATTAGTATTACCGCCTCAAGACGTCCTTCCAAGACCGTTGCTTCCGCTACGCCAACATGACCACGCCGCCGTCTTCACTGAAAAGTTCACCACGCAAGATTCCATCTGAGATCTCGGATACTCGCAGCTTAGCATCGAGTAACTTCGCACAGCTTCTCTCGAAATTCGAAGTGCTTGATACCGTGTCAGTCAGCAACTCGTCTCATGCTTCTCCAAAAGTGAAACCCTCTGCCATCAAACCTCCTTCCATCCTTGGACAAACCCTATCTAGGTCCCCGAAGCGATCGTCCCAAGTATCGATCAGGACACGAGAAAGAAGCTCAACTGAGTCTAGTCAGTTCTCATCTGTTCGTCATGCCTCCCTAAAACAGAAGTCTCAACAGTTACGCCGAGCGCAAACATTTGGTGCGATGGCCCCTATCATGTCGAACGACAATGTGGGATCGAAAACAAGACAAATGTCTGTTGCTGAGAGGAGAATGATGTTCGAGACAGCTAGTCAAGGAGACAGTAAGTATGCGGCTGAGCTGCTTAATGGAAATAATGTTGATCAACTACGTAGAAGGTCTAACTCCTCACACATCTACGATTTCTCGCTCAACTCAGAAGCTGGCTCACTCGAAAAGCTGGCAATCGATCAGGACTATACGTTCTGCTGGAGAACCTCAAAAAGATAACGCTTCCATTTTGCAGGAGCTGACAAGCGACGATCTGGACTCGCCCCTAAAAACAACCCCTCTGTCATCCCCAGTTATGCATTCTCCTCGGACCCTCCTCGCTTCTGGTGAACCTCTAGGTACATGGCGATCTCCTTTGAACCGACCTGCCGACTCATGGCCTTCCGTTAAGCGTAGTAGCCTCATCATGGCTCCGCCCGATACGAGTCCAAGCTACATCAAGTCTCAATATACTGAAATGTTACCACACTCGGTACAGACAGTAACGAAAAGTCAAGTCAAGCTTGAAACTCTACCCGACGACAAGCAAAACGTCTCAATCGATGAAAGTCGGCATCGCAGCTGGGTACGAAACGCTCGCAAGATAGCATCTTCGTTGTCGAACACAGTATCTGCGGGAAGCTCAAGTCTTCTAAACAGGTCCCGTGAATCTCAAGATGCTTCCAGTCAAGCTTCAAGTGGTACCAATGGTTTCATGTCTTTTAAGTTTGAAACGGAGGGGACGGTGAGTCGCCCGAGGCTGCCACGGTCTAGAATCGCAAATCTTCGAAAGAAGTTTGACCAGTCAAAGGAACAAGCGGCAATGTCAACTGCACCTCATGAAATGACGTGCCGCGAATCAATCCTCGTCAAGACCGATGAACTCAAGTCACCGTCCAAGCGCACACTTCTGGAATCTTCTGTTTCGTCAGAATCAGGACCTCTAAATACGCCAGCATTTAGGTCCAAAAGTTACGCCCCTTATAGAAACCAAGTTTCCTTGAACCGATCACTACCACAATCTTCTATCGACCGGCGGAATACAGAGAAGCACGTTTCACCTTTGAAGCAAAAGATCGATCTCTTTAAGTCTCTTGATCATCATGATACTATTCAAGACTCTCCAGTTCCAAGTCCTGTGGGGAAAACGCCTCTTTTACAGTTCGCCCAGCGTCAAGATTCTTTTATAGGACCTTTGAGAAGCTTTAAAGGAACCTTACGGAAGATTTCTACATCTTGTCGAAGGGTATCATCGGAGTGGAGTACTACAAGCTCGAGGGACATTGGTACATCTATACTCAGAAGCTCTGATAACAGTCCAGTAGCACACGAGGATCAGGTTGTGGGAACTGCTATTGAACAACCACTATCACCTCTCACTCTTGACGCAGTCCCCAAGCGTCCCATTCTCAGCCAAACCTTTCTCACAAACGAAATATCCCCCCTGGCTCTTGAAAAGCCTTTGTCTCTGCCCCGAGCCTCCATTGCTCGAACAGGGTTCAATATTGATGGTGAGGCTGGGATGAGTGCAGCACCGCCTCCTTTGTTCGCAGAACCTCAAAGGCGATTCTCTCACACTAGGCACGTCCTCTCGCGGGCTGCAAACCGATTTTCTCTGCCCGACGTCGGAAAGGAACTCGGAGTCATCGAGCTTCTTGAGGATAACCTTCGGAACAATCCCTTCGTTTCCAAGTCACGTTGTGAGTTGGAGCAACCTAGACCAGTGCATGCGAATGAGGTAAGGCGACTTGTCAGTCTGTGCAGGGACAAAGTCAGAAGGATTTCGGCCGGCCGTAGTGAGTGAGTAATTGCCTCATTGTGCGAGTTGAGCTGAAGAAGTGGGCTTGTGTAAGGATGTTATCTCGTGGGACTGAGGCTTGGATGGCAGCTGTTATACAGTATATAGTGTCAATCAGTTACATCGCATTGCATTCACAACCGTCTTACCAGGCCACTGACCAGTGACGAAATAGCTTTTTGAGACTTGATACGTCATTTCACAACCCGGTATACACAAGCCAAGTTGTCAATCTGAATGTACTTATTGCTACTGCGCGCTTGAGCGCTTGACTATTCTTGAACGCAATAAGAGCAACCCCCAGGGGAATATCATCCCTGATTAAAAGCCATTTGTTCCAAAGCGATAACACGAAATAAAGAGAGTTGGATGCGAGATATCTTGAGCATCAACAGCCTGATTTGGGTATGAAGACTATTTGCACTGTGAAAAGGAAAGGAAGAAACATGAACTTGCTGATATGCCGATGCGCCACGCTAGATTTTGGGTTTGTGCAAAGCATGTAACGCTGAGTTGCAAAATGAGACATTTTGGTGAAGGGGTATCCTGTGTGCTGTGCTGACGGGGACGAAAAGGGAATGAATGGGATGTGTAGGAAGGATGGGGCTAGATTCGCTCCTCGTGCTGAAGGAAAGCTCTTTCGACCCGGACGTGATCACAATCGGCATCGATCTTGCCAAGCTCCACGTCGTGAGGGTTGATGTGATCGCGAGATGAAGTGCCGGCCTCGCAGCGGGCGTATACAGAGACGCCAGGCCTGTCGGTGGCACCGCTGCGGTGGGTGCTGAAGCTGGGAGCCTTGAAGCCCGTGAAAGAAGTTGGGTCGCTGACGCCGTAGCGGATGCCGCTTGATGCGTTGGAGGCGATGGGGGTGTTTGCGTTACTGCTGGCGATGCGCTGGGCGGCGAGGGTGCCGAGAGGGAGGATGACAGCAACCGAGGTGAGGGTCAGGGATGCTACTTCAAAGTCCACGAAATGAGCCCATTCGAGAGAGGCAAAGATGACTTTATTGAGGTTAGTTGATGGTTCTTGGAAGCTTAATGTGAGGGTGAAAGGTACGAACCTGGGATGATCATCAAGATACCATTGGTCATGATGAGCACTTCCATTGGAGTGAATGTCTTGTACGAGGGGAGGATGCCGCGGTTTGAGATGAGATGCCAGACGAGCTTGATATTGAAGATCAGGCACCACCATGCGATGGAAACAACGTTCATGATCACTGTCCACTGCGAAAGCCAGAGCCAATGCCAGGTAGCTTCTACAGCTAGGTTTGACTTGTTCTGCAGGACGGTAAAGGCGATTCGAATACTGATGGTCATGAGAGACACGACGAGTGAGGCTCCAGTGATTATGTACTTCCAAAAGTTTGGCCACAGTCTGACCATGGTCCAGGCCTGGCTCATGAGCATCAGCTCAGTGGAGATGACGAGACAGAGCGACATGGTGGTTCCGGCGATGGCGGGGGCATAGCTGCTGAGCGGAATGTGACTGAAATCATCGGAGTAGTAAGGGTAGAAATCGGTGAAGCTCGATATGAAGAAGAGGCAGAGCAGAATCATTCGGACAGAACAGATAAACAGACTGAGAAGCTGGAGGATCATGAAAGGCCTTCGGAACTTCTCTTTGGGGACCATGACCAGCAGCACGATCAGCATGACGAGGCATGCGCCAAGCTGCGTCGCATAGTTGATGGTACTGTTGACTATTCTGCGACGCAACTGATCAATCACTGGTATAGGAACATTAATCTCAGTCTTGCCATCGGCGGCGAAGAAGGTGATGTTCTGAGTGTGCGGATCAAAGGCAGACATGGTGTCTGACGTTGTGAGCCAAAGAGGAAAGCGTCGTGGTGAAAGACTATCTGAGCGATGATCTTCACTCTTGATAACGTGGTAGTGAAAGATAGTTCAAGTGAACGGAGATGCGAGAGGTCTGAGCTCACGATATATATGAGATTGGTGAGAGAAGTAGTATCCGTAAAGTCTTGGTATATCAAGCTGTGGCAGATCAACGATGAAGAGATGAGCAAGTGGCAACATGGTTGACGGATCACAAAATAAAGCCCCAAGATTTAGTTAGCACAGGCGAGAACGGTCTTGAAGACAAACAGTAAGCTAGTCAGGGAAAGATAGTATTGTGCGCGGTAGGAAGAATGTGAGTAAGTCAGGAAAAGGCACTGCACTCTAACACAGGATTCAAAGAAAAGGTATCACATCAACTAAGAATGCCAAGGTCGGTGGGGGTGAGGTTGGCCTTAGTATTGTTCTTGCATTTGGTGGCGTTTGAGGCTTAGTATTGTTCTTTCTGCCGCTAGACTTGTTCAGCTTGATTGCTGTTCATGGATCGATCCGTGCATAACTTGACAGGTCGAGAGCCTCCAATGGAGAAGCGAAATGGCCGTGGCCGTGGCCGTGGAAGCGACGGATTCGTTTCTTTTCCCGGTTCCTGACTCCGTGCACGCAAACTGCCGCGATGCGCACAGTAGTGGTAGTAGCAGCACCCTGTAGACAGTGTTTGATACTCATAGCAAGGGGCTGCCCGCTCTAGTTTCGATCGCCCAGACTAATTGAAGCAGTCTCAACCGTTTCGGGATCTGTAAGCCGTGTCGATGGCTTCAAAGTGCACGATTGACTTCAGCGCCTCCATCTAGCCCGTTGTCCAAATCGATTGGCTTCGTTTCAGAGCATATCGTAGCCCGCCTCTTCCTCTTTCTCACCTTTCTCCTCTTCCTTCTCGTATCTTGTCAAGTGCCTGGCACTTTTCCTCCATGCACAATCTTACAGCTCTGTCAGCTAGGACAGGAACAATACCAAACCCCGCTTGGCAAGGGAGCTGCGTCACCCCACGCATCGTATGTGATCATGAGGCCAGGCCCATTCCTTGTCCAATCTTCCGCACCAGTGCCTTTTTCAAATACCACTCTCGAGATAGATGTCTCGTCATTTTGGCAAATACTGCTGGGGTAATGCGCCCGCGCTCAACAGCCCGGCCAAGCATGAATATGGCGTCACCAAGAGCTCTCTCCTCTGCCACTAGTGCGTATAGCTGATTCGCAACCACTGTAGGAGCTACAAGCAGCTCATCAACATCCGGCACAGGGTGGCTTTTGGAACCTTCAATCACTCCATCCGCTTTATGGAGAGCATCACGTAGAATATTAGAGTTTGACGTTAGAACGTTTGAAAGCTGTGCCAATTGACCCCCCTCCGCTTGAAAGGCAGGTATCGCTGACAGCATCGCTGTTCTTTGTGCTTGCAAGCCGGACATACTTGAGTCGTTTTGCTGACGGCTCCGCATTCTAATGGAATACAGTGTTTGTGCTAACTGTCGCAAAAGCGCATCCTTTTCGGGATTGGGCGGAATAGGGGGTGCCGCTACAGTAGTATTTGGCAATGCCAAATCTAAAGGTTCATCAAGCAGATCAGGTGGTGGAGGTGGTTTGGCAGGGCCTTGTGGTGGTGGAGCAGATTGCGACCAAGCCTGGGGCTGGGGAGGTTGCTGATATTGCTGGTGCTGAGGTGGCATTTGCCATTGTTGTTGAGATGCGGGCATAAACGGCTGGCCATCGTTCATGTATCGGGGTTGCGCAGCCATTGGCGGTTCAACAGGCGGCATATGACGAGTCGGATACTGTTCTTGAGGGCGAGAGAATCTCGGGTCCTGCGCACTTGGACTACTAACTTGGGGAGGCAGAGGAAGAGCTGAGTCGTAGCGTGACGTGCGATTAGACTGTGCAGAGACTCGTCCCGGGATTGGAGGCAAGGGTGGACCATTCTGAGATTGTGTTTGCGTAAGCGGTGCATTCTGAGGAGCTTTCGGAGGTGGAGGTGGAGGGCGCGATTGTTCTGGGGGGTGAGGATCCTGGGTTGCGGGACGTGAAGATGATCCCATACCAGGAGGCAGAGGCGGGACAGGAGGTGGTGTCGGATTAGCTTGAGGAGCAGGCGGTCGTGCTTGTTGTTGCCGAGCCACGACTGGAGGTTCTTTTGCGAAGACGTCGGTCAGAATATTGAGGAAGTCTCGAAGATTGGACTTCTGTGCAACTTATTAGCAATCGCATCCTGCATCATGACTGCGACTTAGAGGTACAACGCACGTCCCAGAATTCAGCCCATCCCACTAGGTACGGATGATACACGAGACCTTGGGGATCAATATGCTGCCCTGGTCGGACCATCATCGTCTCGGTCGGTACAACGTATATCATGGGCGGTTCTCGCGGGTAGGCATGCGGTACCCATATCGACACGGGGAAACGATAGGTAGTTCCCCGAAAGTTCACAGGGAGAGTTCCTGATAAATGGAGGAGTAGGGCATTGGCGCCATTCGAAAAGGCTGGATTGGTCAATACTGAATGCGACAAATTGAAGGCTAGAGCGCGCGACCTGGCGGATAGCTCTCATAGCTCTAAGACGGAGGTTCAAGACGTACTGTGCACATCGGTTCGGGGCGTTAAGGAGGAAAATCGGTCGAGTGCCTGCGCGACATCGTTATAGGCACGGTTTACATCGTGATATTCCTATGGAGCGCGTCAATGTTTAGCCTTTAACTTGGTGATGGGTCATAAGCGGGGAATGGGAAGAGAGGGTATACACACGCTGGTGAGGACGCTGTAGAGCCAGTTCAGCACATGCTGCGGGACAGGCATTATGTATCTGTCCCTAGTATCGCGGGACTGCTAAGATATATCGAGACAATGACGGAAGAGGAAGCTATTCACATCTAAGGTGACCTTGAAGGTCGTTGGAGCTTGGTTGGTGGTGCGTGCGTCCCGTTTGGCAGCATTGAATCGACGTAATTGAGTACGTACCGTGCACCTTCCTAAATCGACCCGTGCCGCGGATAGT
This sequence comes from Fusarium tricinctum, assembly GCA_020744515.1. Taxonomy (NCBI): domain Eukaryota; kingdom Fungi; phylum Ascomycota; class Sordariomycetes; order Hypocreales; family Nectriaceae; genus Fusarium; species Fusarium tricinctum. The sequence continues at coordinate 3,790,283 of JAGPXF010000001.1, forward strand.
GGGGGTGGGGATTTAAGGATCAGGCAGTCCAGGCTCAATAAGGATTCAAGGAGGATATCTTGAATGTACGTAGTACAAATAGAAAACTATTAAGTTGCCTCAATAAGCAAACTGAGATCTACACCTCTCTGTTTATTGAATCATCTTTCGAGTTTGTTTGTGAAATCAGTATGTCTGGACTTACAATGTCACGAGGTTATTCCCAATCCATGTGTGTGATTGGTAAACCTGCGAAACAAATCCCAAACATGGCCAAGGTTCAGCGATGTTTATATGAATGATACTAAACTGTTGCTAATTTACATATATTTATATGAGTTATATTAAACTTGCTCTAATGCACATAATATTACACAATCTTATGCTAAGATTATGTACAAAATCTACTGATTATGGGCCATTCAGGGTCTCATAGCAAACTTGACATAGACCACACGCTTGCGAACCATGAGATACACGTCACATTAATGACTACCAGTAATCTTGACTGGCATCTAACGTTAAAACCTAAAACATCCATCCTATCACATGCACCATTTCATTACAAATGCACTTTATAATCATCGGCCGAACACGGAGCCCTCGTGGATGCCACCCAACCGAGCCTCAAGTCCGTGGAGAAGCCGGCAGCTCCGTACATCTTCAGCACCCACCATCTTATAAGGAAACTGAAAAAAAATTGTTATGCGCGCTAATTAAAACAGCGCCGCACCTTGATGCTCTCTAATGTGGCGTCTAGAACCCTCTGACGGTTCCATATTTCTGTCTTGTCTCGACTATCCACTCAGCCGAATCGGCCAATCATAGTCTCTGCTGGACCGTTTCGCCGCAAAACTAGCACGAGAAAACATAGGAAGAGAGAGAGAAGGAGTCATTTATTACTTAGAGGCCACAGCTTGTAACCTATCCCCAGACTTTTCCTCTGATTCTCTCTCCTTCATCTCCATTCTTCTTCCAACTACCGATCTTGGCTTTTACTACCCCAGAGTTTTGGAAACGCTATTGTCCTTTACTGAGAAAGTCCCGGAACGGCCCCACTATTCCGTCCTCCGGTTCCCGGCCGGCTTCTGCTGTTGACTTATCACATCATATTCTCTCTTTAACGTTTCATCCTCGCAACTTCTCCTCTTTCATAAATTCGGCTAAAAACCTCACGGAAAGGAAGAGAAGCAATAATCACAATGCTTCCCTCGATTCCTGTTCTGGCCGAGTATGGCATCTCCCCTACCAACGGCTTTCTTCCGGATACTCTACCATTAACTCGTCTACCGGATCCTTACTACAACAAGTGGGAGGCCATCGCTGCCAATCTACAGGCTCTCATCCTCAGTCGCAGGTTGCGTGGTGTTATCGATAGACTGCCAGTTCTCTCTACCACCGGTCTTGAACATGACGCCGAGTGGCGACGCGCCTATTCTCTCCTAGGCTTTATGGCCCACGGGTACATTTGGGGAGGTGATTCACCATCAGATCGTCTGCCAGCCTCCATCTCAGTTCCGTTTCTGCAGATTTCGGAACACCTAGAAATACCGCCAGTTGCCACGTACGCCGCCGTTTGTCTCTGGAACTTTAAACCCCTCTTCGTTGACGAGGACATCGACAACCTTGAGAATCTTGCCACTCTCAACACATATACTGGAGCCCTCGACGAATCATGGTTCTATCTTGTGTCAGTTGCTATTGAAGCACGTGGTGCTCCAATCATTCCTCTCATGCTAACGGCCATTGCTGCTGCCCGCCATGACGACTCTGCTGCTGTGGCTCGTTGCCTGCGCACTTTTGCGGAGCGATTGACAGATCTTACAAATATCCTTCAAAGAATGCACGAAAGTTGTGATCCTACTATCTTCTACCACCGAATTCGGCCCTTCCTTGCTGGAAGCAAGAATATGGCGGAGGCTGGCCTTCCCAATGGTGTTGTTTATGAAGATGGCTCTGGGGACGAGACATATCGACAGTACAGTGGTGGCAGTAACGCTCAGAGCAGTCTGATCCAGTTCTTTGATATAATCCTAGGAATCGAGCACCGTCCTACGGGCGAGTCTCGTGACCCTTCATCTGATACTGAGCGTGGCCGAGCTTCCCACCGACACAACTTCATCATGGAGATGAGACGTTACATGCCCGGACCTCATGCACGATTCCTCAACGATGTGTCCTCTGTCGCCAACATCCGCCAGTATGTTGAGGAGCACCAGTCAGACAAGCAATTATGTCTTGCTTATGACGCCTGCCTGGCCATGCTCAGTGCATTCCGCGACAAGCACATCGCCATTGTCACCCGCTACATCATCAACCCTTCCAAGCAAGTTCGCGCTCGCAGCCGTTCAAGAAGTCCTGAAGTTACCAGGAACAAACTCAACCTAGCCGTCGCATCACGCAAGAACAAGGAGAATCAGAAGGGTACTGGCGGTACTGCCCTGATTCCTTTCCTGAAGCAGGCGAGAGATGAGACAGGAGAGCCCGCGGTTGAGGAGTGGACGAGACGATTCATGAAGAGAAAGATGCAGACAGAGGGTAGGAACGATTTCTTCCTAGGGAAGAGTCTCCAGGAGGATGTGAGCTTGACGACAGATGTGGAGATCAAAGGCCTTGCCGGATCATGGACCATGGATGATGAAATCGGTGGAATTTGCTTGCACTGAATTAGACAATAGCTGGTAGAAAAGGATCGTAATCTAGTGGGTATCTGAAGGTCAAAAAAGTTGGGGTTAATAAGGAGCTAATAGCAATGGAGCATGAACATCTTATAGAATTGAGCACAAGCATCGAGAACTATTTGCGACTCCACGCATTATTCCTGTGAAGAGGCCATTATATCTTGCATCATTGAGTATGACAGTTCTGGGCTTCATCCAGTAAAGGCTTGCAGAATATTACGCATCTTTAGTCACAAAGGCATTTATCATTGTGGACAAGCTTGTCAATCATTTGTAGTCAGTTGGTCGCTGACCTAGACTACCTAAATATATACAGAGAAGACCAAACATGTACAACAAGGGTTGAACACTGGGTCCAGGATGCCATGTTGCACAAAGACAATCCTGCTCACGAGAGTACCCCTCCCAGGAGACTTTTCACAGCCCCCCACCCAATTCATGGATCAACCACTTAGTTGGGAATGCACTGAGAGTAGTACTCGTTCATCTTGACACACTTGCTTCCGGAAGCGCAAGAAAGGTTGCCATTGGGGTAGGCGGACTTGGAGCCACCGCACTGGTTGTACACAGCGACGGCGGACTTAGCGGGGGCCGCGGGCTGAATAGTTGTCTTAGTTTTGCTGGGGCAGCTTCCACGGGTCTTAGATCCACCAACCTTCTGGGTAGCCTGGGGCTTGTTGCTGGCTTGGGCAGGCTTGGTAGCAGCAGGCTGAGGCTTGGGGTTAGATCCATTTGCTGGGGCCTTGGAGGGCTGCTCTACCTTGGTAGCAGAGGGCTTCTCGGCGGCCTTGGTGGATGTAGGCTTCTGGACAACAGGCTCGGGCTGCTTGGTCTTCGCGGGCTGAGCAGCGGCAGAAGGCTTGTTGACGATAGGCTTGCTGGCCGAGGTATCACCCTTGAAGGCAGGGAACTGGGAATCGTCGTTACGCTTGCAGCCGCTGACATCGAGGAGGGCCTTGGGGCACTGGACCTGCTCAAAGGTGAAGTCGGGGTTGTCGGCATTCTGGAACCAGTCAAATCGCCAATGGCAACCGTCCTTGAGAGTCTCAGGGAAGCTGTCGCACTCGCTTCGGGAGGAGATGCCACCGTACTGGGCACCACCGAGAGCCTTGCCGAACTGAGAAGTGCAACCGTCGAAGATTCCAACACCGCCACCAGGCATCATAAGATCGAAGTGGTTGTCACCGAGGTCGCCTCCAGTGTTGGTGGACTGGACGACCATGGTCTTACCCTTGACGGGACCGGTGGTGAAGGTAAGTCTAAGAGAATTGGTCAGTACGAAAGAGAGGGTATATACGCGGGTTCAATGGAAGCATACGCGTAGCAAGCACAGCACCAGCTACCCTCGGAGCCACCGGCAAGCTTGGTTGCAGCGAAGCCGTAGGCAAGGTTGTCATTGACCGCCCAAGGGGAGTAGTTGGTGCAGGCGAAGGCAGAACCACCACCCTCACAACCGTTGACAGCGTTCAAGTTTGAGATGGGGTTGTCCTTCTTGTCACAGGTCAAAGCAGGGGCGCTGACAGCAGCCTTTCCGCCCCAAGAGCAAGAGGGCTTGCAGCAATCCCAGTATCGAGTAGAGTGTCCGCTTCCAGAAGCGGCACTCACGGCGAGAGGGCCGGCCAGGGCGAGAAGAGCGTAAGATCGCATGATTGGAAAAGTTGGTCTTGTTAATGAGTGAGTGTTGAAAGAGAGTGTGTATGGTTCAAAGAACGAACGAACGAATGAATGAATGAATAGAACGAATGAAAAGGTAGTGCTTGAGTGTCAAGTGAAGGAATTTGGAGTTGCACACCACCATCTTATATACTGCAACCAGAAGCTTTGGCCCAACATTCCAGCCCTTGCTGCGCCGTCGACCGTTACAGGATCTGAAATAGTGTCATGAGCACATTCCTTCAGACGGTACTCCGTATGTTAGCTTAGTCGACATGCGTATTCACTAGTGCAGGTACACGATCAAGGATCGTCTAAGTCAGGACGAAAAGCTGATGGTGGTGCAATGTACTGGCCTAGTCAGCATATCGGGGCATGCTAGCTGACGGACTTAGATCTTCCACTAATACGACACTCAGCGACTGGTGTGAGGAGCAAGGGACGGCAAGGCTGGACCGAACGACTGAAAGATTAAGGCAAGGAGACTACGGTTTCAGGAACAAACGGTGGGGATTTGACAGCTTCTCAGCCGACTCTCCCGAAATTGTGACAGGGGTCTTGGGAGTGAGATTGAGAGTAAGACCGGGAGTTGAACGATGGAGGCGAAGATGCGAGTTCTAGAAAGGGTCAAGACTGCTGCAGAGTCCAGGTGGTTAATATCATCGACCGTAAGTAATATACCGACTGCTGGGGATGCTCCAATTAATCCAACGCCTTCTAGAACCCCCCGATCGCTTAGCGTTTGACCGTTGCGTTAACCAGTACTAATAGCGCGTACCCGCGTGGAGATACGAAGGCATGCTTGCTGGCATGTCACTACCGGATGGAACACAGCACGAATCGCCAAGACTTGAAACAGATACAGTCGTAATAGCGGATGCGACGGCCCGACGGCAAACTTGTACTCACTGTGAAGCCGCGATGGCTTCATGTTTTGTGGTTGCGTTGGGATAGCACGCTCCCTTGCATGCACGAGTAAGCATATAAGCCCCGTACCCTATTTCATCTCACAGGAACTAAGACATCGCCGCTCACCTGCATCGTAGATTTGGTTGTTGTTTGGATTGAGGGAGTTATTATGAGCTGATTTGCGCAGGGATCCTTCGATGGAAACACATACTGCATTTGGCAGGGTTGGGGGAAGACCAAGAATGTGACATATCTTAGCCTTGATCAAGACTAATAGTCCTGTGCATCACATTATAAGCAGAGAGACCTGAGAAGGTAAACTATATTGAAATGTTCTTAAAACATGAGAATACGATGCTAAGGGGTTAAGATGAATACCATCAACTCATTGAGTAAAATATGCAAAAGACTACCCTGTACCCTGGTGCCCCACGATGTAAGTTGAGATTTGGCCTATGCCGCCACACGCACCGCCACACGCACCACCACAACGCAATTATTCATCAACGTGGCGGCTACATCTCCGCTAACCATATACAGAGTAGTGCATTCTGGGCGCGTCTCGTCGCCTCAACCTCAGGCTCCTGAAAGCTTAGTTAGAATTCATTGTCTAACAAATTCATCACCTCCACCGCAACTCCTTCACCTTGCGCATTCCTTTAACGTCGCTTCGTCTCCTGGTTTGAGATAGCTAACTACTGTCGAATTTATCGGCAGATGCTCACGGGGTGCTCCAGGTGCCAGGTCCAGAACTGACCGCCCTGACTTCGCTGTCGAGCTCCTTAGTCTTTCACTGAATATCCTTCGAAACATCTGCCTGGGAGTGCATTTGTCATTCATTTGATCAACACCGCCTTGTCGCCAGACTTTCACGAACCCGATAACCCGATCACAATAATTTAGCGACCAATACCGGCATCATGGATTACGAGAACGATTCCGACTACGATTATGGCTACGATGAGGGCATCACCCCCGAGGACTGCTGGATTGTAATCTCCTCCTTCTTCGAAACAAAGGGTCTTGCTTCCCAGCAAACCGACTCTTTTGACGATTTCACACAAACTACCGTCCAGGATCTCGTCAATGAGTACTCAAACATCTCTCTCGACCAGCACAACCCCCCTGGACCTGCGGGAGTGAACATCGCTTTGCGCCGATATGAGATCAAGTTTGGAAGTGTGATGGTTTCTCGCCCCTCCATCAGCGAGACCGACGGTACCATCACCTCACTCTTGCCCTATGAGTGTCGTGACCGAAACCTCACCTACGCCGCACCAGCTTACCTGAAGATCACCAAAAAGGTGTCCGTTGCTGTTGACAAGGAGATTCCTCTTCATGAGATGGACGATGAGCAGCAAGCAGAGTACAAGCGAACAGGCGAACACCCCACAAAGTTGGTATGGGAGGTAGAGGAAAACAGCGAGGCCATGAAAGGGGAGGATGACCAATCGGGCATGGTCTTCGTCGGAAAGATGCCAATTATGGTCAAGTCGAAGATTTGTCATCTGAGCAGATTCCAAGAAGACGACCTCTTCATGCTCAATGAGTGCCCCTACGATCAAGGTGGATACTTCGTTATCAACGGTAGTGAGAAGGTCCTGATCGCACAGGAGCGCTCCGCCGCCAATATCGTTCAGGTTTTCAAGAAGGCTATGCCAAGTCCTTATACCTACACTGCCGAGATTCGAAGTGCCCTCGAGAAGGGTTCACGTCTTATCTCAAGTCTTATGATGAAGCTATACGGCAAGGGAGATTCTGCACGAGGTGGATTCGGCCAAACAATCCAGACTTCTCTACCGTTCGTCAAATCAGACCTCCCCGTTGCTATTGTCTTCCGCGCTCTGGGTGTTGTGTCCGATGAGGATATTCTCAACCATATTTGCTACGATCGAAACGATAGTCAGATGTTGGAGATGCTTCGACCCTGTATTGAGGAGGCTTTCTGTGTTCAGGACCGAGAGGTTGCTCTCGATTTTATCGGAAAGCGTGGAAACAGAGATCAGGCCAGTCTTGGTCGCGAGAAGCGTGTCCGTGTTGCCAAGGATATTCTCCAGAAGGAGACCTTGCCTCATATCTCCCAGACAGAGGGTAGCGAGACCAGGAAGGCCTTCTTCTTGGGCTATATGGTGCACAAGCTTCTTCAGTGTGCTCTTGGACGTCGTGAGCCGGATGATCGTGATCACTTTGGAAAGAAGCGACTTGATCTTGCTGGTCCTCTGTTGGCGAAGCTCTTCCGTGGTATTATCCGCAGGATGAACACTGAGCTGTCCAACTATCTAAAGCGCTGTGTTGAAAGTAACAGACATTTCAACTTGGCTGTCGCTATCAAGCCAGGAACATTGTCCAATGGTCTGAAGTATTCGCTGGCCACTGGTAACTGGGGAGATCAAAAGAAGGCGGCAAGCTCCACAGCTGGTGTCTCTCAGGTGTTGAACAGATACACCTTCGCCTCTACTCTGTCGCATTTGCGACGTACCAACACCCCCATCGGACGAGATGGTAAGCTGGCCAAACCTCGTCAGCTACACAACACCCATTGGGGTTTGGTGTGTCCTGCGGAAACGCCTGAGGGACAGGCTTGTGGTCTGGTCAAGAACCTGTCTCTGATGTGTTACGTGAGTGTGGGCTCTCCTGCTGATCCTCTGATTGACTTCATGATCCACAGAGGTATGGAAGTGGTTGAGGAGTATGAGCCAACAAGATACCCACACGCTACCAAGATTTTCGTCAACGGTAGCTGGGTTGGTGTTCACTCTGACCCCAAGCATCTTGTGCACCAAGTCTTGTCCACCCGACGAAAGAATGTCGTTCAATTCGAAGTGTCACTTGTTCGTGATATTCGAGACCGAGAATTCAAGATTTTCTCTGATGCAGGCAGAGTCATGAGACCGGTCTTTACAGTACAGCAGGAGGATGACGACGAGACTGGTGTTCAGAAGGGACAGCTTATACTGACCAAGGAGCTGGTTACCAAGCTCGCCCAAGAGCAGGCGGAGCCATCTGATGATCCATCAGAGAAGCTCGGCTGGGAGGGTCTTGTTCGCGCTGGAGTTATCGAGTATCTCGATGCCGAGGAAGAAGAAACGGCCATGATCTGCATGACGCCGGAAGATCTTGAACTTTACCGCGAGCAAAAGAATGACGAGGCGACCCTCACAGAGGAAGAGAGGCGGGCTAAGCAAGAGGCGGAGAAGAGAGAACAAGAGGAGGAACGCAACAAGAGATTGAAGACAAAGGTCAATCCTACGACTCATGTGTACACACATTGTGAGATTCATCCCAGTATGATTCTTGGTATCTGTGCCAGTATCATTCCCTTCCCCGATCACAACCAGGTATGTCGGGACGCTTAATTTTGGTTGATCCGCACTAACAATACACAGTCTCCTCGCAACACCTACCAATCTGCCATGGGTAAACAAGCTATGGGTTTCTTCCTAACAAACTACTCTCGACGTATGGATACCATGGCCAACATTCTTTACTACCCTCAAAAGCCTCTCGCCACCACTCGATCTATGGAGCATCTCAAATTCCGTGAACTGCCAGCTGGTCAAAACGCCATCGTCGCAATTGCCTGTTACTCAGGATACAACCAGGAAGATTCCGTTATTATGAACCAGAGCAGTATCGATAGAGGTCTATTCCGCAGTCTGTTCTTCCGATCATACTCAGATCAGGAGAAGAAGGTCGGTCTCAACTACACAGAAATCTTTGAGAAGCCCTTCCAGCAGACAACACTTCGAATGAAGCACGGAACATACGACAAGCTTGACGAAGATGGTATCGTGGCCCCTGGTGTACGAGTTTCTGGTGAAGATATCATTATTGGCAAGACGGCGCCCATCGATCAGGAGAACCAGGATCTGGGTACCAGAACCCAATCGCACCAGCGTCGCGATATCTCGACACCGCTGCGAAGTACAGAAAACGGTATCGTTGATCAAGTCATTCTGACAGTCAACGCCGATAACGTGAAGTACGTTAAGGTTCGTGTACGAACCACCAAGATTCCCCAGATTGGTGACAAGTTTGCTTCTCGTCACGGTCAAAAGGGTACCATTGGTGTCACTTACCGACAGGAGGATATGCCTTTCAGCAGAGAAGGCCTGACTCCCGATATTATTATCAACCCTCACGCCATTCCCTCTCGAATGACAATTGCCCATTTGATTGAGTGTCTTCTTAGTAAGGTCTCAACACTTGAAGGTATGGAGGGTGATGCAACGCCATTCACTGATGTGACAGTCGACTCTGTCTCAGAGCTTTTAAGAAAGCACGGATACCAATCTCGAGGCTTTGAGGTCATGTACAATGGCCACACTGGACGCAAGCTCCGTGCCCAGGTGTTCTTTGGACCTACTTACTACCAGCGACTTCGTCACATGGTGGACGACAAGATCCATGCTCGTGCTCGTGGTCCCGTTCAGATCATGACCAGACAGCCTGTGGAAGGTCGTGCTCGAGATGGTGGTCTCCGATTCGGAGAGATGGAACGTGATTGTATGATTGCTCACGGCGCTGCTGCTTTCTTGAAGGAGCGTTTGTTCGAGGTGTCGGATGCTTTCCGAGTCCACGTCTGCGAGATTTGTGGACTCATGACACCCATTGCGTAAGTCCCTATACTGACACTGATAATGAGGTAACGCTAACATATGTTCCAGCAACCTTTCCAAACAGTCGTTCGAATGTCGACCATGCAAGAACAAAACCAAGATTGCTCAGATCCACATTCCCTACGCGGCCAAGCTTCTCTTCCAGGAGTTGCAAGCCATGAACATTGCCGCCAGAATGTTTACCAACCGATCCGGAGTTTCAATTCGTTAAATGAGATTGATAACGAGAGATCAAAAAGATTGTCGGGGCATAAAAGCATATTTAAAACAGGAAGCCTCAAGAGGCGACGCTGGTAGACATAGTTAGCCTCCCAGCACAGCCTGATAACGCTTTGTAATATTGAGAGGGGATTTATAGTGTACAGTTTTGACAGCTCGTTAGGGTAGAACATCAGAATAACGAAATGCATTGATGCAATTATATCTAAAATGAAACCATGGTATCGTGGTCGTCGCGAGAGAGGAGTATAGTAATAGTAAAGTTTTTATTTGCGCTCGCCGGCGCAATGTTATCGATTCGGAAGTCCCTTCTCGGCCGCTGCTATCGAGTCGTGTACCGTCTGTTCGCGCTTGAACTCTGCCTCCAACTGCTTCTGCATATCAAAGTCCAACTGTCTCTCGCGTTTGATTCGCTGTTGTTCCATATCGCGGACGACACCTTCGTGCATGGCCTGAGCGGACGTCATGATTAGCCTCGAAAGTGCTGTGTTGAGAGAAACAATCGACGCAGGCCATAAACTTACCTCTTTCTCGGACTTTTGCTGGAAGTGTACAGCAAAAACTGTGCCGACTGCTAGTAGCGAAGTGCCCAACAAAGTGAGCTTGGATGCTTGTGACATGACGCCGGATCTTTCAAGGTGAGTCGATTGAGGTAGATTGGTGGATATTCGGTAGCCAGAGACTTCGCACTGGCCCAAGGAAGTTGCTAGAGGACCAATTGATTTATTTCAAATAAATCGAACCGATATATGGACAAGAAAAGACTATGATCAAATTCGTAAAAGAAGGGACCTACTACATCAGCCCATGACGTGAAACCGCATCGCGGCTGATGCGCGGTTATGATACGCGCTAAGCGCTGCAGCTTCCCACTGGAGCAAAGCCCACCGCCTAGAGGTACCTAGCGGGTACGAATCAGCGGACTCTCAGCACCTGCCCAAGCTCAGACGTAATCCTCCAAGTGCTATTGTAGGTACCTTGCTTTGCCGTGCAGCCATTCGCAACTCTAACTCCATCAACATCGACGCTTTGCCATCGCATCACGAACCGCCCTCGAACCTCTATTTCGCTTCAGCCCACGACCGATTCGATCGCTATATTCTCACGCTTCCTTGTATAACGTCATCATGGTTAGCTGCATCGCGAACATGAGCAACGACGTAGTTGGCTAACCTGGTCTCGTAGTCTGCCCAAAACTCAGCCGGCATCCAGCAGCTGCTCAACGTAAAGCATCTTTTGCGCCCCGACCGTGTCTACGTATGTAGCTGACGTATTCCTCCCAGGCTGAGCAAGAGGCGTCCAAGATTGTCCAGAAAGGTGAGTTCGATTGGCCTACATACCCCCCCGCCTTATTCAGATCGCTAATTCAACGATGATGCGTAGCCCGAGAGTGTAAGCGCCATTTCTTTCCGACCCGATGATACATCCGTCTAACGCCGTTGAACGACAGACCGCACCAAGCGCGTCAGGGAAGCTCGCGATGAGGCCAAGCAAGAGGTAGCCGATTACAAGTCCAAGAAGGAAGACGAATACCAGAAGTTTGAGGCCGAGGTAGGAGCATATTTCGTTCGTTACCGTCTAGGAGATCGCTGACGTCCGTGTAGCACAGCAAGGGCAACGAGCAGGCCGAGGCCGAGGCTAACAAGGAGGCCGAGACTCAAATCAAGGGTATCCAGGAGGCTGGCAAGAAGGGCCAAGCCCAGGTCATTAAGAACCTCCTCAGCGCTGTCTTCGACGTCAAGCCTGTTGCCCCTACCCAGTCCTGAGCGGGTGTGATGGAATACGGATGTTTATAATAACGAGCGTTAGCTCTGCACTTTGGGAGACGATAGATTAGGGACGAGGAGGATTTGTTACAAGAGAGCAAGACCATGTGTTCTATACTGGTCGCCCTGCAGCGCTCCGTCAAGGGACGCCCTTTTTGATTATTAAGTTTACTGAACAAACTCGACTAGAGTGCTCAACATGTCCCTCAGATCCTGGTTCTCCTCTGTCGTGTCTAGCCCTTCCAGCTGCTCCTTTAATGTACGCCCAATCTCAGATACCTTCTCGTCGCGTTCGGCAAGTACTTGTTTGATCTTGCGTGCAGCCCCTGTATCCTCTGCTACCAACCATGCCAGTACTGTATCGATCGTTTGTAGTGTGAAGAGACCCGCGTCAATCCTTCGGGACAGCCATTCCAGCTCTGCTGCTTCGCGATCGTCTTCTGAAGTCGCTGCCTTCTCAGCATTATTCTGCTGCTCCACTAACGAAAGCCGAGCGATGTAGTCTCGTCGAAACTTGACAAGCTTCGAGATCTTCTCGTAGTCCTTTTCCACAAACTTAGCCAGCGTCCGTATTCTCTCTGCCGAGTTGGCGGGCAGAAGTCGGAGCATTGAGGCGAATATTTCTACTAGGTGTTCTGCTAGGCGGTGGTCTTGCGTTTTTATGAACATGGTGAAGAGGGTTTTTAGACCACCAGCTTCAACGATCTTCTGGCAGATATCCGCACCCGAAACGCCGCCCGCTGCGTGGTTGAGAAGACGTAGAGCAGGTGGTTTGCTCTTCTTGCCTTCTTTAAGCATGATGAGACAGAGTTCTACACCCTCAGCGTCAACGAACTTGGCCTTTCCTGTAGCCTCATCCGCTAAGCATGTCAAAGATGCGAAGATGTTCTCCATGTACTCCTCCTCCTCGCTGCCCTTGTCGGGGTCACGTCGTCGGTAGGGTGCCACGAGCTGGAGAAGCAAATCAACAGCATCAAGACTTATCAGCTGAGTACGGTTGGCAACGGCTGTTTGAGCCAGAATAGCTAGGATTTCCGCTGCGTACTGCTTATTTTGGGTGACCAGGTCTTCCGCTCGTTGGATACGCTGGAGAAGCCATTCTAGCAACTTCTTATCCTCGCCTACGCGCTCAGCAACGGATTGACGGGAACACAGGTTTTCAATGACCCCCAAAGCATGGTATATACCGTTGCGATCTGATTCATCGTCTTCGTTCAAGCGGGAGAAGTTGGAAACCAGTAGACCAAGAAGATCTGCGTCCATCATGGCGTCTACCAAATCATTCCAGTGCTCATCTTCTGCTGAAACGTCCTCATCGGTCAACTCGCCCATGACCTCAATGGCGTCGATGGCGATATCGGTATTTTCGTGCGCCAGCAGACTGACAAGACTGGCGACGCAACCTGTCTTGACAAACTCAGGGTACAGGTCTGGATGTTCGGAAAGAAGGGATAGACCCTTGATGTCGGCGTCCAAATCAGCCTCGCTGCTGATGAACTTGTGCGGTTCGTCTTCGAATTTAGCGCGAAGCTCTGCGTTCTTGTTGATGCGCTTCTCAAAATTCAGAGCTGTTTTGCGCAGCCATGCTGCGTCGATCTTTTCAGGCGCGTTGCCAGCGTCGGCTTCGTCTACGTAGTCGAGGATCTCCGATTCCTGCTTGGTGATACCTCCGCCAAAGAAGCGGCCTTCGTCATCATCAGGAGGTAGTTCGGGGCCGAAGTCGTCGTCCTCAGCGGGTGGTGGTGCTGGACCAGCTTCCATATCCTCGTCTTCATCTTGGGGCGCATCGTCGACTCGCGTGTGACGATTTGAGCCATCGCCGCTTATTTTTGCTGATTTGTAGATCTCATCTTGTAGTAATGTTAGTTAAAGCCTTCTGTGACTGTGAGATCGGGGTCGATGGGTCACTTACTTGGATCTCGGATAGGATCGAGCTTGCGCTTGCCTGAGATACCGGAGCTCTAGAGCTTGTTAGAGAAGATTGAAACTGGAAATTGAAAGTAAACAAACCTTGAAGATGTCATCAACACTCGCCATGGCAGAGGGTTGGCAGAGGAAATGGGTGAATCGATTGAAGACTTATTTCTAGCGAGATGATACTAAAATTATTTCTTCGCGATCGACGATATATTTTAGGCGACGCGCTGGTCAAACGATTATGATGTCGGGTCTGATGGATGCTGGTTGAATTATTACATAAGGCCTTGAACGCGCTAAAGCTGAAGCTGATAGCGCAGCGGCGCAGGTGCCTGTAGGGAGATGTACTCGGTACTACAGGGGCTGGCTAAAGTATCGGAATGATTTGACCACTTAGATGGTCTCATATGGAGAGTCTCGTTAACATAAAACAGAGTACCACTTTGACAGGGCCATCAAGGTAAATTCCTTGGTAAGTCATGGTGTGCATTTATACATATATTCAGCATTCGAATACATGTCCTTCATATCACTACGTATGCGAGTTATCGCAGGCTACTGGCTAGGTCGCACGGTGCTCGTCAAGGCGTGAACTGCTCGCAATCTGCCCTGCCGACATCAGTCGATACCAAGGGAATACCTGGCCGAAGCACTGGGGGATGACAGACGCACAGGTCAAGTGCCGGTCACTCAACAGAGTTTAAGTGATGCGCTAAGCTATCCATATGCGTATCCTGTCACAGATTGGAGACAGAGGAACGCAATCCCACGCAATCCCATAGGTAGCGATCCCTCAAACCACCAACCAAAAGCCGAGATGCAGGAACGGCTCCTCCCCTCCATCCCCTGACATGGATGAGCTGAGTTGTTGCATTGGACCTGGGCTGACTGGACTCTGCTGGTGTGTTTCTACGTCTGGGACGAACTTGTCTTCTCAAACGCTTCACTCTGACTTTACATCCTCTTTTTGCCCCAATGACGGCGAGTAACGACCAGAGATTCGCGAAATGATAATGCGATTTCGATTCCATAATCACTACCAATTACACGCTACAATCACCAGCACTTGTACTGTCCTGTGCCTGAACTAATCGCGCCGGAAGCGGACCTCGCTCCCATTAGCTCGCGGGCCTTTCTCCACGGTGTTCAGTACCAACAGACCACTGCCAATCTACCAATCTACTCCAACAATCCAGAGAAAAGGCCCGGGCTTCCACTAACCTCCACTAACAGCCTTAGCAGTCCCCTAAATTCGCTTGCCCGAAGACTGGAGTACAAGGGAAAGGGGGAAATTGTTGGCTTTTGGTTCGCATCCAGTAGCATCGCCGGATCGGTTTAGAATTTGGCTAGGCTTGGGAGAAGTCGACTCAAGGAGGATGCACGACGGCCAGATTTTGTCTTCTCGAAGTCAAAGTCAAAATCAAGATCAAAATCAAAATCGTAATTACAGTCACAGCCACTACCGTCCGATCACGTCGCACTCTTCTGTTACGCCTTCAGCAACAGCAGCTAACGTTGCCGTTGCCGTTGCTGTTGTGCCGCCTTGGGCTTTACCTGCTGCCAATCCGTCCTCTACCATACCCGCTTCCGTATCGACTAAATCACACTATTATCGCGACCCGTCGAGATCTGCGCCTTCACCTTCTCCCTCGCTAATAAACGCCCATCCTCATCACAAACCCCCGGGGCCCCGTCTTCCTCGAACATCTTCACTTCTTCCACCGCCCCGTATTGAACCTTCGCCGAGAGCTGCAACTTTCGAGAGATCGGATCGCTTATCGCCCGCTCCTGGTCAACAAGTCCCCCACAACGCCGCCGACAGCTCTTGGTTGTTGAATCGTCTGTCTTCTTCAACTGTGTCCACGAATTTCAGTCGTGCTCCGGCACAATCTCCCCGCGCCAACCACTCGCGACTCGGCAACAGCCCCGGTATCGATGCGACCACTCCTATTGACAACTCTCCACCGCCATCCAAACCATCGCCTCGGAAACTCCGAAAGAACTACCGCCCAACCACTTCCCCCTTCAACGTCGACGCTTTTGCATCTGGGCAGCGAGAGGAAAGAAGCCAGTTACCGCAATCCCTTCCATTAATCGTCGCTTTATCACCTCTGGGGCCGCCTGCCGCGTTCGGCTCTCTACTTAACGTCAAATCTGAAGGGGCTGGCCCTGGCTCTGGTCCTAGTGAGCCTGGGGGATCAAAGGTCACCCGCCAAGAGGGACAGTCCCTGACGAAACTCAATACACAAGACTCTCCAGCACAGTCCACCACATCGACACCCGCTAGCGTGCGCTCAATGGCTTCATATAGACCCAACATGCCTTACGACCAGGACCAAGAGGTCTACGCGACCCAAAGAGGTCATTCTAGAGGTCGATCAAAGGGCAGCAATGAAAAGGTGCGCGTGGCCAAACAGCCATCCCAGAAAGCTATGCTACATCGTGCTCTACAAAAAGCGAATACTGCGGTACAATTAGATAATGCACAGAACTTCACGGGTGCAAGAGAAGCTTATGCGGAAGCTTGCGACCTACTGCAGCAAGTATTACAAAAGACAACAGGCGATGAGGATAAGCGCAAGCTAGAGGCAATTGTAAGGACACCATTTGGAGGCGGATGTTATTTTACTAACTTGTGCTTCTAGCGACGTACTTATACTAGTAGAATTGATGAGTTGGACCAGATGGCACCTTGGCAAGAAGAAGAAACCAAGGCTCTCCCAGCCCGTCCCGAAAGTTTGGCGCAACATTCTGAGTCTGAGTCTGTGTTGAGGCTAGATGATGATGACGACCTCGAAGATGCCACCGTCTACGATAACGCAACGACTACGCGAGTAGACAGCCATAGTCTTCAGCCTCGACTGATCAATTCACCGCCACGAGACGATATTTCTGCTTATAAGAGAAGAAGCACGCAGAACAAGCCAAAGCCGATTGTCACAACACTTACTCCAGAACCCGGGCTTCTCCAGTCATCTTTCTCACGCTCGCCGGTCCGTCTCCGAACACCCGAGCATCTTTTGCAACGACCTGCACCAGAACAATATATGCCAGCTCCACTCTCACCAAGACGCCCTGCATCCCCGGTCAAACCTGACCTCGATGATATGGATGAGCCTGTGCGATCCGACTTTTCAATGAGCCATGACCAGCTTGCGGATCCATCACCCGAACATAATACGTCGCACACTCATTTCCGGGAGGACAGCATGAACTCTTGGTTGGACCCTATCGATGAATCGGGAGGCTCGACTTCATCGTCCCTTCACTCACGCACGTCGTCACTTGGTTTTAGAAGAAAACATATTCGGGGCATCAGCGGAGAGACCGAGGCCGAATTCGACACAGCATTAGACGCAGCGATTGATGCGGCATATGGTGATGAATACGAGCTGATGAGTCCAATTGAAAATGAACGAATGATGTCAACAGATTCAGGCGAAGAGGTTGTGGCAAATGCCATGCGCAAAGTTGAGCTTGCTCGTCAGCGAGTGAGAGAGACTGAACAGGAAGTTTATGAATTGGAGAGGGATTCGCGAGCCCAACAACAATACCAACCTTCCTATGACGAGTATCAAGGTGCAACCAACGACTTTTACGACGATAACTCATCCGACGAAGAAGAGAGGATCCTGGACGAGATTGCTCGTGATTACGGCCTCGAGTCATACAGAAATCGACCACCACCTCGAGAATCCGACTCGAGCGGCGTGACTTCGCGCACCTGGCATAGCTCACAGGGGTCGAACCCTCCGACAGGAGCCACCTCTCTATCTACAGTTACAGAAATGCCACCACACATGAAAAACATTCCACAGGCACCAGCTGCCCCTCCGCCAACACAATCTCTCCCTGAGATACCCCAACGACCGGGATCGTCTGCGCAAAGCGTGCGCAATAGGAGACTCTCGGGGCAGAACCCGAAACAACTCAAAATCGAAACGTCAAAGCTGGCCCTTCCACTGCAAAGCCATGTCGACCAAGCTAAATCAGCCCCTGTCAGCGGTCAAGGAGTAGATGCCCAGTCTGATGTTGATATGAGAACAACGAATGCACCCCACAGACAACCTACGCCCCCATTATTCGAGGCGAGTCCGACAGACACGACAGGAGTTCGACCTACAGCATCTCCATTCGGCCAATTAGGCTCGGAAAAGGGCGACGATGATGTTACTCTCTCACCTAATGCTCGAAAGCTGAGGAAGAACTTTTCGTCTTCAAGCCTTCGGAGCATGAAGAGTCGCAATATGTCTTTGACTCATCTAGAGGAAAACTCAGATATCTCTCCTGGAACTCCAGGAAGCAATCCTTTTGCATCTCTCAATGCCCCATCAGTCCCGGCTTTACCTACGCCTCTTGCCACTAGCTTCCGGGAGCGATCAGAAACAAATGCAGCCGGTCTCTCTCTGTTTGACGATTACTTCCACTCCCCAACAAGCCCTACTTCGCCCAACCCACTTGTTCCAGATCCTCCAGCTCCTCTTGAGCCATGCCCTACCGATCTCATGCTACGACCATTCTGGTTGATGCGATGCCTCTACCAGACTCTGGCTCACCCAAGGGGTGGCTACATTAGTAGCAAGCTCTTTGTATCTAGGGATGTTTGGAGGGTAAAGGGAGTGAAACTCAAGAATATTGAGGATAAGGTGGCCAATTGTGATTTCCTCACAGCTGCTCTGCTCAAAATTGCGCGGGTCGATACTTATGACGCGGACGCAGTCTTGGAGGAGATGCAGTCTTTGGAGGGAATTCTGGAGCAGGTTCAAACAGCATTGAGCCGCAAGTTAGGCAACGAAGTCGGCGTGAGTGGCTCTGGAGCACTATTCAAAGACGCATCTACTGGTGATGGGGATGCGTCCACAGGCGTGCCACGGTCAGCCAGTGTTTCTGGGAAATCATCCTTCTCATGGCGACGTCTGCGTTCCAAGAATTCCGCAGTTGGACTTGGTAACTCTTACATGAGTCGCGTGACAACGGATTCGCACAAGGAGGCTACCAGCATTGCCAGTCTGCCGATGACACCAACTCCAACGAACCGACCAACCAAGCGGGATCTAACGCAGGTCCAATTCACAGGCCCCAACGCGATGTATATGAGCTCATTGGCACGCCTGTTTGATGCAGCTCAAGCTATTGGTGAGTTGATCAGTGCTGGGAAACAGATCGCACTATTAACAAATGTAGATCAAATAGCTAGACAAGTGGAAGACCCTGGGTTGCGACATGCCGACAAGACGCAAGTTGGGCTTGAATTATGCACTCGACATGCTGCTGAGTTCTTCGGATTTTACGTGTGCCGGTTTGTCCTGTCAGATTTGGGACTGTTACTCGACAAGTATCTGAAGCGTGGAAGTGAATGGGTTCTCACATGATGTGCTATGAAGGAGATGGACAACAGTGGGAATTGGTAGTTACGATGCATGGCAAGGAATGATGCACTTGGTTTGAACTTGGTGAAGTACTTAGATTTATTCGCATGACTGGAGAGGCTCGATACCCAAGCGATCTATATGTTTCATTCTCATTGAAGTTCTTGATTCTGATACATGGATATGTTGATGTGATTGTTGGTGTTTGAGAATTGTGCATAGTATTCTAGATCACTGTAAACCGACAGAATAATGTACAAATTACTATGTATATAACCACCATCAGGATAAATTATGAGTTCTCTTAATAGATAGACTGCTGAAGACTTGTGAGAAGCTCTCCAGAAGCGGCCAGATACGGCATAGCGCGGTGATTGAAACAGGTGGGATATGGAAATGGTACGTACCCCCACCACGCCAGAGTGATTTCGTCCATGATGGGAAATCTTTTGGAAGGCCAAACCTCGAATTGCGCTTCAATTTCCTCGACCGCCTTGTACCACGCAAGAAACGCCTCAGCCACTGAACAGGCTCGACTACTCTCTACCTCATAAACTGGCCAAATGTGCCCGAGAAAAGCCTAGATGAGCCTGGCTTGGAGCGTTGGCCGTGCCTGGAGTCGGCAATGCCTCTCGCAAGCTACGGCCCGCCCATCATGGCACATACGCCGACCGAGAACATCGCTGTGTAGCACAACTTTCACACTAACACTCCTCACATCGCTTCGCGCCTACGCTACGTCGAATAACAAACCTACGCCCGCCCAACTTGAGGCTCGAATTGCTGCGATTCCGATCGAACGATACCGCAACTTCTGTATCGTGGCGCATATCGACCATGGGAAAAGTACCTTGAGCGATCGACTGCTGGAATACACGGGCACGATATCGGCTAGCGATGCGAATAAGCAAATTCTCGACAAGCTCGATGTTGAGCGCGAGCGTGGTATTACCGTCAAGGCGCAGACGTGTACCATGATCCACAAGTACAAGGGCGAGGACTATTTGCTGCATCTTGTCGACACGCCCGGCCATGTGGATTTCCGAGCCGAAGTTACGAGATCGTATGCCAGCTGTGGTGGCGCGCTGCTTCTAGTTGATGCGTCGCAGGGTATTCAGGCGCAGACAGTGTCCAACTTCCATCTTGCATTTGCACAGGATCTAGCACTTGTCCCCGTGGTCAACAAGATCGACATGCCTGCTGCTGATGTCCCTCGTGTGCTTCAGCAGATTGAGGACAGTTTTGAGTTGGATCCTAAAAGTGCAATTCTGCTAAGTGCCAAGACGGGCAAGGGAGTGCCAGATGTTCTGCCTGCGGTTATTGAGCGGATTCCCCATCCTGTGGGCGACGAGAAAAAGCCGCTGAAGATGATGTTGGTGGACTCTTGGTACGATAACTTTCGTGGCGTTGTGCTCTTGGTCAGGTTGTTCGACGGCACGATCAAGGCTGGCGATAACGTCATTTCCATGGGTACGGGTATGAAGTACACTGTTGGCCAAGTGGGCATTCAATATCCGCACGCCATACCCCAACCGACTCTCAGCGCCGGGCAAGTCGGATATGTCTACTTCAACCCAGGCATGAAGAAGATCCAAGATGCAAAGCTCGGCGACACATTTACCTTTGTCGGCTCCGAAGACAAAGTCGAGCCTTACCCAGGCTTTGAGGAGCCCAAGCCCATGGTCTTCGTGGCGGCATTCCCCACAGACCAAAGCGACTACAGCCGTCTGGCCGACAGTATCGGACAGCTTGTGCTGAACGACCGTAGCGTCACACTGCAGAAGGACCACTCTGAGGCGCTGGGGGCCGGGTGGCGTTTGGGATTCCTGGGCAGTTTGCACTGCTCTGTGTTCCAGGACAGACTGAGACAGGAGCATGGACGGAGTGTTATCCTGACAGAACCGACTGTGCCGTCCAAGATCATCTGGCCGGATGGATCGGAGGAGGTAGTATCGAATCCGGCGCTGTTTCCTGATACGAGTAACCCAAAGGTCAAGCAGTCTATGTTATTTGAGCCGTAAGCTCCCTGAACCTTTTATTTGTTCGTAAAAACTGCTAACCGTATGCTTCAGCTATGTGACGGCTACTGTCACCATGCCTGAGGAGTATCTCGGCAGAGTCATTGAGCTCTGTGAGGCCAACCGCGGAGAGCAGAAGAGTTTAGAGTTCTTCCACACGACACAGGTTATTCTACGATATGAGATTCCAACAGCCCAATTAGTTGATGATCTCTTTGGAAAGCTCAAGAGTGTTACGTATGTATTCCTGGGTCGTCGGTATTGAAGCTTTACTGACGAGTTATCATAGTAAGGGCTATGCCACGCTGGACTATGAGGATGCAGGTTGGAAGCAGAGCCATTTGTCCAAGCTGCAACTTCTTGTGAACAGACAGCCTGTCGATGCTATTTGCAAGGTTGTGCATTCATCGCAGGTTGATCGTCTGGGGAAGCAGTGGGTGACCAAGTTTAAGGAACATGTTGATAGACAACATTTTGGTAAGTCGACCCCCGTATTGCTCTACTCCTACCTCTACCTAGACAGCAGCGCACGATATTTCCAACAAGTTACTAATGCTCCTTTACAGAGGTTGTCATTCAAGCTACAGCGGGTAACCGTATCGTGGCCAGAGAAACTATCAAGCCTTTCCGCAAGGATGTGCTTGCTAAGCTTCATGCCGCTGATGTATCGAGAAGAAGAAAATTGCTTGAGAAGCAAAAGGAAGGTAGAAAGAGATTGCGAGCAGTGGGTAATGTTATCATTGACCAGTCCGCTTTTCAAAGTTTCATGTCGAGATGATAGAAAAGGAAGGCAAGATAGTTCTGGATATAGCGTGTACTCATAGTGTAACATGATGATTATGGATGATAGATCAAAAAAGAAAGACACATATTTTATGATTATTCAAAACTAGTCTTGATTGTGATGTTGAAACTATTCACCTGTCTATATAGTGTACTCTTCCATAGATATATGTATCTGTCAAAATGATAGGATTATTCCTTGGCACTCGGATCAGCCTCAGGGTCCTCCTCAGGCAAATCAAGTCCAAGAGCAACAGGGTCGGTGAATGAAAGACCTAAACCACCAGAAAGCGTCCGGTCCTGCTGCTTAACTCTCAATTCACCCTCGTCACCGCGTTCTGCCTCAAAATCAAACACACGGTAGTCACTGTTAAAGAACCAATATCCCACAACGCCAAGTCTCAAAAACCCAGAGTGCGACACGACAAAGATGAGCTTCTCGGGTCTCTTGTGGAGATCATCAAGGGCACGACGTCCTCGAGCCAGGATAGACTTCTTGGAGTATGCGTAGCGCTCGGCAGCTGGTGATGTCTTGTCTGGCCACAGGGCGTCGACGTTAGACATGTTGACTTTGGGGAAGTCTGGCGAGACAGAAGAGATGGGACTTCCTGTATCGCAAGGCTTGGCCGAGTTTTCTATGAGCAAGGTGTAAGTTTGTAATACTTGATATCAACAGGTGAGGATGTTACCCTGCCAGTCGGCGTTTCCTTCGATTTTAACGCCTCGCTGGACAAGCCAGTCAAGAGAAAGCATAGCTGTCTGGAGCGTACGCCGCATAGGACTCACGATGATTGCCACATCATCAGGGTTTTCTACTGCATCGGAGAAAGTCTCGAGGAGGTTCTCCCGGAGCAGGGAGCATTGGCCCTCGCCTTTTTCCGTAAGCGGGGGATCTGGAAGGTCATAGTTTTGTAGGTGGTTGTTAGTGATGAAGAAGTTCCGTGGTCAACAGGGAAAC
This sequence comes from Fusarium tricinctum, assembly GCA_020744515.1. NCBI lineage: Eukaryota > Fungi > Ascomycota > Sordariomycetes > Hypocreales > Nectriaceae > Fusarium > Fusarium tricinctum. The sequence goes on from JAGPXF010000001.1 coordinate 3,813,154, forward strand.
TTATGAGCAACATTATGGAAAGCCTGGGCGTGGCGAATGAGGACAATTGTTGGTGGCATTGTTGTTGTTATCGTTGTTGGTGATGATGTAGGGGAGTTGAGGTGAGGGTCCGGTTTCGGAGAGGATGGATTGACATGATACTTGGGGGGCTGATGATCATTGGTGGATGATGCCACATACGACAACGACTTTGGATGGAATTGACTTTTTAGATGGATGAGTAAAAGAAAGATGGTTAGATATTTCCATGAAAGGATGTATGAGTAGACCCTTCCAAATTTTGTATATAGGAAAAGAAAGATGTAAAGTACTCAGATTGGGCTTGGTTGCTTTGGCTAGGTCAATAAGTCGAGAGATCTGCCCATGAATACTAAATACAAAATACATTCTGTTCCCTTTTCAAACCGAGTTGCTTCTCAGCTACTCCAAAGAATCATACAGTCATTCCTATACAACGAGTGAAAACCCAATTAATATCACACTCAACCTGTCCAGATTCAAACAGCCCCCTCAAAGTGCGGATTAAAATCATACGTCTGATGCCTCTCATCATCCTCCCACACCAGCTCCCCTTTCTCAGCATGAATCTTGAAATGTGACTCCTTCAACTTCCTAAGCGCATCACCAGACAGACCCTCCATGTCCTTGCCGGTGTAGACAAGCGCCTTGTTGCGTCCCTTGAAGCAATTCTTAGTCTGGTCGCCGTGGTTGTTCCCAGGCTCGTATGTAGAGAATGTCTGGAGACGATCCAGCAATGACTGGTGCAGGACTGCACCGCGTGGGATGTCGCGGTATGAGCCACCGTTGGGAGGGAACGTTACGGCTTTCCACCCCAAGAACTTGACGTTCTTGTTGGTAGTGTCGTCAAGTTCCCAGCGGGTTAGGAAAGGAAGCCATTCTGAGATACGTTAGTTCTGATTTTGAAGGATTAGTGTAGCAGTCTTACCCATGAATTTCCACATAAGAACCTTGACGAATCCAGTTCCATAGCCAAAGGCAAGACAATCATGCATGAATCCGTGAGTTGCTTCCACTCTCCGCGCGGGATCCTTCATGGTTTGTTCAAACGGCTCAAGGCTATGACACCAATGCACTCCAGCCTGGAGACTTGTATTCTTCTCCCCACACTTCTTGACTTCACGAATCATCCACTCAAGAGGAATGTCACTCATCTGCAGCCAATCGTCGTTGACGTCCGTACTCGCCTGGTCAGCCTTCCACGTCTTGAAGAAGTTCTTGATACGGCCCCAGAGGGAAAGCTTCTGAGCTTCAGGCTTTCCATTGGGAGCTACCCCATTGGCGTTGCATAGGAGGGGGGTTCGGGAGTTGATCTCCTGCTCCTCTGCTACCTGGACGGGCCAGCCGCCACCAACATCGCCGTGGTTACCGGGAAACCAGACCTCTTTGATGTCTTCTTCGGCAGCGGGCTTGTGGTTGTGGATAGCAGCTCTGATGTCCTGGGCGAGAAGAGCAGGTTTGAACTTGACACGGCGCTCATCAACAGCCACTGCGTGGCGGACATGAGTAGCCGTGCCGGTAACAGGAACAGGCATACGAGCTTTACGCTCCAGAACAGCAACAGAGGCAACACAATCCCAGATGCCCAGGAAGAACACCTTGATATTCTCCTCCTCGCCATCTGCGCCTGTCTCCTTACGACAGAAAGTCTGGCTAAAAGCATCAATCTCGTTAGAGGCCTGCCTGGTTTCCTTGCTGACATCAGAAGGTTCCTGGCCGGGCAGACGAACAGTGTCAGCGGGGTGATTAGCATCTACCTCTGAGCTGGCGTGCTTGTGGGCACACTGGGCATTCTCGCTGTCATTTATCTCGCCTTGGAGATGGCGCTGGTACAGACGGTAGGCAAAGGGGACCATTTCCTCGTTGCCTTTGCAGAGAAGGCCAACCTTGTTGACCATCCTAGCGAGGAACTTGGCAGTGTATGCGCCTCGGCTGAAGCCGAAGACATAGATCTTTGCTCCCTTATATATGTTAGTATTGCTAGTGAGGCACCTGGAGGAGATTAAGCTTACAGGTTCGTAGTAACGCATGAGGAAGCGGTAGCCAGCAATGACATGAGCGTCGAAAGTAGTTCCAAAGCCTGAATCAATTGTCTTTGAAATATTACTAGCGATCTCACCAAGATAGGTCTTGTTCACCGACTGCTCATTGATATCATAGGTACCAATGCCCGCTAAAACATCATCAGCCCTGATATCAATCAGCAAAGCAAACCCTTACTCTGATAGTAGTGGAACTGGCTCGGATGGTTACGATCCAACTTGCGAAGAATCTTGACCACATTGGTATCCGCATTAGAGCCACTAAAGGTATTCCCCGTGCCATCGAAGCAAAGGATGAGCTTCTTAGGCTCAGAAGAGTCGTAGTTCTCAGCGTGAGGCATCTTGAAATTTCAGAAACAAAAGAACTTGAATTTGGAGAATAGCAAGAATGAAAAAGAACTAGGATTCCCCAGGTGAGACGAAGGGGGGTCTTCAGCGTCTCGGCGGCCAACACAGCTTCCTTTATGCGGACACGGCAAACTCCCCCTTTTTTCCCTCTTATCTCGTTAATTACTCCGTGTCTACTTCAAAGGGAACACCCTCGCCGAGTGGTGTGCTGCAGAGAGTTTCTCGGACTGCGAGTTGGTGTAGCCTCAGACATGGTCGCTGACGTGGAAGGGAGAAAAGTATAGTAAGTACCTTTGCGGTATACTCTCTACATTACATGCTATCACATGAAAAAGCCCCCTTTTTGAAATGTCTGCGTTGTAGTCTCTTGCCTCGTTGTGAAATACCTGAGAGAAACACATCATGTAGAGTTCCCCCCATCGGAGAATATCGATTCGCCAATCTAATGTCTCAATGCTCTCTCAGCAAGCCACAAGTTTCTAGGAGGTGCCTTTTTCATGCCAACAGCACCTCTATTTCCTCACCAAGAGTGAAAAGTTTAGGTAAGCCACAACGGTAGATCACCTTAAGAAAAGAGCACGGCAAAAAATTCAAATGCCGTGATACGTTGAGCTGCGGGTTTTGGGCTTTTATCCGCTTACGAACAGTTGCAGTTTGTTCAGCTCGCCACAAACTCTCGATGTGCCTCTTACAGATGCGGGGAGGGCGATGCATGCATCCGCTGGTGAAAGTCGGTGACTGTGACACTGCATGATTAGTATTGGCACATTAAACATTTGGACCCTGATGTTTTGGTTCATCTGCTTTGAGGAGGAGCTTTTGTAGGCATTGTTGGACTGGTTTGTGATACTTCTTGGTACATAACATTCGAACTGTTTATCGGTACCCTCTCTTATTAGTAGATCAGTGGCTAAAGGTATTGCTTACGGGCACTCAGCTGCAAGTCAGACTGAAAGCAAGCATATCAAGCATTGGCTTTGCTTTTTCCACATCTCAACCGAATATCAAAAAGCAACTGAGAGAGCTCAGTAAGACAAAAGGTCAATTCCCCTCCTCCAACAAGCAAATCACAACTTGACAAGCACGGCACAAAAGCTGTATGTCTCAGAACCCCTCACTTGACATCGATACACAAAGAATGCTCTCTACGAGACAAATTCCTAGGTGAACGGCCTCTGTCTCACAGTCTTGCGAGATTCATCAGCCTGGGCATCCGCACGGCACAAAACGCCAGTCAGCAATATATGAGACACACCTAACGACGGCAGATATACCGACCAATCATGGGCAGTCGGTATTTGATTATTCTCAACGACCCCGCGCTCTATTATTGACCGGAACGGACCGTCTGCAGTGGTTGTTGTACTAGATAATTAGTGACGAGAGGGAAACTCGGTGCGTGAACCTACTATTGATACAAGACTCAAAGTCTGTTCTTAGTGAGTTCAGCTGAGATAAAGTATCAGCCTAAACCAATCAGGTAACTACTTGTGCCAAGACATGTAATAATGATGTGATGGCCTTGTCCAATACATCCAAGGAGGGTAAACAATGTGTGCCGCTTCAGTATCATTGCCGCTCAAGAAAATGATCTGCATATGGCGTTGAGGCCCTTATCTCACATGCCACCCACATAACGCCCAGACACCCTCTTTTCCGAACTGGCTAGATCTTGCATCTCAGGGTTTCACGAGAAACAGCTTCCAAGACATGACACTCTGCAGTTTGGAACCCCTCTTCTCACAGCTCCAGCTAAAGGAATTGCTGTTGGGGCGAATCAGGTCTTGATACATAGTCTGCAGGGCCTCGCCGCCAGCCGGCATCGCCATTGCTGCATGAAAGCGCAACAGACATTGGTTTTACAACAAGTGCCATTGGACAGGAAGATACTCGATATGCATATCAGGCTTTTGTTTCACGAAAATTACTCTGCTTAACACGCCACTTACCTCAATGCATCAACCGAGGGGAACCGAGTCCGCGATGATGTTACTCATGAAAGAGACTGACTAATAAGCTACTTACTATAAATGAAGACACAAAAAGGCCCTAGCGAAGGAATGAGAATTCACTCTTGCTCTCTCCCATCTCCCATCCCCCATACTACCTCCTTCCAAGTCAATTAGACTTGGGCCTCCATCATGTCGTTCGATGAAAAGTACCAGGCCGGAGAGTCCTACAAGACCTCCAAGGAAGACCCGTCGAGTCTTCTGGACAACCCAGAAAAGCTCGTTGCGGACCTCATGAAGGACTTTGCTGGTGTTCGAAGCCAAGCCAGTCCCGCCGAACTCCTAGGTCTTGTCAAGCAGCTCCTCCAGAAGGGACAGCCTCTTGATGATAAGAAGGGGTAAGACACCAAACAATACTGCGATCGCAGCGTGACTAACGGATACTAGCACAACTGAGCTTCTCATTGGAATCCTTACTTCCCTCCCTGCCTCCTCCAAGGCCCGTACAGCTCTCACGAACAAGCTCATTGACACACTCTGGGGCAACCTCCAACACCCTCCCCTGAGCTACGTCGGCGGCGACGTCAAGTACGAAGCCGTCAACGACGAGAAGCCTGCCCACAAGCACAACTGCGATGAGTATGACACCATCGAATTCAAGGTACCCGGCACCGATGTTCTGCTCCGAGAGCAGGTCCCCCAAGCCCCCAATGGTCTTCACCAGTACCGTATGCCTGACGGGAGCTTCAACAACATCCTCGAGCCTAACCTCGGCAGGGCTGGTACACCCTATGCTAAGTCTGTCAAGTCTGAGAAGCGCCTTCATGGTGTCAAGCCAGACCCTGGCCTGCTCTTCGATCTCCTCATGGCTCGTGACGACAACACCTTCAAAGAGAACCCAGCTGGTATCTCGTCCATGCTGTTCTACCACGCTGCTATCATCATCCATGATATCTTTCGTACCAACCGCACAGACATGAACAAGTCCGATACGTCCTCATACCTTGATCTAGCACCTTTGTATGGCTCGTCTCTCAAGGACCAGCTTGAGATTCGAACCATGAAGGAAGGCAAGATCAAGCCTGATACCTTCCATGAGAAGCGTCTCCTTGGTCAACCCGCTGGTGTCAACGTCATGCTTGTCCTGTACAGTCGCTTCCACAACTACGTCGCCGACATCTTGCTCAAGATCAACGAGAACGGACGCTTCACACTGTCGACACCTCCCAATGCTACAGACGTGGAAAAGGCCAAGGCCATCGCTAAGCAGGACCATGATCTCTTCAACGTCGCCCGTCTCATCACAGGTGGTTTGTACATCAACATCTCCTTGCACGACTACCTCCGCGCCATCACCAACACCCACCACTCCGCCAGTGACTGGACTCTAGATCCACGAGTTGCCATTGACAAGCAATTCGACGGAGACGGCGTTCCTCGCGGTGTCGGCAACCAAGTCAGCGTTGAGTTCAACCTGCTCTACCGCTTCCACTCTTGTATCTCCAAGCGAGACGAGCGGTGGATCAACGAGTTCTTCCTCAAGCTCTTCCCCGGGCGCAAGGCTGAAGATCTGCAGGACGTCAGCTGGACTGAACTCGGCCAGGCTCTTCTCACCTTTGAGCAGAACACCCCCAAAGATCCCAGCGTGCGTACCTTTGATGGCCTAGAGCGTCAGGCAGATGGCACCTTCAAGGACGAGGATCTTGTCCGCATTCTCAAGACTGCGATGGAAGATCCTGCTGGTACCTTTGGCGCTCGCATGGTTCCCAAGGCCCTCAAGGTCGTCGAAGTCCTCGGCATCATCCAGGGCCGTAAGTGGCAGTGCGCGTCCCTCAATGAGTTCCGCGAGTTCTTCGGACTTAAGCGCTACGAGCAGTTCAGCGATGTCAATTCTAATCCTGAGATTGCCAACATTCTTGAGAAGCTGTACACAGACCCTGATATGATTGAGCTCTACCCTGGCCTCATGGTAGAGGATATCAAGCCCCAGCGCAACACAGGCTCTGGTATCATGCCGACATACTCCGTTGGTCGAGCTGTTCTTTCTGATGCTGTGACACTCGTACGCTCGGATAGGTTCAACACTATCGACTACACCGTATCTAACCTCACTGCCTGGGGTTACAACGAAGTACAGCAAGACTACAAGACCCTCGGCGGATCAATGCTATACAAGCTTATCCAGCGAGGTGTTCCAAACTGGTTCCCTTTCAACTCCGTTGCTGTGATGCAGCCCATGTACACAAAGAGCGCCAACGAGAAGATTGCAAAGGAGATTGGTACTTTTGACCAATTCACGCTCGACGACCCCAAGCCAGCCCCCAAGACAGCCGTCTTCACCACAAACAGCGCTATCAAACAGGTCCTCGGCAACCCCAAACAATATGTCGTTCCCTGGCTCAAGGCCTTGAACAATCTCTTCCCTGGAAAGAAGGACTACAGCTGGTTCATGCTCGCGGGCGATCAGCCGCAGAACTACAAGCATCGCACTGACTTCGCCAAAGCGATGAGCAAGGTCCCCAATCTCCACGACGCCATCCACGAGTTCATCGAGCGCCAAGGTGCCAAGCTCATCAAGAAGGAGTCCTTCAACCTTAAGAAGGGTCTCGACCAGATCGACATCATCCGAGACGTCGCCATCCCTCTAAACACACAGCTCCTTGCTGATCTGTTCTACTTTGATCTGCGAACAGAAGAGAACCCTGATGGTAAGCTCGGCGTCGCAGAGCTGTACCGCAGCCTTCTCGACATCCGCATCTGGGGCGTCAATAACAATGATCCCGCTCAGGCGTGGAACCGACGCCGTCGCGCTCAAGAAGGTGTCAAGACTGTTGCTGAGACCACAAAGAAACTTGTATCTGAGGCCGAGATTGGACGCCCGAGAGGTATTGGTCTGGTATCTGCCGTTGCTAACAGGATCGGCGCCAAATCATACCTCAAGAAGGACTCACTACGATCTTGCGGTCTCAAGCTTGTGGAAGAGCTTCTGGCGCAGGGCAACAACATTGATCAGGTTGTTGATAACCTCTGGCTCACGTCTTTTGGAGGCATCGGTGTACCAGTTACTGCTGTAAGTCTGCTTCTGCTTGCATATAAATCAACGTCTGTACTAATTGACTCTTGCGCAGTTCTACGAGGTGCTCTCCTACTTCCTAAAGCCGGAGAACGAGTCCATCTGGGCTGAAGTCCAAGCCATTGCGCAAAAGGGTGACGACGCGGCCCTCCATGCCTACGTTGCTGAGGCTCAACGAATGACAACTTCGCAACGCAACGTGCGCATCGCAACAGCACCAGGTGAAATCGACGGCCAAACTATCCAGCCCGGCACTGCCGTGGTACTCCTACTGGTAAGTTCCACCGCCCTTCAACAAGAATATGAGATATCTAACCATTCAACAGGGCGAGGCTGGCCGCAACACCAAGGAGACCCCTGATGCAGACAAGTTCAACGCCCAGCGCAAGAAATCCGACGTTTCCGCCTTCAGCTACGGCCAACACGAATGCTTCGCCCGGGAAATCGCGCTCGCTTTCATCGTGGGTCTCATCAAGCTTGTAGCCGACCTCAAGGAACTCCGTCCTGCGCCCGGTGCCATGGGCCAAGTCAAGACCATCCGCGTGGGTACAGAGAAGGCCTACCTCAACGACAGCTGGTCGTACCTCAGCTTTGATGCCAACAGTAAGTTTCCCACGCCATCTATTCACCGCCTAGTTGTACTGACGCTGCGATAGCCTGGAAAGTGCACTTCAATGGTCATGGAAAGGGTACCTTTGAGGGTGAGAGGACTCCTACCAAGAGTACACCAATCCAGGAGTACTACTCTTTACTTCAGAAGCGCAAGGATGAGTTTTTGGGTCGCTAGTAGCGTGTGTAGCTTATCGCTTGTTTCTTGATGGAGCGAGTAGACTTTGAACGCATCACTTCAATTCGTTAAAGCATTTCCATGTGTCAGTGTCATTAATGCACAAGTGATGAATCTCCAACCATGTCGAACTTCGAACAGAGACCTTTCACTGTGTCTGTGACTGTTGAATGAAGTAGCACATTTAGTACTTGGTAGATAGTTAGATACGGTGATGGAGTATGATCCTGTGTAGGCAGCGCATTCCAGCTCGTCTGCTAACTTTAAGCCTTCTCTGACCTTTTTACCTGATATATCTTGCTTAAATCATCGTGTATAAAGCTCTGTTGCCCCCTCTATTGGAATACTATGGAAGTAGACATTTCCTTGAGTCCTCCATGTCCTCTGCCACTCTCGGTCGCCTGCGAGAGGGGTTATTTGGGTTGAGCCCCAGATGTAGTTGCTTCTCCAGAACAAATATCGTGTTCCAGGGCCTCGTACCTGCCGACTTGAAAGTTTCAGACATGACTGACGTGTCCTGATACTGAGTGTGCTCAGAAGAAAGCTTCTCGTCCACACACAGCTGAGCGCAGTATATGCTTTTCCATTACAAACTCTATGCGTACTCGAGCAGGTTCATTACCCAATCAAACACCCTGAGTTCAAGATACTCTACCTTCGAAACGGCTATATAAAAGCTCTTAAAATCTTGTTTATGCTCTGAATTTGCCTATGAATCAGTGTCTAGTGCAGGTTTTCCAACTTGGAATTTCTTTATCACTCATCAATTCACCCACATCACCGAATCAACATCACCGAATCAATATCACTTCACCATTTTCTACCCACACAAGACATCATCCACAAGAAAATGTCTATCCCCTACCGATTCCATCCTCCGCCATATACTGGCTGGCCAACCAAAGCCGCTGCGGCCCCCGAACGCATCGACCTCGAGAAGGGCATGTCAGAATCTGGGGCCGACCCAACGAACGAACAAGGAGCAACCGAAACATCCGAGACCTCGATCTGTGGCCTATTCTATTTTACCACCACCAGGTGTCCACACGAACATAGCCTTACTCTGACAGCAAGCGCCGGTGGAGTCGTTTTTTTGTTTACTCTTTTGTTTATTATGTGGCTACTAGCTGTGCTATTTATTCTTCGGGTTATGGAACTCATACGTGAGCTCTAGTTAAGGGGCAGCAGCCTGAGTACAACAAAGTCTTCTGGTCGCTGCATCTCGGGTGATGGAAAAGGAGTAGGGTTTCGGTCAAAGCGGGTTTTGGTTTTCCCTCGGCACAGCAATAAAAACACAAATTGAAGCTACAAACTCCAGGAGATAGTTTACATGAGTCATTCAATCAATTCAAGTCTATTATAATTTAGAAGAATCCAGTGCTGTATGCCCTAATTTCAGGTAAGGCTCATACAACCACCTCAAGCATGAGGTGGTCCCCGATACAGTATTTAAATCATGGCACGGAGTCCCAGCTTGATTTTGATGATAATGTTTGTCAGTCTATCTTCTTGAACTCATCCATCCGTTCCTAATACTAAGAGTTAGGTACGGCTCTAAATAAGCTGTAACCTCTGACAAGATTCTACACACCAACCCCCTGAAACGCCGACATACCACAAATCCATCGATTGAGATCAAAAGCCCCTTTACCAAAGATCTGTGTTGCCCATGATACCCGGGTTGTATTCAATGCCGTGAGTTTCTGACGTTGTTTTCCAAGAATTCCACGCTTCTTTACTGAGTCTGAACTTGCCCAGATTCTCATACACCGTCAAGCCTTCGTTGGGGTCATCGGATTGTTTGCTGAAAGTGAACCCTCCAAAACCTTTGCCTGGGGAATGACATGAGAAGTATACTATATTTGGCGTACGACCGACACTTCGTGCTGCTGCGATATGAAAACGATCCATGGCTTTCTGACGAGACTTCTGTCTGCGTTTGCGTCTACCGGCCCGCCTAGTACCACGGTTATTTCTCTCATTACTGTTTGAGAGATCAGGGCCTCCAACGTCTTGACGCCAATGTGTTCCAAATGGGAATACAAGGTCGTCCCCATCAACCATCAGTTTCTTGTAGCGATAGTCGCTAAGGAAATTGATTTCGAGTCTCTTCAATGTTGGGCAATGGATGAGATCTTCTTGTGATCCATGCGTGGGACAGAACATGTTGCTGTCGACACTGGCTTTAACGAAGACCTCAATGATACCGTCCCTTTGGATTAATCGACGAACACCTTGGCTGAAGATATCGCCTGGCAAACCAGTGTGCATGCGTTCCCTAGCGTGGTAAGAACGGTTACATGGAGGGCTGAAGATATCAAGATGAACTTTTGTGAGAGACTTGAGCAATAGATCTAGAGACCGGCCAAGATCTAGGGTACAGTTAGAAAGAGCCAGTTGTGGGTGATTGACGGTGAAGGACTCACTAGATCGATCTTTAACTTGGACAGAGCGACTTCGGTCCAGTCTATCTAGCATAATCCAATATACTTCATCCAGCCGCGTCATCTTGCTGGCGAGACGACAGTAGGTCTGGGATGAAAGCCAAGTCATGTGATGGTAGAAGCAATCAAAGGTCGATACCATAGGCAATTTAGGGAGACTTTCCCAGTTTGCATCGAGTTAGATGAAGTCCATGTCATGAGCCTTACAGGATTCGCTACAAAACTCTTCTGATCCTGTTGTAAGTTTGACATGAGGTCTTTCGAGGCGGGGAAGGTGTTTGAGAAACTCGAATATCTGGTGAATAGTTTTGTTGAAGTGACTCTCAACAACTTGACGATCAAGATCATCTTTGTCCCAATTGAAGCAAAAGTGATGGGGTAAGTCAAGACACACATCTCGAGTATTCAATAGCCCCTCGGATGCATAATATTTGCCTTCAAGAGCCTCCAAGACTCTTTCCGGCGTAATAACGAGTTCTCGGAAGGTAATTCGTTCGATCAAAGGCTTCCATTTGCGAGATACTGCAGCAAGTGGACCGATTGCGTTCACTGACTTCGGAGGCTTTTCGCAAGACAGAGGGGCTCCCCAGATGAGCTCAATGATTTCATCAACGATCTCAGACGGTAGGGGTTCGACCGGATCTGACGAAAGCATCATGGTGATGCGTGCCTGGCGTGAGTTGTAGGTGCTGAGTTGAAATTGCGGTATGAGATTTTGGTGGTTGCTAGGGGAATATAAAGTAAGGAGGAGCCTTTGGTCTGGGCGAACTGGTTGCAGGAGTAGGTAGGCAGCCGTGGTGAATGGCAGGTGCACGTGATTCTGCGGCAACCTGCAGGGCCAGTAACATGAAACTGCAATATACCTAGAGGTATATAGGTAGAGATGAATTAGGTATGAAAGAAGTGACGTTGGTATGGGAAGCCTCCAGGTTGTCAGTGGTGGGCAGTGTCGCGGAGGTCAACTAGCCAGTTGTTCCAGGATCAACTAACAAATACCACAAAACCACTGCTGAACTAGTGTGATCTAGTACTTTGAAAGACGTTGACTCAAACTCATCAGCAGAAGGCTCAAGTATTTGTTACGCTGGCCATGTTTCCATGCTAGCTGGACGGATCTGTGTAACAGGGCAAGCTGAGTACCTATGTGTTCAGCTTTGGAAGACGACAAAGAATAATTTCTCTAAATTAAACAGAGTTTTGCAGGTGATAAACAAGGTACCGATTTCATAAGAGCGGTGTGTTGAGTTTGGCTGGGTTGACTCTTTGTAGTAGAATAGATGTGTGGTCCATTCGAATCTGTAGAACAAAGACACTCATTCCAACAGCGGCCTCAACAACTCATCTCTGGCGGGTGGTCAAACCATCTACAGTGATATTTATCGATCAATCATTTTCTCAACTCTATTCCTCTGGTTCTGTTTGTTGAGTTCTTTCGGAGATGGTTATCGTCCAAGGTAATCTGGGACAGTATCAATGTAAAGACATCGCGAATCCTGGTCGGCCTCAATGCGGCATGGCCGTGAAAGGCCACAATCAATATACAGCAAAAAAGCACTTAGCAATTAATTGCCTACCAACGACTCATGTATACAGAGATTCCCGGCACAATGGTTGGCGGAAAAGCACAGGCAGTCTCACAGTTACATGTTGCCAAACACGAGATGACGAGCAGCATAATTGGTCTAAAAGTAACAAGAAATGATCAATTCAGTTTAATTAACTACTTTGCATAACTTCATCACATCCCTAACCCCATACCCCGACCTCAACTCCATTAACGACATTAATAAGTGGTAAGGCTAGGCGTGCTGGGGTCCTGAGGGAACGAGAACTTGGTCTCGACAAACACCTTCTGCATGCCATCTTCCCTCTTCTCGAACTTGTAGTACACCTGATCCAAGTCCACGAGTCTAACACGGTGGGAGATCATCTGACCGGGGTCGAGCTCGCCCTTCTGGATCATTTCCAGAAGCTCGTGCCAGTACTTGTGGACGGGCGCTTGGCCGTTGCCGATGAGGCGAATGCCACGCTCCATGAGGGAGCCGATGTTGAAGTGGTTTGTCTAAGATTCTTGGTTAGCCGTGGTCATATTGATCGTATGATGGTAAACTTACGTATCCGACGTAAACACCGGTGACACCGCAGCGTCCGTAGTTGCGCACACCCTCGATCATCTCGTTGATGATCTCGCTTGTGTCGGTCTCAGCACCAATGGCCATCTCGACCCAGTGCATCCAGCCCTTGGCATATTCGCCAGCCGCACACTCAATCGCGCAGTCGGGGCCACGGTTGTTAGTCAGCTCCTTGAGACGGCTCACAACGGTGGGCTTGTTGGTGACGCCGTGCGACAGTTTCTTGTAGTCGACAAGCTCAAGCTTATCGTTGTGCTCGGCAGGCCAACGTTCGCGAATGAAGGTCAGACGAGGCTCGGTGTCGACAAAGATGATCTTGCTTGCGCCCTCCTTCACGGCAAAGATACCAGCCATTTGACCGATAGGACCGGCACCAAAGATGGCGACTGAGTCGTTGGGGTAGACTGCTGTGTCCTTGACGGCGTTGTAAGATGTCGCCAATACATCAGACAAGTAAAGACCTAGGCAATTTAGCGCAGCTCAGAAAATATAGAGATGAAGACTTACCCTTCTCATCAGTAACATCATCAGGAATCTCCAACAAGTTCACGTCGCCCAGGGGTACGCGCACGTATTCAGCCTGGCCACCAGCAAAGCCGCCAGTGAAATGCGAGTATCCAAACATACCCGCCGTACGTCCACCGTACATGGCATTCTCAAGCGTGTTGGAGTTCGTCTTCTCGCACTGCGACGAGAGCTTCTGTTTGCAGAAGAAGCAGTCTCCACAGGCAATCTGGAACGAAGCGACGTATCGCTTGCCGACTTTGATGCCCCTGGCGGCAGCGTCAGCGCCGACTTGGTCCACGACACCACAGAACTCATGACCGAGGATGTCACCCTCGGCAAGCTCGATGACTGTGCCGTGGAGGAGATGCAAGTCTGAGCCGCAGACGGTGCTGCCTGTGACCTTGAGAATGACATCGCGGTCTTCAATAATCTTGGGCTTGGGAGCGTCGACTGTGCTTGTTAGTACTATGTATGTTATTGTTTAGCGAGTGGGGAGTCTAGCACGCACTGATTTGGACCTTGTTCTTGGCAATCCAGGCCAAAGCCTTCATGGTCTCGCCAGATTCGCCCGTCTCACGGTAAGATGTGACATCCTGCGCCGTGACGGCGTTATCGTCGTGTCCAATGGCCTTTTCGACCTGATAAGCTGCTTTAGATGCCATTTTTAAAGATATGTGTAAATATTATATCTGAATATTCCCAGAACCTTGATGGCAGACTTCTGGCTATTTAACATAGGCTTGAATTCTCATGACTTCATATCGTAGACCTCCACCCGTCATAGGTGGTAATAGGTGGTAATAGGTGGTATTCACTACCACAGTTCGTCAGCATGACAAAGTACCGTGGTGGAGTTGATGCATTCATGACGATCCATGTCTCGACGTCATCGACTTTCGCGAATGGCATCGAGAATCGCGGGGTTTTGACATAAGACGTTGAATTTTAGTGGACACCCGGAATTATCTTCTGAACTAAGCTTGTCGCCGGTGAAACAATTTCCTATTCTGTGCCTATCTATCATCTCGATCTAAAGTCATAGCCTCATCATAGTTTGACCCGATCTGCTGGTTCCCGTTGCCAAGTCTTAGTAGCAACACCAACTTTTGCACTACGCCAGACTGGCCCCGTTTTGAAGCTCCGTCTTGGTGGGCATCTTGTTTACACGCATTAACTCTGCACTCTGAGCCATAGCAGGATCTTTACCCATGCTCGCCATTGCGACAACCGTCTCGCCCTTGCAGTAGTAAGCCACGAACTTATTCTCGGCTGGGTTGCCGTCAAGAATCAGGTCGTCCCATCCAGAAGCCATTGTGTTACCGCAGTATCGGAGTTGAGCTCCCAGTGCTGACCAGAAGATGGGGATGAAGTGCTCAGTCTTGCCACCTGGGTTGACAATGTGATTTGCGACGACGCGACCCGCCTTCTGAGCAACGTTCCAATGCTCGATGCGTACGGGTTTGCCCTCGCCTCCAGGTCCATGGTAGGGGAACGTAGCAATGTCGCCAATTGCGTAAACATCCTTCAGGCCTTCAATGGAGTAGTCGTCACCTGTCTTGATGGATCCATCGTCCTCTAGCTTGATGCTGCTGTTGTTCTTGAGGTATTGGGTTGCGGGGGAAACACCCACACCAAGAACGACCAGATCTGCTTCCAGTTTGGTGCCGTCCTTGAGACACACGTAACCGACCTTAGATGAGTCTGATACGGAGGGTTCAGCCTTATCGACGCTTGCGCCCATGTAAAACTTCACACCCTTGCCTTCAATTGACTTTTGGAGACCTGCGCCGACTTTCTCGCCAAGTACTCGCTCAAGAGGGACATTCTCCATACCGATGACGGTAACATCGTTGTCGCTAGCTGTAGCAACTGCCAGCTCTATTCCGATGAATGAAGATCCAACAACAACGATCTTCTTGCCCTTGTCGCCAATCTGGTTCACAATCTTCTTTGTGTCGTGAACATTTCGAAGAGTAAAGATGTTTTCAAGGTCCTTGAATCCCTCGAGAGGCAGTCGCTTAGGAGTTCCGCCTGTAGCAAGGACCAGTTTAGTGTAGTTGATCTTCTCACCTTCGTTAGTCGTAACGAAGCGACCCGAAAAGTCGACATTGTTGACCTTGCCATTGACAAACTTGATGGATCCACCTTCGTAGAAATCCTTGTTTCGCCAGGTCAATTTAGTAAGGTCGGTCATAAGAGCCTTGCTAAGCTTTGTTCGATCGATGGGATGGTACCCTTCATTGGAGATGACGGTGATGCCCCCTTTGTAGCCGTTCTCACGAAGACTCTCTGTAACACCGAGTGTGCCCGAGCCACCACCGACAACGACAACATGTTCGTCCTGGACACTTCCGAAGCCCTTGCAAGTGACATTGGGCTGTCTTTTGGATGACTTGATTGCGCTCTCCTCACCGGTAAGATATACAGCACCGTCTCGTTCGGCAACTTGGAATACGGGGAGATGGTCGAGCGCAGGGGCGTCTTCGATGTCACCAGTCTTTGCGTTGAAACAGGCTAAAGACGATCAATTAGTATACGCACGAATGGATCCAACCTACAACCAGTACTTACCTCCGTGCCAGGGGCATGTGATGCGGCCATCGCTGGTCAAAACACCTTTAGCAAGAGGCGCGCCATAGTGGGTGCACTTTGCACCCAGAGCTCGAGTCTCTCCTCCTGTGTTCACAAGCAGGACCTTGCCATTTTCGATACCTTCAACCTCAACCTCCTGCTTGGAGCCGGGAGAGATGGAGAGCGACGAGAGGCCCTTGAGTTTGTATTCTTGAGACATTGGTCTGTAGATGGAGAAAGATCTTGCTAGGGGAAGTAGGCGGGGAGTCTGTATCCGAGCTGTGCGAAAGCTTTGGAGTAACCTAGGGTATGGACGCATCAAGAGGTCTTAAGGGCAGAATAAAGACAGGCTCTGGGGATGGGGGTGATATGGAATCTGCGGGATACCGAGAGGGAGGAAAGGCCGGGAGATGCAGAAGAGGGAACATGGCGCAATCAATGGGCAACCACAGAGGTTACTCCCTAACAAACGCAAGCATCACCACCAAAGAAGTTCCGAATCATCCATGCTTGCGATAATGTGGGGGATGACAATGAAAGAGACGTGAGTGGTCGAAGCTCTGAAGTTGAGCTCGTGTATGACGACATGCCGACGTTGGGAGCCGATTCTGCTGTTAGTGCTGCACTACGACGACATGTTCGTGTAAGCAGAACCCCGCAAAGAGCTGTTAGTGAGGAAGCATCATGCCATTATCAAGTGCCGGCGTGGAATAGACTAGGCGGTGAATGATAGGGTCATGATGAATCAGAGATTAATTGCTAACTGCCGAGTTCACGAAAAGATTTGATCGTGAAAGACTGACAGCTAGCTACCTACCCTAGACGACGATGACAACAATCACGTGCATCTTATCAGCTTATCTCACATCGGCGCTAACCTGTCGTTTTCGTCCCATACCTAAAGTGGTACCCAGAAAAGGTGTGACAGACACCTTGACCCAACGTCCAATCAGGCGCGAAAAGGAAATGAAGGAATCGCGAGCGTTCAACACGTCTTCCCTGCAACCTTGACACGCTAACCCGGATGAGGTCCCGTGCTCCTGATGGAAGCCTAAGATTGATCAGAAAATTCGCTTGATCCCCTGTACGAACAGCGCTGTGCAGTCGTTCGTAGCCTGTGAGTGTAACCCTGTCAAGCTTGTATCTTGCTCACATGGCTTGTGGAAGTGGCTGGTTTTGGCCTGTTTGGCGGCCTCATCTTCCTTGGTTATTCAATGGCATACGCAAACAGTACCCCCGTTACTACTGTCATCGCTTTCTTTGCATCAGAAGATTTATCCTTTGTCAATATTAATACCAGAACAACTGTCGGCAATCCCACTAAGTCAGGAACAGAACCCACACCTACCGGGATTAGACTCGAGCGGGAGCCCACACCAATACCAATCAGAACTATAGTCCACAGCCAATTATACACAAAGACCCTCTTTGTTTGGCCTCAACAAGACGGAGTAAACACAGGGCTCCCATCAACACGCATTCGACCATCTGTGAGAGAACCGTTTTTGGGTCTCGGTTTTGTCTTGTCCTGCTACCAACTCAATATCGACGACCGACGAATCATGCTCTGAACTTCTCACCACCTCAAGTCCTTATCCCTTCTACCGACCTACTATCATGTTGCCGACCGATCTCATCTCCTCCTCCGCCGCGCTCGTTATTCTTTGTGAATCCTGCATCTTATTACGATAATCAAACCTTTCAAAGGCCTCTCCATCTCCCGTTTCGCTCCCGTCCATCATGGAGAGGCCGGATCTTAATCCGGAGCCGCACCTCCCTGAAATGACTTGCTGCTGTGGACGAATCGATTGTGCTCTTCTCAAGAAAAACTGCAGCATTCTGGAGACAGTGGAAAAGGATGTCCATACTGCTGCACAACTCGGCCAGGTAAGTTAAAATATACCAATCTTGGGGCATTCCTACTGTTTTATATGGACCGTTTTCCCACCGCCTAAACACCCGCGTGTGCCTGCATACCAGCCCCCGCTAGACACGTCAATGCCCCATCAGTCGCTGACTTGTCTTGTCTCCCTTGTAGGCCCTGCTCGCCCGACATGAAGCATATATGGCCGACGCTGAGAGAGATCGTCTTGGTTTTACATCCCGGATAGAGCATCTGGAGATGGCTAAGCAGGAGCTCGAGGCCGAGAATGCCCTGAAAATCGAGGAAAACAGGAACTTGCTCGATCAGCTTGAGCTGCTCAACAGTACCGTTTCCGACTCCGACACCAAGATCAAAGCCCTCGAGGCGAGTTTGCTTTCTTCACAGCAAGCCGTCCGACGACTCGAATCTGCCGCCTTACGAGCCGAAGATGCCGAGCGTCACATTTCCCTCTTGGAACTTGAACAAGATGACCTCTATCACGAATTGAGGACGAGCAAGGAAGATGCTCGATCACATGCGCAGCGTTGCAAGGAAGCGCAGCGTGGTATCATGGATATGCAAGATCAACTGGAGCGGATGGAGGAAGAGGCCCGCGAAGAACGGGAGAGACATGCCGAAGTGGTTGGGCGAATGGCCCGGCAACGTGAAGTTGAAAAGCAACTCAACTCGGCCGCAGGCCGTCTCAAAGATGCAGCTGCATCTAAGACACTGCAGAACCCGAAGCCGGGTAACCCTGTTGTCAATCATTTTGTTCGAGATCTTCTTCAGGACAATGCCAACCTGCAGTTGGGCATGGCTGAGCTACGGGAGATGCTTCTCAACTCCAATGATGAGATACAGTCATTGCGGGAACAGCTTGTGACCCATCAGCCTCTTATCCAAAGTGGTACCTCAACACTCAAGGACGAACTCGAAGCTTATGAGCCTCCCACCACCCCTCGAGTTTCTCAAGAACTCCATATCCACCACCACTACCACGTCACGCCCAAGGTTGACAAAACCAAGATCAGGAGGAAGCGTGCAAGCCTAAACTCGAGTATCTTCTCCCCCTCAACGGCCTCTGGCGCTTCTACGCCCAGAACTTCAGGACGATGGAGTTTGGGTCCTGCCTTGCCTGCCATTGGCCCCATGAACACCCAAGAGCCCAATTCTGTCATCTCAATGCCCAAACAGAGATGGTCCATGCTCTCGGAACAACCTTCTGAAATGGCGTCGTCTGTCCCCAGTTCCCCACGATCAAATATACGGAACTCAATGTTCGACTCCACTTTTGGCGACAGCGATTATCCCACATCACCCGCGACTAGCTTTGACCCCATGTCGCCCACCTGGAGGACTCACCGCAAAGGTCCATCAGACATGTCAGCCTTCAGCCTTCAAGCACCCTCCCTCCAACTTGACCCAGGCACACCACCTCAGAATGCACGTCAATTCAACGATGATGTGATCCATGAGGAGGATGAAGGGGAGCATGAAGATGCTATGTCTCGCACTGAGACTCCTGACCTCGGAAATACCCCGTCCATTGACGAGAGCTCTATCGTTGAAAGCTCCGAAGACAACAGAGATGAGTTCATGCCACGTCCAAGAATTCACCGGGCCCTGTCACATGAATCCATCATGTCTCTTTCCGGCGGACTTGACATTCATACACTCAAGGCCCGACCAAGCCAGCTCACACTCCGACCACTTGGTGGTGCCGCGGCTGTTGTCACTGGCGTTATAGCACAGCCCACACTCTCTCGGGGTGCAGCCAAGCGTAGTTCTGTCGCTCTTCGAGACAGTTTCGCTGGCCTCCCCGGCAACAGAGTTATATCCAACCCTATGAACAGGCCTGGATCAAACAGGTCTGTGTCACCTGCGCCTTCAGACACTACCCAAGGCAGTGCAGGAGGTATAGGAAAATGGGTTGGCTGGAGACCATGGGCCTCGACTAACGGCGAGAATAACCCCAAGCCTGCCGACAAAGAGAAAGACAAGAGCCTCAACCGGACGCCGGGTATTAACCAGCCCGGTTCTATTCCCGGCTTTCATCAATATTGGGCGGCACAACAGCGAAAGGGTGCTCCGGCGCAGGTCACCACTGTTGCAGTTGACCGCGAAGCCTTGGTGGAAGGCTTGCAAGAGTAACTGCTCTACCTATGACTACACTCGTACATCACACCTATTGCATTGACTGGATGCTGGAGTCCATACTAAATCTCATTTGTGGCGTTAATCGATGGAGGAAACCTGGAGATAGCGATACCCCTGGCTAGACAAGCCTAGTCCCTTTGTTTTTTTTGTCCTGGTATGCATTCGTTAGGTGTTTTATTGGATTATTTGGGTACAAATAAATATACATGTACACAGACATAAAGCCCCATTTACTTGGTTAATCTATACTATGCCCCAACCCTAACATGCTCCAATATGTAGTGTCCACACCTTGCAATGCCCAATCTTCTGGGCCAGCTGTAAAGCATGGCCAATTAGAGTCCAACACACAGGGTGTAGCTCCCTCAAAGCCACATGGCGTAGACAGCTCGCAATCCTCTTGTCCAAAAGCCGGTGAATTGAACGAGAGTGGGAAATGCGACATTGAGTCAGCAAGGTTGCCACTTGGTGATGTGTTGTTGGACGGCATGATTGTAGAATCCGGAGGCGTGGGACCAGGGTTGATATTCACTGTCCCCAAGAATGGGACTTTGAGATGGACGTTTTCTCCGCATGTGCCAGACGGTCTCTGAACTATAGGCAAGAGCTGTTGAATTGTCTCCGCAGACTCAATGCAAAGCCGGTCGTTGTTCAGCGCTCCCATCTCCTGCATCTTCTCCTGTGCCTTCTCCACTAGATCCCTATCTTGTACCTTCTCCGCCTCATAGCCTGGCCATCGCCAGCCAAGATAGCCTAGAAGGAGTGTCATGGCTGCTATGAGCGCTGAGTAGTCTACGTGCCGACCCGATACGGCTGTGGTGAAGCAGCTGCGGTACGAGAGGAATCGGAGCAGCACGTCGCGGCTGGCTTGCATGCATGTCGCGCGGTTGTACTCGTAGCGCCGCTGACCGCGGTCGCGGAGAAGATACGGAAGATGGAGCAGGATTAGAAGGGAGTAGTGGCGTGCTTGGAGTTTTATCACGTTCATCCCATCACCTGAAGCATCGGATGTGCCACAGCATATAGCCATATCGGGTAGTTTCCACCATAGCCCGTCGTCCATCATCTTGTAAGCCTTCTCAAGCTCAAAATCTATGGATTGCGTAAGGACATATGCCTCGCTGCCTTTGAGATCGTTACGATCGGAGATTTGACCGGCGATTTTGGCGTAGACCTTTCCGAGTTTATCGCTTGGGGCGTCTGATATGAGGCTGTCGTCATCGGCAAACCAATTATCGCGCGAGCCGATGGAAAGGCCCATGACAAGAGATAGGTAACGGTCGTTGCAGTTGATGCGGAACCAGATCATCGGTGACGAGGGACAGTTTTTGGTTTTGAAACAGGGATCGACAGAGCGGATTGCCTTTGCATTCTTGCGATCAATGCCTATCAGCTGCGCCATGTTCAGAGCACGACGGCATGTAAGCCATGCTTTTCGCAAATTGCCTGCATCGCTCTGGTAGAAACTCTGGAGGATGAGGCACTCCAGACCTTCCAAACAGCCGACAAAGTCATCGTCTGAAGTAACCAGTCTCCCTGCAACAGCAACCCACTCCTCCATTGTTTCCTGGGGCGATTTACTCAGCCCGAGACTACTCCCGTCAAAGAAGGGCGGCATCTGCTGCAGACACACGGCTAACTGGAGAAGACGCTTTGCGAGAACGGCGGGATGGCATGTCGCAGGTGGAATTTGAGCGAGTGAAGATATCGGCTCGGGTTTTCCGTCGATTTGATCCTGCTGGGAGTAGAAAGCCGCAAGGACGAAGCGCGCGCCGGGACTTTGTTGCGATATGGCATAGAGGATCTGCTGAGACGGAAAAAGGGTGTGTAATTGGGCTGAGACGTGGGTGGCTTTCGCAGAACGGGAGGGATACGGCGCTGGTTGGCGCTCGACTATCGACGCATCAGGAGTATCGTTCTGCTCAAGTGTCATCCGCTGTACATTGACGACAGCGGAGGAGTCAAAGACATCGGCGATGTGCTGGGTAAATTGCGTAAATTGCGCATGTTCTGGACGATCCTCTGAACCAGACGGCGAAGGGATAGACGCCCGTTTCCGAGATTGAGGTTCAGAGCCATTGTCAACCAACTTCTCCATCAACTCCTCCAACCGTCCCAGACGCTGGGCAAGACGCTTGTCCTGCGTCACGGACGACGGCGTAGGGACATATTCTTGCGATACGCAGTTTGTCTCGCGCTGGATACAGCCTGTGCAAACAGGGTCATCCTCATTTGTAAAGTGGCATTTTATCTTGCGACGACGGCCTGGGGCTGTTAGTGAGGGAGACGCTGGAGGGGCCAGAGGAGGACGTACATTCCCAGCAGCTCCGCGTGCCCTTACGAACTTTACGGCGCTTGGTTGGCGGTTCCGGCATTATGGACGATGGGCTTAATTCGGCCGAAGAGTGAGGAAGTATGGGGTTGATTGTATAGATGAGGCTTTCTGTGAGAGACGTGGAAGGGTGTTGTTGATGAGGCGGACGAAAAGCGGACGAGATTCGGACGAAGGAGGGGTGTTGACTCTATTGAGTGGGGTTTGATGATCCTTTGAAGATCCCATGGAAGGGAAAATTGGTCCGTCTTACATATTCGGCGACCGAACGGACGAGGAAGATTAATAATGCATACTTTGCACATTGGGAGGTCATAAATCAGGGACTGGAGTAATGGGTAGTACATAAGAGCTGATATTATGGCTTTTTGGACAGGTTGATTGTAACAAACTTGTGATTGATTGGATTTATCTCATCTTTTCTACTGACGGTGCGTCAATGAATGAAAATTTACAACAGGGTAGACTCCTGGAAGAAGAGTAATTATCAACTGCAATTTCATCTCATCGACTATGCGATTTATTTTGTTGAACCAGGGATAATAAAGTGGCCTTTGATGTTTATCTACTGGGCTACAGGTGCCGGGTAGCCAGCTACAGATTACGCGACACTGCTTTTTGTTATGTTAAATAGGCAAATATTGAACGGCAAAGTACTGCCATGTAGACATACACAAAAGAAATAGTAGCAAGTCTTCGAAACAAGCTCATCGATTGACGACATAGGACAAATTTTTAAGTCTTTGGGCGAATAGTTCAAATATTGTTTTATGAACTGACCACTTGTGTGCGTGATTCGTAAAAACCTTCCAAGCGCAAATATCCACGTAGATGCACACGAAGCTCACAGGAAGATAAATAGCTAATTGATACATGAATTCAACCCTACATAATTATCTTGCAGAGTTTTGCCGCGAATTATTCACAAGCTGGTAATGTTTTTGGCCGTCATCTCCTGGAATGCTGGTAAATTACTTGCCTGGTAGGTTGTGCTGCTGCCAAACTCCGTGGAACGCCGTGGAGGACAGCTATGCCGAGAAAAAGTGGACCGCCAACTCTCAAGACTCCGGAGCCATACTACTCGGCCCCCCGGGGACAGGACTCGAGGCGACGTGGAGATGCTTCCTTGGGTTCGAACTGCCCGTGGAACATTTTACTCAGTGCAAAGACCATCAAGATGTCCGGAATGGAGTATTTGGCTGCAAAAGACGACGCGCTACTGTACAAGCTTTGTAATAATATATGCCTTCAAGTCAACTCACTGTCGCAATGATGGTTTATATAAGAACCACCACAAGACGGCTTCTATAAGTTGAAGAAACACTCAGCATCAATTGCAAACACAACTCACACAACTCACACAAACAAATCAATCGCAACAAACATCACAATGTCTACCCGCTACACCTCAAAGGACGTCAGTCCCGAGCCTTTGGCCCAAGAACTTCCCTTCCAACCTTCCGGCCGAGTCGCAAAGAACCGATTCCTCAAGTCGCCCATGGCCGAGGCGCTGGCAACATGGGATCCTAAGGATATCTCCAAGAGAGGCATTCCCACAGGCGGGCACATTGAGCTGTACAGACGGTAAGTACACCAATGCACAAACTAATGGCTTAGACTGACGAGTGCAGATGGGGAGAGGGCAAGAACAATTTCGGTGTCATCGTCACTGGCAACATAGACATCGACCCCGAGTCCGTGGGCGGCCCTGCTAGTACGATTATTCCAGCCGATGCTGCCTTCGAGGGCGAGCGCTTTGAGAAGTTCAAGCAGATGGCTGCTGCAGCCAAGAAAGATGGCTCTTTAATCGTTGCTCAAGTCAACCATCCCGGCCGACAGGTCCCCTACAAGATCAACCCAGTCGCCATCTCAGCTTCTGATGTTCAACTTGGTCAGTACTCAATCTTGCGACGTTCCATGACAATTGCTGACTTTTGCAGAACCCAGTATGGGAATGACCTTTGGCAAACCGCACGCTGCGACAAAGGAGGAAATCGCTCAGATCATCGAAGGCTTCGCGCACGCCGCCGAGTACCTCGAAAAGGCCGGGTTCGACGGCATCGAACTCCACGCAGCACATGGCTACCTCCTCTCTCAATTCCTATCCCGAACAACAAACAAGCGCACCGACGAATACGGCACGCAAACCATCGAGAACAGACTGCGTCTCATCTCCGAGATCTCAGCTGCCATTAAGGCCCGCGTGTCGCCCAGTTTCATCGTCAGCGCAAAGCTCAACAGCGTAGAGTTTCAGGATGGCGGTGTAACACCCGAAGAAGCCCGGGAGTTGTGCGAGAGACTCGAGAAGCTCGGGTTTGACTTTGTCGAGCTCAGCGGCGGTACCTACGAGCGCATGTCATTGTCGTGGGAGAAGGAGTCTACGCGAAAGAGGGAGGGTTTCTTCCTCGAGTGGGCCGAGACCATCACCAAAGCTCTTGACCCAGCACATAAGATGAAGATTTACATCGCCGGCGGTTTCCGAACGGTGGGTGCTATGGTTGACGCTCTCGAGATTGTCCACGGCGTGAGCATCGGGCGGCCTTCAGCGGCGGAACCGCGTTTCGCAAGCGACATCCTCGAGGGTCGCGTCAAGGGTGCTATTCAGCCTACGGAGCTGAGCGAGAATGATCTCGGCATGAGTATTACTGTCGCGGGTGCTCAGATTGCGCAGATCTCAAGGGGTTTCGAGCCGCTTGATGCGAGTAACGCTGAAACCATGGCCACGTTCGGAAAAGATATGGGAGCGTGGTATGAGAAGGTTGTGCAGGATGGAGATAAGAATGAGTTTGTTGGGCCGGTTCAGTACTCGGGAGTTCAGACTCCTTACGGTACTGTCAAGGCATAATGGGGGGTTGTTTGAGGTATGGGGTAGTTTTCTCAGAGTACGGATATACTTAGAGTCATTTTTTATAGACAAATACGACGATCATCTCATCAAATCGACTTATTCTTGGTGCAATTGTCTTTGTGGCGTGCAGTTCCGCATTAGTTAGTGCTTACGATCGCCAGATTAGCACGGGCTAGGCCTGAAGGACGTTGGACCCTGCTTCAACAGTGGATTTGTAAGCCCTATACTCCGTATCTGATGTGGTATTATTGCATTCCATGCCTGCGTGAAACGAAAACCTCGCAACATCGAATGTGCTGTTGTCACTCACTCCTTGAATTAGCTCACAACTGGTCCCAGAACATCAAACCTTATTCCCGCTCGGCCAGGACCGCATTGCAAATATGGCAAGCCCAGAACAGACAGACAACACGCCGTCGAACCGTCGCAAAGGTGAGCCACTTCAACAACGATTGTGGATGTAGCTAAATAGCCGTTAGCCTGCGACTTGTGCTTTACAAAAAAGATCAAGTGTGACATGCTAAAGCCCGATTGTTCGAATTGTGTACTCTACAATACAAGTTGTCGGACCAGTATCATCAGACGCAAGCCCAATGCGGCGAGAGTAAGGGCAGGGGCTAAACAGCAGCAAGAAGAGTACGTTGCCCTCTTCCATTCCAGCTTAACTTAACTCACTGTCGTTAGAAGCGATGATAAGGAAGGTCTCAAGTCAAGATTGGCTCGCATTGAGGAGCAGCTCCAACTTGTTCTCGACGCCGCCAAAGATGCTCAGGCCGCTAGACTGCCAGCGTTGTCTCATTCGCCAGATAGTCACTCCAGTACGAGCGACTCAACAGAGTCAATGACCAACGGCACTTCAAAGAATACCGAGGACCTGGCCAAGACGCTGAAATATACCTGGAAGTTCGACCCTACCAACCCAGTCGTTTATCAAGGCGTTCATCCAGCTTCACTTGACCTTCCCCCGCTTGATGAAATCCTGCCCGTCGTGGATCACTACTTTTCGGGCTTCAATGCAGTTGTCCCCCTCTTTTCACAACACGAATTTATGAAAAGTCTTACAACATGGTATCATTCGCCTAGTACTCGTGACAGAGCGACGTGGGCTGCTATTCAAACCGTTATGGCTATTGGCTATCGCACACCGCAGCTCTCTGTAGCAGCTGGCCAATCAGTCCATATCGAAAAGGCAGATCAATGTTTGAGGAACGCACAGAGTGTGGTATCAGAGCTTGTCACGCGAGAAGAGGATCTACTGGGTGTACAGATTCTGCTGGGTATCGTTATGCTATTTCAGAATAGTCGCGATCCTAAGCCTGCTAGTGTCCTCATCGGCACAGCGGTGAGGTTGGCACATAGATTAAGGTTACATTCGCAAGAAGCTACGATGGAATTTCCAGCCGCCGAGGCCGAGCAGCGATCACGAGTGTTTTGGATTGCGTATACTCTTGATAAGGTATGTTATCAGTTTGATTTTTGAAACACAAACTTATGTGTACCAGGATATTTGTCTACGAGCGAACACTCCCTCATGTCAGTTTGACGAAGATATAGACATCAGTCTACCTACACTAGCACCTGCAGACAGCGTTGGTATGATATGGACGCAAAACGGCCAAGTTCACTTTAACTACCACCGACGGCGCGTTGAACTCGCCTACATCGAGGGCAAAGTGTACGATCTTCTCTACTCCAACCGAGCGAGCAAAGTGAAAGGACAAGAACGGCAACGCCGTGTATCGCGTCTACAGTCTATGCTAGATCAATGGTATGAGCGCATTCCCACCGTTTTCCATATCGAAAACGTTGCGGCGATGGTGGGACCGAGCCAGCTCGTGCAGATGACAAAGATGCACCACAGCTTTTTACTAACAGAGGTTATGATCCATGGGATTTACAGCAATAATGCGGAATGGATGAAAAGGATTAGCTCTCTTGGCAGGTCCACGATAACGAATATGGGAAACTTTGACGATGGGGGCAAGGTCACGGGCACCAAGTGTCGGGAACAAGCGCCCCCTTTGCCAGAGGGGTGGAACCAATGCCTGAATGTTAGTCGAGGATGTATGAAGCTATTCCAAGAGGCTACACCAACAGAATGTTTGATTTGGTAAGCAATGCCACTCTCATGACGACATACACCTAGACTGACTCCCCGCAGGCAATGTAGTTGCTCCCACTTCTCAGCTCTAATCGTTCTCCTCGCCAACATGATCCTCAACCCCGGCCATCCTTCGATCAACATCGACCAACAACTCTCCATCAAAGCCCTCGACCTTTTCGACAAGCTCCTGTTAGTGATCAACGACCGCCAATTCAGCGCCCTACGCATCGTCGTCGGCGAGCTCAGCCAAAAAGCACAGGCAGCTGTAGCGGCGCACAGGCGCGAGCTTTGCGGCATGATGAAAAATGCCTGCGAGACGCTCGACGCTGAAGAAGATTCAGCACCGGAAATGGAGTTCTTGCCGCAGGATGAGGTGTTTGATGTGCTGGAGGGGCCGTTTGCCGGGTTGGAGGGAACATTAGGTGGTTGGGATGGCGTGGGCTTTGAAGGGTTGGGGTATGAGCAAGCTCCCAATGATATGAATTTCATGGATGGGGGCTTGTTGGACTTAGAGTTTATGCGATAAGGCGGGCGTTTGTCTATGGTGAGAGACTTGATACAATACTCTACTGGCCGATGCTGTTAGAATAGCATTTTTGACGTTTGATCAAAGAGATAGCATAGAAATTAGTAACGTGAAGTGGCCTTGATTTATATTAAGATCGGGCAAGGTTACCGCATTAGCAAAACAGCAATCACATACTCAAGAGTTTGCATAACAGGGTTTTATAAAGTATCAAAATTCTACCTTGAATATTCCCTCCATGTATACTCCGCGAAAAGACGACTCAAGGAAAAGCTCGGAACCTGCCATACATCTAGACTGACACAATGAAATCTATCGCAAAAAAACACAGAAGCCCAAAATCCCAGTACCCAAAGTCTAAACAAATGCAAAAAGGAAACCCGGAAAACAATAAAACAAAACGATGCACAAAACCAAGCTAATGAACCCTTCTTCCATGATGCCTCCCAGGGGCGACTTGTGTCAAAAAGCGATCGAAGAAACACGACTAAGGTCGTCCTTTCTCATTCGCAGTTTCGTTTGTGAACAAACCTTACAGATTCAAGTCCATATCCTCAACAACTGCCCCATTAGGCCGCTGAAACACCTCTCTCATGGAGAGATGATGCCGAAAGACCTCTCTTCCCTCACAGTTCCGGTATTGCCACCAAAGGTTAAGTGGCAGAATTCGTTCCGGGGTACAGATGGCTCGATACTGCGTGTGCAAGCTCATCATGACCAGGGACCACAGCGAGAGCTTAACAGTCAAGACACCCGGGCCCGAGACATTCCAGGGAATGGACCGCCACTCTACCCGAAACGGGGACACAGGGTGACGAGCTGCGGTACCGCTGACGCGCACGACAACGAGTTCCGCGCCAGTGAAGATGAAGCCATAGCGTGTATTGGCCAGCAGACAGTACTTGGCGAAACGTTGAAGGGGGGCTAGGCGACGAGGGGTGGGTTCCTGCAGTAACAGGCTCGATTGCCATGCCCTGGCGTGGTAGAAGCAACTCACAACCAAGCGCGCTGGAGCTGTGCTGATTGAAGCATCCCTAAGACGCACCGATAGACCGGAGCAGTAACCAAATGCAATTTGGTCATCTCGAACAGTCTCCACCCTCGGCATTCTTTGATCAAGTCGGCCCACTATGTCCTCTGTTCCCCGGATTATCGCCTGGCGCATAAGAGGGAATGTATGGCACTCGCATGCCGACTTGAGGTCATTGAGGCCACTGATTTGAGGGGGATCGGGAAACGAGTCGCTCCTTTGAGTTTCAAGGCTCGAGGATAGAGTATCGCCGTAGGCTTCTGTTAGAAATTGGATATCGAATTCATCCCAGTGCATGACCTCCATCGGTATGGGGTTGAAGACGATCTGAGTAGGAAGGAGAATACTCGAGCTTGTGTGATCGTAATACAGCGTGTGATTCGCTGCAATCAGGGCGTCGTAGAGGGTGGACGCCGCTGTGCGGTCTGAGGGGACCAAGTTGGAGGAATCCATTATGATCACTAGAGAGGCAAATGGTAAGTCGTTCTTGTGACAATATGCGAAGTAGGCCTGTTTCTTGTAAAGCTGACTGGCTGGGAAATACTGCGAGCCCCAGAGCCTGCACGGAGTCTACTTATGTAGCTGTTTCCTGGCCCTGTTGCCACTTCCATATTCATAACCATGATTAGTCAATGGCACGCTGAAAGCAATAGAATGTGATTTATGAGAGCATTGAAAGGAGATGACAGGGACATTAGAGCTGCAAGTTTTAGATTTGAGTATGTTGTCAACATGGCTCAAAGGTATAACCCCTGTTGGTCCCGGAAGACCACTTTCAACCGCAGAACCTCTCCAAGATACCTATGAGCTATCACCTCTTCAGCAACAACCCTGAGCGCATGTGATTCAGCAAGAAATCAACTTGATTGACATGGATTTCCCCCCAAGTTCATTGAAGTTAGATTGTTGCCTCGTGACCAATCACAACAGCATGACTATTTCTTTGTTGGTTGTGTGGTACTAAAAATAGTGGCTTGAATATGCCGAGCTGGCTTCTAGGATTGGAAGTGAAGTCTACGTCAAGAACAAAGAATCATACTACACAATTAGTTTCCCGTCAATAAGGAGTATGGATATGTCACTTTTCGGTCTCTCCGTTAGCAGTGCCCTACGTTGTAAATTACACTAATACGAAGAGTCATCTCAGGTGGGTGGAAATACCAGGGACAAGACAAAGGACTAACTAAGCCTATGGCTAGTTTCGCGCAGAGGTTGCGTGTTCGTATTGTTTTGTTCTGAACCTTCTTGTCAGAACTACCCTTGTTGTCAGTCACGTCTTGAACAGCCATCTTCTTTGAGAGCCGCCCACTGCACGGCCATCAATGTCCTTCCGCGCCAGCTTGTAGCTCTTGAATCCATGAAACGCTAGTTACAAAAAGACGAGGATTCTCTCATGTTATTTCCTTTCAAACCATTCTACCAAGCAAAACCATCACACATCCTTATCACCACCTGATACTCATTGAACATGCCTAAACTGGAACCGCTTCCGCCCTGCCCAGGCCCGAAGCTTGAGGCTTTCACGGACGACATCACAAAGCACGACTTCAAGATCATCGATGAAGTTGGAGCTGGGTGCCACTCTAACGTTTTGAAGGTGGAGCTGGACGGAAAGCTCTACGCCATCAAGTTGGTAAGTCGACTATCCTACGTTCTCATCGCTCCCATGTTCAGACGTCTAACATGACCCAAGTTTAATCACATCGGAACACAGGCCTTCTATTACAACCCGGGGGGCTTCTTTTGCAAACAGCGTCCCTACAATGAGGAATGGGAGCCCCTGAAACCAAGCGACGGCGTGCCCCAGAACGTGATCGACAGCCTGCTCCTAGACTCTACCTCGTTTTACAGTGAGTGTCGGGTCTTTGGGCGACTGAAGGAGGTGGGTCGTGAGGACCTTGCCATCAAAGTCTACGGTTACATACGCCTGGATATGCAAGACAAGAAGGTCCGACAACCTTTCGTCGATTACTACAACACTTTCAAGTCTGATTTCGGCGATGCAGCCTCTGGAGAGAATGCGGAGGAATTTGAGGAATTTTATGTCAGGAACATGGTGCATGGGTGGGACTACGACGAGCCTGCCTTTGGCATCATCAAAGAATGGATCCCAGGGCCCCCAAAAGTGCTATCGGAGAAAGCCTTGGGTCAGAGATTTGCAAATCAACTCCCCCAACTGCTACGCAACCTGCGCAACATACACAAATCGGGCATTATTATACAGGATCTCAAGAACTGTCAATACATCGACGGCCACCTCGCAGACTTCAGCCATGCATGGACAATCCCGCACACCTACGGCCCAGAGGGCGGTGTCCGGCCGCGATGGATGTTTGAGAGCATGGCGGCGTGGGATCTCAAATGTTTCCAGGACATGATGGACGAAGAAAGAGGCCGGAACGAGGATCTTGGCCTAGATGTCAAAATGCCCAATGTTACGGCCTGGAGAAACAGCGAGGTACTGGGGCGTCTCCGACCTCGAGCCCAGACATATGGGCCATTTCTACCATTTTTAGCGTATGATCTTTATGAGACCGAGCTTAGAACGCATGATCCACCGTTCGACCCGGGACTGTTTGACTGGAGGGCGGTGCAGAAGAAGCCAAGCAAGGAGTCAGCTGGACGTGTGACCAAAAGAAAGGCGACGACGGGTCGAGGAAAGAAGAGAAAGGCTAAGAGAAGTAAGAAGATGGAGGGCAAAGATGTGGGAGGGGAATAGCTACTAGATTTTGAGGGGATGGGGATGAGGATGAGGATAGAGTTTACTTCATTTTGACGACATTTTTTTGATATTTAGTATTGCATTTAGACCATAAAAAGAAAGCGTTGTTCAACGAGCATATGGAGGAGTAGACTACTTGAAATGCGACTGATTTACTTTACACGTTGATGTCCTTGTTGCGGTATGATAGTGAGAGTGAGGAGTGAGATGGAGTGCAGCTGATGAATCAGATAAGATAAAGAAGATCGTGAGTGGAGTTGAATGATCTGCAAGCCAAAAAGCCGAGTGGGTGTGCGGCTTGCAGCGCGTGCTGAATAAGAAAGAAATTGAGCCTCAGATTCTGGAGCTGTGACTTTCCAGGCACCATTTCCCCAGGAAAACCTCGTGGTGATCGCCAGCCTGCATAAGAATGGGCTGCAATTAATCCCCGCAGAGTAGACAATTCGTCAGAGACTTATCCGTAGGTGATTTCGACCGCTCGCAAGGGAAAACAGGAATCTGAACTGACTCAAGTCCAGCGAATACACTGCGTCATTCAGCTCAGCCCAAATTCGATACTGACCACAGGGCCCCCATGTGGTGTAGGTGATTGGTCCCAGTTCCGTTCCCTGCTTTTTTGGCCTCTGTTGGCTGTTGCTTTATCTGCGACGGCCCGTGTACAAAACGAAAAAAGAGGTGCGACTGACGTACCGGCAGATAAACTTAACTTTACCTACTTTACACTAACTAACAGTGAGGTATTGAGCGCCAATGCTCGTACTGGCTAAGTAACTACCGCTAGACAGTAGATACCTTGCTTAGTTGAATATACCCAATCCCTTGTCCAGCCTCTCACATGTGCGCTGCCTTGGCATTGGCTCTCGTTTGGTGGATGATGCACGTGGGCCACCAAAACGTTATCTTGCTGTAGCCGTGCTGCCGTGGCCGTGGCCCGTGGGGCCATGCCCATGATCCATTGCCCTGCCTGCCCTGCCTGCCCTGGCGGCTTCCGGGGTGTACACAAGAGAGCTGCCCGCGTTAGTTCTACCGGATGGAGGGGGGAGAGGGAGGGACGGCTTGTTTAAAAGTCGGGCCATCTGCTGTTGTCCATTGAGTGCATTGCCTGTCTAGTGTTCACATCTTTTTTTTTTGGTGTTTTTCTACTTCTTATCCGTGTCCATCAAACCTCCCCTTCTACTCCGTATACACACACGGCCACTTGCGTAAAGTGGGAGACCCGGGCATCATGGAACACTCAACCAACTCAGCAGCATCCCACTTACCGACATGGCAAGACGATAAAACCAGCGACGAGAAGCGTCGTCTTCAAAGCGACAACGAGATGTTGTCTGCGCATTTACTCGAGAAAGGTCTAGGTCTGGATCTGGATGCGCAACCAGCTGCGCGCGACGGGATGCATCTACGACAAGTCTTCGCCAATAGGGTCATGCCAGTGGCATTTGCCCTGCCGTGGATCGCCGGCATGTTGATATCCTGGATCCCTTTCACAAACATCAGCGTATCCAACGCCCCAGATTTCCTGTAAGTCTCGACACCATTCAATTGCGCCGCTGTCGCATAGAGACATATCTAACCCGCGGTAGTATTCTGGCTGCAATCATCAGCACCCTAGAAGTCCTCAGCATCATCGCCGTATTCATCTACACGTCCCTCCGCCCCGATGTCCTCGACAACGAATCCTTCCGCGGCGTCACACTAAAAGAAAAGGCCCTTCGCGCCTGGTTCTGGTTCCTCTTCATCAGCCCGTTCGTTACAGGCACCATGGTCGTCCTCATGGCCAGCGACATTTCCTGCGACCCGGAGGACGACCTGGACATGCACCAGCCCATCTGCCAAGTCGGCATCCGACTCATCAAAGCCACTGCTCTATGTCGAGCAGGAATCATGTACGCATTCGTCTCAATTGCCTACTCCCCGCTCGTAACTAACATGCTGCAGTGCAACATTTCTCTTTGCGACATCCTCATGGCTAGAGCAGCGAAAGAAGCGTCGCTCGTCCGACTCTGCCCAATTCTAATTTAGCACCTTAAATCCATGGCGTCATGAACTTAGCATAACATAACGATACCCCAGAAAGCATAAAATATATTATACTACATATTTCTCAAACTTTATCCCGGTTTCATGGATCCACACATTTATGCCGAGAACCTTTGGCACCACTAAAGAACCATCTACAGCAAATTAGTGACGCGCTGTATTAAAGCTGTAGACATTAACTGAGGTCGAATGACGCCACGTTGAGACTCCAACAGGGGCTCCATGTTTTTTTCTTTTCTTCTTTCCTCCCAAATCCGAGATATCCGTGGTTTATTGTTATCTTATCGATTCCCTCAGATTGTGACGATGCATTGCGTGAATGTGAATCGCCCACATCCCGGCAGTTGTCGCAAGCGCCCACATCAACGCGTCACGGAATGTGATGAGTGAACTTTGATTTAAGCATACTCCGCCGGATGCAAACTTACGCCTCAGCACCAGCCTGACCGTCCGTTTGGCACGCAACCGTCGATAGTTTGCACTTTAAACAAAGTGTTTTCATCACATACTTATGCACCGGAGAATTTGTTCCATCTTATGACCTGACTAGTGGTCTTTATCCGCAGATGGCTAGACCTTCAAAGACCTGCTGTGCCTCTCCATGGCAGCTTAGACGACCCTTTGCTAACTGCATCCAGAGGGTTTGCTCGGCAATTCTCTGCAGTACCGACGGGCACTATTCCCTAAAACATAGTCTTCCGTGCTCCGAGCTTGTTTGTTCCTTGTCGGACGCTGTACGCCCGCAGCGAAATGTCTGTTTAGGTCTAGTATGAAAACCAACAAGGCACAAAGCGCGAATAATGAAGTTTTTTATCTGGTTTTAACCGGTGAATATCAATTTTTCTTGTTATAGCTATGCATGCATATAAGCGTATCTTGTTCAATACATGGTTTAATAGAAACCTCGGCTAAGAAACGCTTTACGTTATAATATAACCGTATACAGATGCGAAAAGCAACAGCAACGATGTAAGGGATTTGTAACTTCCAATACTCAGAAACTCTAACGATATAATAACCTCAAAACGTAATTCATACCGTATGAACCCTTTCTTTGGCCACCCTCAAACCCAACGCCTGCTCTTATCGTCAAATACTGCCTCTTCCAGGCACCCAAGTCCTGCTCTCTCCCTTACAACCGACAACAGTTTCTTCAAGGCCTCGCGATCTTCCAATTCCTCTTCTTTCCTCACAAAGGATGCATAAGTTGTCATACCATACTCCTCTGCTTCATCCCGTACTGCATCCTCCACACCGACCCACCGCTCACGGAAGTCTGGTCCGTTGTCGAAGTAGTTACAGATGCCTATAGGTCGGTATTTGCTAGCAGAGTCAAAACCAATAAGGTTTCTTGGATTGCCATGGGGATATTCTACATGCTTCAAGGCATGCTTCCCAATTCTGAAGAATTCGAGGTTGGTCATCGACTTGGCCCAGTGCGAAAAGAAATGTTTCTATCGGAGGTAACTTTCAAGAGGCGGGGAATGCCGCGTACCGCCTTGAGATCCTGTGATATAGTATCCCTCGTTGGAAAACCGATGAATCTTTCCTTTTGAGTCTCGGACCACAGTGTCTGTTATTTCGAGATTCCTTTGACGTAAGTTGTTGTCTGAGAGCAAAACACTGCAATCAGTGAGGCGTAGCTCTTCGATAGACAACGCTCCAAACCACTCTATCTGCCACCAGTGCGAAAACTGGTAGTTCCCAAGAGAAAGGACTTTGAGGTTCTCTAGGCCTTCGATGCCGATCTCGCGGAAGTTCATCTTTGGTAGGTACCCCCATGGGTACTCGGAGCTCAGGGATAGCAACTTGAGTTTGCTGGCGAGTTTTGGCGTGAGCCAAGTATGGCCAAGGGCTCGCATAAGACGAGGCCTGGGATATGTCTTCGAAAAACGCCATTCGTCTCTCCCGGTTTGTAACTCCATACCTACTAGGCTCTTCAAGTTCATCACAGTCTGAAACGACCATGTATTGATGATTTCGTTTGTGAGTTCGTCCGTCACCTCGTCCTCCAGATCGAACAGCTTGATTGTCTTGATGGGAACTGGAGTCTTTGGAAATTCATTGGGAGACCTGGAAAACTCAAATCTGTGTCTAGACTCTTTCGATAGCCTTTCAGCAATGATATCTTGAACGCCTTCGGTCCAAGAACCGGCTAGACACCGGAAAGCTATATCAAGCATCCAACGCGCCACGCTTCTTACTGTACAGTCCCAGTCCTCATTACCCGATGCCCAGACGGGCATGCGCAAGGTGATATACTCTAGGTTTCGGAAAAGTCTGATGCGAGGGAGGGCCATGAGGAAGTAAATCAAGTCAAGACATGCCGCCCAGCTAGTTCCGGGGTGGGTACTGTCACAGGCAATTTCCTTGACATGAACCCTGATATGCTCTGATTTGGAAATGCCTAGGAATATCGCAAGTTTATCAGGATCAGTGCTCAAGGTCACCGAGCGGAACAATAAAGAAGCGGCGATATTGCTGGAGTATCTGTTGACAAATCTTGCGTTGAGAAGATCCCTGCGAGAGAGATGCTTTGTAATTTCGAAGATAAGCTCGTTGGGCAAGACCGCATGGGGTATTTCCCTCTGTGATAGACATGTTGATATTGTCTAGATGCGATGTTTGCTAATGATATCGACGGGAAGTTTGGGCGTTTGAGATATTCGCGAATGGTGCTCGATCATGCAGAAAGGAAAGAATCCAGGGAGAAGAACAATGAGAAGAAGGCAGAGAACTTCGTTCTTATATTGACGATCGAACAACCTTATTCAATATCTCGGCCAGATCGATGCGTTACGTCAATGACAGAACACAGTTTCTTTTCACATATGAGGGCATTACGGTGTTTAATAGGGCGAAGAAAGTTCAGGAGTGTGGAGACTTCAGTTGAGGATATGATCACGTACAGCAAATGTGGGAGTTCAACTTTTGAGAGCAAACTCATTTAACTGTCAAGTGAATTGATAAAAGAACGCCAGATTCCATATCTGAAGATACCGTGTTCGCGGTTTTGAGAGACATGTCTGATGTCGATTTGCTTGTAGAACATTTCCATGAGTCTAGTATTCTCCAGTGTCCCTGAGGTGTTAATTGCAGGTCGCTCAAAGGTGAGGACTCAAGAGTTAGTTACATCCCGTATAACCTTCATGAGTGGAAATCACATCTAGCATAAATAACTATTGGTTGACAGCAGCAATCATCTAACGTGACTCCTGAGAGGGTAGAGCTCTACCTTATAGTTCATAAGCAAGGCTAAAACTGAACACGACAGTACGATTTATGTCGCCGAGATATTGAATAAGGTTATTCGATAATTAACCACGGCAGCCCATTACACTTTTATTTGAAATTGTTATCAATTATTCGCCCGATAAGAAGACCTATCTAATCTTTCGTCCAGTGATACCTAGCAGCGGGATGATCAGCAGGTGGTCTAGCAACACCCTTCTTCCCATAGATATTCTCCCGGTACGTCCCCCCATCCACCGCGTAATCATCCCAGAACAAGCCCCTCTCCCTCAAAACGGGTAATAAATCCGATATCACCTCCTCGAAGCTCGACGGCATAAGCGCATACGCCAAGTTGAACCCATCAACATCAGCCTCATCAATCCATCTCTCCATCTCATCCGCAATACGCTCTGGTGTTCCAGCCACAGTGGCCCCTAGACCGCCGACTTTGATGTGGTTTGCAACAGTGTGCTTCGTCCACTTTGGCACGCCGGGGATGGACTTGGACCAAGACTCGACTGCGGAGCGGATGGCGTTGCTCTCTACATATCGGAGTTCTTCATCATCGCCGTATTGAGCAAGATCAATACCCGTCCAGCCTCCAAAAAGAGCAAGCGCTCCATCCTCAGACCCGTAGCCTACGTACTCTTTGTACTTGGCATCTGCCTCCTCCTGCGTCTTCCCAATAATGGGGCAGAACATGGCTAGGAACTTGATAGTTTTGGGATCGCGGCCGAACTGCTCTTTAGCCAGGGCGCGGATCTCAGCGACGTTCTTTGCGACCGTCACGGGGCTGTGGCCGGCTACAAAGATAGCTTCTGCGTGCTTGGCTGCAAAATTCTTTCCGGCTTTGGAAGTCCCGGCTTGAAGGATGACCGGAGTACGTTGGGGAGATGGTTGGCAGATGTGTGGCCCGGGGACGTTGTAGTACTTCCCCTCGTGATTGATAAGTCTTACTAGGGATGGATCTGTGTAGATGCCCTTTTCACGGTCTAGTTTGACTGCGTCGTCTCTCCACGATGATTGCCTAGACATGTTAGCCTTGATTACCGAAGATAGAAAGTGAACTACTCACCAAAGCTTGTAAGTGACATCGACGTATTCCTCGGCAATTGCATATCTCTCATCATGGCTAGGCTGCTCAGTATATCCGAGGTTTCGAGCTGCAGAGTCAAGATACCCGGTCACAATGTTCCAACCAAGTCGCCCACCAGTAAGATGATCGACAGTGCTGAGTCTTCTGGCAAGATGGTAGGGCTGCTCATAAGTAGTTGCGACAGTGACACCAAAGCCAATGTTCTTGGTTGCCGCTGCCATAGCGGGCACAGTAGCTAGAGGCTCATTGACAGGCCACTGAGCGCCTGAAATAATGGCCGGATCTGGGTTGCGAGGTCCTTTGTAGACATCGTATGATCCCTGGGAGAGTTAGATTGTGTACTAAGAGTCTTCGGGCTGTGACTTACAAGGACATCAGCGATGAAAATACCATGAAACTTTCCCTTTTCGAGGAGCTGAGCGAGTTTGACCCAGTGACTGATGTTGTTAAAGTCCCATGAACGGTCATCAGGATGACGCCAGAGTCCTGGTGATTGATGACCACTGCAAGATTCTACAAAAGCATTGATGATGAGCTGCTTCTTAGGCTTGGCCGCTGTGTTAGATATTTCGGACATATTGAAAGAACGGCAATATTAAGACGTGACTATGGAAAGAAAAGATATGAGAGGAGGTCATTGAGAACATGGAAAATGGGTATCATATCAGAGCTGTCTCTCAATATTCAGTCGTTGCGCCATCGTGTTAGTCAAATCGCGTGCTTGCGGAGATAGTGGGTCTGGAAGTGAACTGTACCTTAGGATCGCCTACGCTCAATTGCCGATATCTCGTAGCGTGTGATTTAGACGGCACGTGGAACCTAATTTCAATTGAATAACTACATTGTCAGAAAGCTCCGGATAGATGGAGGTTTTGTAAATAACTCAATTGTCCTGTCAAAGCGTAAAGTACATGCATGGGTGCAATAAAAGTGGTGATAGGGTGTCGAATCAACAACACTCTTGTTGAAAGTCAGCTCGAGAACAAAGACGATATCAGGCCAATACCAAGGCAGTATGCAGGCAGATCTTCGCTGTTTGGACCCTGAAGCACATCCCATCATTTTAGTGCTGTAAGACGCCAATACCCCAGTCTGGCCTCAGCACCAATCACACCAAAAAATACTTAACTTATTGGACTGGACAGTCATAGCGAGTGCTGACAAAGTGATGTAATTGCTGGAGCAAGCTCGCCATGAGCTAGGCCAGTATAGTACTCCCTCCTCCAGAGGCTGTCGGAGCCGTAGATAGCGGTACCCTTTTGGTTCTGATTGTGTGATAACGATATACGAGCCTCTAGGTACGCAATTCGGGGCTCAAGATATTCAAATACTTATATGAGGGCTCTTAGGGGCCAGCTTCCACTCCAGTCACCATTATACTCAGATACGTTGTTCAAGTTTAATCCAAACCATGGCTACACCAGTCTTTGAAAGCTCTGACCCTACCGTCTACAATGAGTACGAAGCTCAATGGTCCACCCTTCCCACCGATGCTGAAGGCTGGATCAAGCGCGCCCAGGATGTGGCCGATGTACTAGCCAAAGACGCACCAGCTCGTGAACGAGCAAACAAATCTCCCAAGGCCGAGGTAGCTCTTCTGAAGCACTCTGGTCTGCTCAAGATTCTTGGTCCAGCCAAGTATGGTGGTGGTGAGCAGCCATGGAGTGTTGCGTTCAGAGCAGTTCGAGAAGTTACCAAGAAGGACGGGTGAGTGTGACTATGAACAGGAATGTAATACTATTGCTAACAAGTTTCAGATCTGTTGGAATGCTGCTGGGTTATCACCTTGTCTGGTCTGCCACCGCCAACGTCGTGGGCACCCCGGAGCAAGCTGAGCGTACACACAAGCTCATACTCTCCAACAACTATTTCGTCGGAGGGGCTGTGAACCCTCGTGACAGTGATCTCAAAATCACTTCAGATGGTGACAAAATCATCTTCAACGGCTTCAAGAACTTCAGCACAGGCGGTGTCATCTCCGACTTGACTGTTCTAGAAGGTGTATATGGAGACAAAGAAGAACACATCTTTGCTATCGTTCCCACGCAGCAGCCTGGTATTCAGTTCAAGCATAACTGGGACAATGTCGGACTGCGTCTGACTGAGTCTGGAAGTGTCAACATCGAGAATGTTTCCGCTCCGTGGACTGATGCTTTGGGATGGGATGCTGAGGCTAAGAAGCCTGATCCTAATATTCTTGCTATTCCTTTTACGAGTCTCTTCTTACCCACGCAAGTCCCCCCAAGATCATGGAAGACGATTATTCTGACAGCCTAATAGGATTCAACTCAACTTTGCCAACCTTTACCTTGGCCTCGCTGCTGGTGCCCTAGAGTTCGCCCAGGCATACACCCTCAAGAACACCCGCGCCTGGCCCTTCGGCGGCGACGTAAGTACCTACAAGTCCTCTTAATACCCATATCTAACAACTGTCCAGAACAAAGAAAAGGCAACAGACGAGTTCTACATCCTCTCCACCTACGGCAATTTCTTCGCCCACCAGCGCGCCGCCGAGGCTCTAGCCGAGAAGGTCAACGCCCAAGCCGACGCCCTCTACGCGACGTACTCACAGAACCGGTCTGGCGTTACAGCCGAGCAGCGCGGCGAGTTTGCAGAATGGGTGGCCAGCCTCAAGGTTGTTACTACAGACACTGGGCTTCGGATTACCTCGGGGGTATTCGAGGTGACGGGCTCGAGAGCGACGTCTGCGAAGACTGGGCTGGATCGGTTCTGGAGGGATTTGAGGACGCATACTTTGCATGACCCGGTTGCGTATAAGAATCGTGAGTTGGGGAGGTACTTTTTGTTGGGGGAGTATCCGGAGTTGACTTGGTATACTTGATGTATGTTTAATTTCAGAGACTGGTAACACAAAGGATGGCCATGCAGTCCATGATATATCATATATCATATTTCATGTATCTAAATATCAAGCTTCAAGACGTGACATATTCCCAATCTCGTTTGGTGGAAGCATTGGAAAGTCCTACTCAAATTGCGGTGGGCATAGTCCAATTTCTGGTATTTCACACATAATTATATATCTTCCCGCCCAAATCTCTTCAAGCCACAACAAGTAGAACCTCATGCTCTACCCGGTAACAACATCATCCTAAGCCCTAGCTTTGTTTGTTTCAGGACCCGTGTAAGCTGCCGTCTCACCAATCTTGGTCCACGGCGCAAAAGCCTATTATAATTAGCACAGATGCATCAACTTCAACCGCAAGTAATACTCACATTCTTGACATCATGCAACGGTGCAGCAAGTTCAGGGAAATGTCTGCACAAAACATCCTTCATAGTATTGTTTTGCACCCAATCAATACCTTCGCGGGTGTAAACTTCAGGACACCAGCCGTCTCCCGCGAGGAAGCGATCAGACTTGATTCGGCGGGTGGCCATGAGGATAAAGACGCGGAAAGCAGTGTCGCTGAAACCAAAACCTTGAGGGAGCGGCTCGCTGAGTGTCCCGGCGAGAAGATCGACAGCCTCGAGGTCGTTCTCGTAAACCTCTTCCAGCTCAGCAGCTAGTTCTGCATCGCCACCTGTAAGGTCAATGAAGCTCTTGGCGGGTGGCATGTGGAACAGGCGACGGAAAGCATTATAACGAGGAACACCGCGTTCGCGATCGCGAAGAATATCAATCGCGCCCATATCCAGATGTCGACCATTCGGAAAGTCCTTGTCTCCTGGGATATGCAGGTCACGCAAGAAGTTAGGCATGTTGTGCGCTCTGATAGCACCTGGGTAGTTAACACCGAAAGAGTAAAAGACATCAGCAAAATTAAGTCCAAGGCCCGTGTTGTCGGTTTCCTTTTTGGCAAAGGGCTTGCGAGCTGACTCGAAGGCAACTTCTTTGATGGGAAGGGTGCCTTTGTGCTCGCCGTCTTTGATGCTGAAGAAGGCTACGTTGTCGGGTATCAGAGGATGGAGGCGATAGACTGAGACGAACTCTTCTGTGAGGCAGTAAGGGACGCCATCGTGGTCGACGTCTGAGCCTGGGATGCCAGAAAGGACTTCTGATTTATTGTTAAAAAGACGACCAAAAACATGCCATAACTGCTTCCGAGTTAGTCAAACTTTCGAAACCGGAGTATGGAAGTTTACCTTATCGCCCAGTAGTCCCCACCAGTTTGCATCCATTCCGATCTTCAGCGCGGGATGCTGTAGAATACCAGGTGTCCACTCGGTAGTATGAATCTTAGCCATGAGGGCACAGTTGATGAGCCTCGCAGTGTCGAATATTCGATCACTCGACCAAGCAGGATTGGATTGGTGAAGCTGCGAAGCAATGGCGTTGTGCTCAAGAGCAAAGAGGGTATGCAGAAGCTCGAGACCCAACCACCAGTTCTGACGAAATCCTGTCTTTGGGATTCCATCTTCAGCTCGAGGAAGGAATTGCTCGCCTCCGCTGGTCGTCACATCGAGTTGACCTGGTGTAGACTTGTCACACTGGGAGCGCAGAGCTCTTGTCTCGGCTTCTGTTGAGCCATAGATCTGCGAGGCATCCCACCAATGTGTATTCTCATTATCATAAGCAGGAGTCTCAGCGTCTTGGATAGATAGAACTTCAGATCGCTTGGTACGTGGGACCTTCATTTCTGAATCGGACCACCTGTCGGCTTTACCCAAGGGAATTTCAACATCTCCCTCACCATCTGTGTCGAAGGAGTGCTGCGCCCAATCATGGACCTGGAATTGGATCCAGGCTGCAGCAAGGAGGTTAACAATCTCAGCAGGTTTAAATTGCCCTTCTGGTCTAGCAAGGATTCTCTCAGAGATGATTCTTGGGCTTGGAGTGAGCAGTTCTTGCTGAGTAGGCGGCTTGGTATACTTCCTCGGCACATTGCGACCGAATCTCATGCCCGCGCAACCCATCTTTGGTTCACCAAGATCATTAAACAGACCGTCCGAGTTTCTAGCTGCGATAAACTTTGAGTCACTCATAGGACATCCCTTCTTTGTGCCTTGGAATTCAGCGTTAGGAGAAGTATCGTATAAATTCTTCTGTCGGAGCTCATAGCGGAGAGCGAGGAGATTGAAGACGCCGAGCCATGTGGGAAGCTTGTGCCACTTGATGAAAGCATTGATGAATTTCCAGAAAGAGATGAATAGATACTTGAAAAGAGGTTCAAGTGCGGTGACGATAAGATGCAGTGGGCTGCTAAGCAGCGTCAAAAGAGATTGAGGAGTGGAAACAGTCTTTCCATCCATGGCAGAAGTCATTGTGTGTGTAGATGAATTGTGATTATATCTTCCAGCAGAACATCCTGGGGGTAAAGGTCATTATATACTTCCATAGAAGGGTCTCCAGACTGTGAATCATATAGTCACATGCTCAGCTGTGCTGCGTTAAACTCCAAGCCTCGTTTGTGGTCAGCCAGCCACCAAAGCAGGCACAAATGCGAAGCATTCGCCACTTGCGCATCATGAGCCCTACCGAACGCCAAAACAAGGACTCATAGTAGAGACAAACCCTGATGCTGATATCAAACTTAGGTGGCGTTGCTGAACGTTCGATAGTTCATCCCTGTGGCGGGAGCTATCTGATATCCTAGCTTATCTCTGCAATATGAAATGCGAGGCATGTGATAATATCGTTGGAATATGAGACTCTGTAGGTCTAGAACTATAGTAGTTCATTTTAGCGTTACTCTATCTCTGTATCGCGGCTACAAGTGAGGTCTAGATGCCAAGGCTAGCCCTATAGATTTCAAAATGCTGTATTTGATTGGTTGCGAATGTTCCAAAGTTGGAGGTTGCCATGCGGCTGAATCCTCCCTTCAATTGCCCTTTGGTTAGTGGCAGAGCCTAAGAGCTTACTCCCTTCTTAGCCGCATCCCACCGTTTTCTAAGTAATTGTCATCCTCTTGGTCAGTTTTTACCATCAAGTGTTTTTCATTATGATTTCAGTCATTTCACTGGAGTCACAACCACACACTAAAATCCTTAAGATGACGTACAAGTTGCCGATTGTCTGGCTGTTTTGAGCTTTTGATAGCGACGACATGGAGACCACATGAGCCTTGTTAACTTGAAAACCGTCTTTGACTGTTTTGTGTTCACGTCAGATACGCTTCCAAATACAGCGTCATCTCATCGAATGAGACACTTTGTTCAAGTAGAGGGCTTTGAGACCTTAAAGTTAAAGCCTATCTAGAAAGACAGAGAAATCAAGTGAGAATCTCGATGTAGTGGCTCCCTGCTTCCTTGTTACGCCATGCTTTGACAGCTGACATGTTATCGGCCCAGTAGATTTACAAGAGGTCTCAGCAACATCTCGCAAGGCTGACACAATTATTTACCGTAAACAGATCCAGGAACACAAAGATATCTTGGACTGGATTACACCGGTCAATTACGGCCCTCAGCAAAGTGACAACATCGGAAGGCGACTGCTGGGCACTGGTCAATGGCTTCTCGATTCAGTACAGTTCCACAATTGGCTTGACA
Source organism: Fusarium tricinctum (assembly GCA_020744515.1). Lineage (NCBI taxonomy): Eukaryota > Fungi > Ascomycota > Sordariomycetes > Hypocreales > Nectriaceae > Fusarium > Fusarium tricinctum. Next base: position 3,857,431 of record JAGPXF010000001.1, read on the forward strand.
CTTGTAGTCAGTCTCTATTCTGTCCAGGTATTCCAGGCGCTGGCAAGACGATTCTTACCTCAATAGTGGTTGATAATCTAGAAACGCTTTCCGTCGACAACAGGACTGTCGGAATTGCATATGTTTACTGCAACTTTCGGCGCCAAGACGAGCAAACGGCCAAGGAACTTCTAGAGAGCCTTGTCAAGCAGCTTCTACAAGGTCTATCGGATTTCCCTGAGAGTGTGAAATCATTTCACGAAAAGCATAGAAAAAACAAGTCGCGACCATCACTAGAGGAAATTTCGAGCACCCTCCTATCTATTACCAAACTTTATTCAAGAGTCTTCATTCTCATTGATGCACTTGACGAATGTCGGACATCCGATGGCAGTCGGACGAGGCTCCTAGAAGAGGTCTTTGGGTTGCAAGCACAGTCCGGTATCAACATCTTTGCCACTTCAAGATTGATACCCAATGTCACAAGTCGCTTCGAAGACAGCATTTTCCTGGAAATACGTGCTACAGACGAGGATGTATCATAACCGTAAATAAGTAGAGTAACGTGCATAACAAGCGAATTTTGCGAACAAGCAGGTGCCGCACCATACTGTATAGTATAAAAAGAGCTTGATGCTTGTTGTCTCCAGTGTGCCAATTATGCCGCGTTTGCCGCGCCGCGTTTGCCGCAGGTCCCCGACTCAAATCTACACCGAGCGAGTGGTCATGAGCATCTACCGTGCTATAAGCCGTTCCGAAGTCTCATCCGATTGGATTGACTTCATCCAGGATTTTGTGCTACCGTGATGGCGAGCTGATTAGAAAAAAACGTGAAGTATTTAAAGTTCATTTCGCCTTATAAATCGAACACAGATTTGCGGAAATTCTCTAGATTTTCTCTCTACCTCAGTTCGATATGTCTTCCTCATACCCTGTCTTAGTTCTTGTCCACGGAGCCTGGCACCACCCAAGCCATTACAAACTCCTGGTTGAGGCATTCAGCAACGAAGGTTTCCAAGACATCGTCACACCACGCAACCCTACGTCAGGCTCTATAGAGCAGGTTGTCGATAAATCGTACCTCGATGACGTTCAGGTTATCCAGGAAGCAATTGCTCCTTTCCTGGATGCCGGCAGAGACCTTGTCCTGGTCGCTCATAGTTATGGGGGTGTCCCGGCTGCTTCTTCTCTAAAAGGGAATACGGTCCAGGAGCGAGCAGAGAAGGGGCTTAGGGGTGGAATTAGGGGCCTTGTTAGTATCGCTGCTTTCCTTCTGCCACAGAAGGGGTTACCTCTCTTCCAACCTGATGGCACGCAATACGGCCCGACATTTGACGTACAGGTATGTCACGACATCATTGCACCACTGGCGAAAGCCACCTTACTGATTTTCATAGGATGGCTATGTTGGCACCACTTCTATGTTTCGGGAGGCCCTTTTCAGAGGAGTGAAATCAGATCAGGTCTTGCCTGAACTCAACAAGCAAAGCCGATTGAGCCTTGAGACACCTGTCCAAGTGGTAGCTGGGGATTTTGATATTCCAAAGGTTTACTTTGTCTGTGAAGACGATGAGGTAGTCCCAGCTGAGCAACAACTTGCCATGGCACAAGCGGCGGCTGCTAACGTAGTGACTCTCCCGAGTGGTCACAGCCCCCACTTGGATAAGCAACACAGCCAAGCCATCGCAGTCAAGGTCAGCGAGTTATTCGCCCATGGAGCTTAGTGCTGGGACAAGTTAGAAATATTACATTGGTGTCACCGACCACCCCAACCAGTCTTCTACCACGATAGCTCTATTAGACAGCCATTCTATTGCTTCACAATTGAATACCACGTTGGCAATCTAGCAATCGCTTAGTCGCCCATTTCTTCCTGGCCTTTCTTAGACACCTCACACTTTTGGTTGACCGGATCAGTGTGTTCCACGCATCGCTTTAAGGGGTTATATACCTCCAACCCCTTCCTTAAACTTATCCAGCTCAGCTGTGATGGTTAGCTTAATAATGCATCCCCAAATACGGAGTCGGCATTCCCTAATTAATGTTCTGGTCGTTAAACGGATTTTGAAAATCCAGAGCTAACCCATAGCTATATCTAGCCTCTGATGGGTGGTATTTCCAAGGTAATATACTAGCCCGTACTGGGTATATATGAATAGCATTACAGGATACAGTCTAAGCGGTGGAGAGGATATCACGTCTCTTAATAGTTAATAAAGCGGGTTAGATATATGAAGGTAAAGAAGTTATACTAATAGCTAGTAAGCTAAGTTCTATAAAAGTACTGATAAGTGTATTCTATATGCTAAGTTAGCTTATAATATTATAAGTTAGGTGTATGGCAAGCTATTATCTTATACCGCTAGCAGTCTTAACTTGAAAAAGGGATGATTTAGGATTCTATCCAATTATAAGTTAACTACTCGTATTGCTGAGTAGCTAGGCTAGAAATGACCTAAAGGCTTCTCTAACATACTACCTACACATCCTTGGCACATAGTACTCAAGAGAAGGACCAACAGATTAACAAAGTTGATTGGCAAAGGGGAATCTGGTGTGTCAGCCTTGTCAGACTCTACTCCATTTAAGGCAATCTGGGGTATCGGCCGGTAGCCGGACTTGCGATGTAGTCCGTCCACTCCAATCCTGGCGGTGGTGTGGTGCACTTGACTATGGTTCGACTGTACGAAGGTCTATGTGCACTGAAGCCATGAACTGATTCAGCTTTATTAAAGAAGCAGGGTGATGGAGTCGTTACACACGTCGCGAGAAGCACATACACATGTTACCTAGATCATGCGTCGAGCCAGAATCGTCAAAATAGTCAGCGAATGAAATCTCACAAAGCAAAGAGTAACCAAATTCTGCTTAGATGCATTCGGACTGCGGACCCTTGAACATCCCCGCCGCGAATGACAGCTCGCAACGATTAAGCTCACGCCTGTCACGCCACAAGACCACGTTATTGGGGGGGTTGATCTCACGACAATAAATAATCATCCAAGGATTCAAAAGGCGGGGGCAGTCATTGGATTGGTCCTACACTCTGCATCCTTGCTCGACACCCCTGTGAAGGCTTCGGTAGAGGGGGGCTAAATCCTAACGAAGAACTCGATGGTCCCCAGAGTTTTCGTGTTTTCGGATTCTGGGTTTGCTCTGCTATACGAAGGTGTAGGCAAGAGGCCGAAGATGCTTTCTTTCCGGACTGTGGCTTGAAAGTTTTGGATTTCGAACCGGTATATAACCTTTATTCATAGATCTCCTATAAGGAGAAGTTCGTTGTTATTTTTTCCAGTAACTGAGATAATTGCACCGTGGATGAAGGGCTGAATTGGGTATCGCCGAAAGGTCGAGGTAGTCTTGCTCAGAAATGTTCTCAAGCAAACAAAAGCAAATCAGCAACCAAAGATTGTCCCGAAAAGCAAGAGAACTTGGTCGGAATTATTATCGAGTGTTCAACTCCTCCAAAGATGCATCTGAAAGTAGAAAGTTTGCAGTCTTATCCACCAGCATTTGTCGGAGACGATACCAGGCTCGTTTCCCTCTTCGACTCTTCATCGTCGTGCGAACTGCTAGGTGACTGCTCGCAACGGTCCGGAGGAACATCCTCAGGCGTTGGAAGCCTTATACATTTACAATGCCTGAGAAGCTCCTCACACCTGGCAAGCCTCTCTAGAAGGTCTTGGTTCGGACGCCTGCGCTTCCTTGGCGGAGCTGGCAGGCTCGGAGTGCAGACTGTTTTAAGCTGTCATATTTATCAGTACAAATATCTGCGTAAGAATTTCATAGGAGCTTACCCTTATACAATTTGAACAAGGAGTTTTTCGATCGCATTTCTTTTTCCTTTGCTGGCAGAGAATACACGATAGTACCCTCTTACTAGATCTTTGCTTTGAAGGTTCTGGATCTGTCGAGACGTTTGTAGATGACGGACTCAGCTCGGATAAGTGATCCGTCTGATGAGAGATAGGACTGGACATATTCGTATGCTTTACGAAAACTAATCTCAACGATATCGTAACTCGTACATTGCAGAGAAGTTCGATGGCGTCTTTAAAAGAATACAGTTTAACTCAAACCTTGAGTCTGTAATTACTCCAATCTCGAACTCTAGGACCAGGGTACTACCACGCTACCCCATCAGGTAACTGCCGTTAGGTGACAATCCATGCTTAGTAGGGTGTGCCACCTTCGGGCAGTCGGGCTCATGACACATCCCGAGAGCTCTCCACAATTCCCCGGGACCGGGGGGGTGCTTCAGCCGGAGAATTGATAGACAGCGTATCCAGTTTTAGGATGAATATGAAGTATTGAGCTGAAAGTATGACGACCACGCGATTTCGGAAGGCGCAGTTAATTAAATTCCCGCTGTTGGGTATTATAAGGCAGTTGGATTATGTGACACGTTCTGATAATCATGACTATTTTGATGTAAATATCTTTATTCATTTCAGAATTTGTCTTTTGCTACAGGAGACTGTTAAACCAAAAGTCGGATCATTATGAACTCAGGCGAGCTGAAGTGACTGCTCATTGGTACTGTCAGCTCGATTCCCCAGCAGATATTCTTGTCGTACTTACAGACTGCAGCAAATACGTGTCATATTTTATGAAATCCAGGAGAATAACTATCGAACTTTGGAACTTCTACAATATCCACTGACCATGGCATCGACTTACATGGGCGGCACATCCGTGCAGCCTGGAACACTCCCCGGCATTACTCCAGATATATCGACGCATCAACAAACTGTCACTAGACCTCAAGAGAGCCCTCATGCATACCTGGATCCAACTGCAGCCTCAACTACTAGGAATGGCTTACCAAACGAACCCACCTCGGCACTTGGCGGAGACGCAACACCATACCACACCAGCACAGAAGATGGCGAAGACTCCGAAGCAGAACGACGAGACAACATCGTCCGCAATCTAGCCCGGCAGTACACAAACCAAAGCCAGCTATCCACCATCAGCGGCAACCCCTTCACCGCCGACGAAAACAGCCCTCTCAACCCGCGAAGCAGCAAATTCAGAGCCCTGGCATGGGCAAAGTCCATCTCCAAGATGCACAGCGAAACAGGTTTCACCAACCGCAAGGCTGGCGTTTGCTACCAGAACCTCAATGTGTTTGGCTACGGCCAGGCTACAGACTTTCAGAAGAACGTGGCCAACGTCTGGCTGGAGGTTGCGTCGTGGCCGAGACAGCTGATGGGTTATGGGAAGACGCGTATTGACATCATCAGGGACTTTGACGGTGTTGTGAAGAACGGTGAGATGTTGGTGGTGCTGGGACCGCCTGGGTCTGGATGTTCGACGTTCCTCAAAACGATATCGGGGGAGACTAATGGGATTTATGTTGGTGAAGATGCATACTTCAACTACAGAGGCAAGAAATATCAACTGCAGTTCTCCAACACACCAACTGACTTCTATAGGAATCTCGGCCCGTGAAATGCATACTCGTCATCGCGGAGAAGCCATCTACACCGCGGAAGTTGACGTCCACTTTCCCCATCTCACTGTCGGCGACACCCTCACCTTCGCAGCCCACGCCAGAGCCCCAAGAGATATCCCAGCAGGCGTTGACCGGCAAACCTTCATCTCACATTCCCGCGACGTCGTAATGGCCATGTTCGGCATCAGCCACACCTTCAACACCAAAGTCGGCAACGAATATGTCCGCGGCGTGTCAGGCGGCGAACGAAAACGCGTGACTATCGCAGAGGCCTCACTCAGCGGCGCCCCGTTGCAATGCTGGGATAACAGCACGCGCGGTCTCGACTCTGCTAACGCTGTGGAATTCTGCAAGACGCTGCGTCTTCAAACGGAAATGTCTGACACTGCGGCTCTGGTCTCTATATACCAGGCCCCACAAGCTGCATACGATATCTTCGACAAAGCCGTGGTCTTGTACGAAGGCCGTCAGATCTACTTTGGTTCAGCCAAGACAGCAAAGCAATATTTTATTGATCTAGGCTTTGAATGCCCAGCTCGCCAGACCGTCCCAGACTTCCTAACATCAATGACAAGTCCTCAAGAGCGAATCATCCGTAAGGGCTTTGAAGACCGCGCCCCACGAACCCCCGACGAGTTCGCCGCAGCCTGGAAAGCCTCCCTCGCCAACGCCCAGCTCCAGCGCGAAATAGAAGAGTACAAAAACGACTTTCCTATCAACGGCCCTGAAGCGGAAGAGTTTAGAGCGAACAGGCGTGCGGCACAGGCTAAGAGCCAGCGGAAGAAAAGCCCCTACACGTTAAGTTACTGGCAGCAGACCAACCTTTGCGTGTGGAGAGGATTTAAACGGTTGATTACGGACCCGACTATAACTCTGACGCAGCTCTTTGGGAATGTCATCATGGCTGTGATTGTGGGGAGTATTTTCTATAATCTTGATCAGACGACGGCGAGTTTTTACCAGAGAGGTGCTTTACTCTTCGTGGGGTGTCTGATGAGTGCGTTTGCGAGTGCTCTAGAGGTAACTATTCTCCAATCTGGTTGGGGCTGGACATTTGACTAACGCTCTTAGATTCTCACACTATATGCACAGCGGCCTATCGTTGAAAAGCATGCTCGCTACGCATTATACCATCCATCGTCCGAAGCGGTGGCATCTATGCTCTGCGATTTACCGTACAAGATCCTCAACGCTCTTTTCTTCAACCTCACATTGTACTTCATGACCAACCTTCGCAGGGAGCCGGGTGCTTTCTTCTTCTTCCTTTTCGTCACCTTCCTCGTTACGATCTGCATGTCGATGATCTTCAGAACGATTGCTTCGGCTTCTCGAACACTCTCGCAAGCCATGGTTCCTACCGCCATTTTGATACTGGCCATGGTTACTTTCACAGGCTTCATTATCCAGATTGATTACATGTTAGGTTGGTGCCGATGGATCAACTACGTCAACCCCCTCGGCTACGCTTTCGAATCACTCATGGTTAATGAATTCCACAATCGACAGTTCCAGTGCAACCGCTTCGTCCCGGCTTATCCGGACGTAGATTCCGCTAACCGTGTCTGCTCAGCCGTTGGATCCGTCCAGGGAGAGCCTATGGTCGAAGGAGACGCATATATCAATCTTTCTTTCTCCTACTATCACGCCCACAAATGGCGAAACATCGGTATTGTCTTTGCATTTACTATCTTCTTCACTTGCACGTACATGTTTCTCGCCGAGACAGTGAGCGCCAAAAAGTCAAAGGGAGAAGTCCTTGTCTTCCGTCGGGGACACAAGCTTGCGAATCAAAAGAATGATGCCGAGTCTAGTCCAGCAGGTCGCCGAACTGTCACGGAAAAGGAGGGCTATGGAGAAGGACATCCGTCAAACTTCAAATCAACCAGTGTCTTCCACTGGAACAACGTCTGCTACGACGTCAAGATTAAGAGTGAGAACAGGCGAATTCTTGATAACATTGCTGGCTGGGTCAAGCCAGGGACAATGACAGCTCTCATGGTAAGTTGCCCAGACGTAATTATATCAGCACGATACTAATAATGCCAGGGCGTTTCTGGAGCCGGCAAAACAACTCTCCTTGACTGTCTTGCTGACCGTACAAGCATGGGCGTCATCCACGGAGACATTCTCGTCGACGACAAACTCCGCGACGCATCCTTCCAAAGAAAAACAGGCTACGTTCAACAACAAGACCTGCACCTCTCCACAACAACCGTCCGCGAAGCCCTCAACTTCTCAGCCATAATGCGCCAGCCAAAACACGTCCCCGTCAAGGAAAAGATCGCGTACGTTGATGAGGTTATCAAAATGCTTGATATGCAGGACTATTCCGAGGCAGTCGTCGGAGTCCTCGGTGAGGGGTTAAACGTCGAACAACGAAAGCGTTTGACTATTGGCGTCGAACTTGCCGCCAGGCCACCTGTCCTACTCTTCGTGGATGAACCAACATCAGGTTTAGACTCGCAGACATCATGGGCTATTCTCGATCTTCTCGAAAAGCTCGCCCGTAGCGGACAGGCTATCCTCTGCACGATCCACCAACCCTCAGCGATGCTTTTCCAACGATTCGATCGGTTGTTATTTCTCGCCAGCGGTGGCAAAACGGTGTACTTCGGAGACGTAGGCGAACACTCCCGTGTCATGACGAGTTATTTCGAAAGACACGGTGCACAACCTTGTCCGCTTGACGCCAACCCAGCAGAATGGATGCTCGAAGTCATCGGTGCAGCACCAGGTTCCGAGACGGACCTCGACTGGCCGCAGATTTGGAAAGACTCCTCCGAATTTGCTGCTACACAGGAACATCTCCAAGAGCTTTCTCGCAACGTCGTTGAGAAGGCGCAGGATGAGGATCCTCACTTGTACGATGAGTTCGCTGCTACGTTTACGACACAGTTGAAATACGTCACGAAACGTGTTTTCGAACAATACTGGCGGACACCTTCATATATCTACTCCAAGACAGCGTTATGCACTTTGATCGCGTTGTTTATCGGGTTCGCATTCTATCAAGCGCCTAACACGGCACTTGGGCTGCAGAATCAGATGTATGCCATTTTCCAGGTTTTGACTGTCTTTGGACAGCTCACGCAACAACAGGTTCGTCCAGAAGCTCCCTTTGTGTGTGAAACTTTCTAACTATTTAGATGCCATACTTCATCACGCAAAGAGATTTGTACGAAGTTAGAGAGCGACCTTCCAAAACATACGGCTGGAAGGTTTTTATGCTAAGTCAGATTATCGTCGAACTCCCGTGGAACACCCTCATGGCTGCACTTATGTACGTCTGTTGGTACTATCCCATCGGGCTATATCGCAACGCCGAACCCACCGATGCCGTCGCCGAGCGCGGAGCTCTCATGTTTCTTTTGTTCCTAGCTTTTATGCTATTTACCTGTACCTTTACAAATCTCGTTATCGCAGGCTGCGACTCGGCCGAAACAGGAGGAAACCTCGCCAACCTCCTCTTCATGATGTGTCTCATCTTCTGTGGTGTGTTAGCACCGCCTGATAGTTTCCCGCGTTTCTGGATCTTCATGTACCGCATCAGTCCGTTCACATACCTGGTATCAGCCATATTATCGACAGCTGTGGCAAACACAAACGCAGTATGTGCTCAAAACGAGTACGTCATGTTTCCACCGCCTTCAGGAATGACGTGCGGCGATTACATGCAAGAGTATATAGACCAGGCTGGGGGATATCTTCTCGACAAAAAGGCAAATAGTACCTGTAGGTACTGCACTATTGGCGACACTAATGTGTTTCTTGCTGGGGTTAAGTCTCACTATGGTGATAGGTGGAGGAACTTTGGATTGTTGTGGGTTTACATCATCTTTAACGTTTTTGCGGCTTTGGCATTGTATTGGCTTTTGAGGGTGCCGAAGAATAAGGGGAAGAAGGTAAAGAAGGAGTAAGAGGGTGTTGAGATCTGTATTCTGTAACTTGTACCTGGTATGATTTCTTCTCTTCAAGACCTTTGAGTTTAGTATCATTTCTCTCAGTTCTCTGAATTAGGCTGCAATAATTATTTCGTGCCCTTTAGCGCAGGCAATATTATAAAAGAAATAAGAAGAGAGCGGAACATGCGTATAGATTTAACCAGCACTAACTGTCATTCGTGTATTGTTCATTCCTCATTAATCCCAAACGTATTCCTACTTCAACTGACATTGACATGTCATTCTCTGGGTTGAATCCGCACCATGAGCTCAGACTGCGAGAAAATACCGCAGTTGAACACCTTCCAAGGATTCGTAGGATCACAAATCGAAAAGTCAAACCGGCGGAGCAACTGTTGAGTCCCCAGTCAGCATAAATGTCAGAACAGCAGGAGTCCAACTTACCTCAACATAGATCTTATTCAACTCCATCAAAGCCACCGGCCGCCCCAAACACTGCCACCGCCCATAACTAAAGATCAACTCCAAGGCACTCTCCATCTCCTTGAGTTTCTCGCCCTCACTCTCAAGCCACCTCTCAGGACGGAACTCTCCCGCGTCAGAACCCCAGATATCCTCGCGGCGGAAAATTCCCCACGCGCAGTAGCCTATCTTTGTGCCGCCGGGGATGAACTGGCCCTTCCAGGTGTCGCCCTGCGGTGGGACTTGCTTAGCCATGAGGCCAGCGACGGGAGGGAAGATACGCAAGCCTTCTTTGATGACGGCTTGTAGGTAAGGGAGTTCGCGACCTAGAGAATCAGGGATGATGGATTCTGTGTACGTGGTGTTGGCGATTTCAGCGCGGAGTTTGGCGTAGACTTGGGGGTTGGTGATGATATGCAGCATGGTGGAACGAATTGCTGTGGCCGTCGTGTCTGAGCCGGCAACACTGAAAGAATGTTAGAAATGGTCTCGTGCAATTAGTTAGATACTCACATCTGTAGCAAAATCTCGGATTCGGCTTCTTTCTGGGTCAGACCATGGGCCACGAAAGAGCCCAGCATATCTTTCTGGACTTTCTTATCTGGACCAAATCTCTCAGCTGTAACCTGCTTGGCAATTCTAAACACACCGTTAGCCATTTGACATCTTCGTAATCGATCGGTGTCATTCACCCCATCAATTTCCCAAAACCAAGTCGATCTTTCTCCGAAGGCAAAAGCTTCTTGAACAGAGGCGAGCTCAAGACCTTGACCAGCCAAGGAACGACGGTAGTAACCATAACCGAAGGTAGCGTCTCTTCTGTGATTTGGATGTACTTATACACATCCGAGTCCGTCTCCAGAAAGCCAAACGGCTCGCCAAAAGCCAAATCCGAGATGACATCTAGTGTAAAGAATTGAGCGCGACGTCCTAGGTCAACCGGCTTATTGTTATCGGCGTATTTCCTCAGGAGCTGTATAAATGCGAGGATGTTCTTGTCGATCTTGGGCTCTAGGTCTTGCACCTCGCGACCGCCGTAGCCAGCGGACATTTTGGAGCGAAGCTTGAAGTGCTCGTCCTCGTCGCGCCACGAGAGGATGTTGTTGCTGCCGGGGTTGAAACGCATGCCATCGTACCAATCCGAGCGACGGTATTCGGTGCGGACGTTGAGGATGTGCCTCATTAACTCGGGGTCGTCGGTGACGAGATCGTTGGGTCCGACACGAGCGATTGAGCCTGTGTAAATCGACTGTAAGCTTGTGCGACCTGCGAATGCGCAACGACTGGGCTTCCCGAAACATACCATATTTCTTTGTAACCTCCCAAAAGTCCAAGTACGCTCTACCACCTCCGACCCTCTTTATTAACCACCATTTCGAAAACGCAGCTAGGCGAGGTCCCTTGAAGTTGCTCAGTCGATTATACTGTCTCCAAGTCGAGAGCGCAGACCAAAGCGTCAAAAACACCACCAGCAGTCCCGCAATTGCGATCGACGGACGAACAGCTGCAGTAAGGTCTTGCAGGCGGTTAATAAGGGCACCTGCGGCCATTTTTAAAGCTGCCAAGACTGTTCTTCACCAACAATTTTCTCATGCAATGCACGCCTTGGCGTAATGAGGTTATTGGACCTGTACCTGGTGCTTCAAACTGTTGGTTCGTGGTACTATTGCTTTGCGTTCCCAGGGAGCCGGATGGGGGAGAGCACGGACCGGGACCGCGGGGACGGGAACGGGGAGGACATAATCAACGAAAAAAGAAAGAGAGTCTACCCAAGGGATCGGGATTTGGATCATTGATTTTCCACTGTATCAAGATCAAGGTCTCTCTCTTTTCCGCGACTGGAATTGGGCGCAATGGAGGGAAACCCGGACAAGGTCTCTCGCTACTGTGTTCCCATTTCTTGTCTAGCTCCGGGATTAGCTGTCCCTGCTGTCCCATCACCGCTGAAGCACTAGTTAACTAGAGCAGGACACCTAAGCTAAAAACCTCAGCGCCCCGAAGCTAGAGCTTCCGCACATGGCGCAGCACCACTAATCGGTCGCTCCAGCTACTCTAGCTCGACGCTATTGCCTACGGCTAATGACCCGATGCGTTCCATTCAATTCAGGAGGACATTCCCAAAGCTCGCTATTGGACCCCTGTTTATCTCTCGGTTTTTGCTGGGAGGAAGTCCCCCGGTTCCAGCTTGCCAAGACTTGACTCCCAGTAAGGAATGTCGGAAAGACAGTCTCGTTCTGGGGTCCATGACCCGAGGATAAAAGGTCATATGCAACAAAAAAAGGTTAATCAGCAGTTATTCCACGGGATCTTATACGTTTGGAAGTAGTTCTCCGCCTGTACCGACGTTTATCAACACACGATCTAGGTAACATCTGACATCCAGCCACATAAAACAATCAGCAAGCCACATTAGTGTCATACGCGGGTATTGATCTCATTCTGACAGCCCAACGTTAATTCTTGGAACCAAGTTATTCCAGTAGCGAGGTTTCTCGGGGCGGCACGGCTCGCTCGCCTGTTCATCTCACCTTTTGCTCTACGCGGACCATGAGGGGCGCTGAGGGGAAAATCTTGACCTCTTTTGTTTTCCTTTGAACATTTCATTTCGTTCAATTGATCAAGAGTCTGACCACGGCAAAATAAACGGCAACAACCCACCCTAGCTTTCTTATTGTTTTTTCCATCGCCGATAAGCGAGAGATAGGATCATGACAGCAAACGCAGAGGCTGAGAAGCCCGAGGTTGTCGCAAAGCCTGCGACAGGGACTGGGGCTGCGCCTGCGACGACTACCGATAGGCACGCGCCCACGACGGAGGAGAGTGATCTCCAGGCTGAGGTGGGACAACTTTCGCAAGCCTAAGATGTAAAATGGAGAATTAACGCAATTTCATAGAGTGAGCAGGACTTTCGCGATGACGATTCTGCTCTCGGGGTACGTTACGTTGATCAAGTGCCCCCAGTCCGTCCATGCGATGTGAACTGGGGTCGTGGTCTCTAGTCTAACTTGGCGCAATGCAGGACGATGCCGCCAGCAGCACTGCGTCTATCAACTCGAGCATCATGCAGTATCGTACCGAGAACGGTAGAACATACCATGCTTTCAGAGAAGATAGTGGGTGTATTTATGCCTCTGAAACACCACTTTACTAACACGTACTCAGTTAATTATGTACTTCCCAATGATTCGGTATGAGATGGACACTCACTGTCAAATCTACCTGGCTAATGCACAACGTCTCTATGCAGTCTGAGCAAGACCGATTAGGTGAGTTGAGCCGATATATGGAGCCTGCATGTGCACTAATTCATTTAGATCTACAACATCATCTCTTCAATCTCACTCTTGGTGGAAACCTTTACCTTAGTCCACTTGGACGCGACAAGCCTGTGCAGCGCGCTTTAGATGCAGGGACAGGAACTGGTGTTTGGGCAATCGACTTTGCCGATAGTCATCCTGAGACAGAAGTGCGATACCACAGCTATCAAGGATCAGGAAAATGAGACTAACATATTGCAATAGGTTATCGGTATTGATCTCAGTCCCATCCAGCCCACCTTGTCTGTCTTCCACCACACCCCATATCCTTTCTAGCTAACAGTCCCCAGCCTCCCCACAAACCTACAATTCCAAGTCGATGACCTTGAAGACGAGTGGACATACAGCTACAAGTTTGACTTCATTTTCGCTCGCATGCTCACCGGTTCCATTGGAAACTGGCCTAAATTCTTCCAGCAATCTTTCGAGAGCCTCAACCCCGGTGGATGGGTTGAGTGTCAAGATATCACTTTTCCCGCCCAATGCGATGATGATACTCTCAAGAAGGGCTCCTTCATCGATCAGTGGTCAAGCTACATGATCGAAGCGACCAAGAACTTCGGTCGTACTTCGCAGAGCGCCAAATTTTATAAGCAGCAGATGATCGATGCTGGGTTTGTCAATGTTACCGAGGTTATTTACAAATGGCCTACTAACAGATGGCCTGCGGATCCTTACTATAAGGAGCTCGGTACGTCTGCAACCTTATTGTGCGGGTTCTGTGCTGACTCTCCTAGGATTCTGGTGCAACCATAACATAGCTGGCGAACTATCGGGTCTTTCGATGGTTCTCTTCACGCGCGGTCTAGGCTGGAGTGCAGAGGAAGTTGAAGTTTTCCTAGCAAGCGTCAGGTCTGATATGAAGGACCGACGCATCCACGCTTGGTGGCCTATGTAAGTTTTATTCTCTGTTGTAGATTTCTGCATCAACTAACAGATCTAGACATGTTGTTTATGGCCAGAAGCCAGAGGTTTAAAAGTGGCAGCAGCTATTAATTTTAGGATTAGATTTCGTAACGATTTTGGCGATCAACAATGAACAATTGTGGCAGTTTTCATCACTTGCATGCGATTTGCACATTGACACGTGTAGCGGATGCTGTGCCCCTTGGTCTTTTAATTAGGCTACCATCTTCTTCACGATGTTGCACGCTACGAGATTGTCACCTTATACTCTCAGCCGACTAACTCGTGGATAAAAAGACAGCCATGTCCACTATCCAAGTTACCAGCAACATCACGTGCCGAAACAACGGAAAGTGCAAAGTATCTGACCACCCCTTCAAGAACCTCGCTTTTTCTATAACCATGGATAGACAATTTGAGGAGACGTGGAAGATGCTTAGTGGTGTAGCGGCTCCTGCGGTGTTGCTGTGGCGTGCCAGAATGTCAGGCATATGTCCGTTATCATTGTCGAGAACCTGGAGGAGGGATAGAACAAATTCATGTTTAGCCTATCTTTGAATATGACTAGTCTAAGGACGGCGCTTTTCAGATGTTTGAATGGTTAATATTGAGCGTTTGTATTGGAGGTCGGGTTGAGATCTCAGCATAAAAGTATTATCTTGAACGAAAACCGAAAACTCACAACAGCTTCCATAGGGCAAAGTCGGGAGTCTCAGCCTACCGCAGGTTACATTTGCACTTTTCAGCTCTGATTCAATCCGTCAGCAAACAGCACGCGTGATCAACTGCAACTGACCACATGAGGTAAGAACACCAATACGACGTGTCTGTTATCTGCTGCCAATGGGAATCTTGCTGCATTCGGGGACGTAATCAAGCCAAGTCAGGGTTTCCTACCTAGATATGTATATACCTCAGCCCCTCAGTCGCTAGTACTCAGGTGGGAGGGCATGATGGCATACTATTAACATCGACCCTCCACACATCGCTCGGAATTTCATCTTTTCTGATCCTTAACTTCGCAACAATGGGGACAGCTGTTGATCCCCAGACCTGGATTGAGATCGGTGACCTTATCAGCAAAGCGCTAGACGTTCGGGAGAAATATCGACAGGGCCCTCAAAATCAACGAACCATGGCTACAACGTGGAAGCCCATCATGCGACTCCTCCACAAATTCCCTGAAGGCACATTCACAACCTACGACTACGACACCGTGACAAATATTGATCCATACAGCGAAGAAGTCCTCACCACGTTTACGGAAATCATCTGGGCTTTCAGCTCAGGTCCGATTTTAGATGGGCTGGACTGTCCTCAGACCGCCACTGATTACTACTCATACTTCGGTCAGGATCTATATCAAATATGGTATCGTTCTGAGCCCAGGGACCACAGTACTTGGGCGACTCTGTTCCGCAGGGTGACGAATGACATTGCCAACTACAATCTGATCACGGCGGATACTACGCCGCGGCCGGGTCTTGTCAATTCGCCAAGGGCAGCTATGGCAGCTCATGCTTGGGTTATTACAAATTCTATGTGTGGCAGCGGTCCTGAGAGCCATGCAATTGCAACCAGGGCGAGGCAGCTTTGGGAGGATAGATGTGACCATTTTGTGGAAATCGAAAATTAGCTGGCTATAAGGTTCTTTGAGGAACACAATTACTATATCAAAGATAGCCAGGGTCTATTATTCATACATCCTTGGTATCAACCAAGACATAGAGTTACTTATCCAACTACGCTACCCTAGTTCATATTAAAGATTTTCCTTGTAAAATTCAATAGCATTACTAAACCTAGTGCTATGCTTCTGACCCAGTCTCTGGCCGTAGCGCATACATCTTCATTGGAAGTAATTGTAGGTCCTTGACGGCGGGAAAGCCACGCTGCATATCTGATTTCACAAGTCTGAACCCAGCCTTCTTGAACAGCAGCTTGAACTTGTCATCTTCTCTGATCAAACAGTCAGTAATTACCCTAGAAAATCGCAGTAGTTGGCTTACCTTGTGACACTGCTGTCGAGTTCATCGAACTGATCTTCACCCCATGTACTCAGGTTCTCTTTGAGCACAATAACACCCTGATCCTTCTCAAGCACAGTCTTGCATGTCTCCAAGAACTCGACCATCTGTTGGTCAGTCAAATGTCCTATGCACCACTGAATCCAAATCAGGTCGTACACAGCTCCCTCGGTAGGTTGCCATTTTTCCAAGCCAACGTTGTGAATCTCTCCTACGCCAGGGGTTCCACGCAGCTCATCCGTGAATTTAACCACGGGCTCAACGACATCAACTTGGTCTGCTACCTTTAGAAGAAGCCCCTTTGTGATCCGACCAATCCTGATCGTTTCTCATCAGCCTTCATCCCCCCCTGACAACAACGCTACCACTACTTACCCTGCTCCCCCTTCAAGGACCCTTGGAATTCTTTGTCTGCCAGTCTTGACACCGACGCCTAATCTTGCGAGAAAGGTGCGTGAGCCCTGGAGATCAATGCGAGAAATGGATGGCATGAGAGATGGAATGCCGCCAAGCATTCCGTCGACATCGGAGTTGATGGATTCCCAATACTCCTTGCCTTTTTCCGCACTGATATGGCTGTCGGGTGGAGGATACGACATTGCGAGGTGGTCTGTTAATCTGCGTAGGTATGGGTGAGAAAACGAATTTCTATGTGTGAAATTTTGCCCACATAAACATTTGCTATCAGTGCCGCCGCTGTGGGCGTGGTTTCAAGTGCTAACCGAAGTAGCTCCGACGGTTGTACTGCGTGCGCGATAGAGCAGCTGTCATGTGTTTTCGATTTAAGCATAAATCCTATTTGTTTAAAACGAGTTCAAATTATTTATGATTAGTCTTTTGACTTGGTATGAGGGCGGTAGCGATGTGAGTACGCAGTACTGGGATATGTTATCCTACAGCTACAGGGTATCTACGATGTAGGATTTGAGATTTGACCACAGACACCCTTGCTTTGGAGGTATACTTTTCCAATGATAGAAAAGAATCGTTAACTGTAACCCTCCAATACTTCTGTTGTTAATTATATGTATGCTTTTCGGACCTTGAGATTTTGGCCGTCATACTTTTGTGAAACAGTATAGTACCCGTATTGCGCAATGGATCAGTCGTTGCTCAGTCCTGTAACAAATTTCAAGCCTAGCAAGAATCGTCTCGGCATGGAAACTAAGTGCCGGCTTGGCAATGCTCGATGCTTGGTATTGTGGTGCAAAACGAGAGCTTCGTCTTGGCTCTTTCTGTCCCTTTGGTGTTTCTTCTCTGTATAGTAATTAAACTGACTTCTAGACTCACAATTCTGAGGAAACAGAATGGATCAGTTGTTGCCTTGGTTGTAATGATAAGTTACATCCTAGACGCACGTAAGTCTATGTATAAAATACTTCCTCAAGATAAACAAATACATTGACCATACCCTATCCAAAAAGCATACGTACTCACCGTCTGTGCACCATCCTTGGCGAAGCCATCCCAAGCCGAAATCGCCGTTTTTCTAATCTCCAACCATTAATTTTCGCTCTGAGTAATCGGTTTTTTGTCTGACAGTCACAGGGGACCCACTTTCTGGTGAGCACGTCATGCTCATTCAGGAGAGGAAAAGCCTAAATGTTTCTTCGCCCTTTAAATACTTCTAGAGGCGCCAGCTGAAAAAAAAAATGCCTTTGGCTTTTTTTTCAAGGACGTCATTATTCACGGGCTTATTTTGGCAATTGGGAGAATACACGCTGGATAAAATACCCAGCAATTGAAGAAGTTTCAGCGTTTTTGTTCTTCGGCAGTCTTGTCCGAAATTTGTTGATCTCGGTCGTCATGCCCGATTCCGCGAGCGACAACCCCGAAGCTGGGCCCAAGGGAGGCTCTTCGAAGCCTGCATCCAGATTCGCGGCAGAAGTCGACACACGATGGGGAGATATCCTACTACTCGTGTGCTTCTTCGTGGCTGGTCTCGTTGATAGTGCCGCGTTCAACATGTACGGGTGTTTCGTCAGTATGCAAACAGGTCAGTAACAATATCATTTCGCTCAATTGAGTGCGCAAGACTCACATCCAGTAGGAAACACGATCTTTGTTGGTTTGGGCGTCAGTCACCAACCAGAAAACCTGCCTGGGAAGGCCTGGTCACGATGTTTTGCCGCCATTGCCTTCTTCGCCCTCGGAGCCCTCTTCTTCTCTAGCTTCCACCGCTACTTCGGTCCCCAGAAGCGCTGGGTTCTCATCGTCTCGTTCCTCATCCAGGCGATCCTCACTGGTCTGGTAGCCCTTCTCGCTACCACCGGCGCCGTGTATAACCATCCTCATGGCCGTGAAACTATTCACGAAGGCGGCTATATCACAGAGAGAATACAGAACTCATTCCCCGCATCCGACTATGCCGCCATCATCATCCTCGCATTCCAGAGCGCGGGACAGATCGTCGCCAGTCGTGTGCTCAAGTACAATTCCATGCCTACTGTTGTACTGACAAGTCTGTACTGCGATATGATGAGCGATGCGAAGCTTTTCACTGCTCCCATCACCGATAATGCTGATCGAAACCGAAGAGCTTTAGGAGCAATTCTTCTCTTTGCTGGTGCTGTTTCTGGAGGCTTTTTGTCCAAGTCCTGGGTTGGCTTTGCTGGTGCTCTATGGATTGCTGCGTTTTTCAAATTGGTTATTACTGTTGCCTGGATCCTGTGGAAGCCAAAGTCTTCCAGCAAATGATCGTTCTGGAATCGAAGCGAATAATACAAAGTGTTTACAGAGTGTGTTGTTTAGGTTGGGTAGTCGGCGATGACACCTAGTGCTGAACTGGAATTTAGAGATTCGATGTTGGAATAGAATAGAAATTAATTAATTACCATAGAACAAGTTCATTTTCTCCGATCTCATACAAGCGACCTGACGGAGCATCGCCCTAGCAACCTTATGGCCGGTGTGATATTGGGTCCTCTAATCAGTATATCAGATACACTTCGTAACACACTGCCCGATCAATCCCTAGCTGTTCTCGATGCATCAGCCACTGTCGATAGTCGACGAGAGGTCCCAACACAAGACAGGGTTTCTGAAGAGTAAATCGAACCTTATGCTGAGCTTGAGCTTCTATTCTTGTTGGAACTTCATCAAAGGATTGGTGGCTTTCTCTTCACTAGCTTCAACTCATCGAGAAACTCTTATAAACAAGATCCGATGCAGATTTCTCAATGCTCAAAATAGGGCATTACTCTACTCCTGTTCCATGTTAGCTCTGATGATTTGACACAGTATATAGGGACTGTTGCCTTTGAGCAGTATCTGGGGGGTTGACTATCGTGACTCCAACTTCACTTCTGAAAGCTACATATACACAACTTGGATGAAGGGGCGCCGGCCCTCAACTCAGGATATATCGCGCGGTATAGTCAAAAGATACTCTTGACTTACACAGAAGGTGAGTAATTAGGCTAAATTATCTATGTAGTATTCTCTAGAACTTAATTCTCGTAATTCAAGGATTGAATCAGCCTATTTAAACGGGTAGCACCGGTGAGCTTAGCTACATAACAACCCCTCATTGTCTTATGCTTCTTAACAAGATCGTCATGTTACTATGACGATGCAGCAAGGGTTATTCATTTAGCGGTCGAATCGGCTTTATCAATTGTCAACAACGTCTTTCTCCATGTCATTTAGCCATTTGCTCCCCCGCAATAACCCCAATCCTTGTCATCATCACGATTTTGTAAAATGTATAAATAATAAACACTATTCTTCAGCTGCTCCACTGCCTGATCTGAGGACAGTGTTAACTGAGGGTTTTCAAAATGCTCCTCGCTTGGTTACTCTATCCCATCCTGGCACTGGGAGGTGCTCTTCCCGAAAAGAAGACAGATGTTTCCACGTACACCAACCCAGTTCTTCCAGGATGGCACTCTGACCCGTCATGCATCCAGAAAGATGGCCTGTTCCTCTGCGTCACATCCACTTTCATCTCCTTCCCCGGTCTGCCCGTCTATGCCTCCAAGGACCTGATCAACTGGCGTCTTATCAGCCATGTGTGGAGCCGTGAGAAGCAACTCCCCGGAATCAGCTGGAAAACTCAGGGCCAGCAGCAGGGAATGTATGCAGCGACAATTCGATTCCACAAGGGCTTTTACTATGTCATCTGCGAGTATCTAGGCGTTGGAGACATCATTGGTGTCATCTTCAAGACTACGGACCCTTTTAATCAAGATAGTTGGAGTGACCCAGTCACCTTCAAGCCAACTCATATCGACCCCGACTTGTTTTGGGACGATGATGGAAAGGTTTACTGTGCTACTCATGGCGTCACTCTCCAGGAGATCAATCTCGAGACGGGCAAGCTCGGCCCTGAGATGAATATCTGGAACGGAACTGGTGGGGTATGGCCTGAAGGACCTCACATCTACAAACGCGATGGGTACTATTATCTCATGATTGCCGAAGGTGGAACAGCCGAAGACCACGCAATCACCATCGCCCGAGCACGCAAGATAACAGGCCCATATGAAGGTTACGAGAACAACCCCATCCTGACCAACCGTGGCACTTCAGAGTACTTTCAGACGGTAGGACACGGCGACCTATTCCAAGATACCAAGGGCAACTGGTGGGGTCTCTGTCTCGCCACCCGCTTAGGAAAATCTGGAGTAGCGCCCATGGGTCGCGAAGCTGTTCTTTTCAACGCCACATGGGAGAAGGGTGAGTGGCCCGTTTTGCAGCCAGTCCGAGGCCGTATGCCCGGTAACCTTCTGCCAAAGCCTACGCGAAATGTTCCAGGCAAAGGACCTTTCAACTCTGACCCGGACAACTACAACCTTAAGAAGACAAAGGAGATCCCTCCGCACTTTGTCCACCACAGAGTTCCAAGAGAGGGTACTTTCAGTTTGTCTTCAAAGGGTATGCATATCGTACCAAGCCGGAATAACGTCACTGGTAGCTTGTTGTCTAGAGACAAGATCGAACTATCCGGACAGCGAGGACTAGCCTTCATTGGTCGTCGTCAAACAGATACTCTTTTCAAATTCAGTATCGACCTTGACTTTGCCCCAAAGAAGGACCATCAGGAGGCTGGCATTACCATCTTCCGCACCCAATTCGATCATATCGACCTAGGTATCGTTCGCCTACCACCTAAAGAGGGCAGCAACAAGAAATCCAAACTTGCCTTTCGTTTCCGAGCAATGGGACCAAAGGACGTACCTAAGCCAAAGATTGTACCTGTCCCGTCTGGTTGGGAGAAGGGTGGGATCAGCCTCCATATCGAGACAGTCAATGCGACGCACTACAACTTCAAAGCTTCAAGTGACCAAGGAGGAAAGAAACTCGACATTGCAACAGCCTCCGCAAGTCTAGTAAGCGGAGGAATGGGTTCGTTCGTGGGCAGTTTGGTTGGAGCTTATGCTACCTGTAACGGCGAGGGTTCAGGACTGGATTGTCCTAAAGGAGGTGATGCCTATGTCAGCAAATGGACCTACAAGCCCGTTGCTCAAGAAATTGACTTTGGTGTATTTGTCTGATTGCAATAGTAGTTTAGTAAATAAGGATAGAAAAGACATGTCGAGAAACACATCTTGAACACATCTTGAATTACAGAGTGACCCACCAAGATAACATAAATCACGAACTCCCTCACACAAGAAGAATATATCGCACAACTAGACATAAAAATTGCTTGAAGATTTTATTCATATTTATCTACTATTTTCTATTTTAAATGACGTTCTTCAAATCCTGCTTCGCCCTAAACCGTCTTAGGTTATCAGCGATAAGCCCCTCCGCACCCTGAGGACGTCCGCCAGCAGCATGAGGCGACACGATAGTATTAGGAGCCTTCCAGAGCTTGCTCGGCTCAGGAAGAGGCTCAGTCTCGAAGACGTCGAGCGCGGCGCCGCCAATCTCGCCCTTTTCTAGCGCACTCACCAGCGCGTCCTCATCCACTGTTGTACCACGGCCCACATTGACGACCCACGCGTGCTTGGGCAATTGCTTCAGGCGCTCGGCGTTGAGGACATGCTTTGTGGAATCGGCGCCGGGGAGAATCATGACGAGGGCATCGGTTTCGGGGAGGAGCTTGTCGAGATCGTCCTCGCTGTAAATTTCAATTCCGTTGCGGACGCCCTTGTTGCGCGCGATGCCCCGAACTTCGGCGCCGAGGCCGACGAGCTGCGGGGTGAGCGTCTTTGCGATGTTGCCGAAGCCCCAGATGAGAACGCGAGCATCCCGCAGCGTGGTGAAGGCATCCTTGGGACGGTCGGGCTGAGGCCCGCCAAGATGGCCGGGCCATTTGCCCTGGAGCTGGTAATCGCGCATCTCGTAGAAGCGACGGGCGGCGTTGAGGAGAAGACCCAGCGCATGCTCTGCGACAGTGTGGTCGTGCAGACCAGAGCCAGTTGTAATTTTAATTTTTGAGGCGTCAAAGCCAGCGTTGAGAACATCGTTGGGTCCCGCAGCTAGGGATTGGATCCATTGAAGCTTTGTGAGGCGCTTTGCGGCGTCCTTAAGGTTATCAGCGGTATTTGTCCAAGTAACGAGGATCTCGGCGTCGACGTGCTCTTCGGGGATGTTCTTTGTGACATCGTAAGGGTGGAGATCGACCGAGAAGCCCTCGAGGCTCTGGACGTCGAGCTTGAGCGATGTTGGGTAAAGCAGCTTCATGATGTGTGAATTGGATACGTGTGAAATGTTTCTGTATCTCTGCGGGGAGGAATAACTCAAAAGGGAGCGCGCTGTATATGTACCGATGCGTGGATATGAGCGCATGATGGGGAACATGATGCCATCGGAAAGAAGACCGGTTGTTCTGCAGAGGCCAATCATGTCTTTTGTTTTAGGATGCAAGCCGAGGCCGGAGGAGCCCCGCCGTGGGGGGAGGGGAGATTTTGGGGGTAAGGACAAAGAATTGAGGGTTGAGATTGGTTAAACTACGAGTCCATTTATAAGAACCCCAAATCCCGCGGGGGAACAGAGTTTGACTCATGATTCTCGTCTTGTGAGGCTTGTGGTATCGTGTGCTCTGAGAACCATGGACTATTCGTGTCATGACGTCACTGAAGACATTTGCTACTTCGGTGTAAGTCCGAGGGTTCATGACCCAGATCATGATGATAAAATGTGTTGTGATATTATAAGAACCTGAGTTAGAATATATTTCACGGAAGGTATTCAATGATAAACTATCGGTTAAAAGTTTAGAAATATTTCCAACATCTCGACACTACTTACCTGCTTGCCAATCAAATCCATAAGTTAGTGAAATTGATGCTGTCCGAGGGTTTTCACGATACATCTTAGCAACTCAACAAACCATAACCATATGCCTTTCTCACTATATTATCAGTATGCTTTCACCTTCAACTTCATGCAAATAACGTCCAAGACAACCGAGTATCGTGAGATGTGATTCCCTATGTCATATCTGTGAAGATTCTCGTGGAGTAGAAAAAAAGCGGCGATATACACCGCTCCTGGTTTTGCAAGCCTTTTGAAGACACTACTGCATGGAATGATATAGTCAGCTGTCAATAGGACTAGTTGACACTTAGAAGCCCGCGTTGTTGTGTGAGTATGACGAGCGAGCCTTGAAGTTATGCCTATGGAGTAGGCGGTAGGGAGCTGTCAGGAAGCCTACGAGAGGGTTAGGTTGCTCTCCGTCCACCAATACTCCAAGAGTTGCGGTTTAGGCGTCCAAGCTCTTTAGGTAGTTGACTATAGGAAGCTTATTTTGTTTTCTTCAACCTTAGACCATACTAAGCCCAGGCTTTCCAATTCTCTCAGTGCTATCAACAATATGCGAATCTTATACATACTGACCGAATACAGTCTATTACATTGAAAAGAGGCTCAACCTACTCGACTACAATGCTGTTACTATTCATGAGAAGATTGATCCCGCTCTCGGGAAGCACAAAGATTCGGCACACGGAGTCCATTCATGAAGCATCTGTACTCGCAACCAAGCTGTCGTGTAACTAGTGCGATTCCCGCTCAACCCCTCAACTGCCAATTTCTAAACTCGTGCAAGAGTTTCTCCCCAGCATTAACACCCACCATAAACCACGGCCATGTTCAACAGATCTCTCGTTCTGGGAGCTGCACTCATTGCGGCAGTGTCCATATTCCTTTCTCGTCCTACACTAGACTTACACCCGCCCTACGTCCAAGGTAGAAACGGCACGGCGCTGTTCTTGGTCAACGAGCAACATGGCCTTTCCAACGTACACGTCGCGACAGCTTCTGCTCTGTTGGAGAACGATCCCGATATAGAGGTCCACTTTGCCTCCTTCCCGAGACTCAAGGCAAAGCTAGAGAGAATCAAGCAGCTCGCCCAAAAGACAAATTCTGAAGCTCGCATAGCCTTCCACCGACTCCAAGGTCCATCAATGTTTGACGCTCATCGCAACGCAGGCAGGACTGTAATGGACTTTCCACATCCTCCAGGTATATCTGGTATCTCCCATTTCTGCAAGGAGTTGCAGTTCTTGATATGCCCATGATCTGCAGAGGAACACTTTTCTATCTACAACGAATTGAAGACTGTAATCGACAAGGTCGATCCTGCTGTAGTGGTTCTCGACACCGTATTCATCCCGGCGATTGAGGCAACGCGTGAAAAGAACCGCCAATATGCTGTCATTACGCCGAATCAGGTCATTGACAATTTCATTACTCTGCAGCCATACTGAAGCATGTTTTGGAAGTATCCGGCGTGAGTTTACTACTGACTTCTCGAACCAAGCTAACAATACAGTATGGCATCAGGGTTCCCGTATCCTCTTCCATGGCGAAAGATCCCAGAGAATCTCTACCTCAATCTGCGGGTTATCTACAGTGTCATAAGGATGCCTGAACTCGCCGCCAAACGAAAGTGGCTCCCTGCCAAAGGAATCGCGGATCCCCTCAACTTTTTGGGTGCTTATCGCCATGATGCCCCATGGGTTACAGTCACTACTGAAGGGGCATCCATTCCCGCCGACTACATTCCTCCTAACGTCACTGCTACCAACCCGATTATTCTGTCTGTGGCTCCCGCCCCTGAGTTGGTTGAATGGTTGAAGAAAGCACCAACTATTCTGATCAACTTGGGCAGCACCGTCATGGTAAGTAGTTTGGCCAGTATCAGTCCCGTGCTAACGAAGCAGTACACCGAGGCTCAAGCATCAGTTATGATACAAGCAATTACAAAAGTCCTCGACCAGCTCAATGTGCAGTTCTTGTGGAAGTTCAACAAATATGGCAACTACTCCAACAATATTTTCCTACCGGTTCAGCGATATATTGAGAATGGCCAGCTCAGGTTGGAGAGATGGCTCACCGTTGATCCAACTTCAATCCTCGAAACAGGGCGCTTTATTGCGTCTGTTCACCACGGGGGAGCTAACTGTTACAACGAGGCGGTCTAGTAAGTCAACCCCTTTGTCGCGATCTAGCTAATCTTCGAAGTGCCGGTATTCCTCAGATTGTCATGCCATTGTGGGCAGATCTGTACAACTATGCTGTGCTGGTCGAGTCGATCGGAATCGGAGTATGGGCGTGTCCAAACACTAGCCCAGACTGGACCGTTGAGAAGCTTGCTCTAGCCATCCTCAAGGTAGTTGATGGAGGGAAAGCAAGTCTCTTGATGCGCAGTAAAGCGAGAGAGTTGGGAAACAGGATCCAAGCCAGTGAAAAGGGACGTGATATTGCTGCAAGGAAAGTAGCAGAGCTGGCTCATACTGGAAAGTACAGGGTGGTCTCGACACATCTGGCAGTATAATCTTAAGCTTTCCGCCTGGCAAGGATTATAATGAGGTTTGAATTGCTCTAGATTTATTGGTATCTTTCAATGGTATTCCATGAGTGGGTGCGTTTATTGACATGTTAGCCTTGACTGATGCCAGTTTCCTTGATCAACTGGGAATTCAGCACGTAGACTTGGAGACTTGGTAGCTTAGGACATATGGAATTGTTTTTCATTAGTGCAACAGAATACTACAAGGTTTGTTCATGGTATCATCATTCACTAACTGGTAAACTCGGGCGCAGATATATCAGCTTGGACAGAATAACATGAATCCATAGCCTGTATTAAGAATACTACTTCATACCCTTCCAAACATAACCTCCAATTCCCTTCCGGTTCAGCCCCTATGTGGCAATGTGTGGCAAAATTCCTGGTACATTTTGCTTTTGTCGTTCGTATGAAGTCTCCTTATGTACGTCCGGCCTCGTGGCTCTATTGCGACAATCTTCTTGACGAAAGTGATGTTTACATCGAATACTGTAGCGGGACTGCAAAAAGTTAGCGAAGGGCGGATCGATGAAAGCTGGTGAAACTTACCTTCCAGTAGACTGAGTCGATGCTGATCTTCAGACGTATTCGACAAGATCTCAAATCTCTGACCCGCGTTTGCATCCAGCCTTATTATACGTAGACTCATGAGGCAAGGAGTGACGAGGACCCTGATATCCAGGTATATTAACAATCTTGCCGTCTGGCGCACGACTATCGCTATAGGTGACCCTCACCACCGTGCAATCTTTCCTCGCAACCTCAAATCTCTCGTCGTCTACCGGGTCTATTCTGATATATATGCCGGTACATCCAGTACGCATGCGCAAATGATGTGCCATGTGCAAAATGTCTTCATCGCTGGTAACATTACCCCACGCCGAACCACAGCTCCTAAAACAGTAAAACCTCTCCTGATGTTCGCTATTCAACCGAGTGTTGAACAGACGCCTGGCGGACGGTACGTCAGGGCAAAAAGCCTCAACTTCGTAGCTGCTGTGAACACATGGTATGGGCTCCTCGATCTCAGGGGTGGGTGGGCTCTCATCACCATTTGCTGCTAGACGGGCCTGGATGTCTTCCAAACGGGCCTGAAATGCTTCGAGTCGGGCATGGTGCGCATCTATATGGGCTTGCTCTGCTTCTAACTGCGCCTGGATGTTTTCTTCCTCTCGTCGTAACATTTCGTTCTCCAGAAGTTGAGGATCAAGAGGGTGTTCGCGGCAGGTGCTGCCCTTACGGGACTTTTTCTTGCTGCGACAGGCTCTGCCCATATTGGAACACTAATTGCAAGGTTTCAGATGGTCAAAAGGGGTTTGTTTTGAGGTTCAGGTTGTTCAGTGTGATGATGGCTTGTAGAGGTTCTGTTGTGCTCGAGCACCCGAAAAAGGTTCTCGATATGCAGGAACCACCTTCCACTTCTGCCTGAGGTTTTCTGGCGGCCATTTACAGCCAGTCCCGCTCCTGTCGTTTCGAATGAATTAACAAGTGTGTGTGCCTAACGTGTTGGCCTATGCCGTCAAGTGGGAAGTTCAAAGATTGGATGCGAAGAGTATCAAGTTAAAGGATAGTGGTCTACCTGGAATTATAGCATTGCAAAACTTAAGTTTCTTTCTGGTCAAACAAGGAGTTGTCAAATCATCGCGATAGGTTCCTAATGCTGACGCTTGCACATCCAAGTCCCGTAGCGTAGAATACGAGGAGCTCTTTTTCATTATTGCTAAAGGATGCCACAAGGCTCAACCATGATGCGTTGGCCCGTTCTCTCCTTCTGCATTTGGTGGTGAAGGTTCAGTCAGTAATGTTTGCACTGTCTGCCACTGCATATTCCATTTGACATCTGCATCGGCAGTGAATTACACTCCACTATTATTCTGTACATATAAATCATCTGCCTACTTCCCCAGCTAAAATCTTTCGATCTGCTTCATTATCGTCAAGCCATCGCCGTTTCCAAACCGGCATCTTATTCCACGATGGCAGACGATCAAGAAACGATCAGCGCACATATGCGCAGGGCCATCGAGGACCGCCACAAGTCTACTGGCAGAGTCTCCCTTAACTAACAAGGGCGTTTAGTCGTCAAGATCGATGACATTGGTGCTGATTTGCCAAGTGTGACAAGAGAATATTTTGGCGCCCAGCGACGGGAATACATGCTTGTACCCCTCGGTGAAGACCGAGATCTCAAGGAGAGCCCCGTTATTATCTTCACTCGTAAGTTTGTTGACGGGCTGATGGAAGCCTTACTGACAACAATCCAGCCAAGGAAGTAAACGACAATGAGCAGAACAACTCCCATTTCGCCGGACTGTCGCAACACTTCACACCCACAAAGGCTGAAAATGTTCATAACGATCCAAACTTCCACGAGGGCAGCACTCACCACGAACGTCCCCATCAAAGTCAAGTAATTGATGCGCTGTGACAAGAGGATCATTTCCAGAGCCTTTTAGGCAACACCGAAGCTTTTATTGAAGCGAGCCTGGCCTGTATTAAAGCATGCCAGGATCGTCTTGAACCAGGCCAAGTTAGTTTGGCCGAACTTATAGCCTTTTATGAAGCACAGGCTCCTCCTGAAGCAAATAATACTCGTTGGGTTGGAATTACAGCCTTTCTTGACGCACTCCAGGCTTGTGCAGCTGAAGTCGTGGCCCTTTGCGAATCATACCGGCCAGGCTCATCCTGAACCAGACCAAGCTTGTTTGGCTGATATTCAAGTCCGTCTTATGGCAGGCTATGGCAGCCAACGAGAATGATCTGTGCATGTCTTGAGTTACCAAGAGCCAAAGGAGGATGGAGACTTGAGAACTCTCTTCAGTATATAAGGGCTGCAATGCATCAGCGGTTGACCATCTCGAATACAGTTCATTTCTAATCGTCAGATTCCCAACGTGTTTGTGGTGAAGTTGTTCAGTGAAGTATTATTCTATGATTGCTTTATGATATCCAGGGTATTATTAAACCTTCTTGCTAAGTTCCATGTAAACGCTTGCAATCCTTAAAATCCAAAAGAAATTCAAATCTTGACCTCTCCACTCCGCATCCGATCCAAGCTTGCATCATCAAGCCTCCACACTCCTTTCGTTTCCGAATCTTGCAACTCCCACTTCGTTCCTTTGGCCAAGCGATGAAACGCATGGTGCTCATCTCCTGACATACTCTTGAAGAGACTCGGCTCCCACATCTTCCCTTGGGCCTTTTCATCCCTCCTCTTCTGCCGTTGACACTCCTCCACCTCGTGTTTCGCTGCCGATGCATCCCGATAGTTTCCCTGCTCGAGGGACGAAATGACATCTTTCCATGCCCTTCTTGATTCCCGAGGGTTTTGTTTTTCAACTGGGTCGATTTTCATTTGTGCAGACAAGTTCTCCGCATCGATGCTGTATGTTTCCACCAACTTTCCTTTGCTATCAATGATCTTCCATCCCTCGCTCCATACTCCTGAGAGCTTATAGCAGATCTTCTTTGGTGTATCTTTGTGATATATGCGCGCCTCGAAAGAGTTTCGTTTTCCTCTGAACAAGCCTGCCCCAGAGAAATCAATCTCCGAAACGTATCCCGAGCTTGAAACAATTGTATAAGTGCCAGTGATCTCCGGGTACAGACACGCAGACAGGAAGCCTCGGACGGTGACATCTGTGAGTGGAACCAGGTAGTCTTCGTCGAATTTGTCGAGGTGGATAATGGCGTGCCCTATTTGTCGAATGTTGATATTTCCATTGAAAGTCATTTCCACTCGTCCGTATCCATCTGCCCTAATCCCATGCTCTTTGCTTGCAATATGCATCGCCGTAATCGGAGGATGATGGCTGACCTGCTCTACCACCAGTTCCGTATTGCTATCCTCCTCACTCCACGACGCAAGGAAGAGTTCGCCGAGGAAGGCATTCAGCGGCTTCTTGATGCTGACATTCGGGGCACCGGCGACGTACAGCTGACTCCTCAGACCTGCAAGGAACAGTTGTAGCACGGCTAGACTTCGCTTCGCCGGATCTTGCTCTTTTGTTGGCGCAGTGAAGAGACAAGGCCGTTTTGCCCAGCTGCCAGGGTTTTCAACGACTGAAGCAGGGGCAAGAAAGAATGGCGGAGCTGTAACATTTGCGAGATCAAGGTCACTTTTGAGTGTTGATAGAAACTGTTCAATTAGGTTTGTTTATAACTGATCTAGGGCGTTGGTCATACCTTGGCAAGATCGACAAACCGTCTCCCCATTGATTTGGAGTCGTCGTGAATGGTGTTTTGTGTTTTGGATATCGGCTCCATCTTTACTTAATATTAACTTCAGCGTTGACGATTGAAACTGGGCAATTGAGAGAAATGATGTATTTGAAATTAACCTACTCCGTACATATATCCCCTTATATATTTCAGCTCCTGTCATAAAATCCCCCGTCAAACTGCCGTCTCATGACATGCTTCAACAGCGTTTCGCTTCAACATAGCCGAGTCTCACTGCAGTGGGCCCTTCTAGATACTACGTCATGTCGGCCGCTGGCGTTTTAGCGTGCATTACGGAAGCTGAATTCATCCGTCGGTGCAGAATTTCGAAACGGAACAATTGAATGCCGCCGGAAGCTCAAACTGCCGGTGCTTAGCCTCAAGATATTGCGTTTCAAGCTCGGGATGATTTGTTTCTAGAATTTGTTTGGAACCCGATGCAAGCATGTGATTGTCTGCAAGCTGACAGTCCGCATTCGGGTAATGTGCGAGAACTACTTTACCCACGAATTTAAAAGCGGGCTCGGTGCAAGAGGCACTCAAGTTCATTGTCTTGAACTGCTCGAGCACATCGTCTACATGATTGAAAAGCAGGCTCTGTTAACAAGCGAAACATATCAAGCATCCCCACAACATGGATCTATGATCAGGCGATGAACACCCGGCTGGAAGAATCCGGGGTATAACTCAGCCTCCACCCCGCCAAGCAGCATACTACACCGCTCACGATAGCTTCACTATGTCAAAGCGTTCAGAGCTTTATCCACCTTTCGGAAAAGCAACTTGATCGCCATTGATTTTCCTTGTCAGTCACGGAGATATTCATCACCTTTGTATCGCGGACCATGATCTAGAGTCCGTCAAACTTCTCATGACGCCTCATCTGCAAGGCTAGCCAGATATAAAAGGAATTCGGCAGATCTCCAGATACCCGCCATTATCCCCACGATAGTTTTGTGGGGATGAACATCTGTAATGCGGGCATGGTTATCATGTACGTGCGATGGCTGCTGTGTTCCATATGGTTCAAGCTTATATCAAGATTATCGGCCTGGTCTGTATTGACTGCAGTTATTATGATATCAAATGAGGCAGGATCAGAGCCTGCCTGTCTAGATTTCACTCAGTTGAGTTCTTCATCCGTCATATCCCGTACGGTATCACTGTCCCAGTGTCCCTACGCGTCCCGGATCACCAACACCGCAGTGGAGAGTAGGAACATTTTTTAATGACGTGCATCGTCCCGATAAGCCTCAATTCACTAGATAAGCTTAATCATTGCTCTTATTAATGTCTCAGACGCGTCAATGACTCAAGTTTTCCCTCTACTCAGCCACCTCCGGAACAAGAGATCTGCATTGCTGACTCGTCATTAATCGCGACTAAGATTCAAACCAAGTGGGATCAACGACGATCCTGATAAGGAGACGCCAAGAAGAGAATAGTTTTCGTCTGACGACATTGTCTGTGATCAAGAATTCACATGCCTACCTGAGACAGCCGTTGGTGACACCATTGATAAGGTTGGAAATAGACTTAATTCATCATCGGCGTTAAGCCTCAAAGTCAACTAGTTGTCCCGGGCCCGTGAACATCCGCTCGGACTCCGTTGACTACGTGGATGGATGGATGCGCAACAGGATTCACACTCTAGGCACTCTGCGAGTCTGCTTATGTCTGCACAACGCTTGGCGATAATTGATATCTTACATTGTGGATAAGGACGTACTCAGAGTAACACAACACAGTATCATCGAGGCAGATCATCCTGGGCCAACCAACCAGTCACGGAATGTCATTTTAAGGCTATAGATCTAGCTGAATGTCCCCTGTGGCGGTCAAGTGCCGTGATCCACACTTGTCCCGCGGGAGAGGCTGTTTCTTGGCCAGATCAGCAAAGCTGCATGTGTAGTCACCTTGGTGAGACGGCTTGGCGAACACAGAACAATTTGGAGGAAACAAAACATTACACAGACAGGCTGCCTCTTGTCATTGTTACAAAGGGAGTCAAGGACCACAGTTTTTAATATACAAAAGCAATTCCATTCCCTGTATGCGTAGCCCGTATCAAACACTTTGAAGCAAGGGTGTTTAATTACTGGGCTTAACCGAACGGTTGGGTTCTTATCAGGCCGTCATAATTCCATGGTCCCCCAGTCCCCAGGTATTAGAATCAGTTGCGGGCGGAGACAAATATGCCCCGTCTTGGCACTCTAGCACGGCATCTCCAGACCCACTCAATAGTCTTCACAGCCTCAATGACTACCTACACACTCTACACTGCAATGTCGCCTCTTAATCACAAACCACGTCGCAAACTAAGCTCAAGCAAGGAGGCCCTGGTACGTGGCTGCCCGATCTCAACTGCAACATAGTCTGAGATCTGTCCTGGACCAATCAAAAAGTTTCTTCTCCCTCGTGTCAGGCTTGAGTCTTATCAACAGTCAAGGGACAGCGGACAGCAGACAGCCCAACTTCTCCTTTACCGTCTGCGACATGGCTGGGCAATACTGAATTCAGGGACCTCTCACACATACTGTAGTCAACTAGTCAACTAGTCTAATGTCAAAACAAATTACGGATACTGCTAACTTGATCCACTCCAAGACTCAACACCAAGGGTGATCGCCGTTCTTGGGCGCCTTGGCGGGCAACACCAAGAGGAATTGCGCGTCTCTGACCAAGGCATGTTTAGAGTACGACGAAGCGGGTCTGTGCTCCATATCACAAAGCCATACGGATACTGCGTAGGAATGATTCAGAACTCGACAGGGCTATGCAAACTCAAGTATAAGGATGCAAGCCCCAGATGGGATCTGGATAATTCCTTCTATCCATCATTCACAAAACAATCAAGATGACTTCCCTATTCTCTCGAGAGGAGCCCAACCCTGAGCTATGTGTCAAGTACGCCAACTTCGCCTCGCACATGGTACGATGGCAGTTCAAGATTATCTACTGGACACTGTTTGTGTCCAATCTTTTGGTCTTATTTATCGCTTCGTGGACTTATATTAGGTACGTTGATCTTTGATTCTTTTCGACTCGTCTAACGATAGTAGAGGCCAGGCCGCTCTAGAAAAGCTAGCTCACAACCCCGGCGCTCGAACAAAACGGTTGCGGCAGTGTGTATACATGTGCCTAGGATGTGTCTCAGTCTCAACGGTCATTGTCGTCATGGAGGCGTATTCCATCCTAGCGCTGCAATTCTGTGACGGCGAGGATCTCATCTCTCTGTACTGGTCGACATGGACTATGATCCAGATTGGATCTCTGATTGCCATGATCGGTATCATTCTTGCACTGGCTCATACTCTTCGCGGACGACAGCATCCGTAAGTTCCCGTTCCCGTTTCTGTGTCACTTCTTCGCTAACAATTCAGACCATGGGCTCTTGCTCTGGGTACACCAGTTCTCGTCATCGCCGGATTCCTCCATCTGTTCCATGATTTCACAAAGAAGCGAATCAAGAACCATCGTCGAAAGAACAACTTTGACGATATGATGGGGCCTCCCATGAGCCAAGCGTAAGACACCCGCCCGATGTTACTCAAGAATCTTACTAACATTTACAGTAACACCATCTCGGTCAACCCGGATGAAGAGCAAGACATCGAGTACAAGGCTCAGGTCATTGGACTTACATTCGATGGCGGTCCTATTATTCGATTCACCGATGCCGTCCCAGAGACTCTTCCTGAGCATGCACAGTTGTTGGGGTACTGCCCTAAGAACAAGCCTATCGTGTTTTGTACGCGGCAGTCCATTCAGTTCTTGATGGACTCCCCAGCACAAGTCCCACGTTCGGCATCTCCCAGCTTCCGAAAGGGCAGTTGAACGAACAATTCAGTTGGCTGTAAGCGCCAAGTTGAGCCAACGGTTTGAACTTTGAACAGGGGTTGGCGCAAAGGCACGCCAAGAAGGGAGACGCGCTTTGACGTATGCTTTGACATTATGCTGTATTATGTCTGTGCTAGCAGGCATTCTTTTCTTTTTCCTATATCTCCTTATCTGTTTAATTTTTGTTTAAGGAGTTGGATCTGAGACCCAGGATAGGGTAGCATGGACGGTCGGAAAAGGCTTGGTCATGAATACTGGAAGATACCCGGACGGATCGCGATGAAAGGATAATTAGATGTTACATTTACTGAGTTATACTATTCTATACGCCTTGTTTATTCATGTTTGTGTTTGGATTGATGCGAATGTTGATAACAGTATGGTAGTGATTAATAGATGCCGACTACGGAAGCCTCAGTGCTATCGATAGCGGGGTTCAGTGAATGCCCCTCATCGTCATCCGGTTCGGCCAATCTCTTCAGCGGCTTAGTAAATAGCTTTCTAATCAACATCAATTGAAGGCGAATTGCTTTATTGTCGCTTCACTGAAATATCTGTCTCGTTCATCCAAAGTACCATTCAAACATTCACAGCAAGAAACAAGATACACGTACGCACACAATGGGCCTCGCAAAAGTCAAGCACGTCGTTCTGGTATGTCCCTACCCTATGCCTGCTTCTCAAACTGACACAATCAGGTCCTCTCTGGCAAAGGAGGAGTAGGAAAATCATCAGTGACTACACAACTGGCTTTGTCGCTTGCATCGGCCGGTCATTCTGTTGGTATTCTCGATGTGGATTTAACAGGCCCTTCAATCCCACGCATGCTCTCGATTGAAGAGTCCAAGGTCACGCAAGTTCCAGGTGGTTGGGCTCCAGTATTGGTACACGAAGGCGATGAATCCAAAGGATTAGGCAGTCTGCATGCGATGAGTTTGGGTTTCCTCCTCCCGAAAAGAGGCGATGCAGTTGTTTGGAGAGGACCGAAAAAGACCGCCATGATTCGGCAATTCCTCAAAGATGTGCTCTGGGATGAAACGGAT
The DNA here is from genome assembly GCA_020744515.1 of Fusarium tricinctum. Classification (NCBI taxonomy): domain Eukaryota; kingdom Fungi; phylum Ascomycota; class Sordariomycetes; order Hypocreales; family Nectriaceae; genus Fusarium; species Fusarium tricinctum. The sequence continues at coordinate 3,892,331 of JAGPXF010000001.1, forward strand.
TTTCTACTCATCGACACACCACCCGGGACAAGCGACGAACATATCTCCCTCGCCGAGACGCTCCAGAAAGATGCAACACCAGGACAAGTCGCGGGCGCAGTAGTAGTCACAACACCTCAAGCGGTAGCGACAGCGGACGTGCGCAAGGAGCTCAACTTTTGCACAAAGACAAACATCCGGGTTCTGGGAGTCGTGGAAAACATGAGCGGTTACGTATGCCCGCACTGTTCCGAATGCACCGATATCTTTGGATCGGGAGGAGGAAAGTCCATGGCCGAAGAGTTCAACGTTCCATTCCTGGGGTCGGTGCCGATGGACGCACAATTTATCGCGCTGCTTGAGGAAGGTCGGAGACCTAATTATCCATCAGGTACAATGGTCAACGGGAAGGATATTTCATCCCCGGAGAGGACAGACGGTGAGGGAAGCTTGGTGGACAAGTACCGGGATTGTTCGCTGTCCCATGTTTTTAAAGATATCACAGACAAGGTCTTGATAAACGTGGCCAGCTAATTGCTCTCACCCTGTACACCCCAGTCAGAAGTACATACAGGCCGCAGGAGTCTCTCAAGCCACTGGCAGATTTGGTCAAGAACACCAACGAACATTTCGACCACATTGCAGGACCGCATACGCTGTTAGACTGCAATGCTGCATTCCTACAATGACGAAATGCTGTGGCCAACTTGCAAGGATTATAGCCCTGCCCCATTAAACCTTTTCGCCAACCCAGTCACAAAACGTCTTGGATCACCCAATTAAGCACAGCGTCGGTGGATTTTTCGAGACAGCGAAAATCTTGCATGCACCCGTCCCCTTTGGGCGTCAACCACGAGAAAAAAAAAAAAAGAAAAAAATCAGGCAAAGCCCAGAAACTGGGGACACCTCTTCCCCCCGGGGAGAGCACCCGTTGAGCACTGTACACACCGAGGCCCTGTACCTGGCTTGTGCTAGAACTGTAACCTAACGGGCCACAGCCGTTGCTGTAACTTGACGTACCTGTACATAGCGAGCCTGAAATAGCACCGCCTGATTGAGACCTTAGCACATTGGATCGGAGATGGGATAGAAATTTACGGCTGCCTCACAAAAACAACCCACCAACCCCCCTCTTGTTTTTTGCCAAAAAGACCCAAAATTCTCTCACCGACTGAGTTCTAGCAAAAACAAACGCTGTCCTTAGGTGATTTGTTTTCTCTTCAGAATATCTCTCGATACAAAGCTTCACATCACGCGACTGCGCCGTTGAACTTGGCTGAAGTTCAATGTCGAATAAACGCGTCTAACTTTTCCACACCCGACGGCTCCAAGGACCGTCACTGACCTTTCTGGTATCTTTCCTGGGCTTCTATGCGGCCGACGGACCTTCTGCGCTTCCTGTTCTCTCGACCTTCCAAGTACGTATGCTGCATCATGATACACGACCTTGACTGACATCTTCAGGCCCCGATAGCACCCCCTACTCATAAGCAACTTACGATACATCGCCGACTTTGTCACAATTCCGTTACAGGAGCGCTTATATAACCTTCGCGCTCGACCTCCTTAACGTCTCCGAGACGTTAGACCCCCTCGATCGATTGCTGCTGGCTCCGCCAGCATCTGAATAAGTCCCCGTACCTGTGGGCCTACTCTCTCAAACAGACGCCGCATAGTCTGTTTGAGCGGCAGCTAGTGCTCCGCGGACTCTGCCATCTGGGCAAAGAAATAAATAAACCGCCAACATGCTGTCCACTTCGGTTCCCAACAACTGCACCTTTTCGCCGGCATCGGCCACTCCTCATCTGACAATCAACCATGATGTGGCCGCCGACCTCGACTCAACCAACGCTTTCGAAGGTCCTGAGAAGCTCCTCGAGGTTTGGTTCGCTCCCAGCCCGACGACTCTTCCTCCTTCCGCTCCTGTCAATGGCCTGAAGGCTGTTCCCGCTGATACCTGGGTTCCCATGCTTGATATGGTCAACTGCAAGGTCTTGTCTGTTCTTGAGTCTGACAACATGGATGCTTACCTTCTCTCCGAGTCGAGCATGTTTGTCTTTCCTCACAAGATCATCCTGAAGACCTGCGGCACTACCACCCTCCTCCTCGGTCTCCAGCGCATGCTTCACATCGCTGCCAAGCACGGATTCCCCTACCACAATGCCAATTCGGCCGACGACATCCAGGCCGCTGCGACCCCATACCGCGTCTTTTACAGCCGCAAGAACTTTCTCTTCCCCGAGAAGCAGCAGGGTCCCCACCGTAGCTGGAAGCAGGAGGTCAAATATCTCGATGACATGTTTGACGGAGGAAGTGCCTATATGGTGGGCAAGATGAACGGAGATCACTGGTACTTGTACCTCACTTCACCCAACCAGCAGGCTCTCACGCCGCCTCGTACTCCCGAGTCTGAGTTGGAGATTGAAGGTGCCAAGATCCCTGTTGGGACCTCGTTCAATACTGTTCCCGGCAGTTACCACGACGAGACCCTCGAGATCCTTATGACGGACCTTGATCCTGAAAATGCCAAGCAGTTTTATCTGTCGCACGCGAGTGCGGTCGCCAGCGACAAGATGGCTGCAGAGGCAAAGGAAGCCCGTAAGGAAGCCATCAACAGCCTCGGAGGGCTTTCCGAGGATATCGACGAAGTGGACGTCTTTTGCAACGAAGATCCCGACAGCAACATGCTCGACTCTGTCGAAGCTCTCACCACTGAGGGCCATGCTTTGGGAACTGTTGTTTCGGAGAGTTGCGGCCTCTCCAGCGTCTACCCGACCTCCAAGTACCCCGACGCACGTGTCGATGCTTATCTCTTCAGCCCTTGTGGCTTTTCCGCCAACGGAGTTGTTCCTCCTCCGTCCGGCGGCAAGGGAGAGCATTACTTCACCGTCCACGTCACACCCGAGCCTCACTGCTCTTTCGCTTCATTCGAGACCAACGTCCCTGGTGGCCAGAGCGGCCGTACCACCACCGAGATCATTGAACATGTGGTTGAGATCTTCAAGCCCGGCCGTTTCAGCGTGACTCTCTTCGAAGCAAAGGCAGCTGCTCACAACCCATACTGCATGGGAGATGACGAGCCCAACAACTGGGCTGCCAAGCGTCTGGTTGATCCTGTCCGAGGATACCGACGTGTTGATCGTATTGTCCACGATTTCGAGGACTACGATCTTGTCTTTCGTTTCTACGAACGTGAGGGATGGGCTGGAACCAAGAGTGCCCGTGTTGGAGAGCCTGTCAGTCCTACCAAGTGATTTGGATAGCCAGTTAGCACTTTGCGCAGTTTGCTTTTACATAGTGACGCTCATTTTGAAATTGAAATAAACGTTGTCGAATTTGACCTCCAATTAAACCTCCCATAAACCTTGTAATGATTTAAACCTAACTGAGACCTGCTTGTCGCATGCATGCTCGGTCGGCTGCATGTCTGTGGTGGGTCTGATAACGATAAGCCTCGCACGTGACCTCAGCCCCGTCAAAAATTTCTGTTGCTTCAGTCTGAAGCTTCGCCAAAGCTACCACCCAAACATCACAATCAGTCAATCAATCACATCACAACCGCCGCAATGCATCTTATGTACACTCTCGACGCTCAGGGCAACCGCCTCTACACCCTCAAGAAGGTTGCCCAAGGACAAGTCACAAAGTCCGCTCACCCTGCGCGATTCTCTCCCGACGACAAGTGGTCGCGCCAGCGCGTTACCCTCAAGCGAAGATTCGAGCTTCTCTTGACTCAGCAGAGTAAGTCTGCCCGCAGCGACTTGTCTGGATGCGTGCTAATTTGTACAGAGGAATAAATTTGCGAGATCAAAACTACCGAACTACTGAGAAATACTCGACGGATGGCGTTACGGTATCAGGTCATGGGCGTTTAGACAAATGTTCAAAATCAACTTTTCTACCTAGTGTTTCTTCTTGGAATTTACGTTACGTCCTGCTCCCACGCGAATCTTTCCACCGCCGCCAGACCGATGCCCTGTTAGAATATCAGGAAGATAATCTTGATCCATAATGTCCTTTTTGCGCTGGCGCTTCTGCTCAGTCTCGGCCCGTGTAAACTCCTTTTGATCCTCTGCAAGAATCAGATTCGTTCCCCAATTGTTCTTTCCACCAGCGTTCTTGGCAAGGCGCCCGTTGGACGAGCCGTGAACAGGCTTGGGCACACTGTAGACATTGCCGCGATTGTTCCACTGGAAGTTCTTCTTGAGATGCAACTTGAAGTTACCGTGCTCGTCGGTGGAGCAACTGGTGCGGGTGAGTGTAGGTTGACCGCACGAAGGACAGAACTGCTTGTCCATTTCCTTTGTGATCTTGAAGCAGCCGTGACACCTGAGGACCCAGTTCTTGAGATGTGTGATGCGCGCAAGAGAGGGAGCGACGAGGTTGAGGTTCATTCGGAGTGCGACGTTCTGCATGGCGTAATCCGAGGTGAGCACAGCGGCTTGTAGGGTTTTTTGAACGGGTGTTGAAGGTGCAGCGCCAGTCGTTGCGGCTTGGTGTTTCTTCAGGTTGGAGGGTGTGATCCAGCCGCCTTCGTCGTCGGAGGGTTCCTCCTCGGAGGCTTCTTCGACCGCTTCAATTGTCTCGTCGACCTTTTCGCCAGATGCTTGGGTGTCTGCAATGTCTGCAGTTGGGATGTCGGCTTCGGCAGTCTCTGGGGCTGTAGTCGCCTCGAGTGTGTCCTCGGCTGCTTGCTTGGGTTCCTCGACTGTAGGTTGGGACTCCTCAACTGTAGACTTTGGCTCTTGAGCAGTCTCGCTGGCCTCTGAAGGCTGCTCAACAGGGTTCTCGATGGTCAAGTTATCGACAGCCTTCTCCAAAGACTCCTCAACCTTCTCTGTCTCCTCAGTCTTCTCAGACTCTTCAACCTTCTCAGATTCGGCAGGCTTGTTTGGCTTTCCGTTGACACCCTTCTGGCCAGGAGTTTTCCTCAATCTCCAGTCACCACCATTTCGTTCGCACTCCAGTTCGTACCCCAGAGCCAAAACGTCAATATCTGGCTTGCTGAGAACAGCCAGATCTCCTGTTCTTCGCGCAAAGTCCCTAATGACCTTTACGCTTGCGGGGCCGGGCGACCGAAGGGTGATGAAGGGGAGAAGGGTCGTCTCTACTCGCGATCGAGTTGCAGCATCTCGAATTTCGGAAATGATAGACGGGAGGGTATAGAGTATTTCGGCTTTCGCGCGGAGGGTGTTGGCGGGGGGGTCGTTCTTGATGAGAGGGCCAGTGTCAAGGACAAGGCTGTGGATAGGCTTGTAAGCCGATGCGTCTGAAGCCATGGTGATGCGTTGACCAAGACTCATTTGGAGGTTTGGCCATATTTTCTGTGGTGTTCATCGCGGGGCAAAATTAATTTCACGATAAGATAAGATAAGAGATAAGATTCGAATTTACATGTGCATGTGCTTTGTGCGTGAGATTATTATGATGCGGGTTGGGCGCATAAATTAAAGTGTTGCTGTCTAATTACCTGTCACTTGTGCATATTCCCCAACCCAGTCATTGATTGCGCCATTCATTCGACAGTTAGTGGTGTCAAAGGGCGTTGACTAACATGTTGTTCACAGGGCGTAGACGACATGGAGGGCGCTGGCGCTGGTGGATTAATAATGGAAAATTCCGCACCTTGAAGGCCTCGGATGACAACCCCGAGAAATGGCTTTGACCTCGCGTAAATCTGTGGCTTTTTTATATCACCTGGTGAGTCAAACAGGTCGTCTAGACAAGAGACTAGACAGGTTTAATTGCTGGCCGACTTCGGATTGGACATGGATGTGACATTGAATCTGACAAATGTAAGATGACGATGAGACTGAAGTTTCACTTCTCAGCGATGAGAGTATGGACAGCGACGAGATTAACGAGAATAGAGTAACAAAAAATACACAGAATACACAGAATAATACAGTCAAGTCAACTGATCACTCCCATCACTCGACTTTTACGTACAAAAACTGAATAGCCCCGCTGAACAAAACATCTACAGTGGGTCAACGTGTGGAGGAATTGGAGATTTGGGGTTGACATGGACATGTGCTCTAAAGTTATCAATCGGATAAACGCCCGTAAGCAAGCTGAAAGCCCCCAGACAACTCACCACCCAATCTGAATAAGCTTGACCCTCCAGCGGTCAATTTTCCGCTGAGAAATTCCTTGACGCCATCGATATTTCGAGCGCCCGGGGTCGGATCGGATGTCACTTTGCGCCCTACAACTTGTACTTGTCAAGCTCCATCAGTCACAATGGGTCAATCACTACAGGGCGTAGGTGAGTGCAAGTTCTCAAGGGATATAAACCCTGGGGTCGTCAGCTTATTCGTTTTGGAAGAAAACATTGATTCGGTTCTGTAAGTCATCAAGTCAGTCCTATAAACCATCATACTCAGCTTTGCAATGACCACAATGGCGCTCTCTGAGAAGACCCTCTCGTCCTTTGTTGACGTTCAGGTCACCAAACTGCCCATGACTCCTCCAGAGTATGAGCATCTCGGCATCCATCGCAATGGTGGTGCTCAACCTTGGGGAGCAACTCATGCGTTGGCTTCTTTGAAGGGGAAGATGTCCAAGAAGCCTGAGGTCAACATCACCATCAACGGCCACTTCAACTCAAAGGTCTACACCACCAACTCTGAAATCTCCGGAGAGATTGTCATCACGCCTACCAGAAACATCCGATTCGAACATGTCGATATCTCTCTTGACGGATCGAGCCAGACTCGCAGGGATGGACCAGACATGACACATATCACAACTCATCGATTCCTTCGACTTGAGATGCCCATCGACGACTCCGAATATCCTGCATCTCGCGTCCTCGAGGCCGGAACCACTTACACATTTCCATTTATCTTCAACGTGCCAGCTCATCTCACCACAAAGGCGTGCAGGCACAAGACCGTATCGGATGATGTCTGGGAGAAGCACATGTCACTTCCCCCTACGCTCCGAGGCTGGGAGAAGGACGATATGGCCCCTGACATGGCGCGAATCAGCTACAGTGTGAAGGCCTATGTTCTCACCCGAGCTAAGCACGGTCTCGACATTGCTCTCGGCAACTCCCATGCCATCAACGTCATGCCGTCATCTTTCGAGGAACCTCCGCTGAACATCACCGAGAGGGATGATCTTTACAAGATGGAAAAGTCTAAAAAGGTGCGAAAGAATATCTTTTCTGCCTCACAAGGCCGGATCTCCGCTGTAGCAGCACAGCCAGCGGCCATTCACTTGAGCAAGGAAGGTTACGAGGCTAGCGGATCTTCGGTTCCTATCAGCTTCACCTTTGAACCGTCCTCCGCCGATGTCGTTCCCCCTCAGATCACTTCTGCCTCGGTCAAGATCCAAGCGCACACCTGGTTCCGCGATAACCCAATGCTGAACCTACCAACAATGGGCTCCCAAATAGCCAACTTTGGATATCCATGCTCAGTGACACTTCCCAAAGTCCAGCCTGAAGTCAAGTGGACGCAAAACGTGGATATGCGCAACAAGAGCTCTCCTATTTTCCACACTGCCACAGTTGAGGTTCCGTTTGAGCTGCCTACTTCCGATAAGATGTTTGTTCCAACATTTCACTCTTGCATTATCTCGCGAGCATATACTATCAAGCTGGTTCTTGAGGGCGATGTCAAGATTGATTTGGTAGTTCCAGTTCAAGTGGTGATGGGTTCACCTGATGTTTGATTGGTTCGTTCGGTCTAATTGATTGGGTTGTTTTGGTTTCTGTTGGCGTTGGATTCGGGTAATGCTCAGTTGATGACGAGACGAAAAGATATCCAGGCGAGCATTCTCTGATAGTTAGTCTATTAATAGTAATAATTTGTTCAAATACATGTTGCACGTTTCCACAAGATGCTACGAGTTATTACAGCGCCTTTGGACGCACGCCATTCACATTTCGTATTCTACAAGTACGCCAAGAACTATACCAGTATGCACGGCTGTCGTATTTCTATCATGCAGCGTAAAAAATCCAAATTTTTAAGCGTTTGAGGCCATAATCCTCACTCAGCTTATGCACTTTCATTTTCATTAATACAATTTGTAGACAACCACAACATTGATAACTCCGTTACGGGCAACAGTTTTCTGTACCAGAGCAGCAAGTAAGCGGACCAAACCCAAACTCCCGGATCCTGTCAGCAGATGTCGGCAGTCTGATGACAGCCGTTATTACCAAACGGCCGTTAACTCTTACATCAGACAGAGTATAGCTACGGCCATTCGTTATGTGAGAGCCAGTTGGATTATAAACCAACAAAAGACGCGTTCTCTAGTGATGGATGAGGAAACATCATGAGTTGTGGTGAGAGCTAGACATACACGTTAGTTGATTAATCAGCTGACGATAGACACAATTCTTGTGAGAATGACAGTATGTCTACATAGCACAAAATACATATAGACATGACGACTCTTCTCGTTGTCTATGCGTCAAAAATACGACAACATTTTGCGCAAGCTACCCTACATCAGCCGATCGACAGTGGAGTTTCCCAATCAGGCAATCCCCTTAATGACGCTGGAAAACAACTACCGAACAGCTGAAGTACGGAGGCAGGGAGGTAACTTTAACCGCGATAATCTCCTACACACGCAGATATCGAGTCCAGACACTTCTTTACCAGGATAACCCCAATAGCATACCTTATATCGGGGTCGGCCGTTCACGGAAGCTTGACTCAGTTTCCATTAGAAATTAGCAGGACATCAAAGATGATAGTTTCAGTGGACCACTCGCTCCACAGCGATCAGCATTACGAGAAGAAAACACCCCCGGAGCCAATACAAACGCGGCGTTACCAATTGTTCCCGTTTCAATGACGGATTACAATCTGGCATCTCTAATTTTTATCAAGATAGGCCTGTTAGATAGGCGACGGAGTGATGCATTGATCATTCTATAAAAGCGAAGGGTAGGGAACGCCGAATACCGACTCGAGCCAGTGTTTCGTCATTTAACCGCCGGGATGATCACTCGGGGTGGCTTACTTTGTTTGTAGCATGTCAGTGGCGCATTACGTAGATAGAGTTTACTTAGGCGTTGAAAATAGCCATCAAATTTACAGCGTTCATGTGCCGTCGTCTATAGCGTTCGTCTTGCCGTGTTAAGTTAATAGCGCATCTGCTAATCTTCATGCCAAAGCGATGCCGCGTATTAGGCGCCTCATGTTCAGTCCAGCAGAGTTTTCCATCCATCGTACCACTCAACACGAGCCACTGACCCCCCCAAATGAATGACCTACGCATAACCCCGACCCTCCGAATCACATAGCCGTGCGCTATCTACGCCCCAACCTAAACGCGGCCAATGCTTATTCTCCCCCTGCAAAGCTTTATCATCCCCCCAATCCTACGCCAATTGACCCATGCCCACCCCTGGACTAGCAACCCTTCGAGAACATTTCCAGCGCGCTTTTCATCACTTTTTCGAGCCAAGCCACGGAAAATTCTTTCGCATGCGGCTCGTCATCACTCGTGCGATAGACACAAGCGGCTCCGGGCCGTCAAGTACCGGTGCCAAGAGGGTCTCTCCCGGATATACCACATCGTCAACCGGCACTGCTTCAGGTGCTTCTGCTCATCTACCGAAGGCAAGAGAATCTGCTCCGCATTCTCAACGTTTTCAGTACGTAAAACATACCGTCTTCTCCTCAACTTAATCTCTCGTCTTTGCGGAGAATCTCTGGGGGACGGTCCCACAGGTCGCGAGTCGTTCCATCTCCAATCTCCATCACCAGATGGGATAATGCAAACCTTGCAGCAGGGTAGAAAAAAGCGGTTTTATTGACTAATACTAACATGGCTGCAGCCAAGCAAAAGCCCGCATGAGGCTCTGTCCGGGTCCGCTTTATGTAATCGAAAGGTGTAGTCTAAGTGGGAGATCCACCGCAGGAGTAACACTACCACAAGCTCGAGCCTCACGCGCGGAGTTTCGGCACAGCACGAGACATCTAGTTATCACGTCCGTTGAAGGGGGCACATTTCCAAGCATGTCTGTGGAGCTTCCTGGGGATGGGATGCCTTGGGGTCTGGGGTAGTCTATGGGCCTCGGGGTCTTGCGTGAGGGAATTCAACATGTCAGAGAAACAGGCAGACAGGCTGGACCTAAAGACATCGCCTCCGGGATGTGGACCGTGACTAGACCCACGTTCTCAGGACTACAAAGATCGGCCTCATTCTCGGTTTCTTCTCTTATCTCTCTCTGTCTGATCTGCAGTCTGGTCTCAGTCTATAATACACTCTCCTCCCTCCTCCTCACTCACTGTCACCTACTCGTCAACTCACCTACCCAACAAGCCATCTCGACTCACACCAACCATGGATCAAATACATCAGTCTGCCCACCAGGCACCCATGGACAAGAAGCACCACGAGCCAGTGCCAGACATGTTTGACAACAGCGCTGGCGAGATGGCCGAGTGCGACATGGAGAAGCAAAAGGCTGCCGAGGGTAACGCTCACTTCCACCGTCTGGGCTGGAAGCGATTGACAGTTGTCTTGATCGTCGAGGCTATTGCTCTCGGCTGTCTGTCTCTCCCCTCTGCCTTTGCGACTCTCGGCATGGTCGCTGGTGTCATTCTCACTGTTGGTCTCGGCTTCGTCGCCATCTACACCTCCCACGTCGTGGGTCAGGTCAAGCTGGCTTACCCCCAGGTTTCTCACTACGCCGACGCTGGAAGACTCATGTTTGGCAGAGTTGGATACGAGGTTAGTACTTCGCCGTGTCGTCTCCAACTAAACTAACTGTTCAGGTTGTTGGTGTCATGTTCGCGCTTCAGCTTATCTTCCTTGTCGGATCCCATTGCTTGACAGGAACCATCGCCTTCCTCAACCTCACTGACAACGGAACATGCTCTGTGGTGTTTGGTGTCGTGTCTGCGATTATCCTCCTCCTTGTCGCCATTCCTCCTTCATTCGCTGAGGTGGCCATCCTCGGTTACATTGACTTTGTCTCTATTGCTCTTGCTGTCGGTATCACCATCATCGCCACTGGTATCCAGGCTGGCCAGTCCGACGGCGGCATGTCCTCTGTCGACTGGTCTGCTTGGCCCAAGGAAGGACTCAGCTTCACTGAAGCCTTTATCGCCATCACCAATATTGTCTTTGCCTACTCCTTTGCTGTCTGCCAGTTCAGCTTTATGGACGAGATGCACACCCCTGGTGACTACGTCAAGTCTATCTGGTCCCTTGGTCTGATTGAGATTGCCATTTACACTCTTACCGGCGCTCTCATCTACGCCTTTGTCGGTTCCGAGGTCAAGTCGCCCGCGCTTCTGTCCGCTGGTCCCCTCATCTCCAAGATCGCCTTTGGTGTCGCGCTTCCCGTCATCTTCATCTCTGGATCCATCAACACCACAGTCGTTGGTCGCTACATTCACGGACGTGTGTTCAAGGACTCCATCATCCGTTACATCAACACCAAGATGGGCTGGATCAGCTGGTTGGTCCTTGTCACCGTCATCACGATTGTTGCTTTCGTCATCGCCGAGGCCATTCCCTTCTTCAACGATCTTCTGTCCATCTCTTCCTCCCTGTTCATTTCAGGCTTTACCTTTTACTTCCCTGCCATTATGTGGTTCATGCTCATCCGCAAGGGGCCCTGGCATTCCAAGGAGAACCTTCTCCTCTCCATCGCCAACGGCCTCATCTTCATAATTGGCATGATTGTGCTTGTCGGTGGAACCTATGCTTCAATTGACGACATTGTAAGTCACTCTAACTCCACATCTCTTTGCAGTTCCCTGCTAACTGATCCAGATTCTCAAGTTTGACCACGGCGATGTCCGGGGTGTCTTTACTTGCGACCCCATTGCTTAAGCGACGATACCATGATTTTAGCGATAGTTAGTGTACGATTGTCAATTGACGTTATGAGAACATGAATCGGACCGGAGTTGCCGTGGGTGATCATCGTATGACGGCGAAAGGCTGTAAAAATACCTTCAAATGTGATGTCATTGTTGATGACGACGTAAAATTTCTGAGATCTGCAACGTTCCATACTCGCCTTGATTGGGAACTGTGGATTCCATAATTGGACGGGCTAGATGGACTAACGGGACGATAAGATGTGGGAATTGGTAGGGAATAATTGCAGGGATATCGTAGGCTCCCCCATAGAAGTTACTTCAGTTTATGCAATACCGGATCCCGATAATGCACCTCGAGATCGATCTCTATATCACTGTTGGCAGCTCGACTTATAGAGGATTTGTAGAGAACTTCCAATTAATACTCCATATATACACTAAACTCCCCGATCCTGGCAATACTTGTTCACCTCCTTCTGCAGCTGAGCCTTCTTAGTAACCACATTATCCATGATCTTCTTCACCAGGATAAAGTCCTCCCGAGACAAAGAACCACCTCCATTCCAAACCCCCTCCTCCAAAACTGCCCAAAGACCCGAACCCTTTGCAACATTCTCCATCAATTCCATAACCGCACCGAGCTGGTTAGGTAGCCAGGTGATAATAGGACTTCCTCCTGTGGCTGTGGGGTGCATGGTGTGCTTGAGGATGTACTCGCGGGTAAACATCCAGTGTCGCCAGCGGAAACTTCGGATGTGGTCGAGGACTCGGAGGTACAGCACTGCAAGGCCGAGATCGCCAGATTTGGTGAGGAAATCTCGTACACCGACTTCCGAAGCTGTCTCGCGGACGTACTTAAGGAATGCGCGGTGAGGCTTAGGACGGTATTCGCGGAACTCGATGAGAATATCGGTAAGAGGGTTCTTGGGCATTGGGATCTCGCAGATGTGATCCAAGAGAGGAATAATGGCATCGTTGGCTCCAGATTCTCCACGGAAGAACTGAGGCTTGTCGTCGTATTGTCCCTCATAGACAACACCGTCTGGGAACATGGACTGCTTGGTGATGCCGTAGATGAAGGTTCGGTAAGTCATGTAATCCTTTGGAAGGGATTGAGTCCACATGCCCTCCATGTTGGACTCGATGATCTGCATTGCATTGAGGATGAGTTCCAAGCTCGCCTTTGCCTCGGCGATCTTGCTAGCGCTGTTGTCCTTCTCGACAGCAGCAAGGAGATCTACTGCTCCTTCAATCAAGCCGCCAGTCTGGGCAACCATATGGATGTGGGTAAGGATGAAACCAGCTTCTGAAGACTTTGGGTCAAGGCCTTTCTCGAAAGCCCGAACGAGGCGGATGTTGCCATAGTCGTCGTGTCCCTGCTCTGGGTGGACGAGCCAGTAGTTATACAAGGCGTAGGAAGCGGCATAGGACATGAAAGCGGGAATGTCGAGACTGATTTGTTAGTGGAAGTTGAATCGAAACGGAGGGGTGCTTACATCTCGGCACACTTGACCAAAGGTCCAGCAATGCACTTGGGGAGTGTTTGACGACCGAGACCATAACCGCCATCTGTGCTCTTACTGTATGTCTCCCAGCAAGGCTCTAGTAGGTAAGACGAAGCAATGAAGCTGTAGTCACGGAAAGCAGCAGTAATCGCAGCCATATCTCTCTTGCCTGTGCCAGGAACGACAAGGTTATCAATCTCGGAGGTCAAATCGGGAAGAGCTCCATTGTCAATGAGCGGTCCAAGTTCAAATGTGGCCAGCAACCCAGGAGTGCCATCTTCTTTCTGGATAGGAATGTCGTTGAGAAGGTCGGACACAGGATCGAATTTGGAAGGGAGTTTCGTAAGAGGAAGTGAAAAGGGGAGGTATCCCGTGCGAGTGGTGATGGTAAAAGGATCTTCACCCTCAGGAAGTTCTGAGGGGTCCTTGCGAAGGTATGGGAAGAGGGTGTTTGCAGCAGACATTTTGATTCTGATGTGAGGAGTACTTGTTGAGAATAGTACTTGATGGAAGAAAGACTTGATGAGAGCCAGCCCGGGAAATGGACTTGTCTATATACAACGAGGCCGGAATTCCTATCGTGGCCGGAAGGCTTCCGTGTACGCCTTTTGTGAACAAATGTTGAACTCATAGTTGCCGATGATACCCTGGCCGGTAGAGACTCCGATGGCTTGGACTGACCGCCCAATCTAACAAAGACCATTATCAATGGTAATGGTCCCGTGGATGGTATCTATCAGACTAACGGCACGGTCGGCGTTGGGTCCGTGTTATCCACTACCCCGCGGTTCATTTTTGCTATCATCGCGGTTGTTTCTGTTTCTTTGTATTTCATGTTTTATATAGGCATTCTTGTTGTGAATTCGACTGTTTCACTTTATCACTCAGTATTTCACAACCCTTCTTCCACGATACTCATAATGTTACAGCCAATGCTACACTCACGGGTTCAGCTCAATGCAATCAACAATGCTCATGTGATCTGATAAGAATGTTCTAGTCGGAGGCTCGGCGACAGACGTGGTGGATGTGTGGGGAACCGCCTTGTCGTGACATCCGCCCTAGTTTGACAAGCTAGCAACGCCTTAATCTGACAAGCTGGGGTAACAGGGGTAGAAATTCTTTGAGGAGCAATCTACACCTACAGTGTAGGATCTATCAGGGTGCGCCTTATCTCGACAATTGATGATTAACTGCCGGCTGAGTGACAGTGGTCGTTATCTCGACCCTGGCTGATCTGCTTCCATTGAACTCCAAGTAGATAGAGATCAGAGGGTGATACTTTGAGAGTTTTAATGAATAATTATCAAACGCATATTACTAGTAAAGAATAGTTAACCTCAAGATACTGTTTCCTAGTCTAATCTCTATGAGGCGCCTCTTCAAAAACCTTACACAGTCTCTCGTCCAACCATTTCACATCCTCCATATTCCCAGGAGGACCCCCAGCCCAATGCCCCCAAATCGACGGATACACATCAAGTTCTGCATTCTTCCCCATGCAGCTAACCTCATACTCAGAGTCCTCAGGCCTAGACTTGTCAGCAATCATCCACAAGACGGTGGTTCACTTACGGAAAGTATAAGTCAGTCTGGCTTGGCAGAACAAGGATCCTCGCCTTGACCGCCGCCAAAGCCTTTTCGAAATCGCCATTGTAAGGCTCTTGCTTACTCACATCCCCGCTCTGCCATGTCTGTAGCATCACAAGTAAATTCTCAGGATCTTTGCTGAGCGCCCACTTCTCCCAGAAGCCCCGCATGAACGTCTCAAGATCTGGAGCATTGTAGTGTTTCTTGAAAAGCTCCTGTCGATAAAATGCCTGCGAGAAACCCCAGCCGGCGTATCCTCTTCCAAAAGCCTTTAGCCCGACTTCTTTCTCCTTGTCGGACCATTTCCTATCTTTGCTGTCGGTCTCGACTCTGCCTTGGATACTTCCAGCTGAGCTAACGCCTTTAGCTGCCAGAAGTGCTGACTTGACACCCTCGAGGAAGACCTGGTTGTGGAGAGAGGTTCTTGCTGAGCCGCAAAAGGGAACGCATATGTCCATAAAGTCGGGGAACTGGGTTGCCCACTGGAAGCTCTGCGCAGCACCCATGGACCATCCTAGAACTGCCCGTAGATGTTTGATACCGAGGTGCGTCAGCAACTGATGCTGTGCCTTGACGTTGTCGTAGAACGATACGTCGGGGAAGGGACTAATATCCGAGTTGGAAGGGCTTGTGGATTGGCCATTTCCGAAGAGAGCTGTTATGATGATGAAATGACGCTCCGGATTCAGGGTTTTGTCTTTCCCGATGAGCCACTCGTTGTCTGAGATTGCCCCAGAGAACCATGAGGGGTACAGAACCGCGGGCAATGTTGGATCGCCGAATGTTTTATATGCGATTGAGGCATTGGGCAGTATGCTGCCACTTTGAAGCTGGAAGTCGCCCAGAGAATGATTCTTGATATGATCCATGATTGTGAGTGCCTTTGATGTGTAAAATAACTTGTGCAGAGAAGCTTTATGTGCCTTAAACTCGATGAGATTGAGGGTGTCGTCGCGTGACTTGGTAGGCTACTGCGAGGACACCCTCATATATCTGCCATCCAATAGCGGTACAGTGCTCAACCCCAGCATCACTGTATTGAGTAAAACGTCATCCTAAATTCTTTCTAGTTTCGCCTTTTGTCGACATGCAGCCACCTGCTCTATCAGGCCTGTCACAAGACAAGGTGTCTTATCTGCTATCTCGTGCGGAGATGTGCGGAGGTGCGGCATGATAACAACGTCACTATCTTAATCCTCACTCTTATCTATTACTGAGGAGACGAATATAAAGAAAGAAATAATAAATCTATCGCTCAATTGAACAATCAACTCACTTATCAGTTAACAATATGTCGCGCATCCGCACTGCTCAAACCGTCTCTTTTGACAAACCTGCCTCTGAGCAGCCTTACCTGCACAACAGATGGCACCCTGAGGGTAAGTTGATCCTCAGTTATAAGACAATCACTAAGTATCAGTCCCGAGCATTGCCGTGGTCGAACCCGGGGAGACGGTCAAGATCGAATGCCTTGACTGGACAGGCGGCCAGATCGGAAACAACGACAGCGCTGATGACGTTCGTGATGTTGACCTCACAAAGATCCACTACCTCACAGGCCCATTCGACATCAAAGGCAGTGAACCAGGTGATCTCCTCGTCGTCAACATCACAGACGTGCAGCCATTTGACCATTCGCCGTGGGGTTTCACCGGCATTTTCGCAGAGAAGAACGGCGGCGGCTTTCTTGCAGAGCACTACCCCGACGCTGCAAAAGCAATCTGGGACTTTGACGGTATCTACTGCTCGAGCAGACACATCCCTGGAGTTCGCTTCGCAGGTTTGATCCACCCGGGGATTCTGGGTTGTGCTCCGTCGGCCGAGATCTTGGCGGAGTGGAACCGTCGAGAGGCAGATCTTGTGTCTTCTATGGCCGATTCGCACCCTGGTAAGATTGTTGCTCAACCACCGAATGTGACCAATGCACACGGTGGACAAGCTGATGGGGATGTATTTGAGAGGATTGCAAAGGAGGGTGCACGAACGATCCCTGGCAGACCTGAGCATGGAGGAAACTGTGATATTAACAATATTTCACGAGGATCGACGACATATCTACCTGTACACGTTGCAGGAGCCAAGTTCTCAGTGGGAGATCTTCACTTTAGTCAAGGCGATGGAGAAATCAGCTTCTGCGGTGCAATTGAAATGGTACGTCTATGATTCTGTGACAAATCCCGCTAACAACTTAGGCTGGCATAATTACAATCAAATTCGACCTCATCAAAGGCGGCATGAAGTCCAGAGGTCTCAAGAGCCCCGTCTATAGACCCGGTGACATGGGCCCCTTCTTCAGCCCTTCACGATATCTCATCTTTGAAGGCTTTTCCGTGGACGAGCAAGGAAAGCAGCACTTTATGGATGCCACAGTTGCGTATAGACAAGCGTGTCTTAGAGCAATTGAGTACCTCAAACAATTCGGTAAGACCTTCACTGCTTCTGTAGATTTCGCTGACGACCCAGGATACTCCGGAGAACAAATCTATCTTCTTCTATCTTGCGCACCCATCAGAGGCGCCATCGCGGGAATAGTCGACATTCCGAATGCTTGCACAACTCTGGGTATACCGATGGATATCTTCGACTTTGACATTTCTCTCGAAAGTGAGCCGGTGGCTCGAAAGCTGGGAGCCTGCCCGATCTCTCGCTAGGTTGGAAGACCGACGTCTCGTTTGAATTCTTGTAACCACTCAGCGTTGTCGACGGGTGTTTGATTCCAGGGATCGTCGCTGATATTGTTAGCAAATGAAATCTGTGTTGGGTACACTTACTCATCGTATAAAATCCACCGTGCTTGATATTTCAGTTCGTCGTCGCTTGGGATGTGACGATTAGGGTTGTTTGGTGACAGCGTAGTCATGACGAATCGCGATAATTCCCGTTTCAACCGCCGATAGCTGTTGTTGTCGTTGATGAAGAATGGAGTAGCTGTCCGTACTTTATCCCTGATGAGCGTCCGTGGATCTGGAGCCAGAGGGATTGGTGGCAATTCGGGTACTCCTTCAGGAGACAATGATCGATTCTCTGCCATCCATGCACCCTGCAAAGACATATCCAGATCCATCGAAGCATCCAAAGGCAACGCGCCATCCCATAGAAAGTAAGATTCATCGAGTGTCTCATTCGTCAACGACATCAAAGCTGAAGCACGCTGCCGCAGAGGACCCAACCACAGTGTAGAGCTCCACACCAACCTCATCAAAAAGTCCAGAAACCTCCGCGAAGGATTCGGCGAAGACGTTTCTGTCCGATTGAGAATGTTACAAGCTTCCTGCTGTAGTTCAGAATCAGAGGGAACATGTCCCATGGAAGTATGTGCCGACATGTACTGCTGCAGTGCTCCCTCTAGCTCGCAGTTCTCAAAGATATTCCTCTTCCCGTTAATTTTAAGTTGGCTGAGTCGTGATTCTGCCAACTGCTTCGTTGGACGCATTGTCGCTTGATTGGCGATGTCAGCAACTGACATGAAGATATCCCACAGCCAGGACGGTGTTGTAGATGCTGGATTTATTGAGTTAATCTCAGCACCCAGGATTACAGAACACGCTTCAAAATGAAGTTCTGCATCTGGAGGCATGTCGTGTTGATGGCGATTTGTCATATAATACTCCAACTCTAGTTTGATTAATTCGTAGGCGCTTGTAGGTGTATCTGCCGGTCCTCTTGTCGCAGCGAAAGGAAGCGGGGAGTTACGTTCATAATGTATAAGATCTGTCGGTCAGCTTTTGTCACAACCCGCCGGATCATGCTTACAAGGAGGCATAGCATTGTCGATTCTATCGATGACTTTTGCTTCAAAACCCCAGTCTCCCTTCCAGTGTTCCATGGTACTTCCAGCTTTAAAATGATCCGCGAGGTGATCAACTCGACTAGCCCAGGTCTTCAGATCAATACCGCAGAACCCGCAGCGGGATCGGACTTCTTGCGTCGTGACTTTCCATTCGTCCATCGGCCACTTGAGGAATTTCGACATGTGGACTAGTCTGAGGTGTTGCTGGAGATGGTCCTTGCGGTGGTATGTTCGTTCGTCAATTGGTCGCTCGATACAAGCACTCTGGTTGTGACCGTCCAGGTGGGTTTTATCGGGGTTTTTGATGCCGCAGAATACACAAAGAAGCCCCTCTTCTGGATGCACTGCAGTCGGTCCGTTTGGCGAGCACACCCAGTTTTCCAAAGACAAATGCAGAGACTTTTCATGTCGCTGCCAGTCATATTTCGTCTTGAATGTCTCTGTGCAAAATGTGCACTGGTAGGTATTTTGAGTCTGCTGCAAATTCGTCCTGACTTCTTGCCGCCTCATTTTCGTACGCCTTCGTCGACTATGTCTTTTGAAAATGTCAAAGGAAGTTGAAGAATGCCGAGAATGAGCAGAACTATAGGACCCAGAATCGTGACTCGACACAGATGTGCCTCTACTGCTTATTGACGACCCATTGCTTCGAGACCTTCCCTGCCGGTTTGAAAAAGCTGCAACAGCTCGCGTGATATCATCCACAGTCGCCGCCTCATGCTCTGGTGGAGAATTTGCCCATCTCTGCAGCGGGTTCATGTGCTCGAATGGGGCAGGCGTCCCGCGTCTCCGAGGCGTGTCAATCGGGGTGTGATGACCTGAAGAGTTCCCGGAGTCGTCATTCCGAAACATCGGCGACGTAGGCCGGGAAAGATGAACCTTTGCTCGTCTTCTTGCATTCGCGAACCAATTGACGACCTGCTGCCTATTGAGCCCCGTCTGCTCCTGAAGATCCTGGACTTCTTGAATAGTAGGATACGGATGCCTTTCGTGAGTCGCGAACCAGTTCCTCAAAATCTTTACAGACTCGGACGAGAAGCGATTTCCGATCTTTGGCGGGGCAGACGCTTGTAGTATTCCGGGGGAGATAGTCTCTGGTTCATTGAGAGTGTCAGTTGTAAAGTCTGCACCAAAGTCGTATTCCGGGTTCGATTGAGACATATCCCTTGGAATTTCTCCCGATTCTGCCATGATGTTTTGATAGAGTTCAACAAGATCGAGAGGTCATGGGCTGCGGCGAAGACTCGGATTTGTCCAGAAAGGGCGGAGATCCACTTGTTTCGATTGGTGCGATTGATGAGTCAGGATTAGGATAGGCTCCGTATTGAAAGTTCATGATTCTAGCAAATTGGGAATAGAGCAGACTAGTTTGTATGTATTTGAATGTTGTATAAAAATATTGAAGGAAGGGGTTATTTTTATTGTTGACATCATTGAGAGATTTGGAAGGCCCGGGCTTGATGAAGATGAAGGTTAAAGCAAAAGAAAAATGTTTTCTTTTTTTGACGATGTCATGGGATTCAACAAGTAGCCAAGTCCAAACTATTCCGAAGTAACAGAAGGCTATAGTACCAATCAAAAGTTGTCTAATTCAGACGATCTAGTCTTGATGGATCTGTTAGTTTAACTCTGAGTTTAAACTAATATATGGTTCTACGTAATTCAGGTAGTTGTAGACTATTGGGTGTTTCTTCAGACAACCGCCCAATGTCGTTTCCATGGCTATGGTGGCTCTCCTACTCCCACCCTCCCATACTAAGGGCACAGCTTTCGCGCGTGATAGAAACATCTACATCTTACATCTCAACAGTTTCGTCCCTGTATTCATGGCTATCATATTAATCGAGTTCAAAAGCCGCATGAAAGGTACCGAGTCTTTACTATCGATGGGACTCTTTACAGAACTACTTTCTTCTCTACTAAGTGGTATTGTGGGTGAGAACTAACATTTACTCTTCGTAGGCCGGAACAACAACGTGAGAAAACATATCTGATGGTTTTCTAGAAACTTTTCTGCACAGCTGGGAGTAAGTGGGCTGTGTTGAATTTATTGAAGGCATCATAAGGGTAGATGATGTATACGTAGCGGTCCCTGTTAACTTTCAGCCGGAGTCACTGCGTTTTTCTTCTGACTTTCGTTGCAGTAATTGAGAGGGCTGACAAGTGCAGCCATTCAGGGGCTTCCGAGACACGATATCGAGCATAGCCTGACCAATCTCGACATGCCCAAAGATATACCCAATAAGGTAAGTGACCATCATAATGACGTTGGTAAACCCCAGGCCATTTTCAGAGCATCGCATCACAAGCATATCTTACATCGACGATGCCCACGCCTATCAGAAAACGTCTAATTGTGAACTGCGTCAGGGGCATCTAATACGGCCACTGTAAGCCCATCAACTCACTAACAACCCAGATGTATCTCCCCTTTTCTCCGGGGCTAAAACACTACTCCTCGAACGTAGCATCCAATCCGATATCGCGGACTAGTGGCGGGCGTAGCGCATCCCATGGCGACGGATGACACGGGTATTGGGCCAAAAACTTGCTAAACGGGGCTTAGTCTTATCATCCCCAGATTCCAACGCATAACCTGGTCGCTTGGTCCATAAGCCCTATCATCTTGCTACATCTGGAGTAGCTGAATTACCCCGTATATTTGTTCTAGTATTTAACTTGACTGTCACTTTTATAAAATATTGCTCGTTACCTGTGTAAACTACTTGTCAACCATCACAATGTCTAAAATGTCCCCCAAAGCTGAATCTACGTCTTCCCAGATCTATCGGACGGAGAGTTCATCTCCTGGAGCTGTTCAAGATGTTTCGGCTCCTCAATTACGAAAGAACCGATCCTTCATTTCAGTCCTTGGAATGTCCCTCGCCATCACCGCCGTGCCTTATGGAGTCGGAGGCCCCTTGATGTCTTCTATATACGGCGGTGGACAACTCTCGATGTTTATAGGCGTGTTGGTTGTCGTGTTTCTCCAAGGTGCTGTCGCATTGTCCCTAGGAGAACTCGCATCTCGCTACCCGACCTCTTCAGGAGTTTATTACTGGTCTTACCGACTCACCGAGAACAAAAGATACCAGCACTCCATGGCCTACTTCACCGGCTGGGTGTGGTTGATTGGAAACTGGACAATCGCTCTGTCTGTCAACTTTGGATTCGCCTCTTTGATCGTTGCGACCGTCACCATGTATCAGCCCGAGTGGACCGCCACACCGAACGAGACCCTATACATCTTCTTTGGAATCTGCGTCATGATATTCGTCCTCTGTGCAGTAGCCGACAAAGCTCTACCTCTTGTCGATACGGCAGCGGCTATCTGGAGTGTAGTGACGATAGTGGCGATTCTGATTGCTCTCAGCAGTACTGCAAAAGAGGGAAGGCATTCGGCATCGTATGGCCTCACACACTACGACACCAGCATCTCAGGCTGGGAAGGCTTTTCCTTTTTCATCGGACTGTTACCTCCTGCATATGCCCTCTCGGCTATTGGCATGGTTATGTCCATGACCGAAGAGTGTGCCAAGCCCGAGACAGAAGTGCCTCGAGCAATCGCCATGTGCATTCCTATTGGCGGAGTCTCTATGCTTGCTTTTGTTCTCCCTATCTGTCTCACTCTCCCGCCCCTGGAAGATGTCCTCTCCGCTCCGTATGGTCAAGCTTTGCCCTTCATCATCGATACTGTCACTGGATCAAAGCCTCTCAGTTTGGCACTTTTGATCATGGTGTTGATGGTTACCCTATTCTGTTCTATCAGCATTACAACCACTGCCTCGAGATGCACATGGGCTTTGTCACGAGATGGAATGTTGCCGTTTTCTCGAATCTGGCAGCGAACACTCTACAACCAGCCAATCTATGCCCTGGCTCTTGTCACTGTCATAGAAGTTTGTTTAGGCTGCATCAACCTCGGTAGCACAAGTGCATTCACAGCCTTTGTATCCGTGGGCGTGATCGCCCTTGCTTGTGCATATCTCATCCCTATCGCCATCAGCCTAGCATGTGGTAGAACAGAGGTATCAAAAGCAAAGTGGCACCTAGGAGCTATAGGTACAATGTCGAACTGGGTGGCAGTTTTCTGGATCCTCTTCCAGCTCATCCTCTTCAGCATGCCCTCGGCGCTCCCTGTCACACCAGAGACGATGAACTACGCATCAGTTGTTTTTGTGGGATTCCTTGCTCTATGCGGGGTGTGGTATTTTGCGTGGGGAAAGAGGAGTAAGTCCGTGTCCATCCATATTCGGAACCAAGCTAATTGATTAGCCTTCACAGAACCCAAGGCCGAAGCGGAGTTGATGATGTACTAGGTGATAGATTAGATAGTGTAGTAATATTATTCGTCATATTGACTAACTGTATGCGGCAACTATAGTGTCCCATGTAAATGGTTATCTTCCAAGGCTGATACTGTAGTCTAGACGATTGCCATGATGTTTGAGCGACGTTGGGGTCTAGTTGCTCTATTTCGGGCCATCGTACGATACAACAAGGTGGTTCTGCTGGCCTCCATGTGATTGTTGAGCTAGTGATATTATGGCCCGTATATTGGAGTTCCAGACTTCGATCCACGTTCGGCCATTATCATCTACGGGTCTTGCTTGATGTTAACATCAGTAGCTATTATTCGCAATGCTCATGTTGTCGAGAAAGTAAGTCAACATGTGGTTTATTAACATACATCGAAATGGTTACTGCACATCTATCTAATAAGGAAAACTCCCCTCTGGAATCTTCTCCAAAACTCCCGCCTTCTTCTGCAACTCATCCTGCTCATGTAAATACGGCAGCAAAATATCCGCCCAATTATGTTTGCCCTTGTATGTCGAATGCTCATCATCCCAATTATCAATTGCCTCCGCCAAACGCCCCGGAACATGTGGTTCTTGGGCAATTGTAGTAATGGGCTCAAAGTATGTACGGATCGTAAACAAGAGTGCCTTGGATCGAGGAAGTCGTCGAAGAGATTGTCTCTCAGAGCGGAAGTACAAATCCTCGATGGTTAATCCTTTGTTGTTGGCCGATTCCCAGGCTAAACTGTTAGAGAGGTTCTCTGAGGGTTGGGTTTGACTTACAGGCCACTTCATTACTGCTTTGATCGCCCATGCGGTGAGACCAATGGAGTCCATCGTCGAGTTGAATGAAGAACTACACAATTAGAGGCGTTCTAGTCCAAGTGGATGTGACTTACGTTGTTTCGAACAACAGCCTTTTCAGGCAACATTCCCTTGAAGAAGCGGTTCATGGACTTTTGGAGTTTCGCTCGATAGTGCGGAACCTTGGCTTCGATGTGCAAGGTATCCAGAGACATTCTGAATTTTTCGCTCAAGCGCCAGAACCCAGGGAGACATACAGCTCCAGCATCAAGGTGGTATTCACCGTCTAAAAATTAGCGATGCAAAGTAGAAGGACTAAGTGACTCACCCTCTTCTTCAACCATAATGACCAAATCGTCTTGCACGAGCTTCGCTGCAGTGGCCATCGCCTCTTTGGGATTGCCTAAATGGTTAGTTGATCCTCTACTGCGGAGGGAATACTTACTGGCTGGGTAGGTGAATGCTTCGCCGGTAAGAGTGTTGCGCAGAATGCCGTCGTTCAGCTGAAAGATCTTAGGGTATCGTGCAGTGAGGTACGCAGTCAACTCTTCCAAGACTTCAAAACAGGCATCTCGAGTGACTGCGTTATCGACATATTGAACATGGGCGTCAATGTCCTTTTCTAGTTCAGAGACTTTGAGATCGTGAT
Organism: Fusarium tricinctum; assembly: GCA_020744515.1. Lineage (NCBI taxonomy): Eukaryota > Fungi > Ascomycota > Sordariomycetes > Hypocreales > Nectriaceae > Fusarium > Fusarium tricinctum. The sequence continues at coordinate 3,916,759 of JAGPXF010000001.1, forward strand.
ACCAAAGGAAGTTGGAGTCCATCTCAATCCAGTTGTTCCAGTCCAGCTTTCGGATCCCCATGGTGACGTGGTTTGGTCCATGACGACACGGTCTGTATAACTGGGGGGTTTTGCTGTCCAGATCAAAGTCGACAAGAGGTTTGGGTGACGGAGTTTTCCATGCTGGTATTTCAGGTTTGGCTGACTCGTTAGTCTAAGTCATCTATCGGCTTGCTGAACATACCAGCTTTGCTTTTGCGCGTCCATTCATAGACAACGAACCAGAAGATACCCGCCGCAATAACAACGAGGATAACTTCATGGCGCAGACCGAGAGATTCGAGTAGTGAAGACATGGTTATCGAGTGATTGAGTGATGTTTGGATTAGCATACGAACACCATTGCTACTTATATCTCTATTGCGATGATAACCGTGGACGAGAAAGTTTCCGTTTTCGGATGATCGCTTAGCGTGGACGTATTGAACTCTCGGTCTAAACTATATGAGGCAATTTACCACGATTGCTCCACACCAAAACTACATGGCGGATCTTGTGGTCCGATGCGGGGGACAGTTGATAGTGAGCCTCTGTTTGACTATCGATAAGCTATTCAGGGACTGTTGGCAGTAGATCTTATTGACGAGGGATATCAAATGCAGTATCACTTTGACTAGCAAGCTATCTAAGGGCTCTTTCCAGTCTTGGCCGTCTTGATAACGCCTTTCTTGTGTAGGGCCTCAATGATATCCAGAATCACAAAATCACACCCCCTGCCCGACATGATATTGACCGACACAGGGACTGTCTCGTTCTGGAGAGTCGAGTTGGAGTACGCCCCGAGATCAAACATGCCCAGCGAGATGGAGTAGTCTGGGATGCCCGCCACAGAAGCCAATCTGGCGAGGGCTACAGGGTCTGGCACGTCGCTGTTACCAGAGTCTAGTGCCTGCTGTGACTCTTCGCATGCCTCTTCAGATCCAAGGGTGGAGTTGCAGTTGACTGTAGCGTTGAGCTGCATGATCAAAGACTCCTGCTGCGAGGTGGTCTCAATCATTCGTCGGATATACGGATTTGAACCACTATTTCGTTAGCGCTGAGACAAAGGACTTCGCAGGGGACTTACTCTTGAGAAACATCCGGCTTGTAGGACGGGTAGCTGTACGACATATAGACGTACACAGCATTCGAACAAGTCTTGTTGTCTGCAGTTAGAAGATTGCTAGAAACCCAATCCTCGACGCCTTTCTTATACGCCAGATCATCTTCATGTGTCTCTTTAGTCATTGTCTCGTTGGCATTCAACCATCCTTCACGCGTGCCGGGTACCATATGAGGAAATGCGCCATCATGGGAACTCATGTATTCCTTCACATAGTCCTTACCAAATTCATCCCACTGCTCATATCGTGTCAAATTACCGTAAACACTGTCCACGACAGTGGTGATGGGCAAGTTCCCGAAAGCCTTTGGCGTGGAGTTGCTCCAGGCATCATCGGCAGAGAAGACTGTGGCGTTGGCTGATAGTAGACTAGACAGGCCATTCAAAAAGTCGGTCACTGCCTTTGCTGCCTTTGGATACTCATCCTCAAGCTGGGAGAGAGTCTGCCGACTACCCACGTCAAAAAGAATTTCCGATGGTAGCTCAGAGTGCTCTTCCGTCGTGTCAGCGTACAGCACCCTGTTGACCTTGGACCAGATCACTGGGTCCCGAGCAAGAATACCGGAAGTATCCATTGCCGACGAAAGAGGAAGAGCGCCTGTAAGATTAACAGCGTCTTGTGAAGGTCTATTCCCATGAACGGCATTCTGAGCTGCAGGTCCGCGAATGCTTCCGCCAGTGTCACTGCCCATACTCGCATCAAGCCAATCGTAGGAAGCAACAGACGCAGCAGAACCCCCAGAGCTGTCGCCAGGTGAGTTGTAACCATCTCCACGAGGGTTGAATGGGAGAAGATAATCGATATGCTCAGTCACATAAGGGCCCGCAAAGGCAAACTCGGAGAGTTTATTCTTTCCAATGACAACAGCGCCGGCGTCGATGAGCGTTTGTACGCAAACGGCGGTTTTGGTCTTGACTTTGCTCATCTCGTATAAAGCTCTGTTACCACCGCTTGTCTTGACATCTTTGAGGTCGTAGAGGTCCTTGACGGCGATTCGAAGGCCTGCAAGGGGCTTTGCTTTGCTTGGAGTGAAGTAGAGGCGTGACGGAACGGCTACGGTGAGACCACCAGCGGAGAGGGCGGCGGCGCGGAGGGGATGATGGGTTCCGGAGGGGTCTTGGTATGTGGACTATACTGTCAGATGTGAATGGGTGCTGAAGCGTGGTACTTACTTGGATGAATGATTGGTCTGTATCGACGTAGAGACGGTATGCTTGGTGGACGTTACCGGTGTACCGGTGAACAAAGTATGGTCCAGCAGGGACTTCATCTTTCCCAGTATAGACCTCTGAGACGTTGAATTTGTCGGAATTGAACTCGGACAGCTTCTTCGAATCCGATTGAATGTATATGGCTGTAACGGTTAGATAAGTCCATAGATAACTCGCATTGACTCACCCTGAGCAAAAGCCTTCGTCCACACATCGTCATCCTCATACTCCTTCAAAGCAGAAGAAACACGAGCCGTATTCGCAGTCCCATTCAGCTTCACCACAGTAAGAGGTGTAAACTCGTCATGCTCAGCCGAGACGTTCCAAGAGTCCAACTTCCATGCTGGCGTAGGAGGAACAAAGTATTCATGTTTCCCCAACTGAATCTGTCTTGAAACCGAAGCAGATACAGCTGCGACGTAAGAAATGCCCAAAAGAAGGGTTGAAAGCGGCATCTTGATGATTCTTGCGCAAGGAGAGGATACATGATCGGGACCTGAATTCTTATATTTGAATGTCAGCATACTGCCAAGGTTGATCGGCAGGGCTGTACCACTGCACCGCCAGCCAGGACAGGGATCCCCGCGAATTAGACAGGCCTGCTCAGAAGCATCTCCACGTCAGTGATACCGTCGGGAGTTTCAATCGCGGCTGAGCCGAAGATCGTCTGATCCTTATTTCTGGGAATCTTGAATTAGCCCTTCAGCTTCGGCACTCTCGGGTGTTAGTGGTGACGTGTAGCGTGGACCAAGCCTTGATACAAGCATTTACCAGAAGTTTACTATTCGAGTCTACCAAGACCTGACTATCCCAGTTTGGTGATTCATATGAAGCCCTTACTAATTTAGCCCTATTTAGTTGCCTAATTGTCCCATTTTGGTCATCCGTGTTCAAGAGATCAGCCCTACGGGTATAGTTACGGGGCGTTGGGATTGACAGCGTTAGATTATGGGGATCGTCAGTGCGTAGCTTTAGCGGTTCAAGGGCTGGAGGTTTGATTGCTGTTTTGGGTCCAGCCGTCAATGAAGCTTACTTGTTGCCCGAGATGTGTGCCCGTCCGGAAACGGAGTTTCCCAAAATAGGGTCTTCACATGGCAGATTTCATCCTTTGGCGAATTCGCTGCCTGACCCCGTGGCAGCAAGAAATCGCACCGTGTCCCGACGGGCACCCGTCTTGCACTGCCTTGTTTACAGAGATGAATTATCACAACGAGGCAGTGTCTTTTACGTGTGGACATGTGGACAACTTGAGTTGCATTATCAAGTCAACTGGCCGCCTCATTCAATTCGCTTTTTCGATTCGACTCAAGGTTTGGCAACCCTCACATCCCATCACTAGTAATTCCAACATCCCTTTTAAACGCCTCTAGCCAATCCTTGTTCTCTGCAATAGTCTGATTGAACGGGTCATCACTAAAAATATCAGCCAGGTCGCGAAAACCACCCACGGACGACTTACTCATTATAACTAACCCACCGAGCGTAATGCTGTATCTCCTCATCTGAAGGGACTCGACTGGCTGGGTTATGCGGCGACATGATCGCAGCTACCCAGCGTCGCAACTCCTGTGTGAACCATCGCCAGTAATTATGATCGTTGAGGAATGATGTGCTTGTTTTTAACACAAGCGATCGAGCGGCCAGAATGTGAGGATCTGGCCGTAAGGACGGCGTTGCGCTCCACGGTTCAGTTGTCTCTGTCGATGTAGAATGCCGTTGTCGAAAGGCTGCTAACCAGTAATCGTCATCGGCCGCTGTGTGAACCAGGGTAGAGTCTGATCCATGAATTATAACACGAGCCTGCCGACGGAGGTCATCATCGCCCGGCTCAAGACCAATAACCCTCTGCATATTCAAGTATGTCCCTAGTTCCTGTTCCAGACGCGTATAATCCTGAATCATGGCGTTCAAGTTGAGACCTTCGGACAATCCAATCAATTCGATACCCGTACGTTGCCGGAACGGTGACAGCCAATCTCCCGTGGAGTGAATGACTTTGATAAGCCAATTGGCGATAAAGTCAGACGGCGTGGCTGAAACCTCTTCCAAACGCCCGACAATCATGCAGCACTCCTCTCTCAGCTCGTCATCTCTGATACTCAGCCCTAAGAGCTGCTTGGCTTGCACGAACTCTTGAAGCTGCATCTCAAAAGGACACCCTTCGAAAATATTATTCTTCCCACTGATTTCCATTGACGAAAGTCGACTCTCTGCATTGGATCGCATAGGTCCGAACTGCGCTTGTTGGGAAATCTCGACATTGGAAAAGACCAAATCCCGAAGCCATGAACAGCAGACCAGGTCACCATGGGACAGTGGTTCAGAAGCAAAGAAAATCCGACACGCTTCGAGCTGCATTTCGTCTGCAGTCGGCATCCTAGCATGCTGGTAAAAGTGGTTCTGCATGAAATATGCGAGCTCCAGTTTGAGGAGCTCATAAGCCGTGCGTGGTGTTTCGACAAGCGCCCGACTACCCTCAAAGGGAAAAGGACTGTTTCGCTCAGTTTCGATAAAGTCTGCATTGTTAGAGCGTTCATTCTGCCGGATGATTAACTTACAAGGCGGAATCGAGTTTTCAACAAGCTCAAGAATATGCGGTTCAAACCCCCAGTCACCTTTCCAATCTGCCATGGTCTTGCCCGTCTTGAAATGATCTGCCAAGTGATGCACACGATCGATCCACGTTTCCAACACAAGATTACAAAAACCACATCGCGAACGAATCGCTGGCGGAGGAGCTTTCCACTGTCTCATCGGCCACTCGGCAAACTTCGCATTATGCACTAATTTCAAGTGCTGGTTGAGATGGTCCTTTCTGTTAAAAGTGCGCTCCTGGACCGGTCTGTTCTTGCACGCGGAGTAATTGTGGCTTTCAATATGCGCATCGTCAGGGTCAGCATGGCCGCAAAAGACACACAGAATCTCCGAGCTGTCTGTTTTCTGTCCATGGGGTCCGTCAGGGCTGCACACCCATCGCTCGAGCGGTAGGTGTAAGGAATTCTCATGGCGTTGCCAATCATGCTTTGCTCGGAAGGTTTCAGTGCAGAAGGTGCATTGGAAGGCTTTTCGGGGCGTAGCTAGGGATCTTTTCTCCTCTTTATAAGCACGTCTTCTTCGACGAGAACTTCCACGGCTAAAAAGTTCGTTGAGTCCAAAGGATGATCGGCTGGTGTGTGAGTTGACGGAGCTTATGGAGCTGGAACGCGAAGTACCCACACTCCTTACTGATGGGGTTCGCGAAAGTCGTGTATACGGACTCGTAGAACCTGGTTTGTTAGCTTAGTTCATATTTGTTTAATTACACTCACCTGACGACGGTTTCACTGAAGCCACAGCTCTAGCAATAGCAGTCACAGCAGCTGGCTCATCTTCTGGCGGTGAGTCAACCCATCTCTGCAATGGATCCATATCTGATGTATTCCTCACAGCGGGCGTCCCTGGCCTGGGCGGTATATCCATAGCCTTTGTATCGCTGTGACGAGGCGACGAAGCGCTGGAGGGTATTTTCCCTCTCCGACGAGCATTGGCCAACCAATTAGATATCTGCGTCTTTGTGAGACCTGTTTCCTCCTGCAGCATTCGTCTCTCGGGTTCCCTAGGATACGGATGGTTTTGATGCGTCGCAAGCCAATTCTTCAATATCCGCACTGACTCCCTCGTAAACCTCCCCCCAACTTTCGCAGGCGGCGTTGGTGTTGGTTGCGCATGCTGGAGTGCAAGCGGGTTAAATGCATCAGAAGCAAAGTAATTCTGCGTAGGATCTGTCGCGAAACCAGGCGTCACGTTGGAAATGCTGGGGCCAGAATCGGAGACATAAGGTGTCAAATCATCACTCATGAAACCATCCAATAGGTCCATGTCTGTAAAGGAATTGGGGTTTTGGTAAGTCATGGCGAATTGGGGACAGATTCACAGGCATCCCGGGGCTGTAGGGTTGTATGCAAGTCACTGTAAAGGTGAAGAGAAGAGAGGTCGAATCCGTTTGAGTAAAGGTCCTTCAAGTGGCGGCCAGTAGAAGCTGGTTTTGATTGGCTCGATGCTAGTGCTAACCTTGTCATCGCGCCCTATTAATGGGGCGTCATGTGAGCGCATGAGGGGCAGAAAATCGTGTTTAATTGTAGGCTATTTCTGGATGTTTCTCTCAAGGTTTTGGATGCATCGCCTCGTGCAGCTGAGATAGCATGATGGGAACTGGTCTGTGGTTGATGTAGATGTTGTCGAAGAGTTTGAGGACGTCGGGGTATGGTTTGAGGCAGCTCCTAGCCTCCCAGAGGTATTTTTCCGCCTTTGGAGGGTCTGCCGTGTTTTGGAGCATCAAAGTGATCAATCCCTCGTGCTTGTTTCGTTCGTCTTCGGTGAGGTTTTCCTAGAAAATTAGTAAGATCTGATAAGACAGAAGTGCTCTGCTCATACCTTGATGTCGAACATGAGATTCATAGTCGGCTCAATTACCGTCGATTTGAAATCCACATCAGGGTGTTCCTTTTGAAGCTCCTTTGTTCGCTGGTCAAACTCGGCGATTGACTCCTCTCGGGTCTTGTGCATCGGTATTTTATCCCACTGCGTCATTTTGAATTGTTGAATTGATTGTGATGAAAGGTTGATGCTCGAAAATTGATGAAACTGTGACCCCTCTAATCAGGGTTTGAGCTTTGCAGATCATCCAGGTAGTTGCATAACCACTGAATTGCACACTCCACATAAGTATTTGTGAGTTGTATTGCCACGTCAATGACTCATGAGGCCAGATGAAATGTTGAATGGCCAGTATGTATTGGAGCACCACGTCTATGGATACTCTCAATTACAATTGGTATAAAATCAAGCCGCAGAATAACGTCTGGCTGGCTAGTTATCGCAATACCTCAAGTTGGGGTCTGAACCACTTTTTATGAGATCATACTATTTAGCCAACGCACCCAACAACAGACCCTGTAGTTCCTCAAGACTCTGTCGGCTCGTCTTTTGACTAGCCATGACATAAAAGACATTCCCTAGAACCCTACTGTGAGCGTTCCAAGACCCAGTTCCCTCTCGAAGATGCGTCTGCAGTTTCTTAGCAGCCAGACTCTTATACCCAGTACCATCATCGTCTCGAAGACTGATGGCCAAAACACTCCCAAGAGCCCAAACACCCAAGACCTGCGGATCATGTGAAAGGGTATTGACAAAGTTGCGAGACCATACAGACCAAGCCTGAGTCTCCCAGTCCTTTTCTGCCCACTCCCAAACCCCTGTGGTCTCCATACTCTGCATCTCCTTCACCGACTCAACAGCAACCTGACACCCAACCGCATGCGCCGTGTAGCTATGTCCATGGAGAAGCGCATCGCTCTTATCATCGCTCTTGAAGGCGTCGAAGATAGCCTCGGAGGCCATGGTGGTGCACAGCGGGACGAGACCGCCCGTGAGTAATTTAGCGTTCACGGAAATGTCGGGGTCGGTGCCGAGAAAGGACGCCGCCGAAAACCGCCCCAGTCGGTACAAGCCGGTGAAAACCTCGTCGAAGACTACCGGGAGTCCAGACCACGAGAGTGGGTCTGGTGTGTCACCTTTGCCGAAGAGGTGAGGGGATCGACGGACGACATCCACCAGCGCTCTTTGGAAGAGGGGATCACTGGAAAATTAGCCGAGTTGAGGGAAGAGGTGAGTGACTTACACAAATAGCATGCCTCCCGCGCCGAGAATGACAGGTTCCATCATGAGAGCGCCAAACTTGCGACCAGCAGCTTGGAGTCTCTTTAGAACACTCTCGATGTAGCTTTCATATTTTCGGTATTGCTCCGTCTTAAGCCGAGACTCGAGATCAAAAACTTCCGAGATGGATTTGAGATGAGAATTTTGTCCGAGGTCGCCGCGAAGATCTTGAGGCACCTGGACAACCCATTCTCCCTTGACGCATTGGATGGTAGGATAGTCGAACCAGTATCCTTTACCCTCGTACCATTCGATCTTTTCGTTGTAGACACAAGGTTCAGCACAGTCCATTGCGCCAATAGTATCTCCGTGATAACTTCCCTTGAGTCCAAGGATATGAACATTATCATTAGGTCCCCAACCATATCGGAGCCTTGCAGCTCTCAAAGCCATCTTGACCGCAACCTCACAGCCCGTGCTTCCATTATCAGAGTAAAACACCCTCGAGAACCTCGGATTCTGCGCTCCCTTCAGAAGCATCTCGGCTAGGGCTAGAGCAGGCTCGTGAATAGCCTCGGCAAACATGACGTGCCCGTATCGACCAGCTGCGTAGGCCGCGGCAAGGGTAAGACGAGAGTTTGCATGACCAAGACCCTGGGACCACCAGGAAGCAGAACCATCAAAGGCAGGCTGCAGAAGGTTCTTGGACTTTTTGTTGAGAACCTGGAAATAATCTCCGTGGGCTGAATCAATCGTTGAAATGGTATCTGCCGAGACGAGCTTTTGTTGAGTGAATGGATACCAAATGTGCTTACTTGCCTTTTCGCTCATGGATTCAAGACGTGCAACTCGTTCTTTGCCTCGTTTGTCTAGGCCTTCAAGCACATGCTGTACGCTGCCGTTGCTCAAAGAGGCGTAGTACTCTTTCATCTGCTCGATGTCGTCTTTCTCATTGCCCAGTCGAGTAGGTGGCTCAGGAAGAGTGTCAACGGGAATGCTGCCCTGCTTTGTAAAGTATTCCTGGAGGTACTGGTAGTTCTCATATTTCATGTCCTGAAACAGAAGAATCGACTCAATATTATGGCCGCGCATTCTCAACGACTCGTACGCGGAGATGGTCTGCGAGATACCACCGAGCTTAGAATCACCAACGAGAATTACGGGCGCACGCAATGGAGCGTAGAGATCTGCCTGCGGTGTTCCAGAGGGACCAGGAGAGTGAACACCCCCGGCGGTCTCCAGGAACAGCCATCCAGGGCCGTGAGATGCGCTCTGCGAAACAGATTCATGGATTCTCGCGAGGACAGCTTCGTCGGAAGGAATCGGCTACTTTGTAAGCTTGGTTCAACAGTCAATTGATCTCGTACCTTGCCAGAAGCTTTAGCAGCGATGTGCGGGCTGCAAGGGATGTCGTACTGGAAGAGGGTTTCGTGGGTAGTCGACGGAGCATATCTTTGTATATGACTGATTTATTAGATTTCTTGATTTCACACAATGAAATTTTCATCTATCACAGTCAGCTTTGATCAGCACCCAATTGCGATACATACACCAGCTATCAGCTTCATGAGGCGCTCCCGTAGAAACAGGCTTCAGAAACCACGTCCTCTCGCCCGATTTTGCTGCAGAATTACACAAAACCGTGCTGAAAATGGTCTTTCCGACATCTGTATTCGCACCATAAACCTGATGAACTCGCAGCGAGCGCCACAGAAGAGCCGGCACAGGCGCCATTTTCGTCGATGATGGTAGCTGCAAGGTTAAAGGAGGGAGGCGGCGGTTTATACTCGGCGGGAGGGTCTAGATCGGCGCTGGATGCCGGCGGGGAAATGGAGCTCAACAGGGTCTAAACCCAACAAAAATTACGAGATGAGAGGTTTATCTCTAGCATCATGTCAAAATTGGAAGAGCAATTGAAAGCTCGATTGGCCGCTCGTGAGAAACGGTCTCAGCTGCGGAAATTGACGACTTTTCCTGCTGAAAACGTGGACTTTTCTTCCAATGCGTACCTGTCACTCTCTTCAGTCCCCGAGGTTCGCAGCGCCTATCACTCCCTCGTTGAGAACCACGCCGCACCACCTCCACTGCTAGGTTCAGGCGGTTCACGGCTACTCGACGGAAATTCACAGCTTGCAGAAGATTTGGAGCGCGACATTGCAGCATTTCACAATGCACCGGCGGGACTACTCTTCAATTCGGGGTTCGATGCCAATGTTGGGCTCGTGAGCTGTTTGCCGCAGCCTGGGGATGCGATTGTGTACGATGAGCTTATTCATGCTAGTGCTCACGATGGGATGAGGTTGAGTCGGGCGGGAGAGAAGATCTCTTTCAAGCATAATTGCGTGGAGGGTGATGGTGGGCTTGACTCTGTGCTCAAGCGCTTGGGGCATGAGAAGTCTGTTTTTGTTCTTATTGAAGGGGTCTACAGTATGGATGGTGATGTCGCTCCTCTCAAAGAGGTTGTCGACTGTGTCAAAAGGCGGCTACCATCCAATGGCTATATCATCGTAGACGAGGCTCATTCTACTGGTATCTTTGGCACCCAAGGGCGAGGTCTCGTCTGCGAAATGGGTCTCGAAAAGGACATTTTCGCACGATTGCATACTTTTGGAAAAGCTATGAGTTCTTTTGGAGGTAAGTCATAAGCCGAAGATGGAGAAAAATGCTAATCGTGCAGCCATCGTTCTGTGCTCAGAAACCACACGAGAATATCTCATCAACTACGCGAGAACTCTCATATATACAACCGCGATGCCTTTCTCGTGTCTCGCTAGTATTGGAATATCATATCAGTATCTACAGAGTGGCCGAGCAGATGCTCGACTGGCTCATCTATGGGACCTGGTCGGCCGTACCCATAAGCTACTGTCTTCAGTAAGCTCAACGACTCAATCTATTCATCTCAATCAAGCGCCAAAGTCACCCATCATTCCTGTGTTCACATCAAACCCGCGAGGGTTGGCTCAATTTTGCCAAGACAGAGGGTTTACGGTGCGACCTATTGTGGCGCCTACAGTACCGAAGGGTAGCGAGAGGGTTCGGATATGTCTACATGCGGGAAATACAATTGCAGAAGTTGAAGGATTAGTTAGAGCGATCAGTATCTGGGTAAAATGGCAGGACGGTAACGCGAAACTATAGATGCTAGAGTGTTGCTGAAATAGACCGGCTGGGAGTAGTTATTCTGGTATTGAGTTTGTATATAAAAACGTAATGAGCTCAACCTCGGGCTTTATCTTACTTCTCGCCTTGCTCTCTAGACTCATCAAACTCATCCGCATCAGTCAGAAGATCAATAGCTTCCTCGATTTAGATGATTGTAGAGTTTGGAAGAATTTTCGCTTCAACTGACCACATCGCCATTGCCTTCAAAGTGGTTTTCTGCCCCAAATGAAGCGCATGGGGAAATACGCTCCCGTTTCGTTCAACTCAATCTCCAGATCCTTCACAACCGAATCCAACCGTTCATCCGACAGTGGCTTAACAGAGGAATCCAAACCTATATCAATCAGCACGACGTCTCATTTGTGCATCACAACTTACCCTTCGCACCCGCCGCAAATCCCTTGGCAATGATCAAATCCGCTTCAACTCCCAGTCTCCCCAACTCCTCGTCCGAATTCCGTTTCCCAACAGCCCTCATCGCCGTTCGTTCATGTACATCCTCAAGCCCCGCCTCCAGCAACCAAGATTTCATCTTCGACGCCTCAAGAGGGTCCAGCCCGGAAGATTGACAAACAGCTCGGATGCACGCAAACATGTCATGATAACGCGGATTTTCGGCTTCAGAAGTCGGGCAGATGCGATCACAATCACCAATTTGAATCCAACCGCCTGGTTTGAGAAGTTTGATGTGCTCATTGACAACAGCGCGTTGAGCGGTGCCCGAACCAGCGGCGATAAGAATCATGCGGAGGTTGATGAGATCGAAGGAGTCATTCCAAGACTGTGGTGTTGGGTCTCTGATGTCTTGTTTCACGTATGTGATATCACCCGTGGTGGTGGGGAAGAAAGAGGTATTGATGTCAGTTCCGATAAAGGTATGGTTGCCTTCAGATGGAGTGGCAATTGCGGATTGAACTTCCCTCATCCAAAGACCATCTGCAGTTCCAACATCTAGTATAGCTCGAGGCCCATTGGAAAACTCCAATGGGGGGAATACAAGAGTCCCGTCAGTCGCTTGCTTGAACCCGAGGTGGTAAATAGTCAATCGGCCAATGTCGCTGCTGACGTCCTTGTCTTGAGCCTTGAGATACCACTCAGGTGTCGAATATACGGGCTCTGACATTGTAACTATATTTGAAAGACCCTTCAAAATACCAGACGGTTGACGTTGAAGAGCTGTACAATGAGTGACTTTCTTGTAAAAAGTGATAATATGCTCTGCTTATCATGTTCTCAATCTAGGCTGACATCTGATTACACATCTTGATCGACAGCGGCGCAGCAGCTCTGATAACCGCAAGTAACCGTATGCTACATAACTCCATTGCAACATGATTCAAAAATCTTGTCCACACTCTCTCTATCAGAACTCCAATTTTGAAATCATTGATAATTTGCAAACCGGCTAAAAACTCCATAAACCTCACCTAACTCGGTCAGACAACTCTTGCATTCCGCCCTGAGTTCGTTTCTGGCTGATACCTTTGATCAACACCATGCGTTCCCCATTTGGTCCACCAACGGTATCCATAGGACCGTCCCTTTGTACGACACCAGTGGTTATTCGGTGCCTTTCTCTGCTTTACCCTTCCGTGAGTACCTAGGCTGAATTAGTAAAGATTGAAAAATGCAGACAAAGTGACCTACATCTCCCATTGTTCTTCTTTGTCCTTGTTGTAAACAAGTTGCAAGACGCACAGTACTTCCTATCCCCCATCCAACCACGCAACCGTACGAATAAGGGACAAGAAATACAGGTGCAGTGTTTCTTGCATCGCGGGACTTGACAAGTAGGATGCTCTTTTGAATACTGTCTGCAGCCCCAGCAAATGGCTGTATAGTGTACTTCATGACATTTTCGACGATGGGACATCGGCGAATACAATACTTGTTTGTCTTTTCCAGACAAGCACATCCCATGGCCTGTTTGCCCAACGCAGGGTGAGGAAGAGCCGGGAGTGAATCCAAGTTGGTCGACCCAGGTAAGCCGTGGTTTACCGCGGATGATTGGTAGTGTGAGAGCTCGGAAATCAGGGCCTGTTAATGAAAGACAGACGAGGTCGAGTCTAGAGCAGTGATTTAAGATCATGAGTTGGATTTCTGCAGGGAATCTGAAGAATAAAGTAAACGGTTCTGGAGATGACATTTTGAACAAGGTAGGGACACCAAATTAGAGTGTAGAGTTTAGAATGAATCTGCATGAGAATGGCACTCTCGACCTAATGCAGACATCACGATATTAGTAGTCCTACCCTTTTATATAGGATCAAACGCGATCCTTAATCTTACGCCGCAATCTTAGGCAGCACTGCATGGGATCCTCGCACGAGGTCACGTGTTGAGTCTGGGCGTTCCACTGTGGAGGTTTCTGCCTGTTCAAGGCCACCAAAAGGTCTATATTTTAGTTTTTGCTTAATCCCTAGTCTTGCTCCCTCATTTGAAATTTCTCCTTCATGAGAAGCTTCTTGAAATTCAAGTGACCGTTAGGTAATCAGTAGATTTGGAAGGAATAAACCGTATCTACTATAACCATGGATGGAGAGAAATGATTACATTGTAAGCAATAAGACATTTATTACTTCATAACAATTAACGTATAGGCATGATACAGAGTTTGGTAATTTACTATAAGTCCTCACATTCTAGGAGAAGACATACAGAATATAAAATTAATAGAATAAACGAAACAATTGGCGATCTACCCAACCTAAGTTTTACCCAAGATTAACCAATGTACATTTAGCCTTACTTAAGCCTCCGACTCCCTGCATTTGTCTCTCCTCTTTGCCCCTCTTATCAGTCTACTTCAGCTATCCCTGAAACCAAACTTCAATTAGTACTCGTTCTTTGCAATGGCCACTAAACTCAGCCAAGATTCAAACAAATAAATATGTTTCTGATAATTTGTCTCAGAAAATACTCGTTGGTTCTGAGGGAAACAGTTGGCTCTGGTCTTCAGATGGCTGGGATTTGACACGCCCGAAATATGCACGTAATCCTTCAACAACTGGCGTGCACATCGACTGCCAACTGGTCAATATCAAAGTCGACCAAACACTGACGGCATTTTATATTGATATGCAGAGTATCGGTCTAAGCAAAGAACTCGATGCCCTGTTCGCTCTTCCCATGTATGATGCTCAACGAGGCCACCAATAAAGAGTGCAGCAGCTCTGGCAGCGAGGTCGACGCTCTCGAGGACGCAGTTAAGATCGCTCCTGAAGCGAACCCTGGGTCCAGCAGTATCTCCGTCGCCATCACTGGGCCCGCCGGGACCTGGAAGATCCACGTTACTGCGAAGCCTGAAGGAGTTAGCCCTTCTCCAAAGTGTGCTGGTTCCTAAAGGGGTGGTACGAATGATGCCTAGTCTAATGTTATTTGGCGAGAAGCCCAGACGACGGCTGCGGAAGGAGAGATGAGAATTCAGTTCTGGACAATCTTTTTGTGAATAGTGTAGAGTGATATGGAGACAATAGTTTCAATGAATATGTGTGTGTCGAAAGTGCTGTCCGTATGCGCCGATGATTGATCAAAATGGATATGAGTATCCTTCTCATCTCTCACTCAACGTACACTTCAAATATTCTTCAATGTTCAAAGAATATCTTGTAATAAATGTTTTACAGAGTTTCATACATTCCGTGCTCTTAAACTTCCAGGCGCTTAATTCCAAAGGGCATTTCTATAACTCTGCTTTAATTAGATTAGGCTCCTACCTAAGTGTCCGCAGAAGTCATTTCAGCCAATTATAAAAGCTGTGAGTAGCCACAAAAATCTTGTCTTTGTCACATCATACCGTTTTTCAGCCGTTCTTAACCAACTCACACTTCTACCTCCATGGGTCAATCGATCGGATCTTTGTTTCCATTATGGCTGCGGCTTTGGCTCGGCAGGTTGCTTTTTCGTCCCCTTGGACCCACTACATTTAGGGTAAGCCTGCATCGCGTCATCAAGGGACCATGCGATCCTCCCCGAGGTGGAGGCCATGCAGTTCGTCACCTCTCACACTCGCATCCCAATCCCTAAACACTACGCTGTTCATGTCGAAAAGTAAACCGGATCGGAGCTCAGTTTTTCGATCCTGTGAACCAGCACGAGTTCCATTCATTAGCGCGATGGCATCTACACATGGAAGACGTCGCGCCATTCCTTGGCCATTCCTTGGCCAAAATGCACACATCTACCTATCAGACTCATTTTACACACGCGGATCTGTGCCCAAAAAACATAATCGTAAGGCATGGGCGCGTCGCTGCGATGATTGATTGGGAATTTGCGGGATGGTATCCGGAATACTGGGAGTTCACCAAAGCGAACTGCAACCCTTTCCCGGGTGAAGGCTGGTGGGATTACCTTCGTCTCGCTCTGCCCTGCTATGACGCGGAGCTCGCGGCAGAAATGGTCCTATGGGAGAGGATACCGGAACTGGGCACACGGTATATTTCGTACCGCAACGGGGTCAGCTGTGAACACCCAGGCTCGGATCCCTCCGTAACCTGGTTAGATGGAAGAAAAGATTGCCAACCAACAGACCTGTGGTCATTAGTCAAGTTGTAGCCTCAGTATAGCTGAGGGAACTAGAATGATTCCACCTTGTAAGGTAGACGCCTACCCCCGTAACCGAAGTTTCATATGTTTCGCGGCTAATATGCACATACAGTCCCTAATTATATGTTACGAATAATACTGTCGAGCGGCTAAGAGGTCAGTTATAGAAACTGCTAGGCAAAGGTCCCCGTTAGCAAGGACATAGGACTCAACACCAGGCTCTGACGTGCATCCTGTTGTTAGTCCCAACGATAAATCCACGTTTCACTACGGCTTGCACGTATTTATAAGAGCCCGAGGTCGTTGCATTTGCTATTTTGCTAACTACACATCAGGAACCACTTGTCTTTTACTTTATGACCAAGCCCCCTTGGTGGAAAGTGGTGCCTCAGGCACCCACTTCCCTCAGTTAACCTGAGCCTGCCGGGGCCTTCATAGCTCTAGCATCATTATCGCACACATCACACCCTTCTTCTGATATTAGTGCACCACCTTCCACACCGTTTGTTAATTTCCAGACCAGGTTTTTACTAGAACCAGTGAGTGGTGACACTGTAACACATCGTCAAACTACTAACAAAGGCTTTATATTAGCGTCTCGTCATGTCACGTCTGATTACCCTGGCTTTGTACGATCGGGATAACTTTTCTCGTGGGAATGCCCGGCGAACCTTTGGCTACGAGGCTTATCACTGGGGCATTATCATTATGCCCGAAGGGAGCCAAGAACGAGACTGTATCGCTTTCGAAGCCACCGATGCATCTACCATCGACCCGGTCACGTTTCGGATGAACAATCCAACAATGGACTGGTTTATGCGGAGGAAAGACGAAAGTGATCCTGAATTCGGTACTAAGCTCCTTGGGTGTATCATCATCGGACAAGTTCCAGATGCTATATCTAATGCCCAGCTCGAAGCTTTGTTTGGGACAGTCCCTTTGCCGGTTAAGAATACCCACCCGCAGCAGAGCTGTGTGACCTGGGCTATAGATGCAATTCGTGTCCTCCAGAAACAAGGGTGGGCATCACAATTTGAGCTCAATGGGTTTAAGGACTGGGCACTTTACTATGCCGATGAGCGGATAAAAACAGGGCTCTCGAGGGAACCGGAAATTGCATACTATAGGGTCTAGCAGGTTTCGTTATTTCAGTTAAATATATAATTACATATGTATAACTAGGCGTTCAGGGCGGGATACTTGTAGTTAGAAGTTTACATAATTTTATTTGTTTAGTTTCCTAAATTTCTGCATTGGAAAGTCTAGCTAGGCCGGTCCCTGGACGGAAAGCAGTATGCCAACTTTAATATCGATGTCCTACGTTTTGAGATAAAGATTAAAAACAGTATAAATGGCTATTCGAATGTTGAAACCTGTATTATGTATATGATTCGAATTAAGAAGTTTTATAAAGAAATATTTGTACGGAACTGTACCAGCGGTTAGTCTCGATGAGAAAATCCAGTTACCAGGATGAAATCGTTAATTATGCTGTAACCACCTATATGTCAAGGTTATATATGGCTAGACTCTGAAACCCCGATGCATGCTCCCTCTGAAGAGTACTCAGCTTCTCCTTCAAGTACTCTCTCTGACTCTGTTGGATCCTGTTGAAACTGAGTAAAAATGTAACGATAAACAAAAAGTCTTCCACCCTTGCCTCAGCGTCCTGCTCTTCTCCCGGTCCGATAGGCAGAGCCAGCACATCCGCAACCGTACTCGTGATTTCGAACAGCTTTTGCAGAATGCCAGGTCCATGCAGGGCGATGCTATCGATGTTTTCCAAGCGCCCTACTAAATTCCGGAGTTGGGTTGAGAGGCGTCGTGCTGGGAAGTGCATACAAAAGCCCTCGTGGGAGGTCTGTGGTGGTGCGGATTGTAAAAGTCCTTGTGATAAGGCAAGCTGCCATATAAGAATCCTCATCCAGAGTCGTGTGATAAACAGATCCGCTTGTTGGAGTTCCGTTAAACCTCCACATCCGCTCGATATGAGTGCATCGTCAGTTTCAGCGGCGTCGATTTCATCCTGATCCAACTGAGCTTGTTTGTGTTCAATCCATTCAGCCGTCATCTCCGGGGCTGTAAACTGAGGATTCTGTTGAGCCTTCCAGTGAGCCATGAACGTGTCATCCAATACACGAAATAGTTCAATCAGACGGTTGAAGCCTTCACTGATTTGTGGAGGAAGCTCGTGGTCTGTCGCCGGAATGATTGAAGGGAGCGGAGCCAAAACCGACGGATATCCCGTGACAATTGTGAGGAAACGTTCGTGGATGGATATTTCGCAGTAGAGTCGTTGTCTTGTTGCAATTTCGTGATCACTGAGTGACGCGTCTGTAAATCGATCCAGATCAATCATTTGTATCATTGCGCTAGCCTCTCGCAGCATAGCCAGACCGCGGTCAAATCGCTTGAATAAGAAAAAGCAATTTTCTAGAAATATGCAAGTTACAATACGCTTGATGTTGACGGCCAGTTTGTCTTGGATACCGGATCCCAGTTCGGCTTGTTTGTGCGCTTTGAAGCCCAGGTTCGCGAGATCCGTGATCTGGGCGAGTATATCTCCATCGACGTCCCATGATATCCGCGATAGGTTGATTGTAGAAGCTGCAAATGCGTATACCATTGCGGTATTCTCAAGGCTTTGATCCATGGCCTCAATCGCGGTGACAATCTCTGAGGGGAGAATAATAGGGTTGACAGGGAAAACAGCGCGCTCATAGTCGGGCACAAGACTCAGAAAGAATTCTGGAGGATATTTCGACCCAATACTAGTAGGAATATACGTAGGCGAGGGATCATCAGTCTGCGGCGAAGCCGAGTCCGACTTGTCATCAGGTCTGGCCCCTTCACGTATCTGAGCCACCAGTCTCCCTCGAATGGTTGGTTTGCGTTTTGTAGGCGGCGCCGAGAAGACGCAAGCCAGGTTGAGATGACCGCATTGATGGCATGGAGATGAACCGTTGCATTTGACTTTGCGCAGGCGACAAGGATCGCATGCTCGTGCTGCTCGGCCGCTCATTGTAAAGGACAAGTGAAGGATGGAAGTACGGATACGTGCGGAGATGAGGCGAGGGATGTGCCGCTAATAAACTTTACTGGTATTCAACCCCACAGCGCCACATCCTAGGGTTAAACTTTGAACAAGGTCCGATTTGTTTATTCCTGAGCACTGAAAACATGAATTTTACAAATATCACCATGCGGGTAGTCGTTATAAAGTAACTAGTGGAGTCTTGCATAGAAATATCATATACTATCGCCTAGAAAAGACTACCCAATCCCAATTGCTAACATTCTACACCCATTCCCAACAGTCTACTTATGAAGCATTGCTGGTAACCTGCTCAACATAAACAGTAGAAGCCTTCTCCTTTGTGGCACTATCAATCTCAGCGTCGACACGCTCAACCTCAGTAGAGCTGAACTTGCGAGCACTGATTCCACGCTCAAAGAGCACATCAAGCTCACCATACGTTCGGCCCTTGGGCTCAGGAAGACGGAAATAAGTCCAGACAGCACAAAGGAAGCAGGTTCCAGCCCAGAAGAAGCCAGCCTTGGCACCCCAGTTCCAGGCAGAGGGGTTGAGCATGCGGGGGGTGAGGATGTTGGTCATTATTCCGGTGATGTTGTATGCGTTTCGGGCCAGGACGACGGTCTTGGTTCGGAGACGGGTGGAACTTAGCTCGGCGACCAGACTGTAGTTGACGGGGCCGACGGTCGAATCATAGGTGAAGGTGTAGATCAGAAGAAGAGAACCAATGACCCATTGGGCAGCCACGTTCTCCCTGCCGGCAAAGGCGACACAGCCGATGGTCAAGAGAACAACACACATAGCGAGTTGCCCGTAGAGGTAGAGGGTGCGACGGCCGAACCAGGTCATTAAAAACCATGAAAAGACAGTTCCAACTGCACCGATGGCATATTGACCGAGAGACATGGAGAAACTGTTCTCAACAGCCATACCCGCCTGCTGGTAGAAATAGGTAGAGTATCCCATAAAGGTGGAACCGCAGAGGGTCTGAACCATCCATGTACAGCAGACAATCTCTGTTCGGCGAAGACTGACACCCTTGAAGAGGTCCAAGTACGAAGTTCCAGCCTGGGCCTCCCTCTCCATCTCGTTGGTGTGAACCATCATGGAAATGGTCTCGTCGGGGTTGAAGTCGCTGGCGCTGTTGCGGGCGGTGAGGCGCTGGAGAGAAGCCTTGGCCTCCTCCAGGCGGCCCTTGCGGACGAGCCACCAGGGGGACTCGGGGGCAAGGTAGATTCCGATGATGAGAGGGACGGGCCACATCCACTGGAGAGCAAAGGGAATCTTGTATCCCCACTCGTCATCGCGGGTGACCATGGCACGGAGGACGCCAGAGGCAATGAACTGGCCGAGAACCCAGCAGAGGTTGACGTAGGTGGTGAGGTAGGCACGGAGGTGGGTAGGGCAGACTTCAGAGGCGTAGGTGGTGGTGAGGGTCTGGAAGACACCCCAGGGAATACCGATGAAGATCTCTCCAATAAGGAGCTGAACAAGCGTCTCAGAGAAGAAGATGATGAAGATGAAGCCGATGCACCCAATGAGAGCGCCGATGAGGGTCTTGCGGTAACCGAAGCGATCGGCAATGATACCATTGAGGAAGAGACCGAGGATCTGACCGCATAGAGTACCGTTGGAAAGACCAGACTGCCAAGCAGCCGTCAACTGGTAAGTACCATCAGGCTGCTCAACGCCAAACTTGCGCTGGAAAGGAGGATAGGCGAAGAGGTTGCCGAGAAGGACAACATCGAAGCCCTCCATGATGATACACATGGACAGAAAGACGGACCAGAGACAGGCTTTCTTGTAGAGCTTGAGAGACTGGAATAGCGTCATGTTCTGCTCTGACTCTGTTGCGGCGGCAGCTTCATGGACGACATTGGCGTCGACTGCGACTGGCAGAGGCGCAATGCCATGGTCGGCCTTTGAACCGGAAGTCATTGTGAATGATTGATCTAGAAGACTCGAAGGGAGTTGAGAAGATGAGATGAGTGGTGATGATTCTGATTGTGATTGTATTTCAGCGAGAGGAACTCGACATCTTATACTTGGATGATTCAAGGTGTTGAAGCCGTCGAGTATTCAAAGTCAATGTCAAAGCAAGAAACATGTCCCCAACATTGTGCATGATGAGACTTGAGCCGTACTATCGGTGCGGAGGCGGGGGCTGGCCGTGATTAGGCCGGGCCTAGAACCATCACGGCACTAGAATCTGGCGTTGAAGAGAAACATGTCGGACCGGGGGGCGAATTGCCCAATGAGATGAGACGGTTGACGGCATCGTCTGAGGAGTTTAATGTGTGGAACTAGCTCATGTCCCCATGGGGAGACAAATCTGGGGTTTATCGGACCGAGCTTCAACGTCTGAGCGTTGTTACGTTATTATTTCTTCTCTCGCTTCCAGCTTCAGCTGTGGCGTTTGATCAGGGGATCGTGTGCCACCAACAGGAGTTGAGAGTGAGGTATTAGCCTTTGAGCGTCTCGTCGGTCCGGGCATGGGCCAATTGGATAGTCTAGATGTCGTCGGTCCGAGGTTGCACCAATTAGATTGCGATGCAACCAATTCCGCACTAAGACATTTCCTCAATCGTACGAATGCACCTTTGTCGCTTCGTCTCCTCCAATGGTTCCCCGTAAAACTCTCCAGAAATCATCTCGGGCCGACCAGTGTGTGGGGATTGGGGGATGGGGAAGCTAATCGTGGGGAAACCAATACATGGTGAAATGTATTTGAGAATCAGATGTTATTTAATTCCGTCTTCTCACCATTCTTCTTCCAAACAATCAGTACCATCTCATTTCCTCTCAAAATGACTGTCGACAAACGCACTAAGCAATGGTGGAAGCAGGCCATCGTCTACCAAATCTACCCCGCCTCCTTCTGCGACTCCAACGGCGATGGCATGGGAGATCTCCAAGGCATCATATCCAAGCTGGACTACATCGCCAGCCTAGGAGTTGATGTCATCTGGGTCTGTCCCATGTACGACAGTCCTCAGGTCGACATGGGCTATGATATCTCCAACTACGAAGATGTCTACGCCCCATATGGCACTCTGCAGGACATGGAAGAGCTGATTCGCAAGACCCATGAGAAGGGTATGCGGATTATGCTCGATCTAGTCATCAACCACACATCTGACAAACACGCTTGGTTTGAAGAGTCGAGACTCGGCAAAGACAACCCAAAGCGCGACTGGTACATCTGGCGACCAGCCAAGTACTCTCCAGACGGTCAACGTCTTCCACCTAATAACTGGCGCTCCAACTTTGGCGGCGGCAGTGTATGGGAGTGGGATGAGTTGACCGGAGAGTATTACCTACATCTCTTTGCCAAAGAACAACCAGATCTCAACTGGGAGAACCCAGAAACCCGCCGAGCCATCTATGCTTCTTCAATGGAGTTTTGGCTCGACAGAGGCGTTGATGGATTCCGAGTTGATACAGTCAACATGTACTCCAAAATCCAAAGCTTCCCCGATGCTCCCATCACCGACCCGAAAGCCACCTACCAACCCGCCGGACTTCTCTACTGCAACGGACCTCGAATGCACGAATTCCTCGGCGAGATGAGTGAAGTTCTCGAACGCTACGGCGCTATCACAGTTGGAGAGCTCCCTCATACACCCGACCTAGAGCGAGTCTTGCGGTACGTGAGTGCCAAGGAAAAGCAGCTCAACATGGTGTTCCAATTCGACGTCGTGGACACCGGCTTCGGAAAGACGCATAAATACGAAACGACGCCGAAAAACTATACGCTTCCTCAGTTGAAAGATGCTGTCAGTCGAACACAGAGCTTGATCCAGGGAACAGATGCCTGGACGACTGTTTTTATGGAGAACCACGATCAAGCTCGTTCCGTCTCAAGATTTACAAACGACAGCCCTGAATATCGCGTTGCAGGAGCCAAATTGCTCGCTTTGTTGCAGTCCTGTCTGAGCGGTACACAATATGTCTACCAAGGACAAGAAATTGGGTCCGTCAATGCACCAAAGGAGAGCTACCCGTTGGAGAATTACGTCGATATTGAGAGTTATCAATTCATCGATATGGTCAAAGAGCGATCTAACAACGACGAGACAGAGATTGATAAAGCCTTTAATGCTGTCCAGCACCTAGCTCGAGACCATGCTCGAATCCCAGTTTGTTGGAGCAATACCAAATATGGAGGTTTCTCAGAAGCGGCCGAGCGCGCAGGTCAACCTGTCAAGGAGCCCTGGATGCCATCTCATCCTCTATCAAGAGACATCAACGTCGCCTCTCAACTAGACGATCCCCAGAGCGTGCTCTCATTCTGGAAGAAGGCTCTCCACTTCCGTAAAGAATTCTCTGATTTGATGGTTTATGGCGACTACAAGCTTCTCCGACGGGACGATCAGGACATATACGCTTTTGTGAAGCAGTCGCCGTTGGATAACTCCAAGGTTGCTGTTGTTCTTAACTTCACGGCCGAGAAGAAACCATTGGCTGCGCCGACGGCTGAAGAGCTGGGCCTTGATGGGAGGGACTTTAAGTTGGTTCCCATTATGTCGACGCATTCTGGAAAAGAACAGCCTGGAGTTCTGTTGCCGTTCGAGGGAAGAGTGTACTTGGTGAATTAGTAGTTACATATTGAAAAGCTTGTTTGAGTCTTTACAAAAGAACTCATCATGCATGCGCGATTGTTTGTAAAATTATGTCCAGCTCCTCCTCCCTGCTCGTAGATCCTCCATCTGCACTTCTAAAAAGGTCGGCGGCGCGTCCTCATCAGGAGGCCTAATCCATGACTCATCTGATGTCTGAGTAGACTCTGGGACCCCAAGCGACGGCGCATCAATCGACTCAGGCGAACCACTCTCGACAATACGCTCGCTACTTGGCATCTTTATAACCAAATCCGATATCCCCTCTGCCGTAAATCCCTCACCCTGGATCTCGCACTTCACCTCCCACCTCAATTTGTGCTTCACCTTGATGTTGAAAGTGCAAAAGCTATGCGTAAGACTCGGTTGAGTATTGTAAAATGCGAGTGTAGTTTCGTCGCAAATCCGAAAATCGAGTTTCTTTCCCATGTCAATAGGTTGCCACACAGTCGCACAAGGAATACGAATCCTCCTGAATCCATGGACGTTGGCATGGCGAAGTCCAAGGTCAGTTTCAGTGACCCTATCCATTACATCCGACTTTTCGGTCAGGTATTGCGTATGGGTTTCTACCCAGCACTGAATAGACACCGGTTTGACCACTTGCGGGACGTCTCGTATGATCTCGCTAGTCTCGTTCCAGTCTGGAGCAACAAGCATCCTGAAAGGTATAGGTGTTGGACCGTCAAGTTGAGTGACTGTGGGTACTTCGACGTAGAAGTTGAATTTGAATTCTGGGTCCTTGGGCATACTGAAAGATTGCTTAAATGACTGCCTCAAGGATAGTTTGGCATCTTCCACCCCAGGAATGAGTTGACGGCTTTTCACACTCCGACGATATCGCCATCGCTCAACTGCAAAGTCCACAAGAGGAGGACCTGGATGAAACGGTTCAATTGTGAATGGGTGTATAGCGCCCAATTCTTCCGTTATACCGTGGCCCTTGAGCAATAGTCTCGCTCCAACATGATACTCAATAAATGCACCTCCCTTTCTATAGCCCTGAAGTTTGTACGACGCCGGCAGCTCCGGTCTCGAGTCCAACGGTATGTAACTGCGATTTGTATGACCTCTATTGAGCCTTGGGTCGACGCGATGAGGAAGAGTTATGCTGAAATTCCACCGAGCCCCTCCACTGCCATGCGCGATGTGCAATGGACCGTCGTATAATACTGCGTAGTGCTCTTTGAAGTAGAGAAGGTCAAAAGACACCTTAGATGCCCCCGATCTGGATACCGCATTTCCATGCACCCAAAGCACCAGGCTCGCATCGGGACAGATGGTGGGTGTCTTCCGAAAGACGTGTCCTGTGATGATACCTCCAGGAACGAAGGATGTACGGTCAAGGCGGATGCCTAGCGAGTCGTTTGTCATGAGAGAAGGGGGATCCATTTTCGCTTGCCATTGAGACTGTGATCTGTCTTAGTAGTAGGTGATTTCTTGACCCTTTTATGCTGCTTCTTAATTGACGGGTTCAGCCTCGCGCGGCGAAGTAGTGCTGCGCCGTAAGTCGCGATCGTACGGCCAAGGATGAGATTCGAGAATTAGCGAATTGTGACCTTTGATATTGCGGCTGTTTCCAACCTTGGAGCCCAAGCGTGACCCCTCTTCATGCAACATTGGCCAATAAGGCTGTCAAGTGGTTTATGCCAAGGAGAAACCCCTGGTTATCGCGGGTCTAGACATCGTCACCTGATGTCTCCGATCCGGTTTCGGCTGGGCTATTCATGCGGAAGATGAGACAAACCGTGATTCCTACTAGAGTTTATATGGGGTCGGAGATTAGGATTTGTCGTTTAGATAGCCTGGCTTTTTTCACTCAAACCACGGCTAATTCGCGTTTCTTGGAATCACTGCAGTTGACCCATAGCAGATTAGATGAGGTAAGGGTATATATAAGAAGAAAGTGTATTGAATAAGCGAAAGAGAATTACTTGACTCTATCTGAATTGCGTTTAATAAAGTCTCTTAATCACGAAGTAACCGAAACTTTACTATGTACACAAGCCTGAAGGCATTTCTTATGTGATTAAGAGGCAATGAATGCCTCTTGGAACAATCAGTGCTTGTAGATCAAGGTGAATACATGCTCGCCACGGCTTGGGTGCATCCATATAAGCAGATACGTATCACAAGTTCAATATGCCATGCAGACCATCCGTCAAGAAATCACACTACGCTAACAAACCATAATATTCACTTCTCTCAGAATGCCCGGAAAATACGAACATTTCATCCTCAAGAGAATCAGCTGGGTAAAGGACTACGAAGTCAAACTCAAGCAGTTTCTCCAAAATACCCAAGGAAAATACAGGCCTACAATGCACAAAGATTATATGATTCTCCAACTGACTGCTCCTTATGATGAGTCGAAGAAGATAAACCATTTCGACGAAATCTACACTGCTATGGAGGATGCAGGACTTTTTGATGAGTGGCAATTGAAGGGAAATAAGATTGACGATGATATTGTTTATGAAGGGGACTTTGAGTCTGATTGATAGCTAGAATTAATTGAAAGTCTTCTATACCGTATCGACTGAGTAAATACAGCACGCCTCGTGGATACCACTGTGGATATACAAGCTAGCTAATTATAGCTCCTATTGGTTTGCTTAGAAATAGGGACGGTTATAAGTGGAAATTCTGCTCACTTAAGCCACCCTCTTTACTATCTCAACCACTTAGAGTTACAGCTGGGCTAGTCTCATATTTATAGTGGTATCCACGAGGCGTGCTGTATTTACTCAGTCAATACGGTATTCCTATGGGGATAATGTCCCAAGCATAAGTTACCATTTACAATAGAAGCAAGGCAAAACGTCCTGTTAACGGCTTTTTATTTGTCTTGGAAACATCAAGGCATCGACTAAGGTAAAAGGGATAGAGACTTACATCGAGAGATCCTCTTATGTCACAGAGAAAGATTGAATATATAATAACTATTCTCCAAAACACTGTTGATACTTTCAGCTTCCAAACGTCATTGAACAACCTTTAGAAGCACCTTCGCACTGATAAGAGGATATTAATCAAGGGAACAACCGAAGCCTTACAATTCAACGGATTCATTGTCAATTTCCTCAATTCTCCAAGTACCGCAGCAAGTCTTATTCAGTGACCAAGACACGGTACATCCAGCAAGTTAGCCTGTGAACCGGTAGACCTTCTTGAGAACATTCACAGCTGAGAATCAGACATCTAGGACAGCATTATGTTCATTTCAAGTGAATCCCATTAAGAATGCTTAATCACATCTCTTGCACAAGACCAGAGATTTACTTATACAGTCGATGGCTCCGTCCCCGTCTAGAGAATCGGCACCGGACCACACGCACCCAACAAAACACAGCATTTCATAAACACTACTCAAAATGAGCCACAGTCATCCACACTCACACGGCCAATCATCTGGCCACAGTCACAACCACGGCCACGACTTCGATCCTGACCACCCGGGCGCATTCTGTCACATTCTCCTCCGCCAAAGAGAAAACGCAAACCCTGACTATTTTAATCGACTTAGGGATTTCATCATAAATACCGGTCACACGTGGACCTGGGAGCTGCGAGCAAATGATCTCGTGCTCCAGATGACGATTCCTTGCAGGAAAGATCGGAAGGACGAAGTAGCGCCTCATCTGTACTGGGCGATGTTGGCTCTGGATCTTGTGCGAGATTGGGTGATTGTTGAGACTATCCACAACAAGGAGGCTACGTATGTTTCGAAGAAGGCAATTGAGAGAGTGTTGAATTATAAGGAGGTGCCCCAGGAGCAAAAGGAGGAGGAGGAGGAAGAGGCAAAGGAGCCGGAGGCGAATGCAGGCGAGGTATCTGGGTCATAGAAATGGTGAGGTTTTGTCAGTTGGGTTTCGAATTACAGTAATAACTAATAGATTTAATATGCAAGTGATAGAGAATTGAATTGATTATTAATTTGAGATACTAAGTAAAGTCAATGTTGTGTTTTATTCATAGTAAATGTGGTGTTGCAGTAGGGTAGCCAGAATACAACGTCTCGCGAGGAGCAAAGTGGACTTCCTCGCCATTGGTTGCAAATAAAACTGCAAGCCGAGGGATATATAATAGTTCCCCAGGAAGATAAAATAACCACTACGCGTTAATCCGGATGGGGAGCCTTCTCAAGTAACCCTTTTGTGTACACACTACAGCACAAACAAAATACGCAACAATCCAAACACAAACGCAGGACAACTTCCTCTATCCACGAGAGATACTCTGGCTTGAAACACGACATCAGGCATGTCGCGGTTAACCAAAACATAACCAGCTTTTGCCAACTACTTGTCCTTGCAGCTGATGGGCCTGTCTAGGGGGGAAAGAAAACATGGCAGAGAATCCTCACTTACACTACCAAATTTGTATGTGGAGCCTGCCGTGCTTTTCTTCCCCCCCGAGGGCCTGTGCAACAAATCTCCCATGACATGGCGAGCTGTCCCATGCTTTCCGGCATTTCCCTGCACGAAGCTGTATCTCTTCCTTTTCTCAGCAGATAATCAAACGTGAATAGTTTCATGGCCACAGCTCCCGAAGGATCCCGATAATCACATCTCATAGCCTATAGGAAAGCTCCCATATCTCGGTCTCTTTCCACTCCCTCATTCAGGCACTTCCGCAGCCTAACTACAGCCTGAACCACATTTTTATTCATGATTTAACAGGCTCATGCTTAAATCAAGCCACTTTAATGATTCGTCCGGACATAGAGTGTTACGATTGGTCTAATACAAGACTTTGTTCCCTGTGAGATACCGTAGCCGCGCTGGATATGCTCCGCGAATGCCCAATCGTGAAACAGCTGATCAATATGCAATGAAACAGCGAGGAACAATTCTAGAATAAATCGCGCATAAGAAACTAGTCTACGGGTCGGGATCTAAGTTCGGGACGTGCATAGTGCCCCTGCGGGATGTAAGCTTAGGACCGAGAAATATCTATCTCGGCTTTGCTACCCCTGGAAAATAGTTGGACCAACACGACATTTATAGAGTCGTGGATATATAATTGGCTGATTAAGATGCCTCTGGTGATAGTCCTTATCGATGGATACCCGTAATGTTCCATTGACACACTCCAAGGGACGGTGATCAACCTATCTTGGTTTAATGAGGAAGGCTACCACCAATGGTCTGCTGATTTCTGTCAGTGCATTGGCGCACATTACTCGTGTGATTACCATCTTGGTCTAATCATGCAGATCTTTGCCAGAGGGTCTGCAGCCGCGCAAGCAATGACCAGGCCAGCGGCGGCAATGCTAACCAAGTACGGTGCTTCCTTGAGCACAAATGAGTTTTCTAGAACAATTTAGAGTGCATATATGACATATTTTTGCATACGGGTGCAGATCAATCGAGGGAGGATCAAAGTGATGTGCGCTGGCAGATATCTTGGACACAGTCGAAATTGCCTGCCGGCTTCCCTTACCGACCACTTCCAGACCATAGGCGAATTGTGGCAGCCAGTGCGTAAGCCTTACAAACATGATCAGATAATGCCAAGTTCGACATCTCCAGACCAAAACCATCATCTGGGGAAAAGCCACCTTCCCCATGGGGGCTTTGCAGAAATTCTGGTTCTCATCACTAATGAAAACTACTTCATCGCCATCTCCAGACAATCTCACCCTGTTGTGCAGAGCATTCGCTTTGCTGTAATATCGTGTCTGGTGACTTCACGGGGAATCAGGGACCTAAAGTGTGGGTTAATATGGGGATCGGCCTCTGAGAATGGAGTCGCCAAGGCCAGAATGGAGAGACTTTAGTCATAGCAACGCTCAACCCACAATGCGCCAAGGAGCGAAAGTCGACATTTGCCTCAGGTTGAATAATGAGAGGATCCACGCGGATGACATCGACAAACAGATGGGGAAAATGATAATAATGATAATAATGATAATAATGATAATAATGGACTGAATAATCTAGGGTTGAAGTTTATATATCATACCTCCAAACTTCAACGGTCGTCGGGATAACGTTGGCGGCTGAATGAGGCTCAAAAGATCTAATCCCGTAATCAATGATCCTGACGTCAATCCCGGCGAGTCCGGCCGTGGCGAAGCACAGACTACATTCTAGTTCGGCCAAATTTCACTCATTTGAAGCAGTCTACTCCGTACCAAGGAACTCTGAGCTTGCTCGCCATGAGAGCTGTGCACTCTTTGGCCGCCATCCGACTGGCCCGGCGCACCATCCTCAGTGGATATCACCATTAAAACACGTCTGTATCGTAGGAATGGCCGAGACTGGCCGAGAGACAAAAGAATATCTCTCAATAGGAAACGAGCATACGTGTAGACCGATGTGGGAACCGTTGGTAGACTCCGTTTCATTCTACCCCCATGGGGCGCTGGTCCCTGACATGACGCCGAGCTGGGGTGACGGTTGAAGAATGGAGTTGTAGTGCAGCCTTGATTTCGAAAGCGGCAATTCTTGCCTTTTACTATGACGTCCCAGCTTCTGCCCAGCCCCTATCCGTCACACCAGCAGTCGCGTAGATGCTGCGCCATTCGCATCCTCAGATTCGCGAGGCGAACGCTATAAAGCTGGGGCAAATTCCACCCGCCTTCCATCACTCTTCAGCTTCAGCTTCAGCCTTTCCTTCAACCACATATATCATCACATATTGTCAATTGTCCTGGTGACAATTCCACTTCACTTACAACTCACCAATCTCGACGTCCAATCAGCAACAATGGAGAAGCCAAACACCAAGACTGCTGGCCAGTTCCACGACACTGGCTCCGACAGTGATGGCATCAAGCACGAGGCCAGCTCCCACAATGGCCACGACTTCCAAACCGTCGACGAGTCGGCCGATAACACCAACATCTACTCTCAAGGCGGCAAGAACTTCCGCACACTGAAGCGATGGGACACAATCTTCATCCTTTTCGCCAACCAAATCGGTCTTGGTGTTTTATCGCTGCCCTCTACGCTTAAGACCCTGGGTCTCGTTCCAGGAATCATTGCCCTCATCGGCATTGGTGTCATCTCGTGGTATACAGCTTATGAACTGTTGCAATACTACAGACTCCACCCTCAAGTGCTGAACATTGTTGATATGACCCGCTTCGTCGGTGGAAGAACATTGGAAAGCATCGCTGGTGTGATGATGATGATCCAAGTCATCTTCGTCGCCGCCTCAGCTATGGTTACTTTGTCCATCGCCCTCAACACAATCAGCAGCCACGCAGCCTGCACGGTCGTATTCATCTTTATCTCATGCGCTGCTTGCTACCTCTTCTGTCTTCCTCGCACTACCAAGTTTGTGTCTCACCTGGGAATCCCCAATGCCCTCAGCGTTTTGGCTGCCTGTATCTTGGTCATGATTGTTCTTGGTGTTCAGGGCCCTCGAGGAGTCGACTCAATGGAGGACTGGCACAGAGAGATTGTCATTGTTGGAAACCCTACTTTCCGAGATGGTCTCAACGCTTGCCTCAAGATTGTTTTTGCCTATGCCGCCAACCTTAGTTTTGTAGTAAGTTAGAATGGTATCTGTGATTTGTCACAATAACTAACAGAAAATAGGGATACCTCGCTGAGATGACCTCCCCTCTTGAGGACTTCAAGTTCTGTCTTACTGTCCTCGAATGTGGTTCCATGACCATGTATGTCGTCTTTGCCGTCATCTTCTACTGTCTTGGAGCCGAGTACACCACCTCTCCCATTCTGGGATCAACCTCCACCACTTTCTCCAAGGCTGCCTACGGCGTAGCCCTCCCTGCTATCTTTGCTACTGGATTGGCTTACGGTCACATCGGCTCCAAGTACATTTTCGTCAACGTCATGCGATGGACCGGCTCGTTGAATGAAGTAACCTCCAACTCTGTCAAGTCTTGGTCAACCTGGGTCGCTTCCGTCACTGGCTTTTGGATCGTCGTCTTCATCCTTTCCAATGCCATCCCTGTTTTCGATTCTATTCTTTCTATTACATCTGCTACTACTATCTCGTGGTTTACCTACGGTTTCAGTGCCGTCTTCTGGTTCCACATGAACCAGGGCATGTACTTCCGCGACTGGAAGAAGACGTGCCTCACGATTGTTAACGCGCTTTTGATCATCATGTCACTCTTTATGAACGCAGCTGGACTGTGGGCATCTATCACTGAGCTTCTTGACATCTTTAACTCTGATGGTGGCGTTCGTGGTGTCTTTTCATGTGGAGACAATGCTGCTTAAGCATTTTCCCTTTTCTTCTGTACTATAGATCTCATCAATTTACGATATCCTCAATTTACGCGACAGCGACCTGAACACTCATGCTATCCCAAAAACAGTAATTCTGAGTTGAATGGAATGAGCGACAGCTTTTGTACCAATGGGAGGAAAGACCGAAGAGGTCATCGAGGGTCCTTGGGCTTCGCAATTCAATGTCTTAAAAAGGTCAAAGTGTATATGTAGCTGACTCAATTCGTCATGGGTCAGCTGGACAGGTTGAAAGCAGTGGCGCTACCCGTAACACTTGGTCGCCGAGCTAACATAATGTGCTAGCTTTGGCCAATTGGATGATTTCCCAAATCATATTATTGAGTCATGTGGAAATGAGGCTCTGCTTACCCCCATCGGAACGTCAACTTGATTGAGGCTCTGCTCCGCCTCAAGTGTGCTCTGAGATTGCGGCTCTGCGAAAACAGTTCTAAAGGAGGAAAAAGTTTAGTTGAAGTCAATCCAGCGAACTTATATAACATGTGCTCACTCTCATTAAACGAAATGCATTTGCATGCCCACATTGTTTTTCCTGGCGACAATTAACATCAAATTTGTCTACTACAATCCAACCCGATCCACGCCTTACCCTCCGCCATGGGTATTAATCATTTCCGGTCCCAAAGAATGACGTCAAGACAAAGTTTTCCTCGTAGACCAAGGCCAAGCATGTTGTATTTTCATGCGAGATTATACAACACCCGCGAGATTATTTCGGAGTGGACAAGCGATCCTGCCAATCTACATTGCCGTTACAACCACCACATCACGACCTCATTCTCGGATGAGGACCAGGCAAGTAGCTTTGAAACTCTCAGTGAAAGCTCTGAAGACGGGTCCTGCTGCGACGCCCAATCCGAGTGCACCGGCGAAAGCACCTTGCCAAAATGTGCCAATCTTTCACTTGCCCGAGAACTTCTAACGCCATGGGCCTTGGACCGCTTCAGAGCGTTCTCAGCTACTGTGGAGTGCACCAATCCCCCCAGGCATAGTATGTTGTTGATGGAATATGGTGAGAAGTCGAGTTATCCACCAACGATACCGAATCGAACTGGAAACTTTGATCGAAACAATACCGAGTCACTTGTTGAATGTTTGCCAGCGGAAAAGCAATACAGGTTCAAATGCCCTTTCTACGCCTCCGATCCAGTTGAATACAGACGTTGTCTACTGGGCCATGATTTGCGATCGCTTAAAAGCGTACTAAAACATACAACACGCTATCACGCAAGGCCGCCATATTGTCCAAGGTGCTCCCAGACCTTTGACACGGTGGTCAAATGCGACGACCATATCATTGAGGGGAGATGCATGACTCGACCCCTCGTCAAGCCAGATGGTCTCAATTCTTTCCAGAGACGCAGACTGAGAATGGCGGATGATATTCAATTGACTGACCACCAACGTTGGGAGCACATTTACATACGCGTCTTCCCTCAGAGCGATCACTTTCCTTCGCCGTACTTGGACGCCGATTGCGAGCGAACTATATCGGCAGCTCGGGACTTTTGGCGGATTCACGGGAACGAGTGTATCTCGGACTTGCTGGAAAGCCACAACGGAATGCAAATAGAGGGACAACATGCAAAGCGCACGCTATTCAATATGGTTCTGCAGGATTTAATCAGCGAAATCACCCTTGAGGGGGGTGTTTTTGAGAGGAGATGATACTATGAAGACACAGGGACTGAGAATCTGGATAAGTGTGCCTGGATGGTATTTCTTGTCATTAGTAGTTGCTTACTAGTTGGAAGATTTCACAAACGAAGAAAGGACTTGTTTGGTTTCTCTTCATGCCATGCAAAGAGCAGTGTGTTATATATCTTCTTATACAAAGTAAAAGGACAGCAAGAATCAACATGCGCTACCATGTTTGTCGTTCGTTTACTACGGCAAGCGAACTTTAGACATCGTTATCGCGAATCATATATTGGATTGATAAAAGCTTCCGATTTTGCTGCAGAGATATAAATAGTCTCTCCTCTAAATTGGACCCCCATTATCTGCAAAATTTGTAACATCTTCGATCCCATCTTCAAGGACTGGATTGCCCGAAAAGTCAACGAATCTTGTAACGGCATCGTTCGGATCCTGCATCCATGAATCTATCGATTGCCGAAAGATAGATGCATCGAATGACTGCTGGAATATGTTATCAGGGTCTTGCTCGTGTGATGGTGGTTCCCATTGAAGCATTGGTGGCTGGGAAACGGTAAAATGATCTAGTGAGTCTGGAATGGTCGTAAGAGCGTGAAAAGAACCATCCGGAGGCTCGTCAGATGTCATATCTAATATTGGCCAGTGCATGACTGATGAGGACTGTGGTTCAAGTAAGGGCAGAGGCTCGTCAAGTATCATATCTGATATCGGCCAGTGTATGACGGATGACGACTGTGATTCAAGTAAGGACAGAGGTATGTTTGGCACCATCGTCAGGTTTGAGCCAAATGAAGGAGCGGGCGTATTGTAATCAACTGAGACTTCGTACTCAAGGGGAGCCACCATTGTGTCGGATCCTGTGCTCAAGGGTGCTGGAGCTAGTTGTAACACCTGCCTCAAGGTGGTGTGAAGTCTACCGCGTTCCACTTCATCGACAATTTGGCCCACCAAGTCCGCTAGATCTCCATCCGTCAAGTTCTGACCCCGGTTGCGTCTGAATGACTGCACGATTTCTGGTATTCTTCCTCGTATAAGGTTGCAGTTGACCTCCAACAAGGTTTCAGCAAAGGGGGAGAGGGGTTCTGGGTACCCACGAAACAGTATCGTCCAGCCTTTTAACCACTTCGTTACTTGATCACCAGGCCCGATTCCTGTAAGCTCGTCGTACTCTTTCGGTATTAGGCGTCCTGTTTCAATTGCCGTAGTTGGCTGGCATCTTGCTCGAATATGCTCATTCTTGTTGTCCTCCGAATTATTTCCTTTAAATTCCTTTCGGCAAACAGGGCAATATTCGCCATCTAGAAGATGCTTTCGCTTCAAATGTTGCAAAACACGATCCCAACTGACCAGGATACGGCTTGCACAGCTGTTGTATGATGCAGGGTCGAACTTTTGGAACAAACAAGCGAACCTTTTGACAGTGGTCTCCTGGTCTTCTGTACAAAGAGTTCTGCGGGGCCCTCCGGGGTTCTGATTCTCATCGTTTCCGTTTGCCCTCCTGTCGTCCACACTGTTATTCTTTTGGTGAGCTTTGTGTTTCTTGACGCTGGCGCTTTTCTCGTCATCTCCAGCATTCCGGCGCTTGTGCGCTGAGTCAGATGATTGAGAGCCTTCAACGCACGAATGGGGCGTGATGTCTTCGGTAAGAAGAATTTGGCACTTCATTTGGTAATTTGAGGACAAAGAGAAGGCCCCGTAACGACCCATGGTGCTAATGCTTCGGTGCCATGTCGCTTCTTTTGCTAACAAGGATAAAGGTCTCGGTCCGAAGGCAGCAACGCAAGAGACTCTAATCGACCTTAGCATGATCGTGTCATGCTCTTCGATACATAAGAAAAGAGTGAAAAAGTATTTCTCGACATGATTCCGGAGTTTCTGACACTTGACATACGATGGGGGAATTGGATAACTGTTGTCAATGATGGCCGTGAAGCCATTTTGCAGCAGCAACAGGGAGCTGCAATCCGTATCGGGTGGCGGGTTGTTAACGGCCATGTTTGCATCCATCAGGAGTGCTGGGTATGTGAACAAAGAACAAAAGTGAAAATATTTTTACTCAACACGTATAAATTCGTACAATGGAGAATTCGTGCAACTGTGATATGACAGGAACGCGAGGACAAAGAGATGACAAGAGAAACAAACCAAGGACAAACAGACGACGGGAGAAAGAAATCGAGGCCAATAGGCGATTCATTGTTTATCGACACTCAACACTTAAAAGACGACGGTAGGCGAACCAAAATGACACAAGTAAGGGCTAAGGCATGCAAGGCGACTGCGTCTCAGGGTGTATACGTAGACAACGGGCAGCGGTGTGCTACATAAAGAGCTCGATTGGTCGTATGCACACTGAAACACTTGCGCTTCAACACCGATGTGTAAAGGGGGGCTTGAGAATGGCTGTACCTCAGATATTAGGTCCAATAAAAGCTTCTGGTTACGACTGACAGCAACGGCAGAAGTGGTCTGCCAATAGACGCCTATCTCTTCAGAACTTGTCAAGCTAATGTAGCTCTATGACGTGTAATTCGGTACCCTTTTACCATTTAGTTGGCAAAGTGCATTTCCTTCTTACTCTGTTGAGCAGAAAGAGGTTGTCTCCCACCAGCCTTGCGGGCAGTAAAGTGACTACCTAGGTAGTCTTTTTTTTATCTCAACACAGTTGTGTGGGACTTTCTTTTTTTTTTTTTGCTTTTTAATTTGCAGATTGTAAGCACTATTAGAAAGCCACTGGCCACTAGAGAGTGGATATCTGACAGGTGTCTAATCAGACAGTTGGTAGCCTTGGTTTTCTGATCTTGTCAGAACTATACTCGGGCGACCGTTAATCAACGGCCAGAACCTGATGGCGGTAAAATATCATCATGAGACGGAGAAAATAAGGCCAACTGCAAGGCAATTGTGTTCAACACAGCGGTGGAAGACCGGTCGTTGAGACTATATAGTTCCTTACTAAACGGCCCAAGAGATCTACAAATTATGCATTGACTTGCCGTGAGACGAGAAAGAATTCTCGCAAATTAATTATGTTTCCTCGCGAAAGAACAAGGTAAAATAACTTTTATCAAGAGTGGTGCACCTGCTCACGAGATTGGTAGATCAAAAGACAGTCAGGAACTTCCACCGGAGCCGAGTCAGCGGATCCAAAGCTGGCTTTCGGATGATGGCCTCGATATTCAAGGTCGCTTGATCAGCGGCCATTCGCCACCGCCGCTCTCATTACAAATTTCTTCCCAATTAGTTCCTGTGGCTGAATTGGGTGAAAAAGAGAGGAGGGCCAAGATTTGACCAAGGGGCGAGCATCACAATGCACAGCAGTGCGGGTACAATATGAAGGGAATTGGCCAGATCGTCGCCCAAGCACAACGTATCAAATAGCAGTGTTTTAGGTGCTGACAAGCACATTTTATCTATTGGATGAATCTTCGGGCGATTGACATCTAATATCACCCGCCTTGTTCTTTATCAATGCCCTTTTGTAAGACTACGACAGGTCCAGGCAGCGAGGCTAGAACCACTCCCCTGCCGTGGCTCATCCCTTGGATCCCTGATCCTACTAGTGGTGTGATCTGTTTATATGCACCCAAACACGTCACCCACATCTGGCCTTGATTTTGATCTCAAATTCTCCTACTCATTACCTTTGAGAGACACCCAGCTACGGATACCAAAACAACATTTCTGGACGTAAAGTGATTATGTCTGCGCCACAAGGGTGACTCCAGGTAGCAGAGTCACTCAACAAACCGTCGATGCACGGCACGTTAATGGAATCAATCGAGCACGTTGGCGAATCTCCGGTGTTTAATCATATCACTGCAAGCCTTTTGGCTGGTGGAAACCCTTCTGACAGCCCTTCTTCAAAGCCAGCGTCGAACAATCCTCCCATTACGACACGGTCGGACGGCCATCTATTTTCAGAAGAAGCGTCTTACAAGAGGGAGGCATGCACATCAGCGTCGACACCCAAGATCCCACATAGCTCCAGTGAGCAAACAGCAAACTTGGCCATTGTATACGGGTTGATCGACCTGATTCCTACACACACATCGACCCCCGGACCAGGTGAGGAATTTAGCCCTGTGCGCACATGGTGGTTTCGTCTAACTAATAAGTAGACCAAAGTTACGCCCCATGCCACACAACTACAGAGGGGATGATACCTCTAGGGAAACATAGAGGTGTTATGAATTCCACTGAGCCGTGCATGAGTATTCAAAGTAAAGCATTTGCCTGCCCATATTTCAGACTTGATCCTATCCGACACATAGAGTGCTTGAGCCGGAAGGTGAATCGTATTCAAGACGTCAAACAACATCTAGCTCGGCGGCACTATATTACGGAGACAGAGTCTCAAGCGACTGATGACAACATAGAGGGGGTTTCCCCGAGTGCTCAGAGCTCTCTCAAAGGTCGCGTGGATAGAAGACTGCCACCGGAAGGCCAGTGGTATACAATTTGGGATACTCTGTTCAAAGGAATGCGCCCCGAACTGGGCCCCTACCTGGGCAACACAGAGGAAGAGATCATTGGTATTACACGCAAGATCTGTCGAAGACGGAGCAACGAAGCAGTTTCGAGGTTTTTAATACAACAAGGCTTACCAGCCTCAAGGATAGACTTATTCCAAGGGCTGATGATGGGGCTGCTGGAAGTCTTGAAAGATTGTTCTAATGGACAGCAGTCCGAATCGGGGCTGGGGAAACTTCCGGAGATTTTGCTCGACAAAGCATTGGAAAATCACCCAAGGCATGCTCAGACACCTATTGACGGCACCAATTCGCCGAAAGAAACAGACAAAAGTGAGAGTCAGAATATATCCACACCATCGTCTCAAGTACAATCACCAAGTGTGAAGAATGGCTCATTGCTGCTGCATGAACTATCAGGACTCGGGGACTGGGGGTCAATCTTAGACCGATCGGTTCCCACACTCTACAACGAAAGCAGCGTTAATGAGATGCCGGTTTTGATGCATTTCGGAGAACTTGACTGTACGTTTGAGGAGTCACCGAGCAACTCGACTGGGTATAATTCTTTAGCATCGGATGCTGCTACCCCCGAATCAAGTCGATGTTCAGAACCTCAATTTCGCCCATCGAAAAGGCAAAGGCTGGAGAAATCTTACCTATGGAAGTGCCATGAATGTAACTTTCAGAACAGCTTTACATCTGGTAGAGTTTGTCAGAACTATCCTTGTCAGCATCAGTACTACCCGGAATACTGTGAAGGTTCCTACTCTTTGATAGACGACTGCTTTATTTAACGAAACTATGTAGGACGATTGGCTAGATATTGCTATTTGAATTCTATATAATCAATGTCATTGAGCAAATAGTCATTTGAAAAAGAAACAACCATTGTACGGGCTGCGGTATTTCGTTTAGGTTCTTGCCTTTGTATCTCAAGAGATATGTCTTTTCACCAAACAGCGTATACTAATAATAGCTTCAATTATTTCTATCTCGTACTAGTGATAATAACTGAAAAGTGTTATTTATAAAGAGTCCTGTTCATCATGTCAATACTTCTTGCTAATGACTCCTGCAAACTAGCTATATCTAAATTTTGTATGCAATGGGTAAGAGAAGAAAGAATAGGGGGAATAAACACAAAGAAGGTGAAAACAAAACAAAAAGCAAACTCATAATCGTGTGTTCATCATGCCCCGGCTAGACTGCAAATCCTTGACTTTTGAGGACTGCTTCTAACTCCTTGAGCTTGGCAGGTTTAGTGATAAAGAAATCTACACCACTCCGAGTGGCTTCTTCCCGTGTGCTCTCGGATCCCAACCCCGTGATGGCCAGCACCACACTCGCCGGAATACCATGGTAGCTCTCAAACGCGCGTATCTGTCTTGTTGCTTCTAGACCATCCATGACAGGCATTGAAATATCCATCAGGATATATAAAAACCGTCCTGGGTTCTCTTTATAAGCGGCAACTGCCTCCTCACCGTTTGTTGCCGTCTCGTATGGTTGCTTTAGTTTCTTCATGAAACATGTGAGGATCTTGAGGTTGATGGGATTGTCCTCTACTAGGAGAAACTGGGGTATCTGGAAGTAACCCTCGGCCGGAGTTGCGTTCCCGAATGGACTACCTATAACTGATGTATCTGGAGTTAATGCCTGGCCCGGTGACATGGTTTCAGAAAAGCTGGGTGTTGTTTGCGGATCTTCTGGGCTTTCTTGAGATTCGCCCCAGAGGTTCATGACTCTGGATATAGCTCTTTCGAGCTTAAACGGGCTTATACTGGAACAAATTTAGCTGTAGGCATGGCAGTCGGATGACCAGAACTTACGGTTGAGAAACAAAGCCGTGGAACTTGGTATTGCCGGCTGGTGTAGGGGCAGACTCATACTTGTGTACAACTAGAGCATTAGGGCAAACCACAAGAACAGGCTGTTCTCTCCACGATCGTTTTGACCTGGACGCATCGTATACTGCAGGGTTTGTCATAATAACATCAGGCGCAAGTTGTTCCGAGTCTTCTTTGGAGCAGAGCTTCAGCCTAAGATGGTCGCTACACAGCGTATCCATCACGCCATCTGCCGTACGACGTTGCTGTGGGGGATTATCAATGCCCTCAACTGAGTCGATCACTTGGACGCGTAAGCCGCGGATTGGTGACTGCATCCTGACGGGCTGGTCCACCAATGGGTCCCGAGTTGGAGAAGCACTATCCAGAGTCATGGGCAATGTCACGGTGACCTTGGTGCCGAAGTTGATCTGACTCGTGATAGAGATGCTGCCGCCCAGCTGAGCGACAACTCTCTGCACAAAACTCAGCCCCAAGCCTGTGCCAGTGGCCAGTTGGTCCTCTTGCGAAAAGGGTTTGAAGATGGTATTCCGAAGAAATTCTTCGCTGATACCTTTCCCTGTATCTTCGACAACCAGTGTGACCGTACGTTCCTTACCGCCATCTTCTGGTTGATCCTGGGTCATTGTAATTTTGATAAGGCCCTTTGTTGTGTACTTGAGCGAATTTCCGAACAGATTCATGACGACGCGGAGGATGGCCCCGGGAAGCGTTCTGAAATGCCATGAATACGCCGGGTCATAAATCAAAAAGACAGAGAGATCCTCGTTCTGTTGTTGTTGTTGATTAGCGTTGCTACCTATGGGGTTGAGCTCCTCCGCAGCCTGCATAGAGTCTAGTTGTCGGATCGCTCCGACATCGCTATGCCGTTGACTCTTGGGGTTGTTGAACATCTGCGCTATTGATAGCTTTTGGTAATTGTGGCCCGCGTAAACACTTTCTACCACATCTTCCAAAAGCAAATCAAGATGGATAGCTCGTGTTAATGGATCTGCGGCCCTCGTGTTCGGACCCGAGTCTCCATTCCGTAGCTTCCGAGGTTGTGCAACCTTGTTTACTTTAGAATAATCCAGCAGATGCTCTGTTGTGTCTGATAGAGTTCGACAACACGTTTCGATCATGTGAGCTAAATTCTGCTGAGCGGGTCCCAGACCAGAATCATTCAATAGCTCCATACCCAATGTGATTCCATGTAGTGGAGATCGCAACTCATGGGATATCGACCCAAGAACATCCGATTTGGCCTTGTTAGAAGCTATTGTTTCTAGGCGTAGAGCTTCTGACGCTGCGAGTGATCCAATGGCTCGTAGAAAAGGCATTTCGCTGTTCGCGTCGAATACGTAACGAGGCGTGTTGGAGCATATGAAACCGCCAATGGACCACGCTCCTGTTTGAGGATCCCATATAGGAATGAAGGCGACGGTTCTTGCACTGGGGAAGACATTGAAAATGTCCTTTTCGTCGTGAATGTAGTCGTTCGTCAAGTCTGGATTCTGTCCACCGAAGTCCGTAATGCCTTCGCTATGAGTATCATCTCCTAATGCCGTGGTAGCAGAAGGACATTGTCCTTGGGTATCGCTGCCACCATCGAGCTTGGTAACATGATCAGACATGGAATCAAAAATGCAACCTTCCGGATACTGCTTCAGCATCTGAGATAAGAGTAGCTGCGAAAGGTCACCGTGTCCAGTAGAGTTATTCCGGGCAGACGAGCCGAGTGTCTGGCAGGGTAACAGCGATTGAGCAGACGGACCATCGTTTCTACTACCGTCGCCGCTGTACACGCTCGTATTGCGTGATCTTCCAAACGACGTGTTGCTTCCACTTTCGGTCTCAGATGAGTGCATGACATGCAGATCGTGAGAATCGCCGCTGAAGAAAACACAGTCATCGATATGAAAAGCTTCCTTAATAACATCGGCTGCTTCGATGAAGGGGTTCGTGGGTGTGGGATCCTCGCGAATGATGTCCAAAGTACTCAAGGAAGAACTCTTTGTGGCGGATGCAAGTCCATGAGAACTTGCTCCGGGTTGGTTGGAGTCAAGACTGCTCATGTTTTCGCTCGGGAGCGCTGCATCCTTAAGTTCCGCCTTCTTAATCATCTCTGACTTCTCAACAGTATTGGACTTTTTCTTGGATGATAGTAGCCGTCCATCCGAAAACTTGCGTAGCCCAACGCTCATCTGCACGTTACGCTTCAACACATTCTTCACCCGATTACCTTCAAAATGGTCCATGACGGTTTGCGCCAAACCACGCAGAACATTCGAGTGCTCCTCGCTCCAGTCGGTGCCTGGAGTCGAATTGATCACGCATAAAACTCCAATATTGATACCACGAGGAGATCGTATAGGTACAGCCGCGTAGAACCTAGCAAAGGTGCCAGGCTGGCAGTACGGACTTGACGCGAAGCGCGGGTCTGTGACTAGATCTTGGACGATAACGACCGGCAACTCATCAGAGCCATCTTCGTGTAACGTGTCCTCAATGGCGCGTAAGGTATAGTCGCAGACCCCATCGTTACGCGCGATGTGTGTACCGCAGAGCCAAAACACATCATCACCAATGGTCCTTGGCCTGGGTATCAAAGACGTTGTGGGGGTGGCCTCAGCAACGACATATTGCTTTGACTCGTCAAACAGAGATATCAGTGAGCGTTCGGTTGCAGTCCGGCATGTGGCAAGCTGAGCAAGACTGGTGAGGATCATATCCGGAGACACTGAAAGATCTGCAGTTTCGACATCTCCAATTGGACGGCATGTCGCACGTAGGAACTCATCGTATCTAGGCAAGCGCCGTAAGCAGCTGCAGCTGAGGCGCCTGTACTTTCATACCAAACATACCTTGTAGTCTCATACTCCCGAATGGTTTCAGATAACTTAGAACCGGGCATCTTGCCATCTACTGTACCATATGGTCGTCGCGCGCCGGCTGGGAGGGAGACGGTTAAGGATGTGGCGTGGCACCAAGATTGCCAGAATGTGGGTGATGAATGCAAGAAAAGCCGTTGCGGGTTTTCAAATGATGGAAATTAGTGGCTGAAGGACTGAATTTCTAATAATGCAATATCTGGACCCTCTTCTATCCGTACCCCGCTCCGAAGCATCCCGGCTAACCTAATTGATTTCGTTTCGTCTACTGAGGGTCTAGAATCGCCACCATTGCGCGCCTCAGGTCTAGACTCACGACTGTCCAGAAGTAGTATGATGTAAAAGAATGTGGTGTTTCACAATACAATTTCAGGGTGTTTTATCAAGTGAATGAAGCTTATTTTATTTATGTATTTTGGACTCCGGAGGGAGACCTCTTCGCATCGTTCATGAGATGAGGCTGGCATATGGTGATTTGACAACGGCCAATCAATCCTGCAGCAGACCAAAACCCACAGTCGCGTGTTTCTGCTTGGCCCCCAGGTAAATTTCCAGGACCAGGGGCAGGAATTATTCCGGTTTAGATATGGGGCATCCTAGGGTGGCGATTTGTGGCTGTATGTGAATTGGTGGGATAGAGCAGAGATTCTCGCCTCCCTATCTCATTGAAGTCATAAGACTATAATTGCATATCGGGTTATATCAACTTCAGAAGCCTACAAATCTAAATGCTGTCGTAGACATGTATACAGATAGAAGCTGATAAGCGACATATCTCAACAGGGATAAATAATATACTAACAAACAATCTTATAGATTGTATTTATCTTTAATAAATACTTCATAGAATAATATTCAATTGGATCATTAGTCTTAAAATATTATTACATTTACTTAGAAACTCTTTATCCCTATATAATATATAAACCATTATCTTATCAGCTTTAATAAGATACTTAGGAAAAGAGAATACAAACACATTCATATCTATTATAAAAGTGCTGCGGTATTCCATGACCTCTGGTATGTATAGAATATGCAGCAATGAGGCTTATAATGTTTACCAGGCATGCCCTTACTCAACCCTGTTTCATTACGCTTCTTGATTTTGTTCAACTCCAGCATGCTCGGCGAGAATGACGCATTTCACAAAATTCTGGTATCTTTAAATGGCACTGGCGCTCTTACGAGAACACTATTTGATCATCTGACTACTATGTCAGTTCACGTCTTGCTACGCTACTTCATAGGCTCTGATGACCTCAATTCTCAAGCTCGGAAAGAGACATATGCTCTTGTCAGAGAATTCTTGGTATCAAGGCATGGCGCATAACAATGATTCATTTTTGAGGCTCTTGGACACCATCACGAAATGGTGGCGAACATAGAAGCAGCTGAAAAAACAGGATTCTGCATCTTGACACTGCTCTGATTCAAATGCCCTTAAACAATGACCTCCATGTTGGAACAAAACTACTGTTATATGACCGATTTATCACACCGGGAATCTAAACCGCATAAGTGCAAAGCCACCAAAGCTGCAAACCGACGATCACTGATCTCGTATGGGTGAATCGTATAGCTAAGATCAAATTCCAGTGTCTTTGTACCGAAATCACAAAAGCCTTGGTGCACAATTATGCACTCCCGGTAGATCTTTGTCCACTTGATCAAGATAATAATTTAGGCAAGCAAGTTTAGCAGATGGCTTTACTTGAGACTACAATCTTCGGAGGATTTCAATGGTGTCAAATAAGTGGCTCGACAAATGCTTTTCCCTAATTGGGCTGGTTTCCCGTGGCATATTGGCTGGGGAAGCATTGGACAAATGTTTAATAGTGGCGTTACGCGACGGACGTGGTCCAATAGTGAAACCATCCGGCTCGTTGAAGTTCTCAAGTGTCATCAAATCTCCTTGAAAAGACGGAAGCGTCTGAAAACAAAAAGAATTTACTTGCCGATCACCCGTTTTACATGTCGTTCAACACATTGAGCTTCGTGAGTGACAGGGCCGTCGGAGACATACATAGCCCGGCAACTATCCGGAGTCGGGGACATAAGCG
The DNA here is from genome assembly GCA_020744515.1 of Fusarium tricinctum. NCBI lineage: Eukaryota > Fungi > Ascomycota > Sordariomycetes > Hypocreales > Nectriaceae > Fusarium > Fusarium tricinctum. The sequence continues at coordinate 3,961,257 of JAGPXF010000001.1, forward strand.
GCTGTTCAATCTCGCTCCATTTAGTTAGTCTGATTAAAGGACGACTCGAAATGGAGCTCTCCGGGCCATACTACATGTAACCACTTCTGTTCTAGGTTTGTCGAAGCCTGTTTTAGCCAAGGAATACATAACAGGGTCAGGAACCTTGTTTAACAAAGAAGAAATTTGGCAACTAGAATTAAGACGAGAGCAGTCGCCAACTATAGTTTGCTTCCGCCTACAGGAATTATTCTATGCCGCTTTAACATTCACAGTACTGCTTTCGTGCAAGTGAATTGTACCCCAGAGTGCAATGATCATCGCTGCAAAGCCGCACATGTAAGACTTTGTCAGATTCTCAATGGCTAGGGCCAATAGAATAGACTTTTAACTCCCGTCCTGGGCATTCCCGGACCATCGGCAAAAGGCCATATTGGTTCAGCTCCCCAACCTCATGTCGATCGCTGCAGTATCTAATAACGGCAACTAGTTAAGAGACAGCCAGAAACGCGAGGTTCCGGTCGGAAACAATTTGTATGTGGGTCATGTAGAAACAAAGATGTCAAGATTTACCGGGTTCACAACGAAACATCATATTCCAGCTGAGAACGAATCAGGATGCTCCCCGAGGTTGCCTCACTTGTCGTTGACGACGTGGCTAACTCGAGGACCCCTGTGTCGCACACGAGCATTTATTAAACCCCAACGTCTATGCTGTGTCTTTCAGCTCACTTATACTGCCGTATCACTTCTCATGTCCTGCTGGAATATCGTACCTCGTGTATCACCGCAACTTCATCACAGGCCAACCGGCGAGAGAGAGCATGATGTTAGAAGACTGAGCCCCGGAGGAAATAGCCCGCTCTCCCCAGTTGCATCTTTTCATCAAATGTGTACTATTCTTAGTACTTCTTAAAGATGATTGCGGGCGCTTACCACGATAATGGGGCTAGCTGCGGGCGGTAGATCCGCTAGTCTAGTTAACGTTACCCGTAGGATCCTGGCAGTATCCGATAGTTACTTTTAGCGTTACACCAAAGTATAACGAAGTTTTGCGCGCAATCTTTGGTAAGAAATAAGTATATATGATCTGGGGTGAGGGACAAGGATTTCTCTGGTTCCGCATGCTGCCGTGCAGTATATGGGACATGGGGGTATGCTCTGGAGATCCATCCCAGATGCAGCGATCGTCACGACTTTGACGTGAAGAGAGTTCAGCTACGCATCGTATTGTTGATTATCGTGACTTTGGCTCGAGACAAGACGAGGCGAGCGTCGAGGATGATCCTGCAAAACAAGATAACATGGTAACTTTGCTTGAGCATCCTCGACCAAGTGTATTCTGTTGAGTAAATTCCAAGTATAAAGAGCCTTGCTTCCTCCCTCCAAACTTCAATTCCTCATCAGCATCTCATCAGCATCCTCAAGCACTTTCAACACTTCAACCACTCCTAAACCAACTTCTTTCCAATCAACTCCATTCAAAATGCAGTTCACCACTATTGCCTCCATCCTCGCCATGGCCACCGTTGCCATCGCCGCTCCCGCTCCCGCCGACATTGAGGCTCGCACTGGCGGCGGCAACACTCCCGTCTGCTCTGCCCAGGCCAAACAGGTCTGCTGCAACGGTCTTCTCAGCTGCGCCGTTCAGGTCCTTGGTGGAAATTGTGGTGGCAACTCTTACTGCTGCCAGACCAACGCCCCTGTTGTAAGTTTACATCTGATACAGACTTGATCGGCTTCTAATCTATATAGGGTGCTTTCATCAACGTTGCTCTCCTCAACTGTGTCGACATCCTCTAGAGGATTAGCACCAAAGATATTTCTTGGAGAATTAGTTGAGTTGGATATTGGGAATATATGGTGTGGAGTATACTGATGGGGAAAGCCAGTGCTAGCTACCTCAACGGGAAAATGGTTTTCGATCTTGTATTCACTTCGAGACTCCAGTAACTTTATGAAATAATACAGGTGGATTTTACATATTCTGAAGAGTTTTGTGTTTCGTGAAATGCCGATAAGTGCTTTGATCTGTATGATCCCATGATCTTTCGGTTTCCCCACTCGTTGATTGCGTATTACACTTCTACAGCCTTTGGTTCTTATGCTAAGTAGATTTCCGTACGAGCAGGGGTTGGCTTAACATAATTATGAATTAGGTGAAAGATCTAGGTTGCAGTGATGAAGAGTTTAATTCTACACTTAGGCATCATTAGCCCTCAGGTCCTACATTGAATGTTTGAATTACATCGCCTTATTACGTGAAGGATGCATTTAAAGGCTTTCCAAGTTAAACCTTAAAGCTAGTCTAAGAAACATTAATGTAAGCCCGTTCTGTAGGCTGCGTCTATATGACGGATGTTTCGGGTACCTGAATATGACGCTCGGCTCACTGGGAAGATTCTATCTGGGGCATCCTTGTATCGGCAGATGAAATAACACTGTGCTAAGAATTATAAACTCAATTGAACTTTAATTAATCTATAGAAGAAGGTGCACGTTCTGAAAACTATTAAGGTCGTATCCATGCTCAAATAGATCATTCCAGGCTGTGTCGATGCTTGGCGTAGGATACTCTTGTCTTGGCGGATTCTGACTTTTGACTCCAAACCAAGACATAAACTCGGTATCAATCTCACCCTCGGCAAATGAAGTGTTGTCAAAAATAGACAGCGTCGCATTTCCCAACCTGCGGATGATCTGGGTACTTCGTTCGCCTACCGTCTTGCCGTGCGATATCTTGGACAACAGCCTGACGCACGTTTCAATATTAGACTCGACGACTTCTCTTGTTAGTTCAAGGCGGACTACCGAGCTTGCCCGAATGGAGTAGAGCATTGTGACGGCAGCCATGAACAGCGAATCTAGCGCCACAAAGGTATATATTATCTTGTTCTTGGCATACAATGCGTTGTAGCAGCTGATGAGGCTGATGGATGAGTCGGCGCACAGGCGAATAGCGTCTGCGCTGCTCACCGGCGATGCATGAGACGGCCGGTGTAGGTTGATAACGGCCTGGTGGTACGCTATTTGGAACCACTCCGGGGTCTGGTACATGGACAGTGGCGCGAGATATCTCGGGGCTGAAAGAAGCCACGCGTTGAGGCGGGTGTAGTGCTGCTGGCGTATAGCGTCGAGGTTCGCGCTCTCGAGATTGGCACCACCAGCTGAGTGTAGTGCTGAATAAATGCCGGCATTGATCTGTCTGAGTTCGACGATGTGGCGGAATGCAGACATGTCTCTGACGTCTGGGAGGAGATTCGCAATGGGTTGTTCGGACGGCCCTGCGATTTGTCCATCGGTGAGCACCAGTGGGAGTGGAATAGTAATATCTGCATCTTGAATACCCAATGGTCGGCCAAGAGACATAGAGACACTTCGGTCCATCGTGTACAAACTCCAGAATAACCGTTTTCTCATCTCCGCATCTAAGAGGGTCTTGTGTGCCAGACTCTCTTCTCTGTGCATATCAATACCGACTGCAAGCCGCAGCGCCATGCCAACAGTGTACCACAGGTTTACAGACTGTGGTTCGTTGCTGCCAAACAGACAAAGCAAGGAAAGACAACGTATGCAGTCAAGGTCATCCGCCGCAAGCACGCTGTCAAGATCGCGTACTGCGGCCTCGAAGAAATACTCGTGAGAGATTGGTGCATCCGAGCTTATCCGCGCTTTTTCTGATGCCCCGATTGCGAGCACCATATGTACTTCGAAAGCAGACAATCTGTTGCTGATTTGGCCATTGCAGTACGGTATAAAGTGCTGCTCCATAAAGGTTGGGCGATGCAGAACAGGATATTGCGGCCATCTCCGATCGAAGAATATATCTATCAAGCCCAATCCATCCCGGTGAAGCGAAAATGTGCTTGACGTGACCGTTGGGGGCGTGTCACTAGCAGACAAACCATTCCATAGCTGCCAAGGACCGCTCTTGAAACCAGCCTCAGGGCCATTGGTACCCAATCCTCGGAACGTCGGGAGAAGCATTCGCCCAGTATAGCCTCTCTCCAAACTTGCTACCGAACCATCGGGTTCTTGTCGATCACTGAGACGTGCATCAGCAGGCCTGATCTGCAGATGACTGTCCTGGGAGAGAGCTTCCGACGGCAATCTGGATTGCATCGCCAGTCGGGTCTGCAGCTCATTGACTCGATCCTTGAGACGCTCTACCTGGCCTCTGAGATGGTCACACTCGCACTCCCTGTCAACTTTGACAACGAGTCTATCTGAGGGTACACAAGGGACATTGGCAGTCGCACAAGAGCCGCAAACCGGATGTCTGCCGTCACACTTGACACAGGTTGTCAGCATTATCGTATGATCAAACCATTAGCACGTACTTTCTGCTTCCGCCGACGACATCTCTGGCATGCTGCAGAGATCCTCTTTAGGCCGTGACGCGGTGATTTTATCCTGTCAGTGTCACGGTCGGAGTGAGTATCGTAGCCGACTGAGGTGGGCTCGAATACGGCGGGGAGTTCTCCATCGTCAGCGGCGGACATTTTCGTGTTGGGTTTTCGCGAGCTTTGGTTATTAAGGGATAAAATGCGAAGTCAGAGTTGATGGTGGATCGCTTTATCGATAAGCACAATCTCCGATCCATTGCCGGCATTGCCGAGGTGGGCCTGTAAATCGGCCCTTATAACAAGCATGAATCAATAAACAATCATGCGATAAGATAAAGTGCTTGCATAGATATGGAGTTCCATATAAATGGATGTACCGATATCAATTAAATTTCTTTTCTCATAGCTTCGTGGCTGTCTGTCACTGCCATCCCAGGTCGAGTTTTAGCTAGCTTTAATAATAGTCTTGAACGGCCCCACAACCTTCGGATGAGTGGTTCTTATCAGATTCAGATCTACACGCAAGGGGACGAGGGTTATTCACAGCATTTAAATACGCAATAAGCTATCCATAGATGTGGATTAATGTCGCGCGGAATAGTAATAAATGTAATTGTCCCGAACTTAGATCTTAGATGTTTATTTGGAATTTAGTCACTTCATACTGATGCTCTGACGTTTCCGTAGAGTCGTGATTCTGTCATAACACCGTATTATTTACTTTACAGTGCCATCTGTGGTGCGTACCTGTCAGGAAAGCCTCTATCTAGATATATTGACGTTACCTATGACATGGTCTCAGATAACATAAGATAGGGGCCTGTTTTAGTATCGATTCTCTTGAGACGGTTTGTTATGGAGTGACAAACTACTCCATGTCAAATGAGTCTAGGGTATGTGAGATGAGACGTGTTGTTGTTGTTCATTGAAAGTACCAGACGGGCAGATTAGTAAGGAGGTTTGATGTTAAAGCTGATTGAGAAATGGAAAGATATTGATAGCATTAGGTATAAACATCAATGAGTATAAGTTAAATTCTGACATTTGGAGAACAAGTCAGTATCATTGCGATAACGAGCCTCAGCCAATAGCGGACCTTCAGCATGTCTTAGTTGGTGCAGGCGTCGCAGTCCTTGACTCGACAACGATTTGCAGGTTATCAAGAGCCCGTAAACGTTAGCCCGGGGGCACCGCTACCCCGCAAATTGAACCCTGAGCAGCCTGAGCAGCCCGGTAGAGAGTGTCCCAGCGTGGTAGCTTATCAGCTGGATTTCCCCATCGGAACGCTTCCTAAGTTTAGGAACAGTCCTTATCTTTACAAACTCACCAAACAATTGAATCCAAAATGCCTCGCGCCATAGTTCCAGCGCATCAGCGACAAAGAGCAGCCGAAGCGTGCAATTTATGTCGCGAGACCAAGAAGCGATGCAGTGGCTCTGCGCCGTGTACTCAGTGCGTGCGTCGCGGTCTGGACCAGCAATGCTTCATCACCTACGCTCCTCGGGGGTCAAGGACGAGGGCGCGCGCAGAGGCAGCTAGCCGAGCTGCTGCGTCGAATACGACTCATAGGATGAGTATCAGCTCGCATCAGAGCAGTCAGACGAATTTAGACACAGATGAAGGATACAGACCGTTGTCGCCTTCGCATTCTCAGCAGGATGACGAGAAGGATGGCCAGACTGAGGCGTCGTCTACTAACCCACCACGCATGCTGTTAAATTCACGAGGCGAGCGAGGTAAGAGGCCCTATTCAATCCCGTCTACCGATTGCTAAAAATCATAGTTTATATCGGCGGTGCTGCGTCTATATCATTTTTGCAAATTGTGCGGAATTTGGTCTCCCAGCAGATCGGACCGTCGGCCTTTTCTCACAACGAAAAGAGTGATACCATGCTGGAGATCGAGTCTCCGACAGCTACCACCCATGATGAATCCAGTGTATTAATACTGGATACGGAGCAAAAGAAGAGATATTTGAGGTCTTATCACGTAGTGGTATGTCTAATACGCCCCTCAGCAACCAGATACTAATGATTCAGACGGAAGCGTTGATCCACGTCTTTGACGTGTCGGAACTTGAGCAACTGCTCGGCACAGACCAAGACACAGAAACCTTCTCTCCCACAGTACTATCACCACTGAAGCAAGCCTCTGTAGATTTGGTGATTGCAATTGGCGCTCAATGCGAGTCCCTCTCGAGCGCGCGAACAATAGGACAGGCATACTTCCGCAAAGCTCGCACCCAAGCATTCGTCGGGTTTCTAGAGGACCCTGATCTTGATATGGTCCGCACATTTCTCCTCATGGCATTCTTTATGCTTGGGGAGTGCCGAAGAAATGCTGCCTTTATGTATCTTGGCGTTGCTGCGAAAGCTGCCCTTGCTCTTGGACTGCATAGCCGAGAGTCGTATGCTGCCAAACCAGACTTGGGAGATCAGTCAAAGTAGGTCAGATGTCTTAAACGCTACTATCAGCTAACCGGTATAGATACCGTGTGTGGATGAGTGTGTGTATCCTTGACAAGCTCGTCAACTCTCTTCTAGGCCGACCTTCCGCCTCGGCCCAGATCCGATCGGATAGCAGCAGTAAGCTGGACGACGTCGCACAGCCTGGCGATCGCATCACAGAATGTCTTATGGCTGCCAACAGAGTTTCTTCAATCATAAACGACATCACAGACACGCTTTATGACCAGAAAAAAGTTACCACTCCAATTGTTGAACAGTTTTTACAGGATATTGAACGCTGGAAACGCGACCTTCCTGCGTCTGTCAGAATACCAGCCGGCGACGCCAGTTCAAGCATGCAACACGGGACTATTGCAAAGGTGCACGTCTCGTGTCTTTATTATCTAGCGGTTATGCTGGTGTCAAGACCGTTTCTGGTCTCTACTCTAACAGCAAAGCCGCTCAGCAAAGGAGCTCATTCACAATTAGCTGCGGCATGTCTTGATGCGGCTATGTATCTGTCGCAGACATGTGTAGAAGCTCTCAACGCCGGTTTGTTGCAGGGAAATATGTGTATTATGAAGTAAGTTTCTCGACCAACTAAGCCTGGAAATACTGACCAATATCAGAGCACTCGTCTTCGCATCAGGGCTGGTCCTGGGCTTAGAGATCTTCGCCAAGTATCCGGTTGAATCGGACATCAACAACGCATTCCAGGGCGCCAAGGAAGTTCTCAAGCACTTGTCAACACAAAGTCCACAAGCAGCGCATTACCTCGATATTCTCACCACCTTATCTGGCGCGATCGACAAGCGGCGATCTACCGAGACGTCCACTGGTAGAAGTCGATATGTGTCCAAACTGTTCAGTCTGGATACACCGACACAGGGTGCGGGGTCACAAGCTGGCCAGGAGATGCTGGATACCATGTTTCCCTTCACGGATGGCCAGCCTGGTCAGATGGTGGATGATACGATGCAGGATTGGGTGTTTCAACAGCCTGAAGGTGGTGATTTCAGTTTGGACTGGGAGAGCTTGAATGTGTCTTTATGGGATACCTATCCGTTTTTATCATAGCCAAGCGTGCAGATTAAATGGGAATCATTGTATAATGCCATCAGCATCTGAATCTTTGTCTTCATTTCGAACTTATCGTCCAAAGATGGGCAGTCAAGCAATGTTGGAGCCTCTCTAGTTGATGCCCGCCATCGCATACCCTCCACTGCGTGCACTGAAAACAGCACTATCAATCCCGTCAGCCGCCCTGACTTGTGGCCACTACAACGGTCCGCTTACACCTCCACCACGAATTCAGTTGTGAACAACCACTCATTGAACCGCTAAATGATCTGCACATGCTCCGCAAGAATCACAGACGCGGATGTTATCAGGTGCATTACCCGACGCTAGCGGCTAAGGTACCACATCCGTGGGCGCGACATCCGTTATCTCAAACAACCTATCGTCTAATCCGAAGTTCCGAGACTCATCAGCCGCAAGCGGTTGAAGATTAGATCGTGCTTGTAAGGCGGATATGGACTCTGAGTGGCTGTTTATCCAAGGTAGATAGCGTTCAGTCTTGAGCAAGCTAAATAGTGATGGCTGCTCAGCTTTCGAAGTCATCATTCAATTCATCCAAATCAACTTCACAACATTCCTCAGACTCGTGATATCATTCATATTCCATCGCCACAATGATCAAGGACGACAAGACAGCCATGCCCAACTGGAAGCGCCTCAGCGTTGGTGTAGTCGGAGGTGGCATTGGTGGCATGTCAGTAGCCATCGCCCTCCGCCGCGCAGGCCACCAAGTCACAATCTACGAGCGATCTGACTTCGCTGGAGAAGTTGGCGCTTCAGTATCTTGCGCCGCCAACGGAACTCGCTGGCTCCACGAGTGGGACGTTGACGTCGCCAAGGGTGATCCCGTCGTTCTCAAGAAGCTCATCAACCGCGACTGGAAGACGGGTGAGCCTGTGAGCGTTTACGATCTGGAGGATTATGAGAAGAGGTGGGGTTTTGTGTATAACATGTTTCATCGACAGTACATGCATGCTATGTTGAAGGATACTGCTATGGGTGAGGGTGAGGGTATTCCTGTTAAGCTGGAAGTCAAGCATCGTGTAAGTGGACCAACCCCATTCTTAGATTGATCTAACGGACAAAGTGCTCTGCCATCGACATTCCCACAGGAACGATCACCTTTGAGAATGGAGTCACCGCTCAGCATGACCTGATCGTGGGCGCTGACGGTATTGGTTCCGCTGTGCGAGGAATCTTGGGCGTTCACCCAGAAAAGAAGCCTTCTGACCAGAGTTGCCTCCATTGCAACGTCACCACCGAAGAGGCCGTAAAGGCTGGACTCGTCGATTACTCCCTAAATAGCGCCCTAGAGTACTGGGGCGGCCAGGAAGGAAAATGGGACAAGATTGTCCTGTCTCCCTGCAACGGCGGCAAACTCCTCTCATACTACTGCTTCTTCCCCCGAGAGCAAGGCGACTACACCACACAGGCATGGGGCTCAGACAGTCTCCCCGTTGAAGATCTCCTCAAGCCGTATCCTCAGCTCGATAGCCAGGTCCTCGGACATCTTGCTATCGGCAAGGAGATCCAACCTTGGCGATTGTGGGTGCACAAGCCTTATCCCTATGTCCAAAAGGGCAACGTGTGTCTTCTTGGAGATGCTGCCCACCCTATGATGCCCCATCAGTCTCAGGGTGCATGCATGGCTATTGAAGATGCCGCTGCTTTGGGAATTCTATTCAGCAAGAGATATTTCAACGGAGATGTTCGACAAGCATTGTCTGTGTATGAAAAGGTCCGATTGCCCAGGGCTACTCGAGTCCAAGCAGCCGCAGCCAAGGCAGCCTACAACATCAACGAAAGAATTGGTAAGTAGCGTCTCCTCGTGATGTGATCAAATACTAACATATTCAGGCTTCTCCGTCAACAAAGACATTTCTACATATAAGGTCGAGAACGAGAAGGAGGTTCTCACCATCGAAGAGATGAACACGTAAGTGCACAACCCAAAGTGTAGACAAGGATGACACTGACCTGAGAAGATATGATATGTACCGAGATATCGAGGAGAAGCTGGCAAAGGAGCAAGGGAATAAGTACAGTGGCGGCTTCATCAATGGCCTGCCTCTTGGATTGGAGCTACCAAATGGTGTTGTTATTGGAGCATAAGTGTTGATCTATTTAGCGTTTGGGTGGCTGCGAAATATCATGTCTTTAGTATCAGGGTTATATATAAATTGTGAAATATGTAGTTCATAAGCAGTCTGGCCCGGTGTAACTCCAATATGCGTTTAAACCTGGTTCTGGAATATTTGGATCTCCTTTTCCACGTTAATTTCTTATCCTTCTGGAAAACATGTTTAGTCACGCCTATGATACAGGGACATATATATCACAGAAATAGCAGCCGGTATAGATTCAGGCCTCATAGCAGCTAGAGGGTAAAAGCCAAGCGACCAAGCTCCTGTCTCTAACAAGTTGGTAGAATCACATAACATGTATTCAGCATTGGGGACACTTGTATCAAAGAATTGATTATCGATTTTCAACACGCAAACTTGAATAATTTTGGTATCTATGTCAGTATACATAAGATAGTCGGGCAATCTCTAATGGACTTTTATGGCATGAATCTGTATGATTTCCTAAACTATTTGACAATCTCTCTCATGTTCTATGGACAAATAACCAGAACTATTCTCATAATACGGTGTTTTTGACCTATTTCTTGTAAGCTGCCGCAGCACCAGTATCCTACCACACGTCAGTATAAATCCCTTCCAATCAATATCTAAACTCACCAAATACACCTGATAAAACTTGAGCCGATACTTGCCGTCCGCACTCTTGTCCAGCTCGGCTCTCCCGGCCCATTCAATATCTGCCGAGCCGCCATTCTTCAGCTCCAACGCCACTGACCCGTACAACATGACCTCATCCGAGCCTGACCCAAAAGGATAGACTTTCTGAAGCGTATGCTTACGCGAGGCAACGGCATCCCACATGCCTTGTCTCAGCGTGGTGATCTCTATAGAGTGTTAGAGGTGTTGAGATTTGGTCGTGATTTCTTACCAGAACGTCCTGAGGCTTTCTTGGATGCGAGCACGAATGTCGCGTCTTCTGTGAACATGTCCACATACTTTTCGGTCTCGTCGGGAGTGTCGGAGATGGCGTAGAATGACTGCAGGAATTGAATAACGTGCGGTTGAACCGACTGATCCGAGGGACTTTGCACTGAATATGACAGTTCCATTTTGATGTTACTGTTGTATGGACTTGAATTCTGTCGACAATTTGTGATAGCAACTGTCTCTAATGTCTCCAATTTTTCTCACAGTGACCCCACAACCCTGCTTCCGACTTCCGATGGTGACTTCGGCAGTGTCGATCTCTACCCCGCAGATTCGGATCGCGGATATGTCCCGTATTTAACGACTGTGGCATATCATGGTGCATTAGCCGCTTATCCAAACGGAACTCTCGCGGGCGGGTGCATTATCCGGGGTAAGCTGATATGCTCAGCGTAGTATTATGGGAAGTATCGTTGCAGCTATGTAGGATATATATGTCGTGTCTCTGAACACAAGATCAACACTATCAATCAGTCTTCACACTATCAAGTTATCCCTCTATTCTTAATACTACTACAAACTCATCATGTTCGGAAAGGTTGCTTTAGAAGAAGCCTTTGCTCTTCCCCGATTCGCAGAGCGAACACGGTGGTGGGCAGGTCTCTTTGCTGTTGACCCTGATAAGCATGCTGCTGAGATCAACGACATTACAGAACAGCGCATCAAGTACATGAACGAGCATGGTGTCGGCTATACAATCCTCTCATACACTGCACCCGGTGTGCAAGATGTGTTTGATGCCAAAGAGGCTCAGGCGCTGGCAGTGGAAGTCAATGACTACGTTGCTGGAGCTATTAAGAAACACCCTGACCGTCTGGGTGCTTTTGCGTAAGTCTTTCCTTCGATTGCAATCATAAACAGCTGCTAACATACTTAGTACCCTCTCTATGCATGACCCCAAAGAAGCCGCCGAGGAACTCCGAAGAGTCGTCACTAAATATGGCTTCTTGGGTGCCTTGGTCAACGACACCCAACGAGCTGGTGCCGATGGAGACGACATGATCTTTTACGATGGCCCCGAGTGGGATGTCTTCTGGTCAACAGTGACAGAGCTAGATGTCCCATTCTATCTTCACCCCCGCAACCCAACAGGCAGCATTCACGAGAAGCTGTGGGCTAAGCGAAGCTGGTTGATCGGCCCTCCCTTGAGTTTCGCCCACGGTGTCAGCCTCCACGCTCTGGGCATGGTCACCAACGGTGTGTTCGACAGACACCCCAAGCTGCAAGTTGTTCTCGGACATCTCGGAGAGCATATTCCTTTCGATATGTGGCGCATCAACCATTGGTTTGAGGACGTCAAGAAGCCACTTGGTCTATCGTGCAAATTGACTATCCGCGAGTACTTTGCCAGGAACCTCTGGATTACAACTAGTGGTCACTTCTCAACATCTACTCTGCAATTCTGTCTCGGAGAAGTTGGAGCGGACCGCATTCTCTTCTCCATTGACTATCCATTTGAGTCGTTCTCAGACGCTTGCACATGGTATGACGGACTGGCTATAAATGATGTTGATAAGAGGAAGATTGGAAAGGATAATGCGAAGAAGCTATTTAAGTTACCTCAGTTCTACCAGAGCGAGGATTAAGATACGGTATTGGGTTTATGAGAGATACTTAGATTACATGAGAACCTAGCATGAATATATTGGTTAAAGCATTGCGAAGGGCCTTGATTTCCGTGATTTCCGTGATTTCCGATCAGATCTACGCTCTGCATCCTGACTCAGAATCGGGAACCGCTATCAATTCACCAGCTAGTTTTGACTTTGGCTTTGACACAGTTGATACCCATTGATTCACGATATATTTTGTACTGCAACTTGAAGATGAATCTCCCATGAGTTCTCCACAATTTCTCTACATGACTCTACTTCCACTGCAGGACTTAATCAGATTGATTAGATTAACCAGAAACACATTTCATCTCAACTCCTTCTGCACCAATCTCCATCACATGATAACAGTGGCAGTGAAAATCACAGCCTCGTCTTGACAATTACTCATGACCAACTGTCAACGTCTCACATCCTCGTTCTTCAGCACGCAATTTAGGCACTGATGTTATCGCCTCCTGTGCCTTCTCCTCTGCCTTTCTCTGCATCTCGAACAGATATCTCTCTTGTGCAATAAGACAGTGCGGACTGTTCCACACTCCCCAAAGAGGCCTCCAGATCTCGCACATGAATATGTTTTGATATACTGTGAGAGGAGGGCACCACAGACCTCACACATGATACGGTAATGTTCCTTTGTACACATGAGATTGGTTGGTAGCTAATGGTCTAATAAAGCGTTGTGTTAAGAAGGTGGTTGAGTATTGATAGTGAGAGTGTATAACTAAGAAGTAGTTCGATACAGGTAAAGTTCAAGGCTGCAAGTGGATCATTTATAGTTGGATAGAAACAATTGAACGGGGAACAGTGTAAAAGGGACAAAATTCAATGTCTTACCAGTATCACACAGGTTTCTAGTCAAACTGGCCACTTCATCGCTGTAGGTATCTATTTACATTTTAAAGTGCATCCAATAGGACACTGTAAGTTTTGATTCCATCTGATAAACTCCATGTTCCTATGTGAACAACTGGAGGGCTGGCAATAAATGGTGGACTCCATTCAGTCATAAATGCCAACTGTTCATGATGGTCTGTGACAATACCCCATTGTGTCACAAACAAACAGCGTGTTCGCGTGCCCACCACCGCGGCTCCTCTGTTAATACCGGTAGCATCAGCAATATAAATAGACGACCTCTCCTTAGTCTAATCCAAATCCAAACCAGCACAAAACCAATATCTCAACTCATGCTTTCAACAACACAAATTCTCAATAGCCTATATCACGATTCAACCCATATACCACTTACAAAATGTGTATCAGAACTACTCATATTACCCACTGCATGCAATGCACAACGCAGTTTGAGGAAAGGATCTCAACAACCTTTTGTGATAAGGCAGAAGGGGAGCTGGGAAAATGCGGAAAGGTTGACGATATCGTTAGTGATAGGGAGATTGTGTGCGCGCGTTGCCGTTACGAAAACAGCAAGAAAAGCAAGAAATAGCCAGGGCCGAGGGTGTTGCTATGCTAGGATCATGAAAGTAACTTGAACATGATAGCTTATACAAAAGTTTCTCGAAATAAAAACCCTCTCACATTACTTCCGAGTCAGATAGTGCCACTGTACAAATGAGAAAGCAACATAAACAAACTCAGGTAGATACCCCCAAGGGGTGGAGAGATCGATCGGTGTGTCTTGCTATCTTCTGGATTGCCATGAAAGTAAAATCGCAGCAAGAGACTTTTCTACTGGATATATATCACCGCTGTATGTAAATTCTTTTTTTCCTTTTTGCTGTATCCTTCAACTTTACCAAGCCCAGGCTTTCCAAATCTCTCAATAATATCAATAATAACCGCTGTACGTATAAGAAGTGCGCTGAAAAGCCATGGCGACTTTTGATATAGTAGTTTCTACTTGACAAGCAGCCATATTACCCTGATTCTTTGGCTCACCGTATGCAGCTCGTCCGCCTCTGATTGATTCTGCCTCGCCTCACTCCAAGGCATCAGGTCTGGGGGCCGACCAATTCTAAACAGACTTCCCTTCTGAGGTGCGAAGTCAGTGACAACATGCAATGGCATGAATAGAATATGGGAAGTTTGCAATAGTTTCTAGATTTCATCTTTTGTTAGTTGTTATGCAGCCGGCTTTTCTGGAATACGAAAGTTGCCATTCGTCAGATTCTTTGCCAACTGCTTGCCTCAACACAATCTCATTATGAGTTTCAGTGAAACTCAGGTGCGAAGGCAAGCAATTTCTCCAGTATTGACCAGTGGAGGTATTAGTGGAATCAATACAGATGTATCGATCTGCAAAAAGAACTCATTCTATAGAATGGTGGAAGTGTTCATCAGATTAAGAAGTCATTTATGTTGTAGTTATCACCTTTCCGATGTTAACTAATAAGGTCCGGTTTCATCCAGACTGGCCAGTTCCGGAACATCCAACAGCAAACTGTCTTTACAACCTTCCTCGTGCGGTGGAATCAAGAGTGCCTGAGACTGTACGGCTCTACTCGATTTAAGTTTTCCTTTCTACGTCCGTAGAAATGAAGAATCATGGCGTCATCTGGTGAGATTTGAAATCTTGTATCACAAGTAGTTCAATCTCATTGGTTATCGGCAGGAGGCAGTCCGATATCTCACACAACCCGCGAAGCGAGGTGACAATATGTGGGAGGCCGACCAAGTGGCAAAAGCAGCAAAAGCAGTAAACGCAGGAGACATTCTGAAATATAATAGTTGCGTTATCCGCCTGCGTGATCGGCAAGACGTTCTCGTCCTCTCCAACAAACTTCTCATTTCTCTTGCCCCAGAAACCTCAACTTCAACGCAAAATGGGCATCGACGCTGGCTTTGACATGGTTCCCCAGTTGTCTCGGACAGAGACCGACCACAAAGCTTGGGATCTCTTCATCAACATGGTCAAAGACAAATACAAGACTGATGAACGAATGGAAATTAAATCAAACTACTTGTTCTTCAAGGCGGGTGAAGGACCGATCCTCCCATTTGAAGGTTTCAAGTTCATGCGATTCAGCTCCAAAGTCTCTGGTAGCAACGCTACTGAAACAGGAGTATGGGATATCATCGAGATTGTCACCCGGATCGCAAGGTCAATCTTCGGTTCACGTATTCATCGTTGGCATGAAGGGGCCGATATTTTCGGGCATTATGACTGGAACGAAGTCAATGATTCAATCAGTTCCTATGAACAGGTGTGGTCCCTACGGTGCTATTAGGGAGCAATGTGAAACTGACTTCTCATTTCTCAGGTCGACGGATGGGATGCGCCTGAGGCTACTGCAAGTCCTTCTACTGATTTGACCTCGTCTCAAGATACCCAAACGTCATTATGTGAGGTTCAGTCAGTTCCAGGCAAAGGAAAAGGCCTCGTAGCTCTTCGCAAAATCACCACGGGCAAGCGCATTCTCGTAGAGACACCCATCCTCAAAACGATGAATGCAGCACCAGCCTTACTTGAGCCTATGATAGCAAGAGATCTGAAGTCCCTGACGAAGGAAAACCAACGCCAATTTCTATCATTGCATAATAATTTTCCTGGAAAGTATCCCTTCAGTGGCATCATGAAAACTAATGCATTGCCTTGTGGGAGTGAGGCGGTTGTCGGTGCCGTATACCCTACTATCTGCTTCATCAACCATAGCTGTCGTGCAAACGCTCACAATAGCTGGAACGAATTTCTTGAGCAGGAAACGATTCATGCCATCCGAGACATCGAACCTGGCGAAGAAATCACAATATCCTATGATAATGGAGGTCCATCTACAAGTCGAAAACCGTGGCTGAAAGAGAAGTTCGGCTTTGACTGCGACTGCTCGATCTGTCGTCTTCCACTCGCCGAACTTGAGATGAGTGACAAGCGGCGAAAGCAAATCCAACAACTGGACAAGGATATCGGTGATCCATTCCGCATGATGAGTAGTCCCAGTGTCAGTCTTTTGAACTGCCGTTCTCTACTCCAAGTTCTGAAGGAAGAATTCGGAGAAGGGACCACTATCTTGGTAGCCAGAGCCAATTACGACGCATTCCAGATCGCGATTGTGCACGGGGATATAGCACGAGGAGCAGTATTTGCAGAGCGAGCATACCAGATTAGACTTCTCTGTGAGGGAGGGGACAGTCCAGACACGAAAAGGATGCAGGAATTAGCTGAGGATCCAAAGAATCACCCAAATTTTGGGGCTCATTCCATGCGCTGGAAGACGAAGAAGGGACAGGTTCCTCGAGATTTAAAGGGGGATGAGTTTGAGAATTGGCTATGGCGACAAAAGTAGGTCTACAGATCCCAGATCGTAGTGAGGAAATTAAAATTATCTGTGTTCATATAGTAACAGTCCGATTCTAGCCATCACATTCCTAAGGGTGCATTAAATCCCATATTTGTCCCCCCAATACATGTTGACACAGACTTCTAAAAAGTACCAAACCTTCCGTCTGAAGGAGAGCTAATAAACCAAGTTAACCTGTTA
Source organism: Fusarium tricinctum (assembly GCA_020744515.1). Classification (NCBI taxonomy): domain Eukaryota; kingdom Fungi; phylum Ascomycota; class Sordariomycetes; order Hypocreales; family Nectriaceae; genus Fusarium; species Fusarium tricinctum. Next base: position 3,978,238 of record JAGPXF010000001.1, read on the forward strand.
GAATAACCATACACAAGTCCATAGTCAAACGATTTCTTATTTATAACTAACTTACATCAATTCTTATTTATTGTGCCGTTATCTAATAGCTGCTAACAGTAAGCATAACAGCCCACCAATTTATAGATGAGCTTGTTGGACTTATTATGGTCCAGCTCTCAGCATTTGAGCAACTCCATATTAAGGTAACTTAGTCCAAGTACCTGTTACATAAAATATCAGTGTGCATCATATTCAGCTCTCTACAACCTGCCAGTGGAATCATTTCCTCCTCATCTTCTTTTCCTCGGCTATAACCGGGCCCACGACAGTTATCTCAGAGCCGATTAAAGCGACATCGCCGACAAGCCATAATACGGCACTGGCGACACTCGAAAATGTACCGAGGAAGTGTATCATGACATTCCTCACATTGGTGTTCGCCACCTCGCTGTCTCCAACGTTCGTGTGTGCATTCATGATTCTGCATCAAGTTGGCCCTCTCTCGCTCGACGCGAGCCTGGCGCACAGCCGCATTCATACGGTGGGCATTGCCATCTCGGTCAACGACGACATTGGCCCGTCTGAGAAGGCGATTCTCCTCCCATTGTGGGCAAGAACATGTCTTCCATGGTTCACCGCACAGGTAGCAGAATTGGGCTCTACAATGACAGGCTACGATATAAATTAGTAACCCGAAAGCATATCAAACCATACTGAAGACTTACTCATATGGTAACATCCAGTATCCAACTCAACAACTCTGGAGCAGGAATAGCACTTCTGCCAACCATTCTCGACTGCAAGTTGTAGAACTTGTTGTGAGGCGGTATCGCTGGGGCAGACACCTGTGTGATACGCCCCTTTACAGTGGACGCAAGTCCTTCGAGCGCATCTGGGACAAGTGGCTGTCTCGACATTGATAAATGCAGGCGGTATAAAGGTTGAACAGGATGGTTCGCTACAGTATGTGCGATTCGGTGTGTCAAATTCCAGCTTCTTGGCTCGAAATTGACCGACGAGTTGGGGAGAGAACCATCGGCCTTGCTCGACAGGGATGGTTTGGGCACAGCATCTTGGAGGAAACAGGCTGTCGTCTTGGAGTGACGAATGAACCAGGCCCACAAGACATGTCCGACAGTATTCGTGGGAACATGGCGACCTAGAAAGGGCCAGGGGTGGGAACTGGTCATTGCAGGCAATGCATTCCCTCGTTTGAGACTCCTTACGCGACGATGCCCAAGTCGATGACTCAGGTTGACCCGACATTGAGTCTGGCAAGTCGCCGAGGTTCAATGATCTCAGTACATCAATCAAATCATCCTCTACGTCATCCGTTGGCTCTTCTTCTCTGGGTTCCACCGCGATAGGCCTTGCTCCTGCACTGGGATCATCAGAAAGAGTGAGAGCAAACTCATGATCTCTCGCAGCCTGTTCTTCTGCTAACTGAGCTTCTCTGATGAGCTGAGCATCAGATTCAACAGCTCTTGCAATGCTGAGGGCCAATATATGGTCGGAAATCTGAGCCGTCATCGCCTCAAGCTCATCACGACATGCCTCAAGAGCCAAATCCACATCTGTGAGCTCGCCTTCGCGCTGCTTTCCCTTTTTCGACTGTTCCCAGAGGTCCAGATCTTGCTGCTGGAGCTGAAGGGCCAGAATTAATGACGAGCTGTCCATGCTGAATATCTTTACTTGTCCTGGATTGATGTAACAATTGGCGATGTATGAATTGAATGCTTATCCCATGGAGATGATGTGTAAGGCGCCGAACTTGAACAATGGTAGGCCTCCCAGGTGGAGATATCACCCCGCTTTTCCATGCTCGAGGCCATTGACGAGGTTGAAGTCTCTCGCACGTGGTAGAATATCTACAAGGCTTTTTCTCGAGTATTACATTGGCTATTCATTTGATCACTGACTCTTAAATATATTCGTGTTCTGATACGGAAAAAAAGTGAGTACCCATAAGAAGACAACAGTGTATAAGCCAGTCATGGTATTATAAATAAGAGCTCCAAATAGGCTCTACATATGCTGCACGGAATCTTTTTGAAATATAAACCCAGGCAGATAATATTAGAGCTTAGAGAAGTTAGTCTATATATCTTAGTATCTTCTGAACTATTATAGATATAAAATTATACTAAGCGACCTTTGTCTGAGGTAATCAATTTTATGACATATATAAGAAGTGTGCTTAAAAATTATAATAACTTTTCATATAGTAGTTTCTACTGGATGAGTGACTATGCCACCCCGTCTCCCTGCTGACTTATCTTCTACGCACCTGCACCTGAGCAAAAGGGTCACTGATCGTCATGAACCCATTCTGCATCACTTGGGGCGAATATCCCTCCTTTAGACGAATGTCGTACTGAAGCATAATCTCAGCCAGACAAAGCTTCAGCTCACTGCCAGCAAAGAAGCGTCCAGGACATTGATGCTTTCCCATGCCGAAATGAGCATGTTCTGGGCTTGATTGAACAAACTGACCAGAGCTGTCCCCTGCCTGGCGGCGTTTCAGAAATCGTCTACCATCGAAATCGTTGGGGTTTTCGAAGATATCTGGGTTCCAGTTCTCTCGGCCGTCAACCCCAATGTGAGTTCCTTGAGGGAGTACAGTTCCATTTGGAAGTCTGGTGTCGCGAGTAACCAGTCGCTCCATGATGACTGAAATAGAATTAGAGTTGGCACACTGGCAATTGGAAGAGAACTTACCCAGTTGTGGTATTTGTCTTTGTGACTCTTTCATGAAGCTATCAAGTAGTTGCATGTTGACCAGTGATGCGCCAGTAATCTTACCATCAACTATCGCACCCCTGATCTCCTCCCTCAATGGCTCAACATATTCAGGGCGACGAGCGATTTCGATAAGCACCTGTCGGAAGACCTCTGTAGTTGTGAACAGAGCAGCCATAGCCAATGCCAATTGAACATCGCCGGGCTCAAACTCATTTCCAACAGGGTTCTCAAGTGTCCAAGCGAGTGCGTCGTAGTATGTAGGTGATGCTTGTCCATTGAGCTTGGCGATCTCAACTTCCTGCCGTCTTTTCTCCACGACCTTGTTCACCATTTCGCGTGCCCGCTTCAGTCCAGCTCGGCAAGCCGAAGCGTGAGGAAGATGCCAGTGGACAATGTTTCTCAGCCAAGGATTCCATGCATGCATCTCCCCAACCGCGGCAAAGTAGTCCGTAACGTAGGCCCTGGAGACTCTTTGCCAGTCAGGATCGCTTGCTAGTTCTGGGCCGACAAATATCGATGCAGCCGCGCGAGAGATGATACCGGTCGTTCCATCCTCCCAATCAAGTAGCTTCCATGACTTTTCCTCGCCCCAGATCTCGGATAGGCCAGCCTGTAGGTGCTCGGTCAAGATAGGGAGGGTCTTGTCGGTCTTTGACAACTTTCCTTGGATCATGTTGATGACCATCCTGTTTGGGTGATGAAGAACGAATTGAACGTCGAAACCAGGGATGTTGGCAAAGAATTCATCCCTCACAAGCTGTTGATGATCCAAATCTTTGCTGCTTTTGACCCAGCCGACAAGAGAGGGCGGTAGGATAATCTTGACGCCATTGGGTACTAGGACGGCGAAGGGGACGTTACCATACTTGGCAGCGCCGGCTTTGAGAAGTGTTATGGCATTTGTGCTGTATTCATTGTATGCACTTCGCTTTAGGAAGTCTTTGGGGTAATCGTTGATGATTGAAAACTTGGGTCGTTTGTTGGTCGAGATGAGAACTCCAACGAGAATGGCGAGCAAAGCACAAGCAATGCTGGTGGGAGAAAGAAATATAGCCATTATGAAGAGAGTGATAAAGGACGGTCTGCTGTGTTGCTGAGAGAATATGAATTTATTGCAGACTCTTGTATTTAAACATACACAGCGATATCATTCAATGGTACTTAGAAGTCGGGTCACAAGAAGATTAGCGGGTTAGTGACCGGATTAGAAAATTTCAGTCGGCCCAACCACTGACTGTACGCCGACGCACTATTCCGCAAGTTGTGTAGTGAAATCCGTACATGGGCTTCAATTGAAATGAATGGTCCAATGCCCGGCAGGTTTTCATGTAAAAATAAAACTAACTAAACTGTCATTCGTCAGTGAAATTTCGATTCGTTCATTTCTAGCAAGTGTCCACTATGATTCATCTTTACTCATGCACAAATTGGGACAAACCTATGGACTTTCGGGCGCACAGACTCTGCGATGAAACATACATGATAAATGAAAATCCACAAAGAAAGGACATTGCTTAAGCCGCTCAGGTTATCACAAATAAGAACTGAATATGGGTTTATATACGCTGTACTGAACTTCCATGAATTACCAATTTCAAAGGATATACAATTTATATAAAGGTTATTTCTCCTTTTAAGACACTCCAGGACCTCGAACCTACGGTCTTAATGGCCATATAAACTCTAGAACCTAATGATAGACAACCTCTGCAAGCATGAACTACTCGCGGTATATGATGTTGTCGAGTCCAATCTCACGGTTGATCTCGGCCATTCGCTCATTATCAGCCAGGGCGGTTCCCTCAGATCCAAAGATGGTGTCCTAAAATCATATTAGTGTTTGTCATGAAAGGTCAAGAAAGTCACATACCATTTCCTCAAGGGATAGACGCTTGGTCTCTGGCACGACGAACCAGATAAAGGCGGCACCGATCCAGGTCAGCAATCCGAAGAGGATGTAAGTTCCGTACGTGATGCCTTCCAACATTTCGGGAGTAACTTGACCAACACTGTAGATCGCCGTTAGCTGAGTTCATATTTTGATTAGTATCGTCACTAACATAAAGTTGTTCCTATAACATAGTCAGTCAAATGTTCAACGGTCAAATGTCTGGTAAGAAGACTTACATCCAGTTACTCGAGGCACCAAGAGAGGTACCGTAAGGTCGGGTGCTAAGAGGCCAAATCTCGGCGATGATAATCCAGGCACATGGACCCCAAGAGTCTAACTTTGTCAGTATCGATTACACAAAATGTAAGTTGAGGGATTCGCCTACATCCAAAGTGGACAACAAACAGCCAAACCATGCAAATGGCGCCCCATCCAGCAGCTTGGTTGTTTTCGAAGTTGTTGATGTTCTTAGCAAGAATCACAGCGATGATTAAATGACAAGCTCCCATGCCGATGGCACCAACAGCTAGGACGGGCTTACGTCCCAGACGATCGATCCAAAGAACAGCGGGGACAGTAGCAATAAACATGACAATGCCAACAACTCCGGTAGCCAGCAGACTGGTCGTGTTGCTGCTAAGGCCAAGTTGCTCGAAGATCTGAGGGGCGTAGTAAAGAACCTTCCAATTTGTTAGCTATTAAGAATACGAAAGAAGGATGCTACTTACGGCATTGATTCCGGTCCATTGCTGAAAGAACATGGTGACTGTTGCAACGATAACACGCTTAAACATAGCCTTGGTCTTGAAGAGAGATCCAATGGCGACAAATTGGAGCTTGAAAGTGTTCATAGCGGTTTGTTCTTGCAGATGAGGGAACTTCTCAGCCAAACTTCGCTTCTCAAAGAGAGACTGGGCCTTGATCTCGAGAAACTCCAGTTCAATGAGTTCGTGGTCGGTGGGAAGATCTCGGAGGTCGGCTAGAACCTGTCGGGCCTCTTCCTCGCGATTGTGATGCGCCAGCCATCGTGGGGAGAAGGGCATCCACGCCATTCCGGCGAACAAGATAAATGCAGGTGCCAGCTGAAGACAGATGGGAATCAACCAAGCTGCATCGGACTGTGTGTCACCAGTTCCGCCAATGAAGTGACAGCCACTAAGATCGATTAATACCAGGAAAGCTAAGATGGTTGGGGGACGTACTAGTCAATCCAGAAGCTGACCATGATACCAAAGGTAATAGCCAATTGCTGAAGAGCGACCAGGGCTCCACGAACTTCACTATAAAGGTATTAGCCTCCACGGTTCAATTGGTGATAGTCGAGACCCACGGTGGAGCGCATTCGGAGTTATAAAGCGGAACGATAGTCGAGAGACTACCAACTCCAATACCCCTGCGAAGGTTAGCTTCATATATCTAGAGCCTCATCAGAAACAACATACGTGATGAAACGGCCAGCTAGAATGACTTGGTAACCAGCTTGGATAGCTGTAGCCTGAATGACAACGCCGACGATAAAGACGCTGGTGGCAATGAGGATTCCATATTTACGGGAGCAAAGCTCTGCAACAGCACCAGACATGAGCGTTCCAAACCAGGCACCGAGCTCCAGAATAGACGTGAGCCAGCCCTTCTTTGTCGGATTGGCGACATAATCCCCCATATCTGCATACGTCAGCAGGTTTTCGTGTGATGAGAATGGTGAGCATACGCTTCTCGAACGCAGGCATGACGAGAATGCCTGAAAACATGCCCTGATTGTAACCGTAGAGAATGCCACCGATGCAAGCAAAGGCGGCGATTCGGAACACTTTGAAGTTCTTCACAAGAGCCCTGGCACCACTGGCACCCATAAGGGCCTGACGTCGCTGTAGGGCGGCATCGTAAGTGCCGACGGTAGTTGTAGGTACACCCATCTTGGAGTCGTATATGTAGTCTGGTTAACAACAATGGAGTCACGCTGGACTCAGTGTAACAGCTCAAACATCAGGAGTAAAAGGCCATGACTACAGGTGACTCTGCATTACTATATATCATTCATGACCGCCAACCTGAGGCCAAGCTGTGAAACCTTGCACCGTCACATCGTATTTCCATTCCTCGAGGAATAAACGAATATCGGCTAAATGGGGCAATGGCAATTGTTAAGGCAGTTTTGCAGGTGACAAAAACAACAGCATAGCACGGCAAAGCACTGGCCAAGTAAGCATGCATGTTTCTGTCATGTACATGAAACTTTTGTTAGGCTCATCTCCCCGCATATGGATAATCTCCAATTCAGCCTGAAGATGTTTGATAGAGTAGCATTTTAACTCAGGCTAAAGAATACATGGGTTCACAAACGTAAGACCGACCAAATATGCGCACCTATAGAAATGTACAAATGTAAGATTAAGCCTCCCATGGGGAGAAATTAACCGCTGATCTGCGGGGAAAGCTGGGGAATCCAGGAAGATTTCTTAAGGCTGTCATCACAGCGTGACCGATCTCTCGGCCATGCGTCGGTGGAATACGTTGTAGTGTAACACCTGATAATTAATGACAGGTAGATGAATGGTTGCAATTGTAGTCTAAACTGTTCACCCGCATCAAACTATATATATAAAGCCGAATTCTGCCAATAGCCTAGATAACAGCCGAGAGGATGCGTCTAGGCAGAGTGGCCCAGGTCTTGGGCTCCTCGGGAATAGGCTCATCCAGCAGGGAGATGCCAGTCTGGAGATCCATATCAATAGCCCGGACGTACAGCTTCCAATCCCGAGAGTACACCTTGTAGCCCAAGTACAGAACAAGAATGATGGGACCAGCGAGGAAAGACATGAAGAAGGCCTCGGCGTTGGGAGGAGAGCCGTCAGCAGCCTGAGAGAGATGTTAGCGTCATCTATACTGGGTGAATTGTTTGAACTTACGTAGAGAGAAGAGTAGAAGGTGGCGACAAGAGCGAGGACGTTGAGGAAGATGCCGAGGTAGCTGCCCCAGACACCGAAGGGGGTCTTGAAAGGAACCAAGTCCATGTCAATTCCTTGAGCCTTGAAGCCAGAGCGCATGCGTGCGTGAGCGAGGCAGATAGTGCCCCAGACGAAGAGGAAGGCAAGACCAGAAAGAGCAAGAAGCCAGTCGAAAATGGTGCCGCCCTTGGGGGACTCTCCGATGTAGGCCAAAAGACCAAAGGCAAGCTGAATGATAACACAGTAGATGGGACGTCCCTTGCTATCGATGTAGTTCAGGAACTTGGGGGCATGGCCACGCATAGCCATAGCCTGCATGGTACGGGTAGATCCAAAGGTACAGGTGTTTGCGACAGACAAGACCGAGATGGTGATGACGGCGTTGAAGATGGAGGGTAGGACCTTGATGCCGGCATCCTTGATGGCAAGAACGAAAGGCGAGGCCTTGGAGTTGGCGCCAGACGCACCGAGCAGACGGTCGTCATCAGAAGGAAGAATGGTTCCGAGGATGAAGAGGTTGACGATGTAGAAGAGAGCGATACGCCAGAAGACCTGCTTGGAAGCAGTGGGGACAGACTTGCGAGGGTCGGAAGTCTCAGCGGCAGCAAGACCAACCATTTCAGTACCACCAAAGGCAAAAGCTGCAATATTATTAGTCAATTTCTCGGTAGGGTGCATTTAGAGTGCTTACCAGCAACGACGAAGACGGCACAGAAACCCTTGAAATCGGTAAAGGCACCGGGGTTGTGCCAGTACTTGACTCCGAGGTAGCCCTGGTTGCCGACACCACCGCAGTTGATGATGATACCCAGAATGATGAATCCCAAACAAGCAGCGATCTTGATGGAGGACAGAACGAATTCGACTGCAATCAATTAGCACTGGTACCAAGCAGGCCGACGAGACACTCACCCTCTCCGTAACCACGAACACCAAAGATCTGGACGATGGTGAGAGCGACAAGGAATACAGTAACCCAAACAGCCTAGCGACAAAGTTAGCTGTCGGAACATATTGTAGACCGCATGTGCCAAGCGGGCCAAGCAGATTTGCCAAGCCGCCAAGTAGATGCCAAGGTAGATCGCAGATCACGAACCATGTGGATATCCTCGCGCCAGAACTCAATGGTCTTGGACGCAGCGATCAGCTCAAAGGGAAGAACCGTGAGCCAAGACAGGGCGTATTCCCAACCGCAGGCGAAGCCCCATGAGGGATCGACGAAGCGGACGATGTACGTGTAGAAGGCTCCGTTGACGGGGTACAGAACAGCCATCTCGGCGAGCGCCAAGTTGGTGCACAGAAGCATGATTCCGATAATGAGATCTGTTATGTGTTGGTTATTGTCAATCGATTAAGCGTCAGGAGAGTCTCTTACATCCTGCAGAATTGTTAGCTGTTGTTCCATGTTCATGTTCGATTGAGCGAGTTACTCACCAATTACCAGCGCAGCGGGACCTCCCTTGTGGAGGGCACTACCGGAACCGACAAACAGACCAGCACCGATAGCACCTCCGATGGCAATCATCTGCATGTGTCTGTTCTTCAGGTGGCGCTTGAGCTGGCCCTCGCCCTGAGTCGAGCCGACCTCCTCATCGTGAGGCACCGTGACGGTGGTCTCGTCCTTCATCTCCTTGTGAGACATGATGGGCAAAGAATGAACCTTCTGGCTTGCAAGTATATATGCAAGGATTAGGTAATAGAGAAAGAGAGAAAAGAGAATGCCTCGAATAATCTTGAGAATATTCAACGGGACATGTCTCTGGGCCGGATCGTCTTTATGTGCCAAGCCATGCCACGGCGCTAGGCAGTTTTGATCAAGCTCAAGATAAGCTTTCCTGTACGCTAATGCTAGATTGCTGGGCTGTTGAGCGGGCATGTTTCTCGATATCATCGTTGCGCCGAAGGAGGGTGGTCTAGAACCCTGTCTCTGCAATTTAGACGAGACATTTCAATGCGACAAGGCGATTACCCCGGTACCCACCTCTCGCACTCAATTCTGGCATGCTTCCTCGTCAGCAGTAGGCAAGTGAGCAGCCGGCTTGGCCTGCTTGGCCTGCTTGGCGACGGGTTCATTCTTGGCGGAATCTGATATCTGGGCTTGGCTTCTTGGCTTCATGGCTTCATGGCCTCTTGGCCTCTTGGCCTCTTGGCTTACAGATGGTTCAGCATCACGTTACTCCTTGGCGCTATCTAGACGTGTGGCCATCGTGGTTGGCCAATACGATAAATTAGTGTTGTTCTGTGCGATGGCGAATGTTTCCCCAAATATCCCAATCTGACCACCATGGGGAAAAAGGGTACGTGTTCTAGGTGCTGCAGAGAACGACCTTCTTATCAAGGACATTGGCCCCCTAAGCTCGCCACGGCCTTTTGTTGGTCCCAACGCCACACTGTTCCAGATAGCGCTGGAGCAGTAAAGATACGACTTTGCTGCTCTGGTGTCTCATTGGAACGGGGGGCACAGGCCCAATCTGTCGCTTGCAGGGGGTCTCCATTGCTCCGCGCCGCACAGCGATCCTCTTTTACCCCAGAGTCCCCGACTGACAGGCTCGTAAGATGTCTCGCCAAAAGAAATAAAGGAGCATTAACCTTGAACGGGCTAGAACATAGTTCTGACTTGATATCAGCGGCTTGGCCGCTCTTACGTCGCAGTAACGGTCATAGCCCGAACGGATGGTGCCATTTCTCCCAGGTGTGCCTACGTTCTAGAACAATTCCGTAGGATTTATCATTTATCGCTGCGTTGCATTCACCAGAGATAACAAATCACAGGCCATATCCGTATCACCGAGCAAACCTAGCAAGCCTAGCCAGCTCCAAACCTACCCCAAGCGCCATCCCACCATCTCGGGATCCCGACCTACTGCATTAGGCAGGTAGTTAAAAGCACCCGCAGATAAGCTGATGCCGGGCTTCCGTGTGCCAATCAATGAGCTGACATAGCAATGAACGCCCAGTAGCTTTACCTGCTAGCCAGGGGCCTCCGGACGCTTATAGGGACATGACTCGTTGATTGATAGGCTCTATTATGGAGTCCTGCGGCGTGGGGAATGGACCCATGTGACTATTTCCAGTGTTAGCGCTACTCCAACTGATTGTGTCTTGGAGACTTGGCCACGATGGCACCAGTTGATCGTTGCACTGCATCGGAGCTGAGCTTGTGTCCTACCTCGACGCGTCAGGTTTTTGGGTTCCGTTTCTTCGATATGTGCCTGTTTGCTTGTGACAAAGGTTTGTCTTGTACGTACCAATTGTAAGCCTGCCTGCATTTAAAATGTCGCCCAACCAACCGCATACGAACAACAACCAACTGCCTAATGCGCATCCTTCCTTCCTTCATTCTAGACCCTTTAAGGATGTTAAAATAGAGTATTCATTCAAAGTTTGAGTAGCTTACCTCCGCGATGCAGGCCAGCGGCGCTCACGTGCATGGGTCTGACGAGCGAGCTTCTTATTGCGGCAAGTCGACAATTCGAAGTTCTGGCCACCCTTGCAGATTGCTTCCAAACACAGACGTGGCGTATCACGGATGCGAGCTTACGGATTTCGTGTGGTCACATAAGATCGGCTGGACTATGATCGACAGCCATTGGTGCATGATACTACCTGATGGCGCTGAGTAGAGATGAACAAGGGTATATATGGTGTATTTCTGAGGGCAGCCTATCTTGGAGATCTCCAGGGTAGTGGCCTGTCAGCTGTTGCCTCGGCTGTCGACACCTTGGATAGAGTACAGGTGACAGGTGTTTGTTGGGTGTGAAAGAACGTACTATTTACTGCTATGAACCGGCGATGGACATATGTGTACAACAAATCTAAATGCTAACTTTGACGCGGTCTAAAGAATTGGGAGATTTAAAAATGAATGATGAGCTATGTTGACCCGACGAAAATCAAACATCCAAATAGGAAACAAATGTTCGGCAGAAAGCCGTACGAACTTACCTTAACAGACAGAAATACAGATCAAAAAGAAATATCGGAGAACTTCTCATGACAAACTGTATTTTAATTACGATGAATGATTATCAAACTGAAGTAATATGAAGCTCATAAATTACTCTTCAAATTACAAGCTATGGGCTAAGTAGTGTTCGTGCTGATACATACTCCTACCCTATCTTGATGGGGGTTAACACAGGTGGCCACTAACAACACACAGAGCTCAACAAATTTGATTAAATGACGAACAATTATTGATGTCAAACTAGACTCAACTACATCCATGAGATATTCCCTCACTAAGACAAATTACCAGTGCTAGATCCTTTCTTGATATCCTCTCTCCAAGCACTCCTCTCGATCTCAGAAACACCAGGCCCCTTATACACACTCCCATAAAGCCCTGTAGCCCAGCTCTTACCATCAGCGGCAGCCTGGCTCTCTGTAGGGTGGGATTTCAGATACTTCTTGGACGTAAAGTGTCTTCTGTACCACTTTCCGTATGTAAGAAGGTAGTACAATCTGAAACACAAAAACGCGAATTTATCATTCTCCAGGTCCTCGGGGTATGATGCACCCAAGTCCACAGCGGCGGCAATGCCGGACATGACAGCGACTTCGTGTGCGTTGACAAGAGTCCATGAGGCGGCGAAGCGAGTATGGTTCTTAGCATTAAGGAACATCATCCAGGGAACAACGAACAGGTAATGCGTGTAGCTATGGCACAACTGATGCCACCAGTCCTTGCGGATGATCTTCTCCTCAGCAATCTCGTGGTCAGTCCAGAGCTTGCTGTCGCGGTCCTTGTTGAGGTAGATAGTCTGAAAGACGTGTTGCTCGAACGGCACCTTTTCAGGGAACTGGCTCTGGTAGTTGGTGCAGTCAAAGCACATTTCGAGCTTGGACTTGTCCTCAGGGTACATCTTGATATAGTACATGGGGCGGTACTCGGTCTTTGCAAAGTTCAGACGAGAGGATTGGTCGGTGCCGTTGACGTTGGCGACAGCCAGATCCTCGCGGTAGAAGTTCTCGTAGTGCTTCTTCATGTAATCCGCGTCGTTGTGGGTGATGGTGATGTCATCGCTGAACTTTGCTGAGCCGAGGACCTTCTTCTCCTTCCAGCTTGCGGTCTTTCCAAGTACGCGCTTTGCTGTATCGGCAAGACAGCAAAGCACGAGCTCGTCGTATGTCTCCTCTCCAACGGGCGCATCTGGGTCTCCACCGGCAGGGTTATGATGGTCTGGCATTGGCGTTCGGGGCTTGAGCTTCACAATTACGCCTTTGTTGTTTCTCTGCACAATCTCGGTCAACTCTGTGGACAGGCGGACGGTAACACCGCGTGAGATGAGATCCTTCCGCCACGTGTCGTAGAACTCTGAGAATTTGGGAAATACAATCATGGGTGGCTTGTTGCTGATGACAGTGTTCTTATCAGATGGATACCACATGCCGTAGGTCGGCGAGGTACACAGCCTCTCGAACATGATGGCGGGGACTTCGGGTGTAGCATTTCCAGTTCCCAAGAACAAAGCCGTCATTGGCAGCGCAATGGTGTTTGTAAACTCTTCCGAGAAAAAGAAGAGTTTGAAGACCAGCTTCAACGGGAGCAATGCAAAGAAAATTTCAAACCAGCGCATAAACTTCAGCAGAGTCGTCAAACGACGGACTTCCTTTTCGTGGCGCACCAGTAGTTTGGTAGGGAAGACGTTGTTCCAGAAGATTTCATCCTTGCCAAAGGAAACATGCAGGTTGCAAGGATCTGCGTGGTATCCCTGTCTCGAGAACATAGTGACAGTGTGGTGGAAGATGTATGAACCTCCCTGGACTCCCTGGTTGCACCACGAGGCTCCATGTCGCTCTTTGTCGATGGGAATGGAAAATGCTTGTCCACCGCAATAATCAACTGCGTCTATGATAGTCACGTCGAACTTATCAGGATGCTCAGACAAGTGGTGGGCTGTGGACATGCTATTTCAGTTAGTATTGCTTTTATGGCGAGTAGCTTCAGCTTACCCAGCAGCACCAGCACCAACAATCAGCACCCTCTTGCGACCATCATTGGCCTTCCTTTCTCCGTTCTGAGGCATAAGTGCGGCGCTGTCGTGCTCGATATCAGTGTTGAAGGCCGTCTGAGACATGGACATAAACCCAAGTATCAACCAAATATTCAAAGACTCTTGGAAATGATAAACAGCATACTTTCATAATCTCGTGAGAGAGTTTCTTATAAATGCACGATTAAACGCCAAGTCATGACGGGCTTGACTTGAGTGCTGACGTCAATGACTCAGGTGGGCCACTTACAAGCTCCAGCCTCGCTGGAAAGCCTTGTCTGCTTGCCCTGATTCGAGATTAGAGCCACTCTAGCACCGATCTCCCATGTGCGCTAATCTTGCTTGCCGGGGGTTTTTGTCGATTTGGTGTGCCAGGTTAATCGTGAGATTCAAATTCTGATCATCAATGTGTCATACGAGCTGAATCCATCTATTCCTCGGATATGCTTGGATTGTGAACATGGTGCAGCAATACCACAGAATAAGAAATAACCTCACTCCGGTATCAGCATCACTACTTGTACCGGTTATATAAGCAGTAGGATTTTAGATAAAACGGCAGCATTATTAAAATACCGCCATCCCCTTATTGATATTGTGTTGTTTAGAAGCTCAAATTACAGACGTCATATTCCACTAGCGGTTTTATTTCCGTTCCAAGTCCGCCCTCCACAGCTTTTAATATCCCGGTAGTCTGGATTTCGGCACTTGTTCCCTTGTCCCTTCTCGTTATTGTAATACTTGGCAAAGTGTATATCTGATACAGGTCGACGAAAGAACCCATATCAACACATAGTGAGATCTACCAAGTAATCTCACTGTGGATATGTACCATCCGTTGCTTGCTCAATCCACTATCACCAACCAAAACTTATCCATAGAAAACAAAAACACTATGACGTGAAATAAAGCAAAGACAATGTGTCATTCTTTTGCTTATCCAGGAGTCTGGAGTCAACAGGTACAACCCGATACGAATATTTGTTCCCCTGAAGATCTGGGGAAAGTGGCCTACCCTCACCTGATGGAAGGGATATTCAGGGTTATAATAAGCACTAAATATCTCAGAATGAAATAAGCTTGGTAGATCTATTTATATGAGAATATATCTATCAGAGCTTTTTCTATAATTTTCCCCTCCTTATTAGCTATCTAATTGATTAAAAATGTCCTTCTAAACTTTCATGACGATCCAAGACACAGGTATCGCCGCAGATATGCCAATATGCAAGGGTCTAGCCAGGCTGCGCTGCGATTAACGCCACTGGGCACATCTGGCCAATAGGCTACAAAATCACTTTGCGAACCATTTGAGGCCCTCAAAGTCGGCAGATAATGACAGATCAGACGCGACACAACGAAGGCAAGTGTGCGTCTGCTGTTGCATGCTGATTCTTGAATTGACTGGTATATTTGTTCTAGAAAACAGTTGTATGCCAAACCAAGGCCGTTCCCTACTGTCAAAGATCAAGCTACAGTCTTTGATACAAGCTGTGACTATGTCAAACCCCTCTCAAACCACTAAACTCATCCAACTGCGTCATAAGTAGATTACCATCAGGCTTTTGGTTCTTTCAGGGTCCTGTGAGCCTTGTCGCATCCGAAGCGCCAAATGATTTGCTTTGATTCGCCTTGGCTGATATGGCGTTGAACTATTGTCTCGATAGCTCCAAATTCTGCAAGTCAGTCAGTATTTGATTCGCCACTTTCAAGTCACAGCCCATTTTGCAGGTGTTAGTGGCTGCCTCGTTGATAACAAAACGGCTGAGACAATGGGTTGCCTTATCTGGCCTTGCACATAAATACGTTTAACATGCTGCTTGTTTCTTGTTAAGTTGTGTCCCGTGAAGCTTTGCCATATATCGATTGATAAGATGAATTCTTCAATGTCGCCAACATGGTGGCTTTTCTTTGCGACACTCTTCATTTATACAACACCGATACTTGCTCGATTTATAGACTATCCGCTACCAACAAAAGCCGTGGCCCGCCAGGCTGCGACAGCCGATGCTCCCGCTGTAACCGAAAGGCGCGAATTCCAGATTGAGGCGAGATCTGCTGAGAGCATTCCAACTTACACCATCACATACGCCCCGGACTCCGTATGTGGTTACCTATCTGGCATGGACGAAATACCAATCACGTGCGAGAACAAGAACACATGCCTATGGGAATTGGAATACTTCAAATTCATCGCATGCGAGCTCAAGGGCGAGACGACTGGAATTGCTCGAACGACATGTCTGGCGAAAGAAGAAGCCTTGAATACGAGTCTGTGTCGAGATAATTGCATTAGCAACACATATAATCTACTCTGGTGAGTTACTCATTGTTTCATGTGCTGGTGAACACTTACTAAGAAATCTATAGTACCAATGACACTGCACCGTTCTGCCGTACGTACGCGTATCCTTCGGGTGTATTCGACTACAGATGCGACTCAACTCCGGCTGGGAGGAACTTCAGCGTAGATTTCACCTTTGACGGACAAAAGCATCCAAAGTGGGTTCTATCCACAATTGTAGATGGAGACACCGCGATACAATCAGAAACCCCCAGTTCCACAACCGATTCCAGTTCATTCACTTCATCCAAAGGAGAGCAAGAAGCAACGACCTCGGCATCTACAGACCCAAAGGAGAATAAAGGTCTCTCTGGCGGAGCCATAGCTGGGATCTCAATTGCAGGAGTTGCTGTCGCTGCACTCGCTGTAGGTGGGTTCTTTTTGTGGCGTCGTCGTCGGCCACCGACACCGCAAGGTAGTGATGCCCAAATCGGCTTGGTTCCTCCCAGGGACAGGCAAAATCTTCAACGGCCTGTATCTCCGCCCAATCAACAGCCAGAGGGTGTTGGTGGGCTTCGAGGATAAGCTACCTAGAGTGTAAGAATCTAGCATGGGATGAGGTCTGACTGAAGAGCCACGAAAGAAGGGTATAAGACGTAATGAGGTATGGCGAGCTAGCAGGATAAACAGTACTGGCAGTTAGTGGCAGTGATGATGTGAGATTTGGACAACAGTACCCTTTCTATAGACATGTAGACTATTTACATAAATAATGATTCTTCTGCTTTATGATGCATTAACCCTCTCTTTGTATCGATGTCTTGAACAATCATCATACTTGATGCATATATCTTCGTTTATTAATTTAAGATTCGAGACTCCTTAAAAGATATGATCCTGATATGCTTCTTCTTTAGATGTCGGGGCTGCGCCCTATTCCACTGATGGTCAACGAGTTGTCTCTGGTTCTACAGACACCATAGTCAAGGCGTGTTTGGGGATTGCAACTGCACAGGCGAGTACACAGCTCTTTTTTCTGATGCCGGCATAATGGCTATCTCGACTGAGAGTTAAAGATTCGTATATACCCTCAACTTGGGCATTGCCAGAACTTGAGATGTAAAGAAAAGGATTTACTCCGTACATTCGTGGGCTATAGAGATAGAATCATATAGTTTTGAGTACTGACAGTCAGCGATTCATTCCAATGTCGAATGATGGCGAGAATTTGTCTTGCATCGCATTGACTGTGCGTTGTGAGCTGCTACCCGCAAGTGATACGGTCACAGCCATGGTGTAGTCAACAAAGGATATTGGGTCGCGCGTCATATATCGAGTAGATCTATATATGAGGGAAAGAACTCGCTAGCGGATTTTAGAAGCCAAGGTTGAGAGAACCAGTGGAGGTCCATTTGGAGTTCGATCTATAGGTCTCTCAACGGAGGGCAGTTCCTAGGGGTTGTGTCTACTCCACATCTGTGTTTGGAACACGATAGCGAGTTCTCCAGCTTGAGAGGTAAGGAAGGAAACTGTGTTTTTATCTGGGTAACATTGATCCATTTCGTCGAGATATTGAACAAGGATATTCAATCATTAACCAATGCCGGATGAGTACCAAGTTCACAAACACCGAACACAATGCCCTATCAACAAAGCGACTGTCTCCATTGGCAGGTCACTCCTTTCATACAAAGGATGGATTTCATGCACGAGAGGCTTGGGCAATTGTTTTCGCTCATCGCTATTTGTTTTGTCATAATAAATAACAAGGGGCTGTTTATGCTTAACGAGGCCCTGACGAACATGCGAGCACCGAAAAAGCCCTGCAGAGAACGTTACCGCCACTTTTACAGGAACCCGGATGTTTAGAGTCGTGATATGCATCGTGATTGGCCCACGGTGCTTTTTCTGTAAAGGCGTTGAACTTTTATGTAAATATGAGTATCAGCCCAACTCGTCGGCGGTTGACGCCATGGAAACCAACGTCAAATGACTCAAATAAAGTCTCACTACGGCACGCCCGACAAGCCAACAACAACGATAGCAGAGAAAACATTGGCAGTCTTTCTCTTATCTTGATTCTTCTGAAATCACAGACTGCTTACCCTTGAGCTTGGTTGCAATTGGATAACGAGTCGTCACATTTATGTGTGGGAAAATGGATCTAGACCGGAAACAACAGATCGGCATCCGAATTGGCTTTCTTGCCGCTCGCCGCGTGATAGCCTAAACAGCTGCCTAGGGCCGATTGCTACACACCCTGGGGATACGCAGCCAGGTTTGTCTGACATGGTTAGCTCAGGAAGAAGTTCCGTTCCAATCAAAAGCGCCCGGACCTTGTCGAATGACATCAACGATCCTGTTGGTGTGTCTCAATGATGACTTGATCCATTGGACTCTGAAGATTCTGTGTGACGCGAGATGTAACGATCAGAGAGATGAGAAGATGAGGATGGCTGGTAGGTATTTCCCCGCCATTACTTTACTTGGACATTCCGTCGCTACCCTCGCAATATTAGAAGCGTCACGTTACGCAAACTTATAAAAACACCACCCTTAACGATTATACGAGCTACGACTATGTCTACCGACACGACAAAACTCCCTGGCGACGAAATACCGACCTCGGAGCTGGGAGACTCGCATCGCCATGGCTCCAACAACGCCCTCCTCTACGGCCTCGACGGCTTGACCCTCTACGAGAAGAAATGCGTCCTGATCAACCGCGAGATCGACAACCAGGGCATGGGAAAATACCAGTGGTATATCTGGACGCTGTGCGGCTTCGGATACCTGCTCGATCTGCTGTGGGCTCAGGCCTTCGGTCTAGTGTTGGGGCCGCTGCAGCAAGAGATGGGCTTCGGAAATGACGAGACGGGGAATATTTCGACCAGTTTCAATGCTGGATTGACGGCGGGAGCTTTTGTCTGGGGTTTTCTGGCAGATATTATTGGTATGATGACTCTTGGCTCGCTTGCCGTTCAACAGGTCCTCTACCTGGAGATCCCACTCCGCTGTACACGGCATCAACTAACACTGTTTAGGTCGTCGCTGGGCTTTCAACTTGACGTGTCTCTTTTCGTCCGTCTTTGGACTTTGTCTAGGTGCATCCAACAATTACAACACCTTTCTCATCCTGACTGCCTTCGTCGGGTTTGGTGTTGGAGGAAATATCCCCATCGACACAACCATCACTCTTGAGTTTATTCCCCAGGTTAGCCAACCCCAGTCAATCATCCCCACAAGCTAAGCTAACATTTACAGAACAAACGTTTCCTCTTGGCCTGTCTCTCCGTCTTCCAACCAATTGGAGTTGTCATCTGCAGCGCCATCGCCTTCGGCTTCATCCCAGTATACGCCTGCTCACCCAACTTCTCCGAACCAGATGCACTTCAGTCGTGCAAACTTCCCAACGCCGGAGCAAACTGCTGCAGCCGTGGCGACAACATGGGATGGCGATATCTTCTCTTCACCATTGGCGCAATCACCCTGCTTGTCTTTGTCCTTCGATTTTTCGTGTTCGACTTCCACGAGACCCCAAAGTTTCTTGTCTACCGTGGTAAAGACGCCAAGGCCATCGACACCCTTCAGCACATGGCCAAGGTGAACAAGAAGCAGTGCGGACTCACCCTGGAGCTTTTTGAATCGCTCCAGTCGGATGACAGCTCTGTTGGTAGTGGCAATAGCTCTACTCCGGTTTTGGGAGCTGGAAGTAAGCAACTCAACATGCCGCGGTCTCAGAAGCTCAAGCTTGAGATGTCTCGATACAAGATGCTGTTTTCCAGTGCCAAGATGACACGGCTTACAATTCTGGTCTGGTTGACGTACATCATGGACTACTGGGGTTTTACTGTCGCTGGTAAGTCAATATTACAATGGGCAATAACAATACTAATTAGTTGTCAGGTTTCTACTTGCCAAAGATTCTCGCAGAGAAGAACGGTGCCGAAAACGTCAGCCTCACATCTACGTACGCTGCTTACATCTACACTTACGCACCCGGCATTGTAGGAGTCCTCCTCGGCGCAATGATGTACCGCGTTCCAGCTTTTGGTCGAAAGTGGACCATGGTGATTTCATCAGCGTTAATGGGCATCTCCATCATTCTTTTCTCGACAGTCGACACGCGTGCTAAGAATGAAGGACTTTTCACTATGGAGTACTTCTTCCAGTCCATGTTCAACGCTGTTCTGTATGGCTGGACCCCTGAGGCGTTCCCAGCTCCTATTCGTGGCACCGCTTGTGGAGTTGCAGGATTCTGGGGTCGATTGTTTGGTATCGTCAGTCCTTTGATTGCTCAGCATCTTTACGGCGACGGCAAGGGGCAAGGGGGCATGAACAGTGTGCTTTACTTGGCTGGCGGTGTTATGTTGGGCTGTGTGGTTACCACCGCTCTCTTGCCTAATGATATGATGGAGAGCAAGGATGAGCGATCATGAACACTGCTTGCTCATACTATGAGAGCTCAGGCTGCGGATACATGCCAAGTCTATGCTGGCTGAGCTGGTGGTGGGTTCGCTTCACCTATACGAACTTCTTATCATACATGAAACACGATACACAGACTCGATCGTAGTGTTGTTTGAGTGATAGCATGACTGCCCATCAGCTTGAATTGACACTGGCTTTGAGTAATATCTCAGTTTACGCATTTCTACACGAGGTATTATAATTATGATTCGGCCATCCACATAACTGTGATTTGTGGGACTTATCATATGTATCATCTTAATTTTCGAAGGAATATTTCGGACAAATGAATGAAACAAGATGATAAATATGATGTAAATTTCAAAGAACTCTCTTTATTGTAAGAAAGGCTCAGAGTCTAAAGTCTACAACACAGTAATACGTGCAAAGAGTTACTAATTTGTAATGTATAAAGTCTAAAAGTATGACTCACTAGTGATTTAATGATTAGATAACCTTACTCGATACCTCGGCGAGATAGATCAAGGTTAAACAGATACGTAAACACAGTTTCTTTTCAAATCTTAGGGCATTATACCATGCCCTTAAACAAGGTTTCTCTTGACAAGGACACAGTGGGCAGTATTATGCTTCGGCCTTAAACCTTCGGCACAAACGAATACAAAACACAAGCAATTTCCCCTTGACATAAGCAATGAAATGGAGATCATCGCAGAACCTACCTGACCCAGCTATTCCACATCCTTCAAAGTCCAAGCCTTTGTGTATTCGAGATAATAAGCCAACCCGGTGTGCCTTTACTTCTTAAAGCAGCTACATGCCTGAGATCAGGTAACTTCAGTATAAAGCGCACAAAATCCCTCCACTTCTTCAGCTAACACACCATAGCATACCACGATGCTATTCTCACGCGCACTCATTTCCCTGGCTGCATCCTTGGTAGTAGCCAGGCCTCACAAGCAGTCCACGGAACAACATGGTGATGTGGTCTACAACGTTTATCACCACGCAGCCACACGATCCAAGCTTTCATTCGTCAAAAACTCTGGAATCTGCGAGACAACACCCGGAGTCAACCAGTACTCCGGCTACCTATCTGTCGGCGAAGACGCGAATATGTTCTTCTGGTTCTTCGAGTCCCGAAACAACCCAAAGACGGCACCTCTTGTGAGCTGGTTCGGTGGAGGACCCGGCTCTTCATCGCAGTTCGGCATGTTTACACAACACGGACCGTGCGAGATTCTAGAAAACAGTACCGAGCCAACTCTGAGAGAGCATAGCTTGAACAGTTTTGCCAATGTGCTTTACATCGATCAGCCAATTGGTACAGGCTTCTCATATGGTGATGGTGGAGCGGTCAATTCCACCAAGGCTTGCTCGCCGTATGTCTGGAACTTCCTACAGCTGTGGTTCGGGGCTTTTCCAGAGTACAAGAACCGACAGCTCTCGGTATTCTCTGGGTCCTACGGCGGACACACGGGTACGGATATCGTCAACTATATCCTCGACAAGAACCAAGAGATTAAGACAGGGGATACCAGCGGAGATGTGATCGAAATTGTTGCTTTGGGTGTCATTAATGGCTGGTTCGACGCAAAAATACAAGAAAAGGCCAATATCGATTATGCCTTCGAGAACCCGTATAGACCTCTTATCGACCAGTCGCTCTATGAAAAGCTCATGGTGGAGTACAACACATATATTGTCCCCGGTATAGATACATGCGAGAAGACTGGAACCACTGAAGACTGCGATGCAGCTTACAGGGCTTATGTCGTCGGCATCGAGCAACCCATACAGGCATCGACACTCAGGGCTTACGATGATTTTTTCATGGCTGATATCCAAGCTGGTGGTGCTCTTCCTCCCACTGGCCATGTTAAATACTTACAGAGGGCCGATGTGCGAGATGCAGTTGGAGCGATGGTCAACTACAGAGATACTGGAAATCCAATGGCCGTACTTAGGTCAGGTGATGGTGAATACTTCAATTCTATCCTGAGCTCGAGATTATTGACCCCGAATTAGATGCAAAGTCATTCCTGCCAGAACTCTCGCGTATTGTCCAAGACGGCGTTCAAGTTCTCATCGTGGCTGGTGACTCTGATTATGTGTGTAATTGGGTCGGAAACAAGAGGGTCGCCGATGCAGTTGAGTGGTCTCAACAGATGACCTTTTCTAATCAGAAGCTTCAGCCTTACACTGTAAATGGTAAAGAAAAAGGAAGCTTCAAGTCTATGGGCAACCTGCACTTTGTGCGAGTCTTTGACGCTGGTCATAATGTGTGGTGGTATCGTGAGTAGCGATTTACCAGAATGGTACGAGTTATCAACTAACGTCATAACAGAACCGGAAACTTCGCTGCAAATCACTGCACAGCTTCTATCGAAAGATGGTATTTTCTCGACATGAGTGACTATCAGCGAGCTGCTTGATCCTCAAGCTTGCAAACTTGGGGACCTGCCTAACAGGAAAGGTTAATGCGGTGGTCACGGGAATAAAATACTATGTCAAGTTCTCAGAAGATGTCACTTGGGACTGGCTTATCAAGTTCCTGGATCTAGCTAGTGTACTGTAGCTCTTGAACCTGCACACGCGACCTAGCACCTGTTGAGCCAATAACGGCGTTCGAGGAGATCAGCGTGTAATCTCCATGTTACCGAGACAACGCCACATTAATTCACAAACTTGCTTGGGCTTTTAGAAGACTGTGCTCTTTGGACTCTAGAGTAGAAACACGTACTCTAGTATGCTCCAATTAAATTTAAGCTTGATCAATTCTTTTCCTCTAGTAACCAGATGTTTTCCAGTTCCAAATGGCAAACCCAGTCGCCACTAAGATGAGAAGACCGTTAGACGAACCACACGGTGAAGCTATTTTAGCGTTCGTTTGGAGGCGGGGTAGGGAACTCAAATTCTACTTAACAAGTGCTCCTCCATCAAACCATTCTTGTTGGGATACTTTGCTTGCATCTCGATGATTTATCCGTGGAATCGCAATGTCTAGCCATGGCGCACCGCCAACAGACCCCAAAAAGCTCGCATTGGAGGCATGGTCGCAGGGCTCCATGATTGGGGCTCTGATAATCATGATCGGCATCACACTGGTCAATATGCGCCGTGGAATTTTGCTTCACAAGCTCATTCTGATTGAGGTAGGCAAACTCTGTTCTGTTCATCAACCATCATCTCACCCTTTCTAGCTTCTCCTGGCTATGCCGAATGGCTTCTTTATCTTTTTCAGTCCACCAACCTGGGGATGGTATTTATCATCAACGGTCATCTTCTTGATCATCTCGTGGAATTTGCATAACGTCATCGCCTGGATCAAGAACAAGCCTTTCCTCTCCAAACGATTTAACGCCATCTACATTGGCACAGTTATCCTGGCTCAGCCTTATTGGATTCTCGAGATATATGCAAACTTTACATATTTTAACCCGCCTTACAAACGGTTATTCAAGACAACTCGGCCCTTAGAGGCTCTCTTTCGGTAAGGCATCATCCATTCTGTTTTTGGTCTATGTATGGTCCAGGGACCTCTATTGTGGGTATTTCTGTCTTTTATTGGGATAGCTGGATCTCTTTCTCATCTCTTTTTCAAAGGGTGCTACCAGACTCAATATTAATCATCCACTCTATACAACTTCAGCTCACTAACATGCTTACCAGGGATCCATGGTGGATATTCACAGCGCTCAACCTATTCTGGAACATCAAATATCGCTATGACTTCAAACCTCTGGAAATCATTCGAGTGTCTCCAAGATTCGGCCTCCTCCTCTTGAGCATGTTTCTGAGTATCGTCTTTATTATCGTTGATCTTTTCTCCGTTATACCCGTCATACACATTGGATATATCAATCCCTTCTGGAAATTCGCTTTCATCTTCAAATGCTTCACTGATACTATTATTCTCGACGACTTTAAGACCGCACTGGATAAACTAAGTCGGTATAAGATGCAGCAAAACTACCCTCTGCCGTTCAGCAGACCTCAGAGTCAAATACAAGGCCAGCCGCCAGGGTCCAACAGCGTTGACTTTGATCTCATTTGCCCTGTTGATAGTTCGAGGATGGTTGTTGTGGAGCATTTGGAAAGGAGAAACACTGCAGTTTCTTGTCCGCCAAAGGCAGTAAGAGCTTCAGATGCAGGACTCATTGGCAGGTTATAGACTTCATGCATATTCTTAGCCGCAGCTATTTACTAAACATTCTAATTGTCCCCAGTTTCCAGTACAGTATAATTACAAGCAATTAAGTATTATACGTGACAGACTTTGATGGCTCAAACTACATCACCAGTCGGTTATTCTTCTGCACACATACTCAGTCTTCACCAAAGGTCACACTGGTACACAGTTGTAATGTAATATATGGAATGTATTTAGTCTACTATGTAGAGAAGAGCGTACAAAGACATGAGCATCACACTTAAGGTGTAATGTGAACAGTCTTGGACATGCTGGGAACACCCTGGGGCGACATGACAAAGAGGTAGTAGTACCCAGGGAGCAGCACACCAGTGTCCTTGGGCAGCTTCACAGTGTACTGGTTACCCTTCACCGAGAAGTTGGTGAGGGGAACACGTCGCTGATCACTGTTGACAGAGTGGGTGGCGCTTCCCATACGAACAAGCGACATCTTGACCTTGCCAGAGGTGTTGGTGACCTTGAAGCTGAGCGAGCTGCCCGCTTTGACGGCCTTCTGTGCAAGGTTCTGGATGACAGGGCGGTCAGCGAGGGAGCCGTCCTTCTTGAAGAGGTAAGGAGGCGAGAAGATCTCTCCGTCGGCGTGGTCGGCTGTCTTGTCACATCCGGCAGTGGAGCCACCGATTTTGGCAACGTAGCAGAGACCGCCGCCACCAATGAAGACAGTGGCATCGGGAAGCAGGATGGAAACGGAGTGGTAGTTGCGAGGGACGGCGTGGGGAGCAAGCTGAGTCCACTTGTTGGTGGCAGGGTTGTACAGCTCAGGGATGAGAATGCCATCGGTGTTGGTGAACACCATGGCCTTGCGTTGACCTCCTGTGACAAGGACGGTTCCGTCAGGCAGGACGGCAGCATTACCGAAGCCGCGAGGGAAGGCCATGTCAGCAACACGCTTGACAGTAGCAGGCTTGTAGGCCTCTCCAAGGGTGGTGATGTGGGCGTGCTTGTTGGCGTTGCTATTGGTGTAGTCGGGGGCACCTCCAGCGGAGAGGATCTTACCAGCAACAGCATCGTACATGACAAAAATACCGCACATAGCGTTGACATCGTCTCTGCGGCCGGACTTGACAACAGAACCCTTCTGCTTGGTGCTGTACCAGTGCTGATCCTTGCTAGGGCCAGCCTGGAAGACACTGCCTCGCTTCCAGCCGAAGAGCCAGGCGTGGTTATCCTCGCGCCAGATACCCTCGCGATCCTGGGTGAGCATGGGCTTGACGTCGGCGCCAGTGAGCATGGTCCACTTGTTAGTCTTGGGGTCGTAGACCTCACCGTTCTTACCCTGGCGAAGACCAGAGTAAGCTCCACCAATGGTGAAAACTCGTCCGTCGGAGAGAATGGTGGAAGTCTGGTAACCACGGGCCATCTTCATGTTGGGGCCGCGGGTGAAAGTGTTGGACTTGGGGTTGTAGATGCTGACAGCTTCGGCATCGGAACCGCCCTGGATCAGAATACGGCCATCAGCAAGCTGGCTCATACCGGGGCAGAACATGTCGTGGTGAGTATCGGCGACCTCTCGGGTGCCAATCTTTCCACTGGGGAGATCGAGGGCTCCGAACTGGGTTCGGCCAGAGGCGCCACCGAATGCATCTTTACCCCAAGATGAGAAGAAAAGAAGCTGCTGGGACTGGGGGAATTGGGGAACAACGTAGGCAGCAACAGGAATGACAGGCAGGCGGAAGAGATCAGACCATTGACCTTGAGTGGCAGGGTTGGAGGTAGTAGGAACATGGACGACACTGAACCTCTTGCTCTGCACCCAGAAGAGGGAAGCCTGGGGCTCAACAGCCTTGATGTGGCAGATGTTGTCTTGCTTATCGAACACAGCCTTCTTGCAGGTCTTGATACCAGAGCACAGGTCAGCGCAGGCGGCGAGGGTAGTGACACCCTTGATCTGCTTGGCAGTTGGGCCAACGTAGTCAGTGTTGTGGCAAACGTTGAAGATCTTGCCGCTTCTAGAACGGTAGTCCTTGGTAGGAGCAGGGCAGCGAGAAATAAAGACTCCCTCGTCGACGTTCTTCACGCGGATGGTGTCGAAGTTCTTGTCTGCCGCCCAGTCCATGCGGGCCGCATTGTTGTTGTCCTTGACGTGGCAAATACGGCCTCGCTTATCGTAAACAGCCTTGACACATCGAGGATCCTGGTTGCAGATTTGAGCACAGGCGTTGGTGTCCCGGACCTGCTTGACGACCTTGAGGCTGCTTCCACCGTTCCTGTAGTCTGTGTTGCGGCAGATGGCGTAGTCGGTGCCGGTCTTGGAGGTCCATTGAGCTTCCTTGGAGGGGCATTCGGTCAGAGCGGCTGAAGTGAGAGGTGAAATTAAAAGGGCTGCTAGAGCCAGAAATTGAGGCTGAATCATGTTGGTTTAGATGATTGTTTTGTGGTAGCGAATGAGTGTGTTTTGATTGACTGATTGAGCGAATGACTTTAGGGCGAATTAATTAATTAATTGATGATTGATAATCTCCGACAAGAACGCAATTATAAAGAAACGAATGTCTGAAACAAATAATTGTCCAATTAGAAAAGGAAAAACGAAAGGATACCCGAGAAACGAGTGCAGAGAGGTGGTGTCCTGTCTGCCACTTGCAAACAAAACGCAGACTTGACGAGGGTTTTATGTTTTAGGCCCAACGGCTGCCTCAACTCGATTCTCGCAGGTCTAACCTCTTTTTCCCACATAAAAGTATTCTAAGTTTAGCTCCAACCATCCAAGCAGCCCAAGTTGTATGGATGGAAAAGCTATAGCTCCCAATCCACCGTTCTGCCCTGCCCTTGCAGTGGGGATTGACCAGAACCTGACACTGTCTAACCCGATTGATGCACGGTCAGGTCCACGCCAAGACGCTGCCGAGCCCTTTTCTCAGGGAATACGAAGGCTAGAATGCGACTAAGACGGCACGTACCTGCAGTGGACGGACCCAGGGGTCATTGGGAAAAAGGAGATGATGCTGTTGCTAGGCTGGAAGTGTACAAGTGTACTAGAGCATAAGAAACGAGCTGTATTAGCTCCCGCCTATGTTGCGTCGTGCATGGATATTGCACGATGGTAGCGCCAAGATCTAGCGTGGCAGATAATCGTCCGATAGCGTCCGGAGTTTAATTGCAAGTCCTTCCGTGCACTACGAAAATGCAATTTTCCGTATTTAAATTTTATTTTGTTCATCACTTGAATATTCCGTAGCTGCAGAGGAAACGGGCCTTTCCGAACTCACAAAGGTGGATTCAGTAGACGGGCTACTGGTGGTGTTTTAGCGCTGCTCTTGAAAGGGTCACGCTGTTATACCTCATCCCTGTAATAATGAGAAGTTCATGATAAGAGCAATGTTTGCGAGGGAGCGGCCAGGCTGAAGACCCTGTTTCTATCTAAAGCCCAGGGACCAATATGTCCGGCTGATAATAAACCTAATGCTCTCTTTGTTTAAAACCATGTGATATCGACTCCAGAACCATACCACCCATGGGTGCAAAGGTGCAGGGTAGTCAACAAAGCTTCAAACTCTGCACCATTAACCCAACTACCTTTGCAAGTAATTACGACAAGTGTTATATTCTGCCTACAATGTAAAGATAGCAGTGTTTCCAATATCACGGCACTACACCGTATCCGATGGGTGTCGGAGATCTGCGCTTTGAAGAAAATCATGTAAATTGCAATCAAACTTTAAAACAACTTTTTTTCGTTGCAGGAAAAACATATTGTGGAAAATTAACGCAGGATAAAGCGATGCACTTAGATTTAAACTTGGACGTGCTGTTGTTTGTTGTTTTTCGTATTTCTTCTAAATCCCATGGATTAACCAGATCGTTATCTTTGTATTGGCTCTGTTGGTTCCCAGGGTTGTATTTCCTGGTATGCCGATTGTCTTTTGGCCACTTGAGCAATACGGGAAACTCGTTATTCATAATAAATATTCCCATTTTCCCAAGACATACGGATACGAGGATAAGTCGAATCAGGGCTTCCCAAGGCATAAACTATTGTCTATACGACTTGTTGGCAATGTCGTCGTTTTGCACAGCTGACACGGTCAGGTTGGGTAGACGATACTACATAATCCCAGCAACCGCTTAGATTCATACGTACCGTAAACTCCGTGACCTGGCATCTTTTGTCGGCCCAAATGTTCTAGTATTTCCTCAACATGAGAACAAGTGTCTTGCAATCAATGGCGTGGTTTATTCACTTATGAACCACTACACATCCATACACGAAAAAAAAAGATTAAAAAAAAATAGATCTCGACAAGAGGGACGGCATCCAATACAACAGCTATAGTCACTGAAAAGGCAGCAGCCATCCCAATTGGTTAAAAATCACGGCTGATTATCTGTTGGCGCTATTGATGGACTGGACGCAGAGAGTATGCTTCGTGGTAGACGATGGCTTTGGCAAGACGCATGTCGACCATCTAGAAGAGAACATTACCCTAGAAGAACACCAGGCTGAAGGGTCTGTCGGCAATGCCACAATCCTGTCCGAAAAAAGGCCATGCTCGATTTGTTCAAGAAAAGGCCGGATCTTGTTGGTAGGTTTGAATAGCCACAAAATGACGCGTTTCATGACGCGATTAACGACGCGTTTTAGATGCCCTTGCCAATGCCATCGCTTCACGCACTTCAGAACTCTCATATCAGCACTATATGCATCCCCTGGAATGAAATGAAGAATGTTTAATAATTCTACTAGCAAATGCTTTCCTCTTTATGCAGACTTGACCTTTTTCTCTATATCAGGGCACGCGCTGATCGAGTGGAACCCCCGCCCCACCTAAATTTCGGACTAACTATTTCTCCGCTCCAAACTCCGCCCCGTGATGTGACTCCCAGTTGCTTCGCTTTTCACGAACCCTTTCCTTTCTTCGCGATGGCTTCATCTCCCCACACTCAACCACATCCTTAGTCCTTCCAAGTATCTCGTAGCTTTGGATAACTCTTCGCGATAAACCACCTACAGCTATTATTATTGGCCTTCCCTATGCGCCGCGTCGTTACCAGCCCTCAAAAGAAACGCACCCAAAAGAGTTGGTGAATCACGCTACAGACCATCTAAAATTCCGACTTGCACCCTTCAAACGAGCGCGGTCTCGCCTCCTTTGCTGGAACAATCGGGGTCTGTAGAGGGGATTTGTTGGTGCTTGCAGCTTAGTTCTGGAGCTCAACAAGTTGCCCGGCAGTGAAGCTGACTTCGTTTGGTAAAGTTCTGTTGGTCTCTTTCTGGGAGACTGTACAAGAGTCTTGGTTCATTCTTGCAGCTTAGTTCTGGAGATGACCGAGTCGCTTGGCAGCAAAGCTGATTCTTGTTTGAGGTGTTGTCGCGTGCTCATTTAGGTACGTTTGTTCTTGTTGCTAACTGTTAGGTCGCCCTCAATCGATATGACGACTTTACCGACTCTCGACATTCATAAGAGCACGCCTGCTGTTGTCACATGGCAATGGAACGATTCGACGCGTTACTTGGCCGAGCCCGATCCTCAGATCAAGCGTGTAACGTTTACTACTCGCTTCGACACGACATGTGCCTTCTTTGAGCTGAGCATACCCATCAAACTCAAGGGCATCAAAACCTCTTCATCCATCATCCTTCGAATCCCCCCTTCTTCTATCGACTCTTTCGACTTTGTATCGTCTACAACGGCCCCCGAAGTCATACATAGCAAGTTCAACTCGACTACAATTTGTCTTGACTTGCAGCTCAACCAGCATCTACAAATCCTTGTTCCAGCAGACTCTCATGAACCGTTGCATCCGATACGAGCACAGGGTGGAATAGTCCTTGATGCTGTTCGTCAGCTAGCAAATGCCACCTCATTTTCCATCTACATTGAAGCACTCGCGCTCTCGAATACGCAGTTACAATCTGTCCGTGATGTGATAAGCCAGGGTCTCGTACCGGTGTGTAATGATGATCTTGCTAGCATGTATGGAGGCTCGGGAGCCAAGATCATCAATATTCCCGTCGATCCAATGCTGTTACCGCCGCCAACTTATGATGAAACCGAGCCTCCACCCCCCAGCGCACCGATCTACGACAGGAAACGATATCGCAAGGATAGCCGAGATGAGCGCAACGAGGATGTCGCCTTAATCTGGGCCCAGTTGACAATGATGCAAAATAATGATGCACAACGGATGAAAGAATTGAAGCGGGAGAATGACGACCTCAAGTACGAACTAGCAGAGCTACGTGATAAGTTCACGACTCTTCTGGCCCGGCAAAAGAACTTGGAAGAAGAGTTCGGAGCACTAGAGACCTCAACACAACTTAGGATGGAGGACTTGGGGGACGAAATGAGTGTCAAGATGACAGAATTAAATGACGACACACAAGCGTTGAGCCTCCGAGTTGATCACATCGAAGAGGAGCACGACGAAGATGAGTTGGTGGATAAAGTGAAGGACAGAGTTCTTGACCATCTCAGAACATCTATGTCTGTGTCTATTGACTGAGGCATCGTCGTCATGTTCCGTCAAGTCGAGCACTTAATCGTGCTGGCAATTCATCTGTTCCAGGAGACGTGGGATGTCCCCGACTGCTTGCAATTAAGCACGTCGCAGGAAGAGGAATGATACGCGACTATGTCCTGTCATCAACGTCCTTTCTGTCATGTCAATCAGGGTACGCTCTGCTTTCGGACTCATGAGTGCAGGTGTAATAGGCCCAGGCACTGCCCCAATAAGTCCACGTCCTCCACCACCCAGAAGGTTCAAGACCTTGTCGCTGCAACACCCCCTGCACCACGGCATCTAGCAGACTTCGTCCCCATCATAGTGGCCCTGCTGGGCTCTGCTTAGTATCTCAACAGTCCGGATCTGCCCATCTGTGAGATCAGGCCTGGGGAAGTTGAGGCACATCAGTGGCTTGGCACAGGAGGGATATGAGGCACTGCGAGATATCACGGACTCCGCCGCAATGCTGGCGCCCGCTTTGTCCTTTCCACACTGGCCAGGCTGCCTTAGTAAGGGGCGCAGTGCAGGTTGTGAGTGTTTTAGGACCGTCTGGCTTGATCGGCACGAGCTGCCCAATCTCATCTTACCACGCTACGGCAGTGCAAGCAAGACCGTCTGGTATGGGAACCCCCACCGTAAGAGTGAAGTAGAGTCTGGGGGGCAGACTCATATGTCACTACGAGGTCAACGAATGCAAGGGGAGGCCTGTCCCGTCGAGAAGAAAAATCATTCACCCTGTGTAACCACTAGTAAAAAGCACCGCTATCTTTTGCAGTCATGTTAGCGTCGCCATCTTGCATAATAACATCATTGTTCAGACAAAGTCACATTACCATCTGATCCTATCAGTAGAACAGTTTCTTAGATCGACACTCCTGCCACCGGATGCATTACCATCACTTGTGCTATAGAACTAGTCGTCCTCAGCTGTGCGTTGGCCCGGGCTTTATTGAAAACCCGTTCCACTGGACGTCGGATTTAAGATGTGAAATGATACTTAAGTCTCTCGTATCAGCTATGATGCTGAGTTGGACATAATGACAGGCTGGTCTATGTTACCCTGACCCGGATTTAAGCTGAACAATAATCTTAAGTCCAGGACCGGGCGTTTTATCATAACAACCGATGCCGATAGGCCTAGGTATTAAAGTCCTAAGATCTGTATTTGTAGTTACTGTGATCAGGCGTGGAGTTTCAGATGCCGACAATTGACGTTTACCTGTATTTCTACACTCTCTGTTGATCAAATCATGACTTCAACAACCACTACCCAGAATCGATCAGCAGTGCTGCCTCATGTCAAAGCTCACCCAATGATCATCACCACCTCACCTGTCTCGAACCCCACAGACAGTGAGGTACTCATTCGGGTACGAGCTGTTGCAATCAACCCTGCCGACTACGCCGTCCAGAAACTCGGCATTGTCGTTAAGCACGAGTACTATCCTTACGTCGGCGGTATTGATGTATCAGGAGACATCGTTTCTGTTGGCCCTTCCAACGCAAGGTTCAAGCCTGGGGACCGTGTGACAGCCCATGCATCAGCGTGGCAGACGGGGGAGGCCAAGTACGGTGCCTTTCAAGAATACTCCATCGTCGATGAGCCTATGGTGGCCAAGATCCCGGATCGTGTCTCGTACAATGAAGCAGCTGTTCTTCCATTGGGGCTCACAACATCGGCAGCTATGCTGTTCAGCCCTGAGTTGATGGGGCTCGATTTGCCCAAAGCTGGTATCAAGACGAACTCGACCAAGAAACTTGTCTTGGTCTGGGGCGGCAGCTCTAGTGTTGGTTCGAATGCTATTCAGACATTGAAGGCAGCTGGGTACATTGTTGCAGTCACGGCCAGCGAGAGAAACCACGGCATGTTAGGAGAGATGAGCGTTGACTATGCTTTTGACTATAACAAAGATGGTGTTGAAGACGAGATTATGGAAACGTTGAGTGGAGTAGGAGAGCTGGCAGGAGTCTACTGCGCTATCTACTCAGAATCTGCCATCCAGGCCTGCGCACGTATTGCAGACAAGCTGGGGGGCAAGAAACAAGTGGGAACTGTCATGCCGCCGGGCCTGCCTATTCCCGGAGGTTTATCAGACGGCGTGGAAATTCTCATCAACGATCGTATTCATTTTGGATCTACAGAGACTGGGAAAGTGCTGTGGACTGAGTGGTTATCTGGCGCTTTGGAGGACGGAAGTATGAAGTGTATGCCTCACCCAGAGGTTATTGGAAAGGGACTGGAGAGAATCCAAGATGCTGTCGATGCAATTGGTAAAGGCGTGAGTGGAAAGAAATTAGTCGTGGAGCTTTGAAGCTATCACTCGCGTCTTATGTAACATGGTTGGTGAATAGGGTGAGTACGCACGTTGAGGCTCGGGAGTCTTTTACACATGCTTTAAATAAATTGATGCCACAATAAGGAGCAAATTACATGAGTCTGGTCTTTCATTTATCCCAACTGAAAATAAAATGACATATTGTTTATCAAACTTCTCGATGTTTGTTCTACATGTAGATAATGAACAATACCGGTGGCAAAGTGTGACTTTCGTTCAGGAATTAAAGGGTTTTGCAACCGGGTTCTACTGGCTTGGTTCTGGGTATTGAGGATACGCCTTGAATGTGCCAAAGCCTGTGCCGAGCACCCCGGCTACTATGAGGCTGATTGGACGGAACCCGGCGACTGCTTTGGATGGTCTGACGTGAAGAACGAAGATGGCACATCTTACATTTTATCACCAGATGCCTGGTGTGATTCTTTGATCCCACAAAGCCGAGGCCATGCTAGCATTGCCGTTACGCCTCGAGATGACTGGCAGAGGGTTCGCATGTCTACGCAATCTACCCTACTGGTTAGGTAGATAGTATGGAAAGGGCCAAGCCTCAGAGTAGCACGAGATATTGGACAAGAGGTTTATATTATCATTAGCATTGATTTAGCGCAATGCTCAAAGGACATGGTCACTGGTTCTCCAATCCCGTAAGAAATCAATCACTCTCCTCTTCGCAATGCTTAGACTTTCGTGAGTCTATGTTAAAGCAATTGAAAGAGCCATCCCCTTCAAGGAAAGACGAAGGTTTTGCCCTTAATCTCGCAAGACCGTGCGATTAAGTGTCACCTACACAACTTCATAGCCTCAATCACGAACGCAGTTTGTGGAGAAGTGCGGATTAGCGTGATTTATAGATTTGAGTAAAGATCCGCGGATGTTCCCACATAACGCCCATACAGTTTGCGGGGATAAAACGAGGTTCGGGGCGGATATATATCCGAGAAACTCAACCGAGATCACGGAAATAAGTATAGAATTATAGTAAATGCGTTTATTCCTTGATCAGTTGCCTCCGTATTGCCGACACCACTTGCCGGTCTCTTCCCCAGATTCAACCTAGTTCTTAGTATCCTCTATTGTAGTAGATCGTTGCGGGGAAGCGGGTACAATGCTGGAATATAGCTAGGTAGTTGGTTAGTCCTCGAGTGTCGCTATCATAAAGTAGATCCGAAAACTTCTGCGGTAATAATGCGGTGTATATTTAAATCCTGCCTACTTAACGCCCTTACTTACAACTCGTCTTGTGTCTACGACTTCAAAGCCCTCCGACTACTCTAGGGGTCTGCCATCATGGCTCCAGCTTGGGCATCAACTGTCATCTCATTCTTGGCACTTATGCCGTTCATCTGTGAAGCCTCCCCCAGTTCCAAGTTTGTCAAGGATTGTGAAAGCCTTGGAAAGACAGCGCACCTCCCAAATGCCACAGTTCACGCCTCCGAGTTTGTCGAGGCCGGCACGAACTTGACTTTCCCACTCTACGATGCGACTTGCAAATTGACATCTCAAGTTGTCAAATCCGACATATGCCGTCTCTCGTTTGACGTCGCCACCAGCAGCAACAGCAGTGTACGATTCGAGGCTTGGCTACCCGTGGAGTGGAGCGGGCGCTTCCTAGGTGTTGGCAATGGAGGCCTGGGTGGTTGTTTCAAATACGATGATCTCAACTACGGGACATCTTACGGATTCGCCACCATCGGCACCAACAATGGCCATGACGGAAACCAAGGGAAACCTTTTTATCAACACCCTGGGACAGTTGAAGACTACGCGTATCGTTCAGTCCATCTAGAAGCAGTGCTCGGCAAGCAGATCGTCAAGGCTTTCTATGGCTCTAGTCACAAGAAGTCCTACTACCTAGGCTGTTCAACCGGTGGACGACAAGGCTTCAAGGAGGCTCAGGATTTCCCTGAAGACTTTGATGGCATTGTAGCCGGTGCACCTGCGTTCGATATGCTGGCACTATTCTACTGGAGTGGCATACTAGGCAGAGCACTCGGGAAGCCGGGCTCTGCAACCTATCTGACTGCCGCTGATTGGAGTATCATATATGATGATGTACTTGAGCAGTGCGACGAGCTTGATGGTGTGAAAGATGGCATCATTGACGATCCTGATCTCTGCCAATACCGCCCCGAAGCCTCAATCTGTGGAACTAGCCAAAAGTCTGGTTGCCTTACAGGGCCAAAAGCTGAGACTGCCAGGACTATCTTCACACCCGTGTATGGCCCTAACGGTCAGTTCGTCTATCCAAGACTACAGCCAGGAGCAAATGCAACTGATCGCTTTACGTCTCTTGAGCAACCCTTCGGCTATCTACTTGACTGGATGCGCTACGTTGTCAAAAGCGATCCTTTGTGGGACCCATGGACCTTTACCGCAGATGACTGGCCAGAGTTATCAGCAAAGGATGATTACGGTGTCGCAACATGGAATGGAAACTTGACTGGTGCCCGAGATCGAGGAACAAAGATTCTACATTATCACGGACTACAGGATCCGCTCATCACCAGTGATAATTCGGCCCGTTATTACAACTATGTGAGCCGAACCATGGGGCTGTCTTCAAAGGAGATGGATGGCTTCTATCGCTATTTCCGTATCTCTGGTCTGGGGCATTGTCGAGGTGGAACAGGTGCCAACATGATTGGAGGGAACGCTGATAGCCTTGGTCCTTACGAGCCAGAAAGTAATGTTTTGGCGGCTATTGTGGATTGGGTTGAGAATGGTAAGGCTCCGACGGTTATTAAAGGAACGCAGTATGCCTCGCCTGGTTCCAAAAAGGTTGTTGCGGAAAAGGACCATTGTCGATATCCTCGACGAAATGCATATGTCAAGGGTAATCCTTCATTGCACAGTAGCTGGCAGTGCAAGTAGACAGCCAGCTATGTACTAGACATATATATTGCAATCAATACAATAGTGCAGCAGCTTAATTTATTTCTATTCGCAACGTCAGCGCCAGATAAATATCATTACACATGTACCAGTGAAAGGCTCTGCGACCAGTACGTCCCTTGTTGATCAAATTGATAGTATGCAATTGACTGCAGTTTCCATCTAAGATATTGGGATTTTTCATGCCGTAGATAAGTTCCCAGTCAAACAGAGTGGCGAATTGGAATTACGAGTCGTGCAGAAGTGAGTGTTCGGCGAGTCGGCTGTTAATAGACGAGTTCGATCGTTCTATGACGAACAGTGCGAATGATTCCAACAGTTTGGTTTTTATACAAAGAATGTGAATAAATATGAATGAACGCGGTATATGGAAAAAAGAGCAATCAATATGGAGCTAAACTAGCTCATGTCCAAGGGGCGAGAATTGTCAGTTCGGCGATCACAAGTTAGCAACACAAAACAAAATACAATGAACAGACAAGTAACAGCCAGTCTCTCACTAGCTCTTTCAAAACTATAGAACATCAAATCGAACAAGCTGATACTATACAAAATATGATGAAATGAAGGGGTATAAATCCTGTTGTTTTTTCCTCCCAGTCCAACTTTCTTCTCCATCACCAAACAACCTTTCAACACCAGCATTGCATTCTAGCTCAGTCACACCAATACTCGCAACAACAAGCAACAAACAACGCCTCTATCAAACAACCTTTAAGTCCTTCAAAATGTCTGGAGTTTCCTTCGCCTTTCTCCAATGTGTTGACTGCGGTCTCATTGTTGATATATCTGAGAGCTTCGATGGCAACTCGCTGGCAGACAGGGATTATGCTATTGAATGTATAAACTATCGACCTTTCACCTGTCTTCAGTGTTGGAGGCGTCGCCACGCTATGCGGAATCATCGTGGTCAACAGCCCCAGCAGCAGCAGCCCCAGCAGCAGCCCCAGCAGCAGCCTCCACCGTACCGGCAGTACCAGGGCCAGAACCAAGGCCAGAACCAAGGCCAGGACGACAAGCACAGCAAACATTCTGGTCGTTAATTGGCAACAATGGCCCCTCTTGATGTGATCAACTCCATCTTAAGATTCCCGGGCAGAGTCCAACTTTCGACGACTGAGTGAAAACATGGAAAACGGCAAAAGTTAAAAAGAAAAGAAGGTGTACGATTAGTGAGATACCAACAGCGGTAGGGCTAGATAGGGCAAAGGGCAAAGGCACGGAGTTTTGTTTTGGATTGTGAAACTAACAACTGGAAGGAGTCTAGGGCAAAATTGAGAAATTAGATTGGTTACTGAATTTGACATTCTTTGGATACCTTTGAACTGTACGGCCCAGTGCGAATGATGTGGTAGGTTCGTGTAAGCCGTCTTGAACTATGATGTTATATTATCTTAGCCAGTGAAGCTAGGCCCCTTTGCCGGTGAAAAGATCTGTCAGATTGAAGACTGAAAAATGTGCAGCCTTCATATAATCTTCTGCCATCATTGATGCTTGGAATGCTGTCATTTGCGAAAATTCGTTATATAAACCAATCAACGGAATCATGTTCACAGTGTGACAGAAGCTGAGTTCTATGACATTTCATTAGGCTAACTAAGTTCCATTGATCAAGTCTTCAAAACCTCTAGTCTCCTAGTATGAGTGCTTGTCTGCCATGACACCTAGCAGTTCTCCTGGCAAACTCGCGAAGCGGCGGCAAAGCACGATGCTTGTCCAGCGCCGATGTGACATGTGCGTCGTCGACCAGCAGCACAAGCGTTGTAGTTGGCGTAGCCGAGGCAGTTGCCACGAGCCTCGAGGTTCTGCACATCGGCGGCCTCAGCGATGGGAGTGGCGGAGGCGAAGGTGGTCAAGGCCATGACGGCGACGAAGAGCTTCTGTAGTATGTGTTAGAGTGACTCGATGCGCCAGATATAGAGTGAAGTACATACAGTAGGAGAGTACATGTCGAAGGTGTTTTGAGTGAGTTGTTGTGACTGATTGATAAAAGACAGGCTATACTCGCTATTTATACTTGTAGAGCCCAGCCAGGTACATTCATTCCTGTCACTATAGACGTCATGCCAAGACACACAAAAAGAGCTCAGCTGCATAGCTCCTCAATCATCGCCAGGTCAAGGATCGACTCAAATCCACAAGGATCACCGAGCTCGGAACTCGATGCAACAGCTCATCTTACCAACATTTTTAGCTCGTCATGAAGCAATACTACTGGATACATCACGAGAAGACCCCTGGTATAGCGCCCGATGATCCGGTCGTACCCGTCTAGATGTGGATACATGACCACTGATTATCCGATTGATTAGATAAAAACTGATCAAGAGGATCATCAATGTCCACTCACAAGCGATTATCTGTCTGCAGCATCAGTCCGCAATATGGGGCGCATGAGATTCTTCTCCACATAGTACGAAAAACGAACCATTTCTGATCCTTCGTGCCTTTTTGTTTGCCGTCTAGCCGGCAACTCCCTCTTCCGTACGGTTTACATTACACTAACGATACTGCTCTACGTGTCAGAGCGTAGCTTACTCCATCTTTACGCATTCGATCTATACCGAGGCAAAATCCATCACTTAGTACAGTGAGAAAGCGGGTTGGAGGCGTTTTCCCAACAGGGCAGGTCGTCTGATTAGCAGAGAATCTGTCTCGGGTGTAGTACCAGTAATGCCTTTGTTAACCGTGATAATTTTAAGAGGTGCGCATGTATGAACAGGCCTCTCCCAGGTACTAGAAGGCTTAAGAAACAGACTGCAATAGCTCTTGTATCTAGTAATCCCCTACAATCCACTCTCTATGAGAGTTCGTTGGAATGATGTAACATTCTCACTCTTGGTAGTCTTTCTTCACCAGCTCGAATACTACTATGGTATTCTGTTTCTGACCACTAACCGAGTGGGTGTTATAGATGAGGCTTTCAAGTCACGAGTTCACGTATCCTTGGCCTATCCCACTATCAAAGCACAGGAAACCAAGGAAATATGTGAAAGGATTCTGAACCGCATCGAAAAAGAGAATGAGACTGCAGCTATCAAGAGAAAATTCGATAGCAACGCTCTTCTCGAATTCGCCAGCCAGCATTACGAAACACATAAGAAAACGGACACATCTTGGAACGGGCGTCAGATCGGCAACGCCTTCCAGCTAGCCATAGCCCTCGGTCATCACGACCGAGAAAGAAACATGGCACAGGATCAAGCAGCGAAGGAAGAGGACATGGCGAATCGTGAAAAGAAGTGACAATCAATCAGGTTGACGATAGACAACTTCCGCAACATTGCGAAGACGGCAAGAGATTTTGAGGATTACCTGAGCGCTACCAGGAAGAGCATGAGGTGAATGATGAGGGAGACGAGATTGAGTATTTTGAGGACTTTTCGTCTGATGACGACTAACTACTCCCTCGGTTTCATGTTATAGTTACGAAAGTGTATATCTGTATAAATAGAAAGATACTACCAGAAACCCCTCTAACGTGGTGGCATAGCTCCAGTTGTGTTTGAAATCAGGCCTTCCCACTTTCCGACTGTAGTAAGGTACTTGACGGTAGAAAATTCCAAATCATTGCCATGTCCAGCAATAAGGGTAGTCCGTAAGATTCGTTCTGAAGATGCTGCAGGTTAGATAGCATTTTGCGAATATGACGAAATACATCCCTTGGCATAGGCTGACATACGTAATCAGAGCTCGCCTTGGCAAAGAGCTCAGCCTTGTCACCAGGAAATGCCAGCTTACGCGGCTGAATCAATCTCAATTGTACGTAAATTCACTCACCTTTACTCATATCTGAACCCACACAAGCCATTTCAATGGCATCTAGGACAAACACCGGATGCATTACATGCAGGTACGTAGCTGCAAAGGCTATGTTTTCCGACCGTCTATACCACATGGTTCCCGCCCATGAGAGAGTGAGGGATTCTGACCCGTGGTGACAGAATCCGCCGAATAAAATGCGACGAAGCAAAACCCCAATGCAACAAATGCCTTAGGTCGAAGAGAGTCTGTGATGGCTACCTGAACAACCAAGCAAATATGTCGCGTCGGCAACTCGCCGAGACTGTGCGTAGTCTTGATGTTGTTGGTCCGGTGTCGCGTGCTCTGGCACAGAGTCCCTCGTCCAGCAATCCTGTATCAAAACCGGCCACGCCTGATGACTCAATGTTCTTCGACCTATTCCGCCATGCCACAGTTGCCAGCACGTGTGGTGTCTTCCCGTCTTCGTTCTGGTCCGAGACTGTTATGCAACTGGCCCATATTGAACCAGCAATCTGGCACGCGACTCTCGCTATTGGGGCACTGCACAGAAAGACAGAAATACTGGAAAGGGAATCTATGGGTCCTGGTGAGCAATCTTTGGTACGCCGTGCCGAGACTCACTATGGCAAGGCCTTGGGTCTCGCCCGAGACTTGACTGATGAGCCAAAGGTTGCTGCCTTGGCTACCGTACTCGTCTCTGCGGCTTGTTTACTGGGGAGGTGGCCTGAGATGCAAAAGCACCTCATGGCTGGTCTGAAGATCGTTTCGTCAAAGCAGGATCCCGCACCAAACCTCCGAGTTGTTGAGTCAACACTCATGAAACTAGACCTCCAGGCAATGACATTCAGTGAATCCAGTTCACCGTATCCGTACGAGACGACAGCCATCGCCTTCCCTGTAGCCAAGTTTCTTGCACTGCCACTTATTCAAGGTGTGTCGTATGAAGAACTCAGCGCAGAGATATTTGGTCTGTTCAGAACTTACATGATCCTGGACGATGACTATCTCCAGGGAAGTGTGGCTTATGGTCCTTGGCTCACAACGCAAAACTCTTTCCTACGCCGTTTGAGCCATTGGGAAGACAGAATGGCGTTTTTCGAAAGTACACACCCTCTAAGACCTAGTGACGAAACCACTAGACTCTGTATCCGTCTATGGCATGTCACAGCCAGAATACTTATCAAGGCAACGCCGATAGGAGGCGAGACACGGTTCGATTCACTCCTTGGTCACTTTGAATACGGTATCAAGATAGCCTCAGCAGCAAGCAAAAGTATGCGTGGCAGTCGGTTGTCTTCGCTGAGTCTTGAACCAGGGCTCGTGGCTCCTCTCTGGTCAATGATCCATCGATGTCGGCATCGCGCGCTTCGACATGCTGGTCTAGCCATCCTCGCAAATGCGAGTCGGACTGAAGCCATGTGGAGTAGTCGAATGACAGCTCCTACTATAAAGGCAGTTGTGGATGTGGAGGAGGAAAACCTAAGCCCCGTAGAGTTGAACGACTACGTTTCGACTATACTCAGTAGTCCTGCCTTGGAACTTCCATGGACTATCTGGTCAAAGCCTGATTTGCACATTCCGACTACGTTGACCTGGGACGATATGCCCGTTATTCCTGAGGAGCATCGGGTGAAGGATATACTTGGTCTGATTGGCGTGAATCAGTCACGCGTCGATATTCGACTGTTGATGTCTACAGACCCTAGCGTGAGTTCAGTCAAGCCAAGTCCGGTGAGAGAGGTGGTGGTGGAGTTTTGAAGCTCTATGATATGTGGTTGTTGCATAGCGTGGTGCTGCCGACTAGCCACACCGTCCTTGATACGTCCTGTGCAAAGTGGAAACATCGGAGGTAGAGTTATCAGTGACTGGACTATATCAACTATATGTACTCTATCTACAACTCAAGTCCCAGCTTTTATTCCATGTTCGTCAACTTAGTCTCACGTCTCAAACCTCCAAAAGCACAACCACGCCACCTACAAAAGTCACAGCAAGGCCCAAGCTGGAACTCAGGCCCATAGCAACGTTTGCATTCACATCACCATCCTTCCCATTTTTGCTTTCCTCGGTGTCACTGCCATTCTTCCCCTTGCCTTCTTCCCCGCCCTTCACTCCCTTTGGCGAAGTGACGACCCAGTCCTTAGTCTCTGCCGTTCCATTAACCAAAGCCGTCTTTTGCTCTTCCGTGCAGGTACCGGCTGGCTGTAAAACGTAGCAAACATTCTCGGTAGATGCAGGCAGCTTGTTCCTAACATCTCGCACATCAAGCTTTCCTTTTGTCTGGTAGTTGCCCGTCTTTGTGAGCTCGACTTTGCCTGTTGCCACGTCATTTCGAAACATGGCACGCTCAAAGATTTTGGAAACAGTCTCAGGCTGGTACCCACCAGCGCTGTGGCCAGCTTGAAAGACGCGGGAGAAAGAAAGCCCGGCGTGCTCACGGACGAGACCGCCCTTGTAGGACGAGTTGGTAATGATATCAGCGTAGCCAGCACTGGCGAATGCTTTGGCGTCGTTGAAAGGGATATGTAGGGATGCATTCTCAGCAGAAAACCCTAGAGAAGAAGGACGCTCATGTTAGATACCCGTATCTGCACACATTGGCACCCTGAGCTTCGAAGTTACTCACAGTTGCAGCGATAGTCACGGTCGCCATACACCATAGCTACGTTGAGTCCACTATCCAGAATCTTGCCCAAGTGCGACAGGTCGTAACGAGCCGGATCGCCTGTTCCTTCGAAGAATGCACCGGGGAATTTATCATTCCCTCTTGTATAGTTCAGAGGCACGCCGAGCTCTTCTTGTACCCATTCCTGGTTGAAAAAGGCTGCCTCGTACTCGTCAGGAGATGACCCGGGTTTCTCGACCGAGATGTCAAACGGGTAGTACTGGGACAAACTGCATTAGTATCACATGCTATTACACTGTTGCTCGATGTATACAGGTAATGTCAGCTGAGATAGTAACCTACAAGTGTAGCATTGTCCACACTCTCGAAAGCGATGCTCAGACACTTGATTGAGGCTGCTGCACAAGCCTTGTTGACGACAGGATCGTTGCCTTTCATTTCTGGGTCTCCTCGGGCTTGGGCAGCTCTGCATGAATGGAGAAGAGTAAAGCAGCCCTCCTTAGAATCCGCTATCGAGGTCAGGAGGCTTTTGTATGTCTTTTCGTCGATCATAGGGTGGTCGTAAGTGTTGTTCATGGCGTAGTCCAGCCAGCCCAAAACCATGGGTTCGATATCTGTCATACCATTGATTATACCCACGGTCTTCATGTCGAGTTCGGTTGCTTCTTTGATTTCGTGCTTTCCATTCTTGATAAGCTTGTTCTGTTGGAGGAAATAGGTAGTAAACATTGTGGTGTAAAAGCCGGCATACTATCAACAAAGTCAGTGAAATTAGAACTGGCGAGTTCTGATCCTGTAATCCATCACTTACCGACACTCCCCATATGGATATCTCTTTATTCTTCGTGCGGTACCCAGGAAACTCGTTAAACCAAACCTGGGAAAACCTCCAGATTGTACTGGCAGCCGCCCTTGTGCCATTGATAGTAGTGGATGGATCAGTCACATGCATCGTGGCTGGTATCTTGGAAAGACCGATCTCCTTGAGGTCATCAACATCGGTGATAGACTCCATGGTCCTATTGTTCTTGAAGGCAGGTTCGAATGTGTTCGTCATGGTATCAAGTGTTCCGTTGGCTAAGGTCGTGTACGAGAAGCCCACTCCCGAAGGGTTATCGATGTAGAGCATGTTGACATTATTGTTCCACGAGTGCTCGTTCAGTGTGGTCGAGTTCGAGTCGGGATTAAAAAAGCAAGGGAAGACTGACGATCCATCGAATCCACTGTACCCAGGTCCACCGCCAAAGTACATCGCGGTCGGAGCGTTCTGTGGTTCGTTTCGAGCCGCTTCATACATGGATCTCGTCATCAGCATAACCAAGACAGAGGACTTTGTGTGGATAAGTTCTCGTCACTTACGAAAATACCAGAAGAAATAATTCACGCTGCCATTCTCGGGCAGCCCTTTAGCGCCACCAGCATCAGGCACAAAGGAACTTGGGAGATGCACGTATCCAGAGTATGAGTTAACACCCTTTGTCGTTTCACAAACATTCTTGACTGTCTTGTACGAGATGCTTGCTCCTTTGAACTTCTTGGATAGCACAGTTTCGATGTTTTTGGGTGAGGATACGAAAGATTGGGCAAATGCTGTAAGCCCCGTGGTAAGAAGCAACAGGGCAGAAGAAACTTTCATGTTTGTAACTGCCCACAGTATGCTGACTTATCAGAAGAAGACAGCTTAAGATTGCAAAACTTGTGAATATTGAAGCCTGATTGATGGTGGAATGGTGGAAAAAAGCAGAGAAAACGCTGGACTTTTAAGCGTATTTATATCTCAATGGGCAGTGTATGAGTTGTACTACGATTGATAATTATTAACTCTGGTACGTGATACCTAGCCCTGTTATATTCCGGAACATGCACAATCTCATTCAGATTTTAATTCTGACTTCAGGTCCCATGGT
Organism: Fusarium tricinctum; assembly: GCA_020744515.1. Classification (NCBI taxonomy): domain Eukaryota; kingdom Fungi; phylum Ascomycota; class Sordariomycetes; order Hypocreales; family Nectriaceae; genus Fusarium; species Fusarium tricinctum. The sequence goes on from JAGPXF010000001.1 coordinate 4,022,695, forward strand.
TTCATTGGGTATAAAGTTAACGTAGAAGGCTATACAGTCATGGGGTTATGCGGGCTATAGTAAGACACGTCCATGATAAGTTTAGCTCTGGCGAAGAATCCAATCAACTCGTGCATGTGGATCTACAGCCACAAGGCAACTTGGCAGGCTTGGACGCGCATTGTTTATGGGGAAGCCAATGCTGGCATTCTAATGACGAAAGGTTCTGGCGAACGAGCCAATCGCGATCCAGTGAACTCTTCGGTTGTTACCTAGCCGCTGCGAGGCGTCATAAATGAAATGACGTGGCTGAGTTAAATGCCATGAAATAAGACACCAAGCCGTGATTACGTTTCATCTCTTTATTCAGCCGTGGTTACGGGACAGGTTGATATATTGACTTTGCCAGGTGTAATCGCAAGTACAAGCTTGTTAACTATATCAATCACAACTAAAATCACATTATTTTGGCAAACTATATTTCGAAGATCTCCCCCTTACCGCAGTAAAACTCAAAATCGTGCACCCTCGTGCTGCTGTTCAAGTGGAAAGCAACGGAAACACGGGAAGACCAAATACAATGAGAACATCGGAACTATGAGGCACAATATCTTTAAACGACCGCACTTACACCACATCCACCGAAGCTCAGGTGCTCAGGACAGAATTTTGAACCCTTCATTCACCGCTTCAGGTAGGCAGCGAAGAGGAAATACCTCTGTCTAGGCGAGGATTGCTGCTCTACGAAATGAAATATTAGCTGCAAGGTAGTGGTAGGCCTTGATAATAAGAACTCTAGTAAGGGATCAAGGAAGCTGAATGTCTGTTTATGATTATCTGGGCGATTGCCGAGCATGACCGAGAAAGAGACCATGCTCGTCACCCCAGGATTGGTGGTACAAGGTAGCTCAGCGTGCGCCTTACCAGTTTGGTATACTTGCATGATGTTTGGAGACCCCTCGTGGTACTAAACATACAAAGTCCATCCGCGAAGCCGGTACGACTATGAAAGAGTTCCTCCGTGTCGGGAATACTAGCAGCTCCTTTATTCAGTCGGCCGCTTTTGCAAAAGGAACGGACAAATGCTTGTCTGTAACCCCCGTCATCTCATAAATTTGACGGTAGTTGTACAGCTTCAGGTCTGACATCTGGACCGAATTGGGTAATCCAACACTGCCATAGGTATAGGCAGGCTGTAAGCTTATGTCATAGGGCGGAGACTCAGGTCATCAACCTGTCTACACTCATTTTGGGAGCATATTTGTTTTATTCAGTTGATAGATAAGTATTCTTCCAACTCCGTTTCTACGGCTATTACTATTTCTCGAAACCTCAAGACTATACAATTCTTCCAGAAGATAAACATCATGCTGGCCTTTCGTCCAACATGCTATCTATTGCTTATGTTAGCTGATATCGTCCTGGCTACTCTAACATCCCCTGACCTCCCAGTTGTCGATCTTGGTTATGTGGGTTTTAAATCAACAGCGCTTTCTGTCATTGACTAATCAGAACCAGGAACTCCATCGCGCATCATCATTTAATGAAACTACTGGTATATACAAGTTCTCAAATATTCGATATGCCCAGGCTCCGATTGGCAATCTACGGTTCCGTGCCCCCGTAACTCCTCTAGTCCAGCTCGATAAGATCCAGACTGGAGCTGAGGTAAGAGCTTGTCCCCAGGGAATCCCTTTGTGGCAGTTAAGGGCATCTAAACCCATTGGAATTTACTCAAATGGTAAAGATTTCAGTCTCGAGTCATGGGAGGACGACATCAAGAACTATACAGCTTCTGTTGGGAACCCTCCTCCAACCACCGAAGACTGTCTATTCCTTGACGTGCATGTTCCTCGGAAGGTGTTCAATGCCAATAGGCAGCGGAAAAAGGGTCACGGTGCCCCAGTATTGGTCTGGGTAAGCGGTGCATGTGCTACTTTTAGAGAACCTAGCTAATATCCGTGAACCAGATACACGGTGGTGGTTATGTCTTGAGCTCAAAGGATGGGTGGCCCAATCCTGGCTTTGAACCTAGCGGTCTTTTGCAGCATGCGAAGAATTTCGAAAAGGACGGCATTGTCTTTGTTGGACTAAACTACCGCCTAGGAGCACTTGGCTTTCTCCCTGGCCCCGAGGTTGAGAAAGACGGAGACCTCAATGTCGGCCTTCTTGATCAGCGTTTTGCCCTCAAGTGGGTTCAAGATAACATACATTTGTTCGGTGGTTCGCGTCATAAAGTTACCGTCATGGGCGAGTCCGCGGGCGGAGGCTCTATCTTGCTTCACTTACTCAACACAGGCCACCAGGATAACAAAACGCCCTTTGCGCAGGCCATTGTTCAGTCGCCCGCCTTTATACCAACCTTTCAGCCCCACGATACTGCTTATCCTGGATTCCTTGAAGCTCTTAACGTGACGAGCCTTGCAGAAGCCCGCCATGCCAGCTCTGAAGCGGTTATTGCAGCAAATACTCGCCAGATAGGAGCTGCGCCTGCGACTACATACATATTCGGGCCAGTGCTGGACAGTAGGCTGGTACCAGACCAACCCTATGCTTTGTTCAAGACTGGACACTATGACAAGTCAGTCAAGTTGTTGTCATCTCACACTGCTTTCGAAGGAGGGTTCTTCTTTGACATCGATCACATGGAGGATGCGGACTTTCTTCCATGGATTGCACGATCTATCCCTGGTCTTTCTAAACCACAACAGGAATATCTAGCCAATGAACTATACCCACCTCAATTTGACGGTCGATTGGGTTACACGGATCAAGGATCTCGCCAGATGGCCTTGTGGGGAGAAGCAGTAATCGACTGTAACTTTCTGGGCATTAACGAGGTGATGAGAGGCCAAAGCTATGCGTGTAGGTCAGTCAACCCAGATATTTCAAGCCTAGACTAACTCAGCAGTAGATACTTTCAATGTCACTCCCGGGTTACACACCCAAGATCTCAAATACATCTTCAACGATCCCAAAGGCCCCGCCTACAAACCCTTCGCACAGGATATACTACAGGCTGCGCTAACTAGTTTTGTTGTCAATGGTGTTCCGGAGATTCCAGCCAGACAACATCGCAAGTTTCCCCGCTGGGATATTGACCAGAAGCTTGTTAGCATTAACGGAGATGATGCCAGGGTCACTTTGAACACTGTCAACGAAACCCGGTGTGCTTGGTGGCAATCACTTCGATGATAGAATGCTTGTTCAACAAGTCTGTTAGATGCCCTCTTGTACAGAATTGTGAGAAATGTGAACGGGAATATGGCAGACAACTTTGAATGGAGTTTGAATACTCACTTAAACCTTTGCCGCTTGTTAGTAGGGGAATACCTCTGAGGAATGATATGATATTTAATCGTTCCATAAATTTACAGCGGGGCGTGAGAATTTAGCTTCTATCGTCGAAGACAGTGACCAAGAATGGATAATCTATGCTCCTTTATTTGTCAGCTATACATCCACTCTCTCGATGCGAAGTGTATATAAATTCCGCCAACCTATTTCTAGGGACGAACCTCTCTTCTCTACAACTAAATAAGTACTCATCGTCAACAGCATGGCTTCCGATACCGATTCCATTCGCAATACCATCGCTTACTACTCCATTGCGTGCGATGACAAAGACTGGGCTTTGTTAGATCTTGTCTTCACCTCGGATTGCATTGTCCAGTATCCAGAGCCTCTTGGGCCTATTAATGGGTTACAAGCATTGAAAGAGACCCTCAAAAAGACTATCAGCCACCTATCAACCCAACATGCGTTGTCAACTCAAGTGATAAGACCGCAGTTGCAACTACCTATATCACCGCATCGCATTACTTGGATGAACGCTCGTTTGTTTCAATGGGAAAACTAGAAGACGAGCTGATCAAGGTTGAGGAGGAAGATGAAGGTTTTGGGTGGCGAATTAAGGCAAGGACTGTTAAGATTCAGGGTATACCACAGGGTGATTGGTCTCTCCTCCAAGCACCAGAAGTGTCTTAGGCGAAGGGCTCAGGGCTGGACGCCATGCCTGTATTATAGTTACACCAACCACCCGATTGTCCATCTTGAACTGTTACGAGAGTGGTAGCATTGTAAAAGACCGATGGCATAAATTAATACATGTTGAACCGGCCTTCAAAGCCAATGGCATTAATCCCGTCTAACTTCCCAATCATAATCCCATACCTTTTCACCATCAACAACAAGGTCATAATGAAGGAGGAGTCTGTTCCGTTCCGTTGTGTCAAACATCACCTTTCCAAACTTGGATGTTCCCCAGGGATGTGAGTAAATAGAAATATCTGTTTCCTCAACCTGCTTATGAAATCGATCAAATGGCTCGTAGAACTGGTTAAGTGGCGAGGTGGAGAACTCAACGACAGGCTTTTCTCCTGGACTCTTGGCGGGAAACTCTGTCGTAGCATGCTCATGACGATCCTGAAAGGTTGTTAGTGTATTCTGGATTAGCATACCTTGGGTTGAAATACTTACACCACTGAGGATAATGGCTCCTCCATTCTGCTTCATGGTATCCAGAATTACTTCCCGTTCCCAGAGGAATCCTGACCAGTTATCAGCTGAATCAGGTCCCCTCCAATTCCGGGTGAACGGCACGCTACTAACAACCACCTTCCAATCAGATTCTGATTCAAGCCAGTCTGTCAGAGCAGCCAGTTGTGATGGTCCAAGCATAGTCTTCTCTGGACCATCATCCAAAGCGTTATCGGATCGATATCTGCGGGTGTCCAAGACAAAAAAGGCTATGCCTCCGTGTCGGAAGATGTAATAGGTCTTGTTGGCACCAAACTCCGATGGCGGATTTGCATTTCCATGGTAGTTCCAAAAAGGCTGCATAGCAGTTTCGTAAAGACCTGTTTCGTTCGCTGCCCAGTCATTAATAATCTCATGGTCATCATACACGTGCAGCCAAGGTATTGAGCGTAGTTGGGGCGACCATGACGGAGATGCATATACCTGACGGTATGCTGTTGTGTAAACCTTGGCATCCCAGCCAAGTGATATAGGAAGGTCGATGTATATGAAGTCGCCTAGGAAAAGGACCATGTCGATTGGATTGTCGGACACATAATTACTCAAGTGCTCAAGTCCTTTGATGCGGAGGCCGTGATCCAAGGGGTTATATGGGTAGAATGGCTTGATGCAGCTCGAGGAAACAAGACTCCAACGTTTCAAAGCACTTTGGGGCGTTACTAGCGTCCGAAATGAGCCGACATGGCTGGCATTAGTTGAGTACTTGTAGGACGTGTTGTCGTTCAATCCCTCTATCAGAAATGTTCCCACATAGTCTGAGTGCGCGCTCAAATGAATAATCCTGGATTCGTAGACAGCTGCCTCCGCGCCTGAGGTAGGAGTTACTGTGATCTCGAGATAATCAGAGGTCGGTGCTCTCACCACTATTCGAGCTGTCGAAGAATCCACATAGCCCAATCGCGAGAAGGATACCTGATCACTTTGGTGATAAAGATGGCCTCGGAACAAAAAGTCGAGAACGGCGGTTAGACAGCACAGGTTAATGAGGACGCCGACTACTGTTGACAAAGGCATGTTGGTATCGATATGGCCAAAAAACGTAGCTGCGCCAAATCGTCTCTTTAGTCGAAGTCTGTGGCGCTTGACTATGATGAGCTGGAGTGAAAAGGCGAGTAAGAATATCCAGAAGCTTCCATAAATACGGTTCAGATGTCTCTTGCCAATAGGGTGCTTATACTTGTTAGCATTTCGAAAGACACCAATATTACCTGCAGTGAAAGATATTTATAATGGAGATTGAACCTACAAAGCGGCAGAACAGAATGCAGCTGTAGCGCAACGTGATTGTAGCAGCTGCGATGATGGCGTCGAGGACACTCAATAATGAAGAAATAGTATCCATGATCATTTCTTGCAAGTCTCAACAATGTCTTACCTGGGTGAAAAATTCTCGTCTAAAACAGAGAGGAAATAAAATATTCTGTGGTTTCATTCTAGCTTGGAAAAGGTATCGTAGCAGAAGGACCTGGGCCTCCCACAAGGACTTCCAACCTTGGGCACATTTCGGCGACATACCAAACAAGCTTATCAAATTATTCAACGCTAATTCGTATAATCATTTTATATTCCAGTGGACCCCGAATCATTACGTTTATCTCAAAGTGGCTCACTTATAAACAATCTCAACTGACAGCATATGATAAGCCCACGTGCGCTTCAATACCCACTTACACGGAACCGAACTGCCGTGACAAGACATCGACTCCCGCAAATAACGGCCGGAAGCTAGAATATTCTCCGCCTTGTGAACCCGAACGTTCGGTTTGCCGAAGACACGTGCTTTACACTTATACACGAGTCGTTCAATTTTCGTTTACTTCCTGATAAGATCGGGCTACTTGGGGTAGGATTTGTTCCATGTTTATGCTACCATTGGTCTAATGGTGGAGGAGGGTATGATAGCAAGTCGGTTTGGGTCTAACTCGGATCATGTTAAGGATATGATTGAAAATTCCAGTGGTAAAATTTGCTTAGTATTTTCTATTGGGCGAGACCTATAAAGACCACGATCCTGATACCTGGGCAGAGTTTACCAATAGCTGAACTGTCGGAATCAATATCCTGAGCTGAATTTACTAGCTATCCATTCCCAGCCATGGCTCACACTGTTGACAAGAACGACATGTCTGTGGACAAAGCCATCGCCGTGTCATCGGACGACAGCGTGTCTGGCATGCCTGACACCAACGAGCCTCCTCAACGAGTACCTGGTAAACTGGACGTATTGACCCAGGGCGTTGCCCTGTTCTCCGACGGTTACAACATTCAGATCATCGGCTACATGAATACTGTGTTGACAAAGCTGTATGTTGTGAATCTGTTCCTATTTGTCTCTCCAATTGCTCAACTTTACCAGGTATCCGAAGGAGATGACACCTGAAGTCAAGACAAGATTATCGAATTCTATCTTGATTGGCGACATCTTTGGTATGCTGCTATTCGGTCTTTGCATTGATCGCTTTGGCCGACGTATCGGCATCCTCTTGACCACATTCTTCCTGGTTCTTGTAGGTGTCCTTGACTCCTTACTAGACATCAACTAATGGTTCTCTAGGGCATTGTCATTGCGACTGCATCTCATGGTACCACCGTGGAGGGCATGTTCTGGATGATGGTCATTGGCCGTGGTATCGCTGGTGTCGGAGCAGGTACGTCTCGATCACTGATACCAACGACATTTGACGAATGTTAACTCACACCTGGTTAGGAGGAGAGTATACTGTTTGTACCTCGCAGGCCGTCGAATGTGCCGATAGCACCGAGGCTATGAGAAAGCGGCGCGGTATGCTTGTTGCTGTTTCTACCAACGCTGCTATTATCTCTGGCTTTGTAGCCTCGAGTATTGTGTCTCTTATAGTCATCGCTGCGTACGGAGGCGAGGCCCATGACGGCATTTGGCGTATTTGCTTTGGTATTGGCATCATTGTAAGTTTCCTGGCCCACATTGAAAGTTGACTTAACTTACCATGACAAGCTTCCACTCGGTATCTTCTTCTTTCGTCTACGTTTGACAGATTCCACCCAGTATAAGAAGCACGCTATCCAGCATAAGATTCCATACTGGCTTGCTATCAAGTTTTACTGGAAACCTCTCCTCGGATGCTGTTCTGCCTGGTTCCTGTACGACGCTGTGGTATATCCATTCAATCTCCTGGCGCCCACTCTAGTCGCAGGCTTCTCGGATGACCAGACCATGCAAGAATCAATTGGCTGGTCCGCATTGATCAATTTCTTCGCTCTTCCTGGAGCCTTCATTGGAGCCTTGTTAATGGATCGCATCGGTCGACGTCAAACCTACGCCTTAGGCTGGTCGATTGTCTGCGTATTTGGCTTTGCTATTGGAGGCACCATGTATCCTCTCAGCAGCCCTGCCGCATTCCCTGCCTTTGTTACGCTCTACGGTCTTTTCCAGACCTTCCTATCTGTGGGCCCTGGCGACTGCAACTTTCTGGTCAGCAGCGAGAGCTTTCCTACTCCTCTCAGAGGGCATTTTCTCGGATTTGCTGCAGCTGTTGGCAAGGTCGGTGCGGTGGCGGGTACGCAGGCACTCAGCAAGTGCCTCGTTAGCTTTGATGACAAGCTTCAAGGTCAGCAGGTTGTCTTTCTTATTGGAAGTGCGATCTCGGTCGTTGGAGTATTCTGTGTGTGGTTCTTGATCCCAAACGTAAGTCTTCTACATTTTGTACATTGCCGTTATTAATAAGACATAGCACCCGAAGACACTCGAAGAGGAAGATGCTCGGTTCAAGGCCTTTTTGGAGAAGAGTGGCTACGACACAAGTCAGATGGGACTGAAAGCCTAGTCACAACTGCCTGGGATCAGTCAGTGTTTCTTGGCGAGTTTCAAAATCCACCCATAACTCAGATAAACGATGTTCTCATCGCAGATCCATAATGATAACAGGAGAAGGGGCTTCACCAAATGGGGAGTGTATGGAGAAATTGGCCTCTCCTCCATGACGAAACCATAACGTATTAGAGCAAGTTCAACATCAAGAATATTTAATCACGATATTGTGTACCTCATTGATACCAAACCGTGGGGTCACATCCTGGCTTTACTGTGACCTTTAGGCTGTTGTGTAATGATATGACGAAAAGTGGCCTGATCATCGACCCAGTACTCGTTTATTCACTTGGTACCCCTCATCTAATTGATATTTCTCCGAGCAATTAATCGCCCTTCCTCACGATCTCAACCATTGTCTTACATGTCCATTTAGAGCCTCATTAAAGATGACTGGTACGTTAGGCAGTTTTAGTTGACCAGCCGGGGCACACATCACGCTAATGCGCCCGAAACAGCACCATCTCCCACTAACGAGTTAGTTCCCGCTGATGAGGTAGGGAAAAGACCCGAAATGGGACAATCATGCCACAACTAAACATATTTCTAGCTTGATGTCCAAAGCGATAATGATTCAACTCTCGATTCAGATGCGTAAGTACTGGTTGCGTCAAGTCCATCGAGTCTACTAAAGTCACGCCTAGAGCCAGTTCTACCGCCTCAGTGTCGGAGAGTATCCTTGAATACCGTCGAATCCAGGGACGCACATACCATAGCGACAAGTTCAGAAACGGCTATGTTTTTCCAAATGATGATCGACAGTTGGAATCAGTCGATTTGAGGTGCCTCCGCAATATCATAGAACTAACTAGACTACGCTGACCTGTTGCGCCCAGTCATCATTATCTCACCCTTCTTTTAGGCGGTAAACTGTTTCTTGCACCAATCGGGGATAACGTTCAAGTATGCAACCAATACAATAGTGTCAAAAGAGAATGGTATGCTAATGAGCGTCATGTCTTGCAGAAAGTGCTAGATATTGGCACGGGAAGTGGTAAGTTCACCATTCAATGATAATCAAAATGTCGCTGATCTTTCAAGGTATTTGGGCCATGTAAGCTCAGGAATACTTCTGACTTGCAGCATCAAGCTTACAAATTCAGTGACTTTGGCGATCAATACCCAGGTGCTGAAGTAGTAGGCACCGATCTATCACCCTGCCAGCCAGAATGGGTTCCCCCCAACGTCCGCTTCGAGATAGAGGACGCCACAGAGCCGTGGACCCGACAAAGTGACTTCTTCGACTTCATTCACATCCGTTACCTCTTCGGGTCCATCCCAGACTGGAACCGTCTCTTTGCAGAAGCCTACCGCTGCTGTGCCCCTGGGGGCTGGGTAGAGTCGGTCGAAGCTGACGTTCGCATCCGCAGTGATGATGGGACCGCAGATTTGGAACCTGTATGGAAGACATGTGACAAGATGTACGAAGAAGGAGGCAAGGTCCTGAATCGTCCATTCTTCGTAAGTGAAGCCCAAGTCGAGGGTATGGAAAAGGCTGGTTTTGTGGACCTCAAGACGGTGGACTACAAAGTAAGAATCCCATACATCGTGAGATTCATTCTGATTTTTGAAAACAGATTCCGATCGGCGGGTGGCCCAAAGACCCCTCCATGGCTCAAATCGGGCGCTTCGTGCAGCAAACATTGGAGAATGATCTCGAAGGTAAGCAACATTGCGGCCGGCTTATTAAACTCCAAGTTGCTGATGTGTTCCACAGGCTACTCCTTCTTGCTATGGAACCAAGTTCTCAAATGGCCTGAAGATGAGTATCAGATCTTCCTCATGCAGATTCGTGGGGCTCTTCGTAATCGCAAGGTTCACAGTTATATCACAACGCGGTATGTTTACGGCCGGAAGCCAGAGTAGGCGGGGGGTTTCTATAACTGAGGTTCAGAGTAATGAAAAGCACTAAATAAAATGAGTTCGCTATTATACAGAAAGGCGCCTCAAAAGAACGCTGCACCATAACTTTACGAAAACTGTACTATCGTTTTTAGGATGTAACCGTTCTGATAAATTTCGCCACTATTGTAGGACTAAAAAGGTTAATTGAAGAAGAGGTTGAATTTATTATCATTTTCCTTTGTCCAATATCTCAAATCAATGGATTGCTGTCGTTTAAGCAGTATTCCCACTCGTTAGTTTACAGGTGGAATACACCGCTAAACTGTTATGTCCGATGTGCCCGTTGTTTCGGATCGAAATTCTGACCCGGCGCGTTATCTCCGAGCGCCACCAACTCTTCATTCATCTCACCGAACTGTATTTGCTTCAGTCTCTTACCCGACCACGGAATTTTGAAAACAGCGAGAGGCGGAGACAAGCAACCCCGGACATGAATGCCATGGAAAGGACACCACCTCGACCACAGCCGCCATCTCCGTTTGAGCAGAGTCATGAACAATCGTCCAAAGTCCGTCGAAGGAGACGCCCAGCGCTTTCGTGTCACGAATGCCGTCGCCGCAAGGTTAAGTGCGACCAAAAGAGTCCCTGCGCTCCCTGTATTCGTCACAACACTGAATGCACGTATCAGACTCATCATGGCTCGGCCTCTGTTCCTGTTCGGGGCCTACGAGCAAGGGCGCCTGTGCATACACCAACAAGCTCAACACCCTTGGGTACTAGCAGAGATGGAACTCGCGTAGCTATATCGACAACGAGTCGTGATAATGTGCGCCCGGATTATGAGCAGGATGCTGCATTTTCGCGTTCGGTAGCAGTAACGATAGCAGCCCAAGGACTCTCAACACCGGATTCAAGTGCTCCTAAGCGCGGTAACGACAATGTCAATACGCATAAAACATACGATCATAATTATGGCACCGATTCTACTGCTCAAAGTTTATTACAGAGGCAAACACAAATCCAGCAAAATAGTGCGATACATCAAAGGCAAACTACAGGGGAGAACTCTGGAGCCCCTTCGTCCTTTGAAGTCGGACAGAATGAGCCGCAACAGGAACCAGCCCAAACCTCACAAGAGTTTCAAATCCTGTTAAACAAACCAAGAGATATGGGCAGGGAAAACTGGGCTAAGACAGCCAAAGAGCTCGATTCCATTATTGCATGTTGGGTCGAGATCGTGGGCAAGTCCAGCAGCAACGAAGCATATAACGACGCTGAAGTAGCACCTGTGGTTAGTCAAGCTGGAGATTTCTATACCAAGTGCAAGACTCTGGCCAAAACCATCAAGCGTACTCGGCCCACGAGAGGCCTTCTATCGTCACCTGATTTTCTGATACCGCCATCCCGTGAAACATCAGACGTTATGGTCGACCTGTACTTCAAGTCGTTCGAATCTACCCACCGCATCCTTCATGAACCGAGCTTCATGGCCGAGTATAAAGAATACTGGGATCACCCCGAGTCTGCCGCTGACTCTCAACGCTTGACTATCCTCCTCGTCATAGCGACAGGTTCAAGCATATTTGAGCATGAAAGCCCAGAAGAGGCACTACGTAATGCGGAAATGGTTCACCATTGGATTTATGCGTCCGAGACTTGGCTTGCTGGACCGCTCGAAAAAGATCGTGTAGATCTTGCTGGCATACAACTCTACTGCCTCACGCTCCTAGCTCGGCAGATCTTCTCGATCGGCGGTGATACGATATGGATGTCGGCAGGGTCACTTGTCCACCGGGCCATGCAGATAGGTCTGCACCGTGATCCCGGCAAACTTGGAGCTAGCCCCATGCCGCTGTTGCAAGTTGAGATTCGCCGCAGGCTTTGGGGAACTATCCTCGAGCTGGTCATACAAGCATCGCTGGACTCCAGAATGCCTCCCAGGATATCTTTTGACGAATTTGACACGCAACATCCCTCTAATATAAATGACGATGAAATGGATGAATCAACCACGGTTCTTCCATCTCACGACCCAGGTCACTTCACCTCAACTTCTGTGCAGCTTGCACTCTTAGCCTCTTTCTCTATCCGTCTTCGTGTTGTCATTGCAATAGTCAAATCTGATGGCGAAGTACCTTACCAAGACATCCTCGCGCTCAGCTCGGAGCTGGTGGACACTTTACACGTCAACAACAGCTTGGTGAAGCCTGGCCAAGGATCAACCCCATTCCATCGAAACCTACTTGACTATCTAGTCCGCCGATTTATCATTCCGTTGCACTTCTCCTTCAGCAATCGCGCACGCGCCAACCCAGTCTACTATTACTCGCTCAAATTGAGTCTTGATGCCGCCACGGCCATCATGTCACCCGAGCCCGATGCTGGCTTTTCAAGGCTGATGGCATCTGGTGGTGGGATGTTCCGTGAGGGAGTTCGGGTTACCAGTATAGCGACGGGTCTCGAGCTTCTCATTCACGCGCAGGCGCAGTATCTGGATGGCACGCTACACAGAACCAGCCAATATCGGCAGTTGCTGAAACAGTCCATTCGTGATATGATATCACTGTCCAACGAGCGCATCCACCAAGGAGAGACGAACGTGAAAATGCACATGTTTCTCAGTATGGTTCTTGGTCAAGCGGAAGCTATCGAGACAGATTCCTCAGTCCCATTGCAAATTGCACGGAGCGCTAGGGACAGCCTAGAGTCCAGTTATGCTGTGCTTAACATGAGAGCGGATAAAGTAGCATTGTGCTCATCTGATGATACCCAGTATCCCATCGGCGAAACAGGCTTTGATGGCCCGGGATCGAATGAGTATCTGATGGACTTGGATTGGGAATCGTTTTTGCCATATGAGAGTTTTACAATGTAACGGCGGCCACAGGCTGGCAGCTATTTGATAGAGTAAGGCACTTTTTCATTGACATTGGAAGGCTTGATTAGAACGTTCTGGTCATAAATGAAAAATGCAATCTCTGATCTAAAAAGAAGAGGAGCTGGTCTCGCAGTACTCTTAAAACCGTAATAAAGCTAGTCTTAACTCTCTATTCAGCCGAGTATCAAGTATACTGCATCTTCAACTCCTCGACAGCCTTGATCACCCGATTGGCTTCATCCGTGTATTTCCTCTGAGACTCTTGCTGCGATTTGAAAGTGCGTTTAAGCTTATCAACCATAAATGGCTTGAGAACCGACTTCTTCGCAGTGGTGTAGTCATAAATGACAGTATCGTCGATGCATCTCGCTGCCACACGACGATATTGCTCCGAGAGAATCCATGCTTCCATCTTGAGTGACGTCGACTCGTACGTTGGCTCTTCGAGTAGCTTGTAAACTAAAGTGATATGGTCGGGAAACTTCAGAGGCTAGATGATGTTTAGTTCTACTTCATGGGTATTGGTTGGTATTTTCCGTTCGTACAAACTTGTATTCGGTAGTGATACTCTTGAGAATCAGACCGAGGCTCCGTGGAGTTGGCAGGTCGTCCCATTGTGACCTTTCATCAGCGGTGGCGTCTTCACTGTGTTGGCGAATGAAGTGAACTCGGCCGGTTTCAACATAACGGTTATACATGACGTTGTTGACGTGACCTAACAGCATTAGACAGGACAATCATGATAAGCATTTCTCGTACCCTGTTAAAGTTAGAGGATGCGCGCGGTGAGCAGATCGATGGCATGACTTACCATGCTATCCTATATACGGCACGTGGTTAGTAGTCTTCGCAACAGCTCATCGAGAATACAGAACGCCCACTTACCATATCTCCCCATAGTAGTTGGTGGTTATCAAGCCCGCGCCATTTCTTGTCGGTAAGAAAACCCTGCTGTCCCGCCAAAAGCTCAAGCCAGTTGGTCTGCGAGAACTCATATAGCTCCCTAGCTTGTCGCGCACATTCACTAGATTGCTTTGAATCCGTCAACTCCTTCAACTGGCCTTGTAAATCAGCAAACCATCGCGAAGTAAGCGGAGGGGAATCATGGATAGGCTTATTTCCGCCGACGGAGTAAAATCGAGACTGAAACACAGGGGCTTTAGCCACAACACCAATTGGTCGTTTGACGAGACGTATACGCGATAAAGACATGGTCCTGGGGTGTTTGGGTAGGATCGCAGATGTATGATGGTAAAGAATGAATTGAGGTGTACTAGTTAAAATAACATTACCGAGAATTACCCTCGGCAACCGGACGTAATTCGGTATTAAACCTGCGCCAACCGAGCCTAGAACAAGAACAGAGAATTATCATATTCACCATCGCAAACCGCTTTCATTATGGCAGAGGAAGCAAGTTTAAGATAAGTTTGGTTAATATAGCATACCTATTACTAATTCCAGTATTGACCCATAGTCCTTCCCAGGACTGAAGAGGAATGATAATGTTACGTATTAGTAATATTGAGTCTGGTAGTACCTTAGAAAAGAATATTCAGCTGTCCCAATAAAAGCCAACCCCGGCACACAATAACATTATGTATGTGCAATGAGACGCGACAAAAATGGTGTCTCTTTCATATAGTACGAAGTAGGTGGCTTATATCATATCGAGATGTGAAATCCATTTGACCATTTGGTTTCAATGGCTGTCTAAGTTTCAGCAGAGCCACATTTGAGTATAAATGGCAGCGGCGCAATCTGATTCGCAACTGGATACGGCATTTGCCGGTTGGTTTAAGCTCAGCTTAGGTCGACATAAGCTAGCAGTGTTTTTCTAGGTAAAAGGTAATCAGAACTGAGTTTTCACAAGGTTCATGGAGCTATTTGCTCTAGATTCTTGGCATGGGTCTTTGCGTCTAGCTATTGATCGAGATATGAATTAGCCAAGTGGGCTGAGATGTCACCGGAGAATAAAAAGATAAGAATCGCTTCCAGTAGAATTAGTCAATACCTCGCTTACTCAGGCTGTCAGCTTAGCCCTTTCACCGTTAGTGCTAAGCTATGTGGGCTTTTTTAGCCATACTGCGCCACAGCTGAAAACTATTCTGAACTATATGGTAAAGATGGAGCAATAGTGCATGTTCTCAATTTTTTAGCATGTCTTTCTCGAAGCTGAAACAGAAAGAGGCCGTTAGACTGCTTATACGTCAGACCAATAGTTTAAGCACATGCCCATTCAGCTAAAAAGATAACACACCGCTTCAGCAATTCTACGCAGCATACTAGAAGCAATAGTCAATAGTCTCGAAGCATGTGCAATCTAGTAGACGACAAGAACAAAGAAAGGAAAATAGGCCTAATTAACCGGACGGATAACCGATCCGTATAGCCTGCAGAAAGTGCGTTATTTATATAGATTTTTGGAATAAGCGGAGCGTTTTTACCCATTCTGGGCACCTCTGCCAAATTGGGCACCCTGCTTAGTATCTACGCGCTGTCCTCTTCCTATCGATTGGATCAGGGCCACAACTACCTAATAGTTATAAAGGGTCACTGTTGTCTCACATCCGGATCGTTTAACCGGAAGGATCGAAAAGATCAAGGCCTAAGCACTTGGCATCGTCCTCACGAAGTATTAATACTTGGTCAGACAGATGCTGTGTCTTTCTCACTTGGAACATCCCAACTCACTCCATCATGTCTTCATCACCCTCAATCCCTTCTAAAATGAAATCTCCTCAGCCGGTTCTGAGGGAAGTTCCCTCTGATACAACTCTATCAGTACCATCCTCACCAGACGGAAACCTGGACAGTGGTGTCGATGCTGCGAAACTCGAAGCAGCTAATCGCTATGTCCGGTGGAATCTGTTGTTTTTGTTACTCATCTTCACATTTCTCCTCTTCCCCATTTGGATGCCTTTTGTTCCTTACCTCAACAAAGTAACAAATGTCGTTATTGTTATTATAATCGGTCTTTTCCAGGTTATCTGGCTAATAGCCACTATCTGCGCCATCCGTCGAACGCTAGCCATCAACTATCGAAATAAGCTCAAGACCACAAAAACCCAAGATGTCGAATCAGCTGACGCCACATCCGACTCCGACTCGACCATTCGACACATTGTTGCCATGACACTATACAAGGAACCTATGAGCGTACTGGGAACCACATTAGACTCTCTCGTGCAGCAAAGGGACGCCAAGTCCCGTCTCTCCGTTATCATTGGCATGGAATGCCGCACGCCTGATAAGGAAGCTAAGCGCGATGAAGTCTACGCAAAGTACGAGAGCAAGTTCCTGCGTCTCATTGTCACCTTCCACCCCTCTGAAGTTCCTGGCGAAATCAGCGGCAAGTGTTCTAACATGAACTACGCCTGTCGACAAGGTCTACAGATCCTCCGTGAAGATGTTGATTACAACTACGAGAACTATGAACACATCTTCACCAACTGCGACTGCGATGCCGTCTTCGATCCTGAATACATGTCGGAGCTTGAAAGTGAGTACTGCAAGCTAGAGCCGGCCGATCGCCACTCCTCTATCTGGCAATCCATCATTGTTTACAAGCGTGACTCCATGCCATTTTTTGTCGACATCACTGGCGTTTTGCGAACATTCTTCTTCATGGGCATCTTGATTCCGTGGAACATCAATCCTATGTCTCATTACTCTCTTAGTGTCAAGCTACTGGAGGAGGGCGCGTTCACACACCCGGCCTATCAGATGGAGGACATCATCGCTTTGATCCGGTACACCATCATGACCAAACGAGAAATCCGCATCCGCCCTTTGAACCTTATTTCCATCAACGGTCCAACGTCAGGCGCTAATTATGCAGATGAGATTCGCGAGTGGGCCCTCCAGGTCCGCCGATGGACCATTGGCGCCGGTGAAGTCTTCCACTACTTCATTGTCAAGACTTACAGGATGCCTTCGCTCCGTCTGTCCATTAGCTGGGCCACTCGGTTCTTCACTTACTATGGACTTGTTCTCTGTGCCAGCGCCATATTCTCTGTGGTTTCCCCCGTCATTATTCAGCTCATCAATATGGCTGCTCCTGAACATGATCGACTCTTTATCAGCGATTCTCTGTTCTCAACCATCTGCTTCATCTTTTTGGGAACGCAATACGCCTTCTTCCTCATTGTTACTGTCCTCGTCCGCTGGAACCTTCCCGTGCCGGGCGACAGCGATAACAAGTACAACGAGGGTCTTTTAGGGATTTCGAGAGGCATCCTACATTGGATCTTAATGTTACCGACTATCTTTGCTTATAGCTTGGTAGAGTTCTACTCATTCTTTGAATTGGCGTTTAGGGGGAAGAACGTTTGTAAGCATAATGCTGCTAGCAAGAGCAATCTGGTTATAAAAGCTGCCGGGGACTCTTAGGACATGAAGTCACCTGATCCAAAACCTTCATTTCCAATATAGATCTAATAGACTAAATTCATATCATCTGAACAACCCCATGAGTACCAAAGTTACCGGTGAGTCATAGTCAAAGGTTGTTACTAACATCGACGGTGTTATTAAGCGCTAAATTGAAGCAAATGAGCTTGAATCCCCATCCTCCTTCAGTTGTACTTAGGACACTTCTTCACGAAACTGGGACTTGTAGTGGAGTGAAGGTCTTTGAGCATTAAGTTGGACCATTTTAGCTGCGTGGTTAGCGTGATGCCAGCAACGCATTGGCTGGGTTCCACTACAGAGCGGTAATGACTTGGTTACCAGGGCTTCCTCAATAACTACACCGCCTCGACCCCTGGCAGATTCTTCCTTTTCACATCTTCAAAGCCTCAGGGTTAGTTGTGGGCAGGTTGAGATGGAGCTCAGTGTTCTATCTCTCGCTTATCAAAATCTCACCAACATCGATGATATTATGCCTATATACCAATGGACTTCATCTACACTACTAATAGGGGAAAAAATGAATTCATCTTAATATTTCTCCCTCAACATCCAGAGTGCTTGACCCAGTAAGCCTGAGGATTGCACCAACCCTTCAAACCCACCTCTCCCCAGTCCATTCCAATTCCGCTCTGCTTATGTCCACCGAATGGCACATTGGGTGCAACTTCGAAGTGCGTATTGACCCAAATGCTTCCAGCCTCTAATTGCTCAGCCATACGTCGCGCACGAGGCACATCCTTACTCCAAACCGAGGCCCCAAGACCCAAGTCGGATGCGTTAGCCCTTTCAATAACATCTTCCTCGGAAGACCACTTCAGAAGAGGGACAATTGGTCCAAATGGCTCAGTTTGAACGATTTCAGAATCCTCAGGTGGGTTGTCAATCAGAACTGGTGGCATGTAGTATCCCTTCTCTGGCTTTGTTGTTGGGATATCGCCATAGGCACGTTTCCATGCTTGGGCTTCGATCTGCCCATACAGCTTCTGTAACTTCTCGAATTGCATCTTGTTCTGGATGGGTCCAAAGAACGCTTCGCTGTCAGAGAAGTCTCCGGTCTTCATGTTGTCCAGGAAGTCTTTCACAGCCGATAGAAACTCATCGTAAATGCTCTCGTGCACATAGATACGCTTGATGTTCATACAGATTTGCCCATTGTGAACAAAAGTAAGGAATGCGACCTGCGACAAGGAACAGGAATTAGCAAACTGTACACATAATTTGGGATAGACGTACCTTTCCAGCCACTGTGGCGATATCAACGTCTTCACAGACAATCGCAGCATCATTACCACCCAGCTCTAACGTGACACGCTTCAACGTGGCGGCACATGCTGCCATGATCTTTTTTCCTGTTTCAGTAGATCCAGTAAAACTGACTTTGTTGACGCCAGGATGCGCTGTGAGCATAGGTCCGAGGTCGTCCCCACCGCTAATAGCCTGGAACACACCAGGAGGCAGAACCTTGGCTCCAATCTCAGCCATCTTGAGCGCCGAATATGGTGCGTATGGTGAAGGCTTCCAGATAAAGGTGTTACCAGCAAGCATGGCGGGGAAAGCCTTGCCTATGCCGAGGATCAGGGGAAAGTTCCATGGAACAATGCCAACACCGACACCAAGGGGGACATATCGCACAATGGCCGTTCGCTTTTCGTGTTAGCAAAATGGAACTCAAAGTACAGTTTAGAGAGCTTTTCTCACGTCATCATTATCTTCAGGCTTCTCTTCCTTAATTCGAAGCTTTGGGGTACCCCGAACATGTTCCATGACGAGCCATAGCTCAAACGCGCCAGCTTGAGGTGGTTTTCCAGCCTCTCGGCCTAGAAGGTCAATAAACTCTTGCTTATGAGCTTCAATAGCATCGGCAAACTTGACAAGATAGTCGGCGCGTTCATCCTGTGATAGCTTGCGCCACGCAGGATAAGCGGCCCTAGCAGCGCTCACAGCACGATCAACGTCCTCTTGGGTTGATACGGGTGACTCCCACAGTTGTTCCTCAGTGCTGGGGCAAATGCCACGACGAGTCTCGGAGGTTGGACTCAATTCGTTATTGATGACGTTTTGAAAGGTCTGTTCATGAGTGTGAGAGATGTTTCGTGAATACAAAGTGTACATACCTGAAACTCAACCCTCTGGTCGTTGGACGATGCCATTTCTAATCTTTGGTAGAAGTCTTCTGAGATTCTGTTTAGATGAATTGCAGAAAACTATTTACATAAGAGCAAGACAATGTGACATATTTATGCATCTTAATACAGTGTAGGACTCGGGTCCTCTCGGCAAGTTCGCGGCCCAAGGATCCAAACAACGTCACTTTGTAGCATTTCGTGAGATTTACGTAAAACAATTTGACCAACGAAATCTCTGTAACCCGTGTTGAGGAACATGCATATAATATCAATCGCGGGTAGAGGAAGAAATCAGACTAGGGCTTACGAGATACAGATCTGACCAAGTAAGCTAAAAGTGTGTCGTTCCACCTCTTGGTAAGACCTTGTTGCGATTCATTGGCCAGATGAATGAGATGAGGTAAACTTGTCCGACTGTACGCGTATATCCTAAATGCCTAATCGGTATGCCGGGCCGAATTTTCGACTTCGAGTTAGTCTCTACCCGCAAGCAGATTATTCCCATTCTTTTCAGTTCTAAAACACTTAATCGTCCTTTTAAAGTTAGTTGTAAGCTGGGATATGACATATCATTACGTCCACTGCAGACTATGTACTATGCTGGAGATGATAGATTTGTTATAGCTACCCATTTGCTGTTTTTCGAGATATTCGCCTGACATTTCATGAATATTGGATATGTGCTTCCGATGCCACCGTCAAGTCAGTCAAAGAATATACTCATATAAGCCGTTGTATAATTTTAAGATCTATTGAGTTTTGACCTTGGAAGGGGTTACTTTTATTGTTGGTATCATTGAGAGATTTGGAAAGCCTAGGCTTGATAAAGTTAAAGTTTGATCAAAAGAAACAAGAAATAAAAATAAAAAACAATCTTGTGACCAGAACAGTAGTCCCATTAGTGTGAACATGGAACAACCAAGCCGAGAAGCATGTACGGATTGCTGATTCTAGGTATATCACAATGTGATTATGGAAGTCAGCAACCTCAGCAACAGGCAAGGCTTCGATATCAATGACAGCGATTGTACCAAGGAACTACATAAAGTCATCGAGGAATATGGGCTTTTCTTTAGTCGAGGTGGCCACTTCGACAACAGTGACTGAACGTGGAGGTGAGCTCCAAGTTTCTCATTTCATTGAGGGGAATCACGACTAAAGAAGGACTCGCTCGTATAATTAATCCGAACTATGGTAGCTGCAACTCGGGCGATTATCATAACGTTCAAACATACTGCTTGTGGCTGAAGGTGTTTAACGGTCTGAAATACAATGGACTTTCGACTTTCCACAAGGTATCTTGCAATCTTCCGATTCAAGCATCTACGGCGCTGCCTGACGTTTCTGTCGCTCTAGCACATGTAGCACCATAGTGTAGTCACATCGTCAGGGGCTTTCGTCAATAAAACTTGTTGTTTTCCCAAGATAGAGTACTTGTCATTTACCTCACTTTCTTTTTGTCCCTCACAGTCTAATGGTAAAATCACCACCCAAAACCGTTAGCTTCCAAGGCACTCGCAACATCTTCCGCGACAAGTTTGTTGATAGCAATTGCCGGATGATAATCGTTGAACCAAAGCTACTCAGGTTTAGTGCACGTATCTTATCATCTGATACTTGACTTACGCATGATTTTCCATCTGCATTATAGCATAGTGCATTGGGTGCACCATAATTCTGAGGAGATTTAATCGCCTTTTTGAATGCGACTGAAGTGTCAACAACAATAGCTTTTACGCCAGAGTTTTTACTCTTGAACGTCTTGATCCTAGTAGCAATCTGACTGTTGTAGTGCGTAATCGATTTGACAAGCATAGCATTTGACTCTGCCCCTTGGCCTATCATCAATGGTGTAAGTTCAGTTGCTGAGAAAGGCTGTTAGCATCATCTCACGGAAATAGGCCTTGGCTAGAAACTCACGCGGGACGCTCAGAAGTACAAACTTGCGCAATCCAGCATTGTACAAGATCTGCAGCAGTTCAAAATACCTTGCAACAGCCTTTTCGGCAATCTCAGCGGCGTTACCGAGATAGAAAGAGTTTCCAACGTCGTTAACGCCCATCCAGACTCCAACCACTGTGTTTTTTGCTGTCCATGGGACCTTGGCTGGTTTCTTCCCAATTGAATTCGAAAATTGGTTAACTTGATCAACCATGCTCAAGACGGTGTCTGTGTAGGGCTTAACAATATTCGCATCAACAGTGGCGCCACCGTAAGCAAAGTTGTATGACAGAACAAGAGAGTTGTTCTGCTCCGTCACCATGCTTCCAACCCAGTTGGCGCCACCAGCGGCTGTCCATCCTGGGAGTGGTGGGTTTCCAATCGGGTTTGAGGCGGACGGCTGTTCACCGTTGACATTAAACCCGGTTTGGGAGTATGAATCGCCACTATGAGAGTGAGCAGGTTAGTAGGGTGTTCTGAAAATGGTTGATATGGACTCACAAGGTAAACAGATAACTAACACTGGATGCTGCTTGAGGGGCAACGCTCCGCGCCACAGCACCACCTATAACAGCGAAAAGCAGCTTGGAAACCATAGTTCTGGTGGTTCGATGGAGTAACTAAGCAGTAGTTCTGTTGTCCCAATATTCTTACACCTTCTGATTTTTGGAAGGCTCTGATAATAATTCTCCATCTTGGCAGTAAAACAGGAGGCAGCCAGTCATTTATAGAAGCCTAACACCCAGATTGAGAAGTGATAATCCCTCGGAAAACTACTATGTCTCGGATTCAAACAGCAGTTCATTCGCTCATACAATCTGGAAAGGGATAGACGGAGTTGCTCCGTGGCGGGGTAGAGCACATTTGGACTAAACAGGCATTTCCAGGCTCTCATTCCACGCAGGCATTGGCTAAACCGACTACTCATGCAGTGAAGCCATCCATCTTTGGCTACGGAAGCCATCTCTCTTTGGCTACGGATGATGAAATCCCGTGGCCTCATGGGATTTTCCGTCGGCCCGGGGCCCCTGTGTGCCCGCACTATTCAGAACGTATGAGCACTATTCTGGCCTATCACAAAGCTATTCCTACCCTGCCAGTAGAGTCAAACCTATGTCACTAAATTTGTGCAATATCGGCAAGGGGAAAACGGTGAAAGCAAAGGCCAGGAGTTTGCAGAAATGATATAAATTCGTAAGCAGACATGACAATTTGTTCGTCCACTCCAGTGCCATGGCTGATAGGCTAACCTCATCATGTCGTGTCTTTGATATCATTGGCGAAATAACGTAGTATTCTACTGTTGAGGCGCCATCTAGATTAGGTTAGGAAGACCTGACTTGTTCGGTCCTGTGGATCATTTGGAAGACCAATGTCAGGCATATCCATCCATAAGTCAACGAAGGGGTATATGGCCCTCTCCTAGTAATGGTCCTTCTCTACACTCCTATCTAATCACCAGGTGCGCTCTTGTTCAAACAAATCGGATCAGAAATCACAGAGGGGGGCCATATACCGCTTCGTTGACTTAGACTTCAACGCAAAGAAAATATGAACGTTTTACTAGAGGCGTGGAGTTCAAGGATGTTAATCCACGATTTAAATATAACATATAAATAGGCATTGCCGCCGATTTGAGAGTGGAAGAGAATATGTAATGGATTTACATCTGCGAAATGCTCCCTATTAACCTCAAAATATTTGCTATGACGGTGCCACAGTATCCATTGGCGTATCGCAATGGTCAAAAGTGGACCAGGTCTCACCATCAAAATACTCTACCAAAAGAACTCTTGCATTCGTCAATGATTCACTGCTTCTAGGCTGAAAAGACAAGCCGCATACGTCAGATCCTCTGTGCGGCACGGGACGCAACCAAGCCATTCCCAGTCAGTGTACAGCAAAAGACGTATGACGTATATTCAGCTGGATTAGCTCGGTAGATCTTCAGCTAAACTGCTCTGAGTGGCTACAATGCGATGAGATCCTCGCTTGCGCCTTGCTAGCTGAGAACAAATGTCTCACTCTCAGACTAATGATTGATGATGTCTGTATGACCTGAGAAAGGTATTAAAGTATTGAGAAATGCCACAAAAGTCACCGAATTACAGATTCTCTAGGCCTTACTTTGTTAAAATATCTATCACGTTCCCGTACTAAACCCGTGTGCGCTCATTCTTGTCAGTCAAGCTTATCCGCCGTCATTACTTGAGCGGGATCAAATATGGTAATTCTCGTTACTGGAGTAAGTTCGCCCATCCTTTTGCTTTGAAAGTCACATAGCTAACCGTGCCACAAGGGAGCCGGCTTTCTCGGCTGTCACCTGGTCGAGCTACTCCTCAACAACAACCACGAAGTTGTCGTTCTTGACTCTTTATGGACCGGATCATACAGTACCCTTGATAAATTTAAATCAGACAAGAGATTGCGATATATTCAGTACGCGCATTCACATCGCATCTTTTGTGCTAATGTTGACAATATGCAGGTCTGACGTGCGGGATCCTCTGCCATGGATAGATGGTGTCGAGCAGATCTACCACCTTGCATGTCCTGCAAGTCCCGTGCATTTTGAGACCCGCCCGATCGATATCTTACAAACTTGTTTCAATGGAGCTTCCAATGTTTTGGATTATGCAGTGAAGCACAATGCTCGGGTACTTCTAGCCAGTACTTCAGGTATGACATCTCAGCATTGATATTTATATTACGCCTGCTGACAATTAAATAGAGGTTTATGGCGACTCACAAGTTCCCTGTCAATCTGAAGATTACAGAGGCAATGTCAACTGTTTTGGACCTCGTTCCTGTTATGATGAAGGCAAAAGGGTTACGGAAGCACTCGCATACGCCTATCAAGCTGAGCATGGCCTCGAAGTCCGTATTGCACGAATTTTCAATGCTTATGGCCCGCACATGGAGCCCGAAGACGGCCGCGCCGTTCCCAATTTCATCATGGCCGCTTTGAAGCGTGAGCCAATAACCATATTCGGAGATGGCCACGCAACCCGATGCTTTCAATATGCGAACGACTGTGTGCGGGGGTTAGAAGCATTGATGAATAGCGATCACCACGGACCGGTCAATATTGGCAGTGATCTCGAGATGGAAATCAGCGAAATTGCAGATATAATAGCGCGCGTCGTTGCTACTAAAACAGGGCAGAAGGATCCTGTGCCGGTCAATTTGCTACCGAAAAGAGAGGATGATCCCATTAGGCGCAAGCCCGACACGAGTCTTGCTGAACGTGTTCTGGGGTGGAAACCGAGAGTCTCATTAGAAGATGGAGTGTCTGCGACTGTAGATTGGTTTATTCAAAGGGAAAATGAGAATGGCATGGTTAGCAGACTTTGAGGAAACCTGGACTAGCACAAGTAGAATACTAATTGCCGGTCAGGTGATACTGAATTACTAGTTGTAATATGAATCTACATTGAATCATCTGGCATGAAGTAGCTTGCCGGTGAATCCGCAACGTCGATCGGAATTGACGGATAGATACGGGGCAAGATGCTTTGATTTGTTGATTAACGAACGACTGAGAAGCTTCGACTTAGCCGCTACCCCATTAATTACGAAACACAACTGCCGTAGACTACCGGCCGTTCGGTTCTGGCACTTGCGTTTTTGAGTTGGGGCTATGTCTCTAGTTTCATGCGTTGCAACTGGTGGAAATTTGAAACATGAGAACTTTATGCTCTAGAAGCAATTAAACTCTATATTTTTTCTCCATGATAGCCGTTCTGCTGGTCCCTGCAAACCGTAGAAGGCATTGGCATGTTCGTAATCAAACTTAATCCGGCAAATTGCGAGGCACGGTCCTACAAAATGTCCGGCTGTGCGGCATCGGCTGACCGTGCAACCTTACGTGAGATCATTTATTAGGGTGGGCAAGTCTCCTGTCTTTGAATTGCCATCCACCAACCTTCAACACCACACACTCTTTTACATTGTTACAAAAAATATTTAACTCAAGTCACTCATTACCATTTCTCACTACAACATGCACCTGTCCACAATCCTCGGCCTTGGTGCCGTCGCTGTTACCAATGCAGCTGAATCGCGCAACATCCTCTACTACGACCAGTAAATTGCTTCCGCTCATTGAACAAAGCCATGGGAAAACTAACATTCCCCAGATGGCACACTGCCAATTTACCCCCCAAGTCGTTGACCAGCAGCGTCACCCACGTCATGATGTCGTTTGCCAACTCGTCTCTCTTTACTACCCAGCCTGCTGGAAAGTACGAGCCGTTCCAGCCTCTCAAGCAAGTTCGCGGTCTTTTCGACCACGATATCAAGGTCTGCCTTGCCGTTGGAGGCTGGGGTGACAATGCTGGGTTCGACGAAGGTGCCAAGACTGATCGCAGCCGTGAGAGATTCGCCCGCAACGTCGCTTCTACTCTGGATAGACTGGGCTTCGACTGTGTTGGTATGTTGTTCTCACCAGATTGCCATGAGCGATGTAGCTGACATAATCAAGACATCGACTGGGAGTACCCAGGTGGCAACGGCCAGGACTACAAGCAGGTCCCCAACTCCAAGAAGACGTACGAGGTCAAGGTTTTCCCCAAGCTTCTCAAGGAGATCAAGAAGTTCATTGGTGACAAGGAGTTGTCCATCGCTGTCCCAGCACTTGATAGAGACATGATTGCCTATATCCCTAGCGAGACTCCCCTCATCAACGAGGCTGTCGACTATGTCAACGTAAGTTCCCTACCGTCTCTGCTGTAGGGGTCTGCTAACTCTTCAAGGTCATGACATACGATCTCATGAACCGTAGGGACCAGTACACCACTCACCACGTCTCGATCCAAGGTGCCGCCCGTGCCATTGACAAGTACATCTCTCTCGGCTTCCCTGCGTCTAAGTTGGTTCTCGGTATCCCCTTCTACGCAAAGTGGTTCACTACAAAGAAGGGCTACACCTGCACTCAGCCAATTGGCTGTCCTACTGAGCTCCTTGAGAACCCCGAAGATGGAAGCGACACCGGCAAGTCCGGCTCTATGACCTTCGAGGCAGCCAACTTTGCCACACCCCCCACGAACCTGACGGCTACTCCTGATGCTACCTGTGGTGCTGGCACATTTTTCAAGTGTGCTGAAGGCTCTTGCTGTGGAGGATCCGGCTGGTGGTGAGTACTTATTCTATCATGGTTTCGGAATCTTTATTGACTGATCTGTAGCGGCGATACCCCTGCCCACTGTGGTACTGGTTGCCAGTCTGCCTATGGCAAGTGTGACGGCGTTGACCTCTCAACCTCATTCCACAAGGCTCTCAAGGATGGACGCACCGACGAAAAGAACGGAGGACAATGGTACTGGGATGCTGAAACACGTATCTTCTGGTCTTGGGATACTCCTGAGCTCATCTCCAAGAAGATTGCCCAGTTGGCTGCGACCCGAGGTATCAAGAGTGTCATGTCTTGGGCTCTCGCTCTCGACAGCAATGACTGGAGCCACCTTAAGGCTATGCAGCAGGGTTTTGATCGCGTCAACGCTTAGAATCTCGGTGTCGCTAGACAGTTTCGCCCGAGTTCGTTTCCTATAGTTTTAGATTACTAAATTTACAGGAGTTTGTCTCCGAGTTGCGCGACCAAGTTTGATTTAGCCATCATCTAATGCACTCTTGTCTCGTTAAAGGTGTACTCCTTGTGGGTGGGTTTGACAGCATTACAATTGAGGTTGTGGAGCATATTGTCTATACTAGTAATCTATTTTTCACCGGTATTTATCTAAACAGTATATTATATGTGCTCGAGGTCTGGACTGCGTCTAGCTAGGTCATGCCCTGAATCACAAAGTTTGTCAGATATTGTTCTTCTGTTTTCTTCCTTGAAAGTCCGAGGTGGTCTTAAAACCCCTTTGACTACATTCTTTGCGGATCTGTGGTTATTGCCTTCTTGTCAACCCTGTTTATGGAGTTGTGCCTATAATCTGGTCGACGCACACTCCTTTCTTGTTGTAAACTAAGCATACAGCTATAGTGGATTGCTTAATATTTAACCACGGTAAACCACTCGGAAAACATCCGCTCTCTATTAAAATTCATCTACTTCCGCTGTCGAATTAAAATTTTAACTATTTTAACGTTCATAAAATCATTTTCATTGGCGGATGCTGACATCAAAGCCTGTGAAGCAAATGGAGGAAAGTATTGAACTACAATAACTGTTTGAAGACTTTACATATCTTGATGATTTCTCGACGAGCTTGCCGTTCATACCACGTTTCTGATCCCTCAAGTGAATAATTATGTTAAGAGACACTCATCTGGGAATGAATGAGCTTTTCCTTTTTCCAGTACATGCTTTACAATCGTTTATGGATTGAATTTCATTTTTGTCAAGACAGATACGAAATTTGAAAAATTTGCTCATTGGGGCGGCTAGTTGAAACTGGACCTTTCTCTTCGAGAAGGACTCGAACTTTACCGCGATTCTCCTACTGCAATTTCTGAAACATATTATTAATCGAACGAGCCTTTGCAAAATCATGGTTGTCTTCGTTGGCTATTATAATTGGAACAGATATCCGGACACCGTTTCCAAAGGATAAGGTATCCATTACACAGCCCTAGGGTAACGGACCAGGTTTCCAGTGCTCGGACTCTCGAATGCGAGCCCGCCTATCGCATGCTCTATTTTGAAATGAACTCTCCACTTGAAACAATACCCTGGTCTTTACTAGCAAATCCTACGCGGTAAGAGAGTACCTCTGCTCACACCACAATCTGTAAGCGTACAGAAGTATTCATCTATTGTTAGATCTAAACTACATGTCAATATGTCAAATGCAGGCCGGCTGTGAAATCGCCCTGCGTGAAGTCCCAGCGTTTAAAAGACTGAGCCTGCCCTCAGGCCTGTTCCACTGTCCTGGCCTTCATTTGAATTTGACAAAAACCAGCCCGATGACTGACTATCAAAGAGTCCACGGTTTCGAAATGCTGACATTACAAAAAGATGGAGGGCACGCCACGATTAACCCCATCGATAACCACGGACATACAAGTGGCAATACCACGAAGAAAGAGTCGGGCAGCTTGAATATTCACGAAATGCCCCTCAGGTCTACAACAACATTTATTGTCCCGCCACAGCAACAAAAACCTCGACGATGGTGGCACAGAATAGGACTCCCTTCAATACTGGTCCTCACTGTCGGGACAGGCGCTATCTTGCTCTCCGTTGCACTACTGATCTTCCTCTACCAAGGGGCAGACAGGGCTAGAGCTCACGATTCTCGGGCAGAATTCTGGGATGACATTGTCTTCAACGACTGGTCTACGCGACTTGTTACCATCTGCTCCGCTGCAATCAGAGTTTCCATGGGGTTCCAGATTGGACTTGCCGCTGCAGCCATGGCAGCTGTTATCCTAGAAACCTCCGGTAGTCGTTTCTCTGATACAGCAATGTTATCTATCCAGAGAGCAGCGAGCTCCAGTGCTGGACCAATGAGTATGATTCCTACAGCTTGGCGTCACTGTGTCGCAGGCCGAGTCTCGGGTCTAGTTTACTTGCTTATCCTTGCCCTCGGGTTTATCATTGCTTTGATTTCGACTTTGACCTCAACTATTCTTCTCTTCGACTTTGGCCAGGATCAAATCTCGGCTCCACTAACGACAACTATCAAGGCTGTTGGATTCGATACACAGGAGATTTTCCCTTTCAACGGCATTTCATATTGGAAATCCAGACCGCTTGCTCACTGGCGATTTGCCGAGACCCGGCCCGATGAAATGGAGACAGGTCTTCGGACTGATAATGCGGCCGACACAGGCGATGTTTACCGAGCAATGCTGCCGTTCGACAACTCGGCAGACCGAATCACTCTAGAGTACTATGATGGGCCTGCGGTTGTCGTCAACCAACGAACTGCCTGCTTCGCACCAAATTTCAACAATGTAACGATCGGGTACGAGTTGAGGGATGCTTCTGTTACCAGCGGCTTGTATCTCAATGCCACCTACACCATCGAGGGTCAGGATGATTTCCTCGGGAGTGCCGCAAGCACGCCGAAAAACATGCTCTGTAGAATGCACAACCAATGGAATACCTCACATCCAGATATCCTCCCAGTATCTCTTTGCAGCGGTAAATTTGGACAAGTTCCTATTGAGAATGGGACCAAAAACCCCCTCTCCGGCTGGGCATACGGCTTCGACTCTGTCACGTTGATCAGCTCAGGTTCGGCTCTGAACGGAATTGCTCCTACGATTGATAACAAGACTGGAGAAACATTGTCACCCAAGATACCGAAAGACCTGAGTAAATTGACATTTCGCCAAGACGGACCCTGGACGAAAGCCTACAGCGCCGCTGGGGCAGAAGTGTTCAACGCCACCATCTGCTATGTCAGCCAGAACCTTCCTCACCGATACGATGTCACCATGACCGGACGGGCCATTGCATCGGAGCCGGATTTCTTGGCTGAATGGTCCAGTCTGACCGCTAAAGGAAATGGTACCAGTATTCTACAACAGCTGGGCGTCGCTCTTGACCCCAACAATACAATGGAACGTGGTATCATGGACCTCCAAGTCCGCTCAGGGCCGGACTTTTGGGTCGACCCGAGTAATATGCCTCGTATCCAGGACGGATACTTTCTGCTTTGGTCTACACTGGTGGAATCCTCTGCATTGGGAAGCTGGAGTTTTGGAGGCAGAACCATGACAAACGATATCTTGACACAGATCACTTGGCCAGCTCATCCGGAGCATTCCGCTGTGTTCCAAAACATCCTTCACGAGACTGGCGACCCGGCGCGTGCGATACAGGCACTCGTGTTCCGCTTCTATCAAATGATATACTACGACTGGCTTCCAAATTTCGATCCAACTCACAGCGTCACGACTATCAATGCTAAGGATGTGCTCATCCCAGAGCAGTGGACAGGGTTTCTGATCGTCCTAGCGATCATTCTCATTCACTTCATTATAACTGCTCTCGCCATGTTTCTTTTTGCACAGCGTACCGACTCTTCCCTGTTGGGAAATGCTTGGCAAGCTGTTTCTCAGATGGTCTCACCTGAGACACAGGATATTATCCGGGCAGCAGGTGGTGAGGGAATGAAGGACAAGGAGGTTGCAAGGCTAGCTAAAACCGCCGGACGGGACAACGAAACTTATGCTCTGGCAAGTGGGGTTGATAGTGGCAAGACAGAACTACGGGTCCGTTGATATTTAATGGAGGTGCTTAAATACACAAGGCGATTAATCAATATGATCTTTTTTCAATTATGCATTGTCATACAAAAATAGTTCCTGGCGGATCTAGCGCATTCATAAGTGGCAGGCCAGAGAACAAGGGAAGTGCGAAATGTTCACGGGGAGAATCAAGCAAATACCTGGAAGGTAATGACATTTTCAAAATTCATGTTGAGCAACCAGACATATCTCCATCAAAGCAGAGTAGATCATAAGCAAGATGCAAACTCACAGAGCGTGTGCTCAAACAATGGTAAGGAAATGAAGGATGAAACGTCAGCAGCGCAGTAGACTAATTCTAGCAAAGTTAGTGGATACCTGCAGCTGCAAGGATACCTTTTTCCTATTTAGGAATGATCACCGACTCCATCCTGAACCTTGAATTAGCGATGGATTACATTTGTGGATGTATGGGAAATGCATAGCCTTTGATAATTCCAGCACCTATTTCCTGAAATGGAGGTAGGTGGTGGTCGAATAGAACCATATGTACATTAAGAATTATATGTCCCGAACTGCTTCCTATTTAGGAAGCAGGTGTTAGCTTAGACGACGGTGTTCGTTTTCTTTTGATGGAGACCATTTCGAAGAAGCTGGTATAAAGACAATCAGAAAGGCCTTCAACATAAAGAATTGAAATTCCAAGAATTACTCAACATCGGCATTGTTCACCATGGCAATCGACACCCTCTCTCTCGCCGGCAAAATAGCCATAATTACTGGCTCTGGCCGTGAAAACGGTATCGGTGCAGGTATCGCCAAAGCCCTCGCTCGAAACGGAGCAGCCGTCACCATTCACTATGTCAGCGACTCTGTGACTGAACGAGCCCGTGCGACCGCGGAAAGTATCAAGTCCGATGGAGGCAGAGCAATCGTTGTTCAGGCTTCAATTGAAACACCAGAGGGCGCCCAATATCTAGTTGATGAGACTTTGCGAGGCTTCAACACCGACCATATTGATATCTTGGGTTTGTGATTATTGCAAAGGCAAAGCCAAACTGACTTATACATCTAGTCAACAACGCGGGAGTGGCTACATTTGGCGAGACCTTGGCAGTCAAAGCTGGACAATTGACCCAAGCATTTGACGTCAATATCAAAGGCCCAATATTCGTTGCACAAGCCGTTGTACCCCTCATCGCACCTGGCGGTAGGATTATCAACATCAGCTCAATTGCCTCTAAGCTTGGCGACTCTGTTATACCAATTTACGGCGCCTCCAAAGCTGCCCTAGACAGCCTCACGTGGTCTTGGGCCAAAGAGGTAAGTTGAGCCCAGATGTCGCAGTAATAATACGTCTAACAAATCAACCAGTGGGGTCACAGTAAGGGAATTACTGTCAATGGAGTTGCCCCTGGCCCTGTTCTGACAGACTCGAATCCTGCAGTGGAATTTCAACAGCCCACGATTGATATTACACGAGCTGCCCAAAGGGTCGGTACTCCAGCGGATATTGCAGACGCTGTGCTTTTGCTTGTGTCGGAGAAGGCGAGATGGATTACAGGCCAGTACATATCTGTCAGTGGAGGAGTTAATAACTAAGGCTGTGTATTGTTTCAAAGTATTGCCAATTGGATAAATGTTGCGGAAATGGTTGATCATACCCTGGCTAGCTCAGAGGCGCATGCCAGGGATCGGCTCCTTCGAGCTTTAGTGCTTACAGCTCCAGGCTGATTACATACTCATACATTAGCGTAATTAAGCGGCGCATTCAAGTTGGAGGTGAATTACCAAATGAATAAACAAATTACACATTACATTTCTACTTTTCGCCCAACTCTGTTCACACTTTTGATATGGCTACACCCACGATGATGGGTCGTCCTGCTGCGACAGACTTTATGTTCGTTAATATCGCACGGCCTCAGGATATGAATGATAAGAAAACACGCAAGAGAATCAACAGCCATGTGATGAAGCCAATTGGGGCAGCTCGGAGATGCAATCGTTCGGGTCAGAAAATACGACTTATCCTTGATTCTGCAGAAGCGACGCCGCAAGTAGCAGAAGTAACACCAAAGCCTACTCTGCCAGACATGGAAACATCAAACCCTGTCCATCCGTCGGAGGCATTTCCCCCAAAACTCAAGCTGTCACCGTCTCTGCCCCCTTACGAAAGACCAACATCATATCCCATGCCCACTCGTACAGCTAGAATCCTCCACTTCTGTTAGTAATCACACTACTCCCGATCCTGTATGTAGCTTTAACACGCAGTAGTATGTGTAGCAGATGAGGCACCGGTGTGTAAAATGATGCGCGAGCTGTGTTTTGCTCTCGCGTTTGTCGATGATAGTGCTATGCACTTGGTTCTAGCCAGGCTTGAGATAGACCCTGAAAGAACCGGGGGGAAACCCTCAAAAGACAACACCGCGACATTGTCACATTACAACGCTTCTATAGAAATATTGAGAAGTCAACTTGGAGAGCCAGGACTGATTGCCCATGAAATCATCATTGGTGTGGTTGTTAACTTGGCGTGCTACGATGTAAGTTATGAAATGCGGTTTTGTTGATATTGGTATTTGCACGCTGACTTTTGATAAAGATATTTACCGATAACTTGCAACGCTGGAAAACACACATGTTGGGATTACAAACAATGATCAGCTATCGAGGCGGTATAGGCACTCTCAGTTCCCAGTATCTCCAAGTGACAGCAACTTGGTACGATATCTAGCTTGTAGCATCTACAGACTCACACTGACATTTACAGGGTTGACTTGGTTGGTTCTATGATTCTCGACGAAATTCCTTATTTCACTCCACAACAAGCTACTGAACCTATAAGTTTACAAACGCAGTACCACAATATGGAAGAGTCCGCAGGCGTGTTGCCAGAAAGCTGCAACAACATCTCTACTCTTCTAAAATTGCTCATCAAACTCTCAAATCTCTCCACGGGGAAGTCAGAGCTTGAGCTTAGTGAAGACTCCGCACTACTTGAAGCTCTGCAAGCGACAGTATACACTGCCTTGATGTTACCACGTTGTGAGGGTCTCGGACCACACGACTCTTTGATGCCTCAACCAGCAACTTACGAACTTGTCCGACTGGCAATACTCGCATATCTCTCAGGGCCTGTAATGTTTCTGGCTGGCGACATAGTTCGAAATGTGATAGACTCTCATTATAGGGGAAGGATACTGAGACTATACGATCCGGAGCGACTCGTTTGGGCAGGTCTTGAATATGTCGAACTGTTTGTGCTAGTCACTGGAGCTTTGATCCACGAGGGGTCGGATAGATATTGGTTGTTAGGCCATCTTCGCCGCATCATGCTATCGCAGAACTTGAGATGGAAAGATCTGGTTGCGAGGCTTAACTCGATGGCATGGTTTACTTTCGTCTGGACAAGCGGACTGGAAGAGCTGCGAGCCGACTTTGCCATGATGGGTGGAGATACAGTGGTGCACAGATAGACTTTCAAGTGACTTCAACACAGTTTGTACGTGGACCCATGACTCTAGATTACTTCGATTATCTCATTATGATATAAAACAAACATTCCTGTGAAAATTCCAGCCACTAAATTCAGGCGCGGTATCTTCCCAGTCACCTAACAACAAGGGCAAGGGATGATCCAACAGTTGACGGGGATAGGGCACGGGATAATACCGCAAAGCCTGCCGTCACATGCGCCGCCTCCGCGAAGTTCGAGGGAAGGCTCTGTGGTCTCTGGGGCCTTCTGAGGATCTAATGAGTATCAGTACAGGGTGATACAGACGCGACTTTGCTGTAGTCTCTTATCGGAGTGTCTTACCCATTGAGTGCTGAGCCTTGGGCTGATCTGTCTCCAAAGGTTGAGAGGTTCTCATCTCGGAGAGTTCCTGGGATTGAGCTTCGGTAGAGGACATGGTAACGGTCGTTATGGTTTGCTTTGGGGGTATCTGGGAGGATTGGACTGTTGGTACAAGATTAAAAACAAAGAAATGAGATCACTGGGAATGACGCACGCTGACGTTATATCTGTGGCACGTGCAAAACGCGTAAAGAGTGTGGCGCAGTTCCTCTAAAGGAATGGGGCTGAGCTTCGGAAAAGTTACCCCGGCCTGGGTGCTTGAACCAGTTTGATGAGGCTTGTGCTTTTTCGTACACAGGCGATAGGGCTAAGATTAGAGTTGGGGATAATTGGTGGTGCATAACTAGGTCAAACAAAAGGACAAATAGAAACAGTCATACACCGCTATTGTCGTATCTCTGGATATCTCACAACCACACTAGAACGTATAAGGTTGTATCTTTTAACTTCCAAGCGGTCTGGTGGCCTGATTTTGTAAACTATCGATTTCTATCCCTCACGATTCGTCGGTGATAGGAGCGTATCACTCTTTACGTGGATAACCACGTTGATTTTTCTCAGCTTCTGCTCTGTCGAAGCTTATATAACCACTCACGGCTGCATTTATTGACCTGATGGGACAAGCTTACCTAGATTATGTATAAACCACACATGAAGCTGAAGTGTTGAAGAAACATCAGACCATGTGCGGTCTAGCGCTTGTATTCATGTATCCATGGCAGACGTGAAAGCAACACATGCGAAGTATATTTATGTATACTTATATCTCCATGTGCTTTTTATTTCATCATGCATTCCGGATTTGCGTACCATGTCAGTAGTCAAACGCCTACTGCTATTCACAAACAGTGACTACGGCCAAGCCAATGTGGTGCTGGCTACTGCACACGCCTTAGGCCTCGCTAGTCAAGATGTTGAAATACACATCGCCTCTTTCCAAGACCTGCAAGATGGCGTCAACGATGCTTCTAGGTTTATGCAAGCTGAAGCAGCTCGAAAGAAGCTGACCGTACCAAAGTCAACAGAAATACGCAAGACGGCAGAGCAGGTGGCGAGTCGTCACCCGGAATGGTTGGGTCGGCAAAAGGCTGCCCAGGAGATTCTCGACTACTTAATAAGAGAAGATTGAGTAAACGATGGAAGCTATGGGTAGATTGCGCAGCAGACTTCAAAACGAAGATGATAAAATTGTGAGCCCGCAAAAAAGCCCTACTCCGAGACATAATCAAAGAATTCTAGTAGCATGTGCTTTACTGGTAGATGTTCACTAGACAAGCCCCTGCTCAAGACCACCGATTTTGAAACAGTAACATATCAAGATCGCTCACAGAGCAGTTGTTCGTTGGGACACAAAAAGCTGAAAAGCAAGTGACTGCATTCCTCGGCCAACAAAAAAAATGCGACACGCCGCAGCTACGATCATCTAAATCTTGAAAAGATCCAACTTCCTTGTTTGACTAGGATAAGACAGATCAAGTTGGAATGTTGGCAAGTGAAAAGCTTGGTTGTTACCAGGGCAAACGAGAACGGCTGTTTTCTGTTCAGGCAATAACTAGCCTGGTGCTGTTCGATATCCTTCCACAGCCAACAAAGGAATTTCATACCTCTGGATTCGTGTACTCAGCATTCTTGTTACCTACTTTCCTGCATGGACGGGGCTGTGTTTTGTGAGACAGAACACGCAGTTGACGATTTGTATAGAGCCATGGACGAAAGCGAATTCCATGCGCGACATGCCCACCAGAGACACGCTTCTCTGTGGACTTTATAAGAGTTGGAGGTACAGATTACATGCCTCTCACACAACAAGGGATGGTGTAGTAACAGCAAAGTTAAAAACAATATTTACAAGAAGGCACACCCGTGACCTTTTGCATTATGTCCATAGCAGCACATTCTTCTCTTTGTCCATGATGTTAATGAGCGTGTACTGTAGATCGTTAGTCAGCCAGGAGAGAAATGCAGAATTGGGTATCTGTAACGCACCTCCATGAATCTAGGCGCGGCATACACTCTGTCGCCGATCCAATTGTCCTCGCTGTTCACTGGTCTCAAGCCCATGGCCTCCAAGGATGACCACCATTTTAACCATGTTTCAAGATTGGTGGGAATTTTGAAACCAGGAGGATCCTTCATAATATGGATCTCTATCAGTAATTGGCCGAAAGGGAGAGTTTCGTTACCGGATTCCTTTTGTTCATTCTTGATAGATTCAATAAGAGAGGTAAGGGAGTCGAACTCAGCTCCCTCAATGTCCATTTTGAGAATGTCGATATATGAATGGCCATTCATCTTCATGAGGTCTTGGATTGTGATTATAGGAGGACTCGCTTTCATATCTGTCTCTTTGCCAATTGCAACCTTCTCGAAACTGGCACGCGGGTATTGATACTCAGGAACTTGCTTTGCCCACGAGTTGACGCTCATATCATATCCCCAAATACGAGCATTCGTACGATGTAGCATCTCTGCCTCGAAGGAAGAGTCGTCATCAACACCAAAGGAGTAAACAATGAGTTCCCGTGCCGGGTTGGTCTTTGACGACGGGCCAGGACACTCCTTCTCGTACCGCGACATGCCGCAAACGATCTTGCCGCCATCGCCCAATTGCCCGACTCTTTCGAGGTCGTGGGGACAATTGAAACTAGGCCGAGCAAATTCCCAAACATTGAAAGGGTTTATGTAGCCATCGGGGAATTTCCTATCGTAGCCAGACTGCCTGATCATCTCCTTGCGGCCTTGCATGGATTTTTCCCAGAGCTTCTCGGCGTGTGCAAGCTTTTGATTTAGATAGGGCTCTGTGCTTAAGACATTTGCTTGATGTTGAAATGCCAAAGCTGTTGAGCAACGGTTAGATATTCTTGATACCAACAAAGTCAAGAGAAGTACTGTAGCGAAAAAGAAGACAATGAAGACCGGTCTGTATACCATTGTGGCGGTCGTGTGAGTCACGTGGGGACTGAATCTATACAGCCGTTTGACGTTGAAGTTGTTGACGATAGCAATCTTGGCGTGATGGGCATATTTTTGGAGGTTGAGTCTGCGGATAAACTTTCCTAATTAACCCCTTTTTATGAGTGGGCAACATCTAACGGCATCATCCGCTTGGTCAGACATGATAATCAGCACTAGGACAAAAGAAGCTTCCTTGGGTCCACAAGCGACGTGCCACGACCCGTCACTGGATGAAACTGCCACCGCTTTGCAGTCTCAGCCAATAGAATCACGAGTCAGCACCAGGTTATGAACGGACAACGTATTTGTACCTGGTAAAAATGAAACGATCGGTTAATTTTCACTGTCTTTCACTACATTCTGCCCCTGACCTTCCAGAAGTCTACCTCACTAAATTTCTTGGTACAATCTTGTTAGGCGCTGCATCATTCTGAACTCCCCGTTTAACACACCCATAGAGGGGTTAACGCAGCCATGGATTACTATACCGCTACTCTTCTTATTCTCTTCATACTGCTTATTTTTGCTGCATATCGACATTATACGCATGCGGTATCCGGGCTGGTACTAATGTCTGCAGATGAGGCTAATCGTCTTGATCTGATGGATGATGAGATCCACGATTTCAATCACGAGACAACTGCCGAAAGATATTTCAACTTTCGCAGCAAGTTCCTGTGGGTTTATGGCCTTGCTATAGCAGCAGACTGGCTGCAGGTGCGTGTGCAGCAAAGTCTAGACGAATAGTCGACACAGAAACTGACTCATGGGCTCTATCTAGGCATCATACCTGTATAGCGGTTTGAAGAATAGCCACCGCCTGTCAGAACCTGTCATTGCGGCTCTTTTTGCCACCGGATTTGTTGTCACTGGCACTAGCACTCTTTTCATTGGATCCATTGTCGATAAGTACGGCACAAAGGCCATGTGCCGATACTACTGTATTGCTTCCTCCCTTTCGTGTCTGTCCATGCTGTGCGGTAGCCTGCCACTGCTGTTTATCAGCAGAGCATTGGGTGGAATTTGCAACACAATACTCTACTCAGCTTTTGAAACGTGGATGGTAGCCGAGCATCACAAGCAAGGCTTCGCGAATTGTGTTGGTGCTTTGGACGTGATGCACAGCTCTATAGCCATCACCAATGGGTTTGTCTCTGTAGGAAGTGGTGTCGTCGCCCAGATGCTTGCGTCCGTCTTCGGTTCACAACTTGCCCCCTTTGTAGTCAGTCTTATCTGCCTAGGCACGGCACTGATGTCCATAACCCGGTCCTGGGTAAGCGTCCTTCTCAATCAATCGCAACAAATGACTTACTAATGATATCTTAGGCTGACAACCATGGAACGACTGGCAAGAACTCAAAACTCGCCATGAAAACAGCCCCCGTTGTCGATCTTCTTCGTAGGTGCATCGCATTCAACAGACTATATCACGCTGACAAAATCAGGAGATCCTAGTGTGATTGCACTCATATTCGCTCTGTGCTTTTTTGAATGCTCCATGTCCGTCGTCATCTACTCTTGGCCTCAGACGATCATGTCAGCTCGAACTCAAGCCTGGACATGGGGCAATCCTCCTTTTGGCATCATATTCTCCAGTCTCATGGGTGCATCAGCACTGGGATCTTTCCTTTCCGCTTACGTCTCTCGAGAAGGGAATTCTGCACAAATATCATCGCGCACAGTTCAGCTTGCGTTGGCAACATCGGCCACAGCTCTTCTGTTGACCCTCGTGTCTCAGAGCGAGGTGGGCCGCTTCTGGGCGTTTTGCCTCTTTGAACTATGCGTGGGCATGTACCTTCCAAGCATAGCATACTTGAAAGATCGTCTTGTCCAAGATGAGCGACGAAACCAGCTATTTGCGTTGATAAGAGCTCCTCTCAATATTCTTGTCATACTATGTCTAACTACTATTAGTCAAGGTATGCTCGTTTACCCCACATCAAGCCATCTGCTAACACTGCAATCCAGGGGACCAAAACCGCGAGGACATATTTATGACATGCAGCGGCCTACTTCTAGTCACCGTTATCCTTGTAGCTCGCTATGTTCCGAAATCAAGTAGATCTGACTAAAGTGTTGATAGTAGTGGGCAAAAATATGGTGTTTGGTGTATTCTTGAAAGGTCGCATTCGTGTCCTTATACGTCCGTCATTTGTGGAACAAATGGAATCCTAAATATCTACTACCAGTCTTTCATCTCCGCGTAACATCCTCCAATGATTTGCCGCCTCTATCACCTCTGAACACCCTTGCAATAAAAAGCCCCACCGTCTTACAAATCCTTCACTTACTTCCCACGCAGCCGCAAGCCATGGATCCCCCCAAACCAGAAAGCCGCATCGTTCTACGTCGTCAAAGCCTTCGTACACCCTCAGCCCGAGGTCAAGGAGAAGCTCACGGCTGTCGTATTGACCAACCATAAGTATTAAATTGTCGCGTAATCTCGGGAAAGGGATGGGACTGATCCAGAAAGGAGGGGATTTTGAACTCTGCAGAGGCGTGGACTGGAGAGTCAACGGTATATGTTTCACTGGTGCAACGCTAGTTTTGGATACTCCAAATGAGCTGCTGCATCCTGGCGGCAGATGATGTAATAATGAGAGAAGGGACATGTTGTGTATATAGGCGCGAACAACGTTGTATTGTACCAGTGTAATGAGGCAATGATCTGGCGAAAGTGGGAACTCAACAAGCTGTGGTGTCTCAACAGTGCAGTTGAGAGAGTATTGTAACAGTGGCGGTATAAGCTTTGCCTCGCGATGGCCGGTTCCACGTACTTCTAACCCAGTGCCTTGACCTGTAACATCTTTGAGTGTGAAGGTTTCAAATGACCTTGTGATGGCCAATTGCTTCATGGGATTTTCATCAATGTGTAGACTATGAGGCACAAGCATGCCATAGCCCTCTTGGTGTACTCTCTTTTCCATTGCGCCTAAGATCTCTGACATCTGTTTCCTGGCGCCTAATGCTTGTCAGTCGAGGACCTAAATGGAATCCCAACGGAGAAGTGCGATCCCAATGTTTCAGCTCGACCAAGAATCTTTGTATAACTTACGCCAGGCTCTTTGTCGTAAGCGACTTTGTCTCTTCTTTCTCTCCGCCAGGTCCGTAACGCCCTGCCAATCATCTTCGTTAGGTGCCATAGTGGAAGGATTCAGCTGACAGTGTCGGGTAATCGGGAAACCAGACATGCCGAGCTGTGCTAGTATGCAATGACAGTATCGGATGTGAGTTATGCAGAGCAGCTTGCTTCTCTTTGGGATTGTAAAGTCTGAGCTGAACATGGAATGTTTACCTTCAGTTCCTCTATGCTTACTCTTTTACCAATATGTGTGAGTTAGTAAGCTGCTGGGGTTGCCAGCTGCAAGTGCGTTACGCGCTAGCACCAACTCGGACAACGGGCATATTTTGTCTAAGAATGTAGTGAATGAGATTGGTAATTCACATCAACTCCTTTATATACGGCGTTATTGATACGGTAAGGTAGTACGTATTAGATAGGGTATAAAAGGCTGGCTTGTCTGTTGTTCCTATCAGTTAGTATCTACAGAGCCTCACTCCTCTCCTACATCAGCCTCCGCCAGACCTTTATCATACTGTTCTTGATTGATCAAATCTATCGTACCAATAGACGCAATGATCCATCAAGAAAAGCCAACGATGGCCTATTTTGGTGCCACTGGCGGGAGTATGGCGGCAGCCTTGGCAAGTGCTCTGAATGAGGGTCATTATTGCACAGCTTGTATGTCAAGAACCAACCTTCTTACTACTTAACCTTCCTAACAGATAGCAAGTGGCTAGAAAACCAGAGAGTCTACGCGATATTTTGGTTACCGAGAAACACATTCCATCGGAGATTATTGACAAGTATCTCACTATGCATCAGGGCGACGTGAAGGATCCTGCTGCCGTAGCAAAAGCCCTCATCAACCCAACCAATGCAAGATTCGTCGTCGATTTTATTCTCAGTGGCATCGGCTCGCGCCCGACGTTCCAATGGAGTATTACAAGACCGTTGCCGCTGAAAGACCCAACTATTTGTGAAGATGCCACCAAAACACTTTTCAACGCTCTCTCCAATCTTTTAGCTTCCGGCATCACCAGTACTGCAACTTCGCAGAAACCGCTCCTCGCAGTAGTCAGCACTGCAGGATGTGGGAGAGTCCGAGGGGTTCCTCTACCGATCTATTTCCAGTACCATTACCTTGTTGGAGGGCCACTTGCAGATAAGCAAAAGATGGAAGAATTGATTCTGCAAGATAATGGTCGCCATGTACGGGATTTCGTCATCATGAGACCGCTGATATTGACAGATGGAGAAGCAAAGGCCGATGGGCAGCTTCGAGTTGGTTGGGAATGGGGCGTTGTCGGTGACAAGGGGCCTGATGAGCCATTGCCTAAGCTTGGATATCTCATGAGTAAAGCGGATCTCGGGAAGTGGGCTTTCAATCACGTCGTTCTCGAGGGCGGATGGGAAGGGAAGTGTGTGTACTTCACCTATTGAGACCTGTGGTTATACTTCGAGCTAGGTAGAACAACTGTCTAGTTTTACCGATTTACATGGCACTTAACTTTCGAGATATACTCAAGCCTCAAGTCACTAAAATATGCTTATTCATAAAGAAGTTTTTCTTTACTTCATTGACCAAATGGTTCATTACCTGAGGGATACACCGTTACGTCGCGGAACCATTCCTATGTGGAGACTGGTCTATGACTTGTCGTCCAAACTCCCGCTCTAATTGCCGTTGATTTATTGTCGCCACTACTACCGGTCACTTGACACCCTTCAGCACCCCACGAAGAGAGGGATTTCGGGAAAACGGCATTGTCTCTAACCTTTTGAGGACACTCTCCCGGAAAGCATTTTCCTGGGGTATCGAGAAAGAAGCTTAATCCCAAACTAGAAAGGCGGAGGTGGGGAAATGTTGGGGTAGATGGCCTGTCGACGTGGTTGAACCTGGTGATTTTCAGCCTAGTCAAGTCGGGGAAATTGAGATCAGGCAAGGCTTTCGTCCCAGTGACTACAAACGGCCCGAATATATATATGGGACTTCCGAAGTTTAGCAGAGCTGCATTGATGCTGCGAGGGCTTCTTAGTCCGGACTTACAAAGATTTTCATGCATACGAGAGCAGTGGACTTCTCATTCAAGTGACAAGATAGCTTGCTAAGTTCGCCGAGGGTCGGGGAACCGATCAACGACTAGAGAGAGACAATGTTATATAACATCCCCAGCCCATGAGTGATTCAGTGTATCTGGACAGACATCCTACTCACCATTGAATCACACAATGTTGTCGACTTCTGTCACTTATCTGGCAGCCCTCTCTTTCCTGACCCAGGGTATCCTAGCTCAGCAAAAACAGGGCAATGTCATCACCAGCGATACTCATTTCTACGGCCAGTCCCCAGCAGTCATTCCAACGCGTAAGTCTTCTCTGTGATATCTGCTTGAACGGCCACTGATCTCATCTATCAGCGGAACTTTCGGAGACCGGACCTTGGGCTATAGCTGTAGCCAAGGCCAAGGACTTGGTGTCCCAACTGACACTTGAAGAAAAGGTCAACTTAACTTCAGGAAGCCAGACAACCACCGGCTGTTCCGGTTTTATACCAGGCATTGCTCGCGTTGGGTTCCCCGGACTGTGCTTGGCCGATGCTGGAAATGGCGTCCGAAACACAGACTATGTGAGCTCATGGCCATCAGGTATTCACGTCGGTGCCAGCTGGAACCCCGACTTGACCTATAGCCGGAGTTACTACATGGGTTCAGAGGCCAAAGCCAAAGGCGTCAACGTTTTGCTCGGTCCGGTATTTGGACCGCTGGGCCGGGTAGTTGAAGGCGGGCGCAACTGGGAAGGCTTCTCTAACGATCCCTATCTTGCTGGTAGACTGGGTCATCAGGCTGTCGCTGGTATCCAAGACGCAGGAGTCATTGCGTGCGGGAAGCATTTCATCGCTCAAGAGCAGGAGACCCACAGACTTGCATCGCGTGTCACTGGAGCCGAATCTGTATCCTCAAATGTCGACGATAAGACATTGCATGAGTTGTACCTATGGTAAGGAAACCCAGCTGTGCTGATACACTATACTAACATTGAAGTAGGCCTTTCGCGGACGCAGTTCATGCAGGACTTGCCAATGTTATGTGCAGCTACAACAGAGTGAATAACTCGAACGCCTGCCAAAACTCAAAGCTTCTCAACGGTGTTCTCAAGGGCGAGTTGGGTTTCCAAGGCTTTGTTGTCTCCGACTGGGGTGCACAGCAGTCTGGTATGGCTTCGGCATTGGGGGGTCTCGATGTTGTGATGCCCAGCTCGATATTATGGGGAGCCAACCTTACCCTCGGTGTTAACAACGGGACCGTTCCCGAATCACAAGTCGACAACATGGCTACTAGGTAAGCTCAGGACAACACTCCTTAGGTTCGGCCCCATACTAACAAGTTTTAGAATTCTCGCCACCTGGTACCAGTTGAACCAAGACAAAGACACTCTAGCGCCCGGTCATGGACTTGCTAAGGACCTTTGGGCTCCCCATCCCATCGTAGACGCTCGTAACAAGAGCTCCAAGCCGACACTCTGGGATGGTGCTGTGGAAGGCCACGTTCTGGTCAAGAACACCAACAAGACCCTGCCCCTCAAATCCAACCTGAAGCTCGTCTCCCTGTTCGGCTATTCACACAAGGCCCCAGACAAGAACAACCCCGAACCCGCCAGCGGCATGTTTGCTGCTTGGGCCATCGGCGCCCAGTCTGCAAACATCACCGAGCTGAATGGTGGTTTTCTTGGAAACCTCAATCTCACATACTCAGCCATTGCGCCCAACGGAACCATTGTATCGGGTGGAGGCTCTGGCGCCAGTGCCCCGAGCTGGCTAAGCTCTCCCTTTGATGCATTTGTCTCCCGGGCTAAGAAGGACGACACTGCACTTTTCTGGGATTTTGAAAGCTGGGATCCCATTGTGAATCCCACCTCTGAAGCCTGCATCGTTGCTGGAAATGTATGGGCCAGTGAAGGCTGGGACAGACCTG
This sequence comes from Fusarium tricinctum, assembly GCA_020744515.1. Lineage (NCBI taxonomy): Eukaryota > Fungi > Ascomycota > Sordariomycetes > Hypocreales > Nectriaceae > Fusarium > Fusarium tricinctum. The sequence goes on from JAGPXF010000001.1 coordinate 4,067,259, forward strand.
CTGTCTACGACGACTATACCGATAGTCTGATCAACAACGTGGCAGACAAATGTGCAAACACTATTGTGGTCCTTCACAACGCCGGAACACGACTCGTCGATGGCTTCATCGGTCATCCTAATGTCACTGCTGTTATCTACGCACACCTCCCTGGACAGGAGAGTGGTGACGCACTTGTCTCCTTACTCTACGGCGACGAGAACCCTTCCGGTCGCCTCCCATACACCGTTGCCCGCAACGAGACAGACTACGGTTCACTACTAAAGCCAGATTTGGCTCTTGCTCCTCACCAGTTCCAACACTTTCCTCAGTCTGACTTTGCCGAGGGTGTTTTCATCGACTACAAGCATTTCGATGCCAAGAACATTACACCCCGCTTCGAGTTCGGCTTTGGATTGAGCTACACAACCTTCGAGTACGCCGATCTTCAAATTTCCAACTCTGACGCTCAAACTCAGGAATATGCCACTGGAAGTGTTTCCGAGGGCGGACGATCAGACTTGTGGGATGTAGTTGCGACTGTGTCGGCCAAGGTCACTAACACCGGAGATGTCAACGGCAAGGACGTCGCTCAGCTGTACGTCGGCATTCCCGGAGCTGATGCCCCCGTGCGACAACTCCGAGGCTTCAAGAAGCCGACAATCAAGGCGGGAGAAACAGTCAACGTGATGTTCGAGCTTACTCGAAAGGATTTGAGTGTTTGGGATGTCACTGCACAGGAGTGGCAGCTACAGAAGGGCGATTATGCTGTCTCTGTGGGACGAAGTAGTCGGGATCTTCCTTTATCGGGCACATTGACCATCAGCTAGTAGCTCTTCAAAAACTTCAATAAATCTCAACCTATGTGTTCAAATTAAACATCCCAATAAGTACATGCCTGAGACTGAACTTTTGGCTGCACTATCCCCATTATAGGACAGTAGTACAATACCAGGGGTTGTGTTATCATATACGTTTCAGCCAAGACCAAAAGGGCCAACAGTGCCTATAAAATTGGGATTAATGGTCAACGTTTTTCTGTCTGCTAATTGGTTCAGTTACGCCCTGTCAAGCCAAGATCTCGGTACAAGCCGAAACAAATCTCACCTAAAACACGAAGCTCTTGTGAAACAAGTCGACAAAAACCCTTTCACTCATCGAATCAAGGTTCAACATACATCAATTAGACCCATTCTAGCGAATCCCTGTTAGTATCTTAATATCCTTGCCGAGGTAGGATTATTTTCGTATTGTCTTGGGGACGCTAATAATGCACATTCTCAGTCCTGGACTTCTGCCTTTGCGCGAACATCGTTAGTTCATCGCAGCGTATGGTCGACGATAAGTTCAACGACTGATATTTGATTCCTGATACATTAAGTTCATTTACCTTCTACGATTCACTGACAAAAATTAAGGTCCTTAAAAAGACCTGCGGGCAATGTTTAGCTTTGCTTTTCGAACTTTGAGACAGTAATCCCATTGCTACCCTAAAGACTCGACTATTACCCACGACAAGGGCGAACGGCTCCTGCTAACCACAGAAGGTCCCATTCGTGATCTAGACCATTTTACAAGGATCTCGCAAGAACAATTCCAAGGTTAGAGACTGGGATTGTATTTCCGTATTGCTACCTTGGTGGAAACGTAAGTGAGATCAAGGAGCCCGGACCGGAATGTCGGTACCCATGTAATTATCCTACTTGTTATAAGCTAGAGTCTTCCAAACAGGACAACCCTTTATGGCATATTCCAGTGAAACGGACTTGAATCTGAGAGTAAGTGGTCTCAAGGTTTCTATTCCTTACGGCCCATCGGCCAAGCAAAGCTCGCGTATTCCCAAAAAGACGAAAGAGACTGTAGCAAAATGTTATGATATTATTCCATGTACAATGCTGTAGTGACGCCCTGTTAATAATAATTTCTGCGATATTATAGAATATCTGATATTGTTATCGTCTATAGTCACTCGTGAAATTGGGACCCATTGGTCATGTTGAGACAGGGCGCATAAATCCACCACTCTTGAGCTGTGAAGAACAAATGAAGGTATCACAAGTATTAAGCGCCAAGTATAGCCTGGACCTAGATTTCTTCCACAAATCCGGAAACCAAAATACTGGCAAAATGCCACAAACAGCAACATCTTTGAGGCTAAATGCTCTTACAAGGAGATATTTCAGATCTGTCAGAGATCTGGCTCGTTCTGTGCTTCATCAATCGCCGACCCCTGTATTAATGCTTGAAAGGGAATAGTGGATACAGTGAAGCCACTACTGCTATTGGTTCTCTCCAGGCGAGCCACTGAGACTAGACTTAAAGCGGCACCTCGCTTGGCCAGGAGTAGACAGATGTAACCTTATCGTTGCTCATAACAGTTTCATTGCTCTCAACCTGAACACCAGGCATTGTTTTGTCTCATCAAATCTAGTATCTACTATGCGGTTGGAATCTTGAGACGATGCCTTGGAGAGGGGCTGCTGGAAGTTTTGAATCGAATCTCTAAAGACATCGTCAGAGGTCAGTCGCCTCTGCGAAAAGTATAAAGCCAAAGGACAGGACTCCCAGTTTATTCTTGCCTCCTCAGTTCTTCACTCACCAACAATCTATCTCACTCATCTTTCAATTCTCATCCGCTGGTCGGTTAATCTATTTCATTCCTACATCTTCCTTTCCACAATCAACTACCCTACCAACCACAAACAAAACACCCTTCTACAACCGACAATGCAGTTCTCTATCACCGCCCTTGTTCTCGGCCTCGCTGCCGTTGCCTCCGCTGGCATCGTCGATACTGAAGGCATCCGCAACGCTCCCCGCAGTGCTCTTGTCTTTGCCCGCCAGAACGGCCAGAACGGCAACCGACCTGTTCCCAACGGTCAATGCTGTGTCGCCAACACCAGTCTTAAGCAGGATGCTTGCACAAGCCAATCTGGCCAAGCCGGTCGCTGTGTGCCCGGTGGAAACAACTGTAAGTAACGACCCAGGGCTTCTCATGATATTTTGCTAATAATAACAGGTGGTGGCACACTGAGCTGTATTGAGCAGTCCAACCTTCAGTGTGATGCGAATGTGATTGAGCGTGGAAACTCCCTCTGCCGTGCTAAGGCCCAAAATGGAGGTCTCTTCGACGGTGGCCGAATCATCCAGAACCTTAGCGAGGCCTCGGTCAACTAAGGAAGACCTTAAGCCACGGTATAAGAGGTCTTGATTGAAAGGGCTGGGTTTACTCTACTGGTAGAGTTAAGCTATGTAGTGATGAGAGGGGATTGGCATAGCTTTTGACACCAGGACAGTAAAATGGAAAGAAGTAATGGGGTTTGAAACAGATTAGTTTTCAATATATTTTTAACCATCCACCTCAATGACTTGCTGTGCAATGCGGATTGACTGCGCATTTTAAAGCTATGGGTAGGATAGACGACTGGAAGGCCTTTAGCTCTAATTTGGTTGTTGGCATGTGGTGTCGCATCATCAAATATCCTCTACTTAGGTCAGCCCTATCTTTGATTCAAGTTAGACCAACCAGGTCAAAATTTACTACTGACAGAATTATGTTTGACCACTGGAGCCAAGTGTTCTAGTCTCTTTATGCGCATGGATACGACCGTTGGAAAACTCTGCTTGAGCGGAGGGAACGGTGCAAAACTCCACAAAGTCGCAGGGGTCCTTCGGATGATACCCTCAAATTGTCCATTTAGAGCCGATCCTTTGATAAGGCGGTGCTCCATGCTCTCCATGCGTAAGCGGAAAACTGGGTCGGCTAAGAATATCTATCCATTCTCTCGGTGCTATAAGCTCTTTTGGCCGCCTGTCTTGGTTACATTTTCATTCTTTCTAATCTTCTCGCTCATCATGGACTTCAAATCAGTCTTGGAAACGGCCAATGTCAAGGCTATTGCCTCGTTTCAGACCATTGGTTATCTAATTGGCTTCTGGCTTGTCTATCGTGTTGGTGTCGCATTGTACAATATCTCACCATTTCATCCCCTGTCACGATTTCCCGGACCCAAGATAGCGGCCACGAGTTACCTTTATGAAGCCTACTATGATTGGTGGCGCGTGGGAAGATATGGCAAAGTGGTTCGCGATATGCACGAGCGCTACGGTAAGTTAGCAGGTTTGAGCTGGGAGGCAGTCTTACTGAACATTGTAGGCCCGATTGTTAGAATCAACCCCGACGAGCTCCATTGCTCCGATCCTTACTTCACTGACGAGATCTACGCTGGTCCTGGCCGAATTCGCGACAAGTGGCAGCATCAGCTCAACACTGGAGGCGCCGGTCCTGTCTCTGTTACTGGCTTTTCAACAGTTCATCATGAAGTACACCGTATGCGAAAGGGAGCCCTGTCCAAGTACTTCTCGCGCAACCAAATGCTCAAGCTTGAGGGCGAGGTTCAAGAGTTCGCCCAGATGACAGTGGACAAAATGCTTCGATCTGCCGGCGGGGAGCCCTTTGATGTTAAGGAGGCTTTCAATTGTTTCACAGCGGATATCATCTCACAGTATGCTTTTGGCGAGTCGATGGGGTTCATTGCGCAAGAAGGTTGGGAACCAAACCTGGCTACTTGGGTGAAGTCCTTCTTCCAGAGCGCTTACATGATGAGACATAATGTCTTGGCGAGAAAAATGGCCCAGTTCCTCCCTTTCCTGTCTGATTACTTGGGTGAAGATATCAAGGCTGTCATGCGTCAAATGAATGTTGTCATTCCTGGGTATATCAAAGCTGCTCTGAAGAACCCCGATGGAGGAAGAGTGTTTGCAGATATCATGGAGTCAAAGACCATGCCCGAATCGGAAAAGTCCATGTACAGATTGTCTGGAGAGGGTTTCAACTTTCTCCTCGCTGGTACTGAGACAACTGCTGTGAGTTTGGGTGTCTATATGCTTCCCTTCACTTGATTGACCTTATCACAGGCTACCCTTACCGTCATTACATACTATCTGCTTGCTCAACCTTTGACATACCAACGTTTGATGGCTGACCTCGAAGGCCTTGATCCTGAGAACCTGAAATGGACTGATCTTGAGCAACGACCTTATCTATGGGCAGTCATCCACGAAGCTCTCCGCGTCATGCCTGGAGTATCTCACCGATCAGCCAGAATTGCTCGCGAGGAGGATTTGGTCTACAAGAGCAAAGACGGCAATATCGAGTGGGTGATCCCAAGAGGGACCCCTATCGGCATGACCTCCATGATCAATCACTGGAATAAGGAAATCTTCCCCAACCCTGACGACTTTACACCTGAGCGATGGTTGGATAACGGAAAGCCGAACTACAAGTTGCAGAAATTGCTCATTTCTTTTGGAAAGGGCAGTCGCGCATGTATCGGCGAGAAGTAAGTTCCTGCAATTGTTATGTACCTGATCTCTCACTAATGCTTTTATAGTCTTGCTTACTGTGAGGTCTACATCATGGCTGCTCTGCTTGCCTTCCGGGTTATCCCAAGAGCACGTCTACACGAAACGACTATTGAGGACATCACCTACGATCACGATCTGATTGTGGTCCAGACGAAGAAGGGTTCCATCTCCGTCCGTATTGCCATTTCATAGTGTTATGCCTGGAATGATCAATAAAAACCCTTTCCGCATAGAATTCGACCCGTCACAGTAGTACATGGGGTTTTATCATAAACATGATAGCATGATTCGTAAAGTTGAACTTGTCTTTTGTTACGGAGACAAACATGTAAGCATCGTTCTTGTCGGATCTTTAGCTGCAGTGGAAGCTTAACCATTGAATATGGCTCGGGTAATGACTCCTCGGATTTACTAAAACCCCGTGCGTCTTTACATATGCAAAGGTTCAAAGTTCAAGGAGATTTTCAATGGGATCTACTTATTAGTCTGGACCTGCGGGTCAAACTAATAAGATTTCAAAGCTCAATCTTGTTTGACCACCAATCGACCACTTCTCGTGGCGCCTTGCTGTTTTATCACCACGTCATACTACTTCGAGCTGAACTTGACCTTTATCCGAGGTTTTACCTGCGCCAGTCTCAATACAGCTATAAAATGTCATTCGGAGGGTGACAGATCATAAGCATTTCATATCTATCCGGTGCACTTTCACCCCGACAGTATAATCAATTACGACCAGTAAGCCTACGTTTCAGCAAGGATATTACATCTCAGGTTCAAAATTCGTACAGTCGCCAAAATAAACAACCCTTTTACGAAATCAGTATGTACCCACGCAGCCCACCTCACGGGCATGCCCTAAGCCTGTCGCACTAAGTATAACTTAACAGGCCGGTCACTATGTCTTCCGACGGTGAACGTCAGATGGGCACAGTTAAGTGGTTCCTTGCCGACAAAGGATTTGGATATATCACGCCCAGCGATGGAGGCCCTGATCTGTTTGTCAATTTTCGAGAAATTCAAAAACCGGGGTTCAAATTCTTATCAGAAGGAGAGAGGGTATCATTTGTAGCTAAGGATGGAGATAAGGGTCAAGAGGCATCTCAAGTTCAATCGGAGGAAGTAGAGGAGTAGAAATCGATATCCGATGCACAATGAAGTTACTTTTCGTCTTTAGGTACTATCATTCAAATGGCAAAAATAACTTTCTCTCGAACTGTGTAATTGTTTTCTTTTTCTCAGCGATATATTGAGAAGATTGCTCGAACTACCATTTAAGCTCACTTGCGCTCATTTGCTAAGGATGAAGGGCGTAACTATGGCTGTGCTCTGCCTTGAAGATCACGTGTTGTTCGAGTAAACCTTCTCCTTTCACTGGAGCAACGACAACCGACAGTTGCACACATCTGGAAATACATACAAAACTGACGTTCAATGTGTTATTTTACGTCAAGTGTCGGAATTCTCACACAAAATGAACAGAGCTTGGCCGCTGAAATCCCTCTGTCGACGTCCATGGCCGGTATCGTCAGTCACTGCGCCACTGCTTGATCTTTCAATCCCTATTGAAGAAGAGAACACACCAGATTATCATGCTGATCGATTCTACCCTATCAAACTTGGCCAAGTTCTCAACAAGCGATACCAAGTTGCTACGAAGCTAGGCCACGGTGCCAGTTCGACGGTGTGGCTGGCTAGAGATCTGAGTCGGTGAGTCAAGCACTCACAAAACTCGGAGATACAGGTTTTGACATGCGGAAGCTGGCGATGGTCAAAGGAGAAATATGTCGCTATAAAAGTCAATGCCATCGGACGGCCTTCGCGACGATTCCCCCCAGACAACGAGATTGATATCTTGAGGCACATTTCCCAAGTCAATCGCAAGCATACAGGCTGGCGCTACATTAGGAAGCTCTCCGACTCATTTTCACTGGACGGCTCCTTGGGTACCCACAGATGTCTTGTTATTCAGGCCTTACGTGAGCCCCTGTGGATTTATTGCGGAAGGTTTAAAGGTGGTGTGATACCTCCAGACATCTTGAAGATACAAATTCAAATGATCCTTGAAGGACTTGACTATCTCCACTCGGAGTGCCAGGTTATACATGCAGGTAAGCAGTGTAGCTAACTGAAGGATGGTTCATTTCTAACCTGATTTAGACCTCAAACCAGACAACATTATGGTCAGGGCCGAAGACGTTTCTATTTTCCAACGAGATGCTCAAGACGAATTCGAAAACCCACTCCCGCAGAAGCCCATTGATGATAAACGTACCATATACCTCTGTCGGAACAACTTTGGACGGCTTGTGGCTGGAGACGGAAACATCCAAATTGTTGACTTCGATCTTTCCGTTCGGTCAAAACCGGGTCAGATACATACAGGCGCTACTCAGGCAGAGATTTACCGGGCGCCGGAAGTGATACTGGACGCAGGCTACTCGTATTCTGCAGACATCTGGAGCCTTGGGGTTTTGGTAAGTCACGTTGACCTACCACGATGTGAAGTCGACGCTAACAATTGGACTCGCAAGCTATGGGATTTACTAGAGGGAGAGGCTCTTTTCCTTCCAAGACTCCATGGCTCCAGTGAATACGACGACGAATCGCATCTTGGCCAAATCACAGCCCTGATTGGGCCTCGACCACAGAACATTCTGTCAAATGGTCGGAGAAACTCAATGTTTTACAAGCCAAATGGTACGTGAGTTGTTCTCAATCAAAGTTGCAGACCGCTAATCACTGTGTCCAGGCGAGCTCAAAGACCCTGGGCGAGTTCCGGAAGGTCTCAGCTTTGACAGTGCCATCAACCGTATAAGTGGCGAGGAAAAGGTTCAGTTTATTCGTTTTGTCAAGAGAATGATGAAGTGGAGTCCAGAAGGAGAGATACGGCAAAACAACTGCTTAATGACCCATGGTTGGAGGAAAAGTCTCCGCAAGGTTAGGGAGGGACGGCGGATGTGATGAGTGGATGGAAGCGATCAACCGGCCTTACAGATAGTCAGCTAGACCACAATTGGTGTTATTCTACATTGCTATAAATTTAGCCTCTTAAGATACACCTAATAGTCTCAGAAATACTCTAGTTCATGGGCGGTCAACTGATCATCCTATTCTGATATTATGTCTCCTGTCTGATGCTCACATCATTTGTATCGCAGGGCCGGTATTGCGTGCCCCAACCTCCTATAGATAGTGGTTTATCAGGTAGAATTGGAACGAATAGAATTACGATGGATGCCTTTCGCAGGATTCCTTAGTGCTTACAGGATCAGCATAATGATTCTTAGCACCGTATTTAATTACTAGTACGCTAGACGCTAAGTGCGGTTTGTTCAACGCTAATTATAAGGTGGTCAACTGTAGGCTATCCGTAGATATAATAAGCTTGCTTGTCCCATCTCAGGGGTAGATGGAATTGCAACCCAACCTTATGCACCCTCCGAATCCTTCAGGTATATTTCGCATCATCCCAAGCGCCGCAGCCCTAACTAGCTGAACCAGACGTCAAGATGTCGCAAACTCGTCAAGAACTTTTCAAGACGCACTTGACTTGTCCAGAGAAACCACTCCGGCCTATTCTCACAGCTCTCAATTCAGATGCCAGCTGGTTGATGTCTTTCCCACGGCCAACTGCCGAACGGGCCTCGAGCAGAAAGGTTTTCTTCCACATCGTATACGAGCCCTGGTTAAAGGGCGATACCTCTTTGTTTGCCACATGGTTTTTCACCATTGGGTTGAGTACTGAGGCTGCTGTATCCGATGCGCAGGGTGTTGAGAGTCTTATCCAGGAAATTGAAGACGCTGCCGCTTGTCATATACCGGCAGGCCGAGCCGACACCCCTGTAGATGGGACGTACCATGGCAATGTTGATATCATCATGCTTGCTTTCCATTATCTGGACCACGTCCACGAAGCTACACTAAAGACATTTGATGAGAACATTCCTATCATTGCCACGCCCGAAGCAGCCGCCGTCGTAAAGCCATGGAACTATTTTAAAACAATTTCGCTAAGTCACGACATGGATATTTCAGCCAAAACCTGGCGCTCCCCAGAGCTTCACCCAGAGAACTTACCAGACTGGCTCACCGTTCTTCGTCTACCAGGACACGCCATTCTGAACTATTCCACAGCTCTTATCTGGACCCATCAAACAGAGGACAACGAGGAAGTTCACGAGACCATATTGGGCGCACCACACGGGACATACCTCGATCAAGGACCCCTTGACGCATTCATAAACGCAGAGCCAAAGACGGAAATTCTTGCGCTCTTACATGGATTGAAAGAAAGTTACGGGATTACCGGCCAGACAACACTAGGGGCCAAAAGCGGGCTGGCGCTTTATCGAAAGCTCGGAGGCGCGAAGATCTGGATAACAAGCCACGATGATGATCTCAAGTACTCCGGGTTGTTCTTGTATATAACGTGTACAACTGATCTGCCGCGTTCTTTGCAGTGGGCGCTTGATGAGGAGCGTGCGCAGAATGGGGAGTCGAAGGAGGTAGATGTGCCGAATTTCACACGAGTTCCGAATGGAGGAGCGGTTGTGCTTGAGTGAGGGATTGTGAGGTATCAGTCCCGTGCCTATCTATTCTCTGCCGGTTTTTTTCGCTACTACATGATCGGCTATCGCTGTAATTGTAGGATAAAGTTTCAGGTCTGCTACAACCGTTCTTAAGACTTACACACATATAAATATGCATGGGCTCATCCTCACAGGAATGAAAATCATCCAATTGATGCACCCTATTGGCGCGTGTGGATAAACTCAGCAGATCGATGCGGGGATTGACGACAGCCGACGGGTTTGAGACGCATATAGAGCGGATGCATTTCTCACTTGCAACTCTGGTGTATCTCGTTTTCGCGGGCAATTGAAGTTTAAATACAGGTGCAGAATATTCTATCTCTTTTTTCCCCTCTAGACACTGACATTACTCATCAAATAAAGTACAGAACATATAAAGAACACTCTTAAATATAGTAGCAATATCACGTTCATGATATCCCCGGACCGCCAAGGGTGTTTATGCTGAACGGGGCATTAGGCGAGGCTCCATTCGGCATTTCGGAGGCACAAACTCCATCAATTGGAATAAATCCGCCACTGGCTCGTGCCGGCAAAAGTGGTTTCATCTAGTGATCTTCGTCAACTAGCAGTTTAGGCTAATGAGGTGTTCGTCCCTTAGCTCATTTCAATGCCGTATTAAATATCGTCATTCATCCACAATTGCTTCACTTTGGAACTGCAGTCTTGTTCAATTTTGACATAATAGTATGGTCTTGATTGCAGATATGTTCAATAATATCAAGGCTAAGGCACTTCTCGTGGCCTGTTTGGTCTTCTCGGGTACAGCGTTGCCCAATGGCAATGAGAAACGCCACTGGGTAGGCTCATGGGCGTCGATGCCTCAAGAGGTTGAGCCTGCGAATTTGGCCCCGGCTCCATTTGTAAGTCTCCGATTTTTATTGAGTTTATTAGAAATGGATGTACTAACTAGAGGTCCAATAGGGTGGTGCCGATGCTGCAGCTCAGTTCGAAAACACCACATTACGCCAAACCTTCCACATGTCCATTGGAGCAGAGAAAATTCGCATTCGCTTCTCAAACATCTTTGGTAAAACAGACCTACCGATTACTGCTGCATCTATCGCTCTTCCAGTCGGTGGAAAGGCCGGTGTTGGTCAGATCGACACCAAAACGGCAAAACAGCTAAAGTTCAAGGGCAAGAAGTCCGTCTCTGTGCCACCAGGACAAATTGTTTATTCCGACCCCATCGACTTTAAGCTCAAGGCTCTTTCTAATCTGGCACTTTCTGTTTACACCGAAAAGGGCCAGCTGGGAAACAAGATCACTGGTCATCCTGGCAGCCGTACTACATCCTGGATGCAAAAAGGTAGCCATGTCAATGCAGCATCTGTTTCTGAGGGAAGCACTAAGCATTGGTACTTTGCGAATGGTGTTGATGCTTGGGTTCCTAAAGATCACTTTGCGGTCGTCCTTCTCGGTGATAGTATCACTGACGGACGTGGAAGCACTGATGACACAAATGATCGGTAAGTAAAATAACGATCCGCGTATACCCTTACTTACAGGACGTAGATGGTCCGATGCCCTGGCTGCTCATTTGCAAGCTTCGGGTCTATCCAACGTTGCTGTCAACAACATGGCAGCCGGTGGAAACGCCATTCTTCAAGGAGGCCTTGGCCCCCCTCTTCTCCAGCGATACAAGCGCGACGCTTTGGAGCAACCTGGCGCCAAGTTCGTATTGATTTTCGAAGGTGTCAACGATATTGGTCCCTCCAGCCCCGACGACGCAACACAGAAGAAGATCAAGGACGGCCTCATCGCTGCCTACACTCAGATCGTTAAGGACAGCAAGCAGAAGGGAATGACCACCATTGGAGCTACAATCACCCAGATGCTCGGAAACCAGTACTACGATCCCAAGAGGGAGGTCACCAGGGTCGAAATTAACGAGTGGATTTTGAACAACAGCACGTTTGATCACACGGTTGACTTTGCGTCTCTGATTGGAAATGGAGATAAGCTTCTTCCGCAGTTTGACTCTGGAGATGGTCTGCATCCTAACCCTGCTGCCTACAAAGAGATGGGTACAAAATTCCCAATCAACATCTTCAAGAAGTGAGTTAGCTTCGAGGATTGGGTCTTCATGTAAATATCTTCCGCAACTGTACTTTATCTTGACTAGTTCAAAATTGGATATACACTCATATTGTTAAAAATTAAATAAATTCCCATGCGAAAATCTCCATAGTTATGTAATGTCTGATACGTCAGCATTCGGAGTCGGTCACTTACACTTGAAAGGTCCCGGCATGGAATGCTCCGACCAATCGGAGACTACTATCTCAACATAATCTTCCCGAATTAATTATAAAAGAGCCCAACATAACAGCAATGATAATTCAATCATCGACTCATTCTTCATTCCATCCATTAACTGAAGTCATCAAATCACTCACCCTCAATTCAAAATGGAAACTCCTCTTGAACTCTTTTCTCTCCCCTGGGGTGTTTATCCTCGACGAGTTCTCATCTATCTCGCAGAGAAGGGTCTCCTCAAATCACCTCTTATCAAGTTCACCGAAGTGGCTGTATCGCAAGACGGCAGGCTCACTGCGCCCGGCAAACCAGCTGGATCGGTACCAGTTCTGCGACTCCCCGATGGGACCTTTATTAAACAATCAATCGCCATCCTGGAGTATTTCGAAGACATCTGCCAGAACCCTGCAGGGCCTTGGCAAGTTGAATTGTCCAAGACTGCGAAGAATGGCAACATGCTTGGACAGACTTCACAAGAGAAAGCACGAGTCAGAGAGATACTCTCACTCGCCGATGAAGTCACAAGCCAGTTTGCTTTCGCTTGTCACAAAGGCACAGCACTCTTTAAAATGCTTGAAGAGACACATCCTGTCACGGCGAAACTTGTCCTTGAGTACTGTCAAAAAAATCTGAAACTCATCGAACGATACTACTTGGATGATCCTCGATTTAGTAGCGACGGACAAGCTACTATTGCTGATTGCGTTCTGTACTCGGTTCTACACTTTGCCAAGGACCTGTATGCGTTGGACCTCTTGGCTGATCCTGAGTTGGCTAGCTTGCGGGCATTTTATAAATGGTTTGGGGGGAGGAAAAGTGTTCAGGTGGCTGATGATCACTTCCCACAGCAGATCAAGGGATTGGCCAGCCAGTGGCTTCCCGTGGAGTGATGTCGATCGACTGCGGCCTATATGGTTTATAGGACAACTCCAAGCTAGAAGCAATTGACTTAGCAACATAACTAGAAATTTGACATATTCATCTCTATTCCCTTATTAAGAAGTCCTCATTACAGCCGTAAAATAAAGGTTCCAGGTGATAAGTATGCAGGCTATCGAGCGGAATACTTTTACTATCCACTATTCGGCTACACAGAGTCCGAGTTGTCAGCACAAGACCAGGCTGATGATCCACCAGACACCTTATAAGATGCCATGATGTCTACTACAGAAGCATATGTCCCAGCGACAGTTAAGAATGATCCCAACACTATGATAGTGACACTCCAGAACACCCCGATGAACCAAGTAATGCGCCGGTCTTGCTTGCCGCGCTTCCAGTTATCATAGAGCCACATACAGCCCATTGGTTGGAACGACAAGGATGTAGCTAGCAAAGCACCAATCAACGATACAAGGCCACTGAAGATTGGGATTCCACTTGCGATGACATATGCCACGACAGTTATTCCAAAGGTGCATCCTATCCAGGATACCCAGTGGGTGAAGGTATTGGCAGCAAGATGTTTGGAGCCACGTAGAACACGGACGAAGACGTGCTTACTAGCCAACTACATCCAAGTTCATTAGTTTGTATTTTTCCGAGATATCACGGTAGACTTACATGACAAGTCAACATTGTTGTGACAATAAGTCCCGGGAGAGCAATCCCATAGGTAACCCTCTTGATCAAAACACCTGCAGATCCAAGAGCTGGCGACGCAACGTAAGAGCCACAGAAGTAATACACCACACAACCAATTGCTATATAGCAAGCACTAATTACAGTTTGGCAAAGTATCAGTGACCGTGTATAGTGTCTAGGGTCTCTCATCTCTGCTGCAATGGAGAAGAAGGCCGGGGTGCCTGCATACGCGAAGATCAATGAGCAGATGGCTGAGATGGCGTTGGTGAAGCTCGGTTTCTTGAATAGATGATAGTCTGATATCCACACGGCGTCTGCAGGGGCAGCTGCAGGTTTATCTTGGATTCCGACCGCGACCGTGAGGATGATGACTAAAGGACGGTTAGTAAATGATCCAAGTTTGTTTGATGGGTTACGGGTGTACAAACCGGAGGTGATAACGCATACCAGCCCGATCCAGGCGAGCCAGCTAAGTTTGCCTAGCGTACGGATACTAGCAAAGATAAAGCCAGTTATGGCTGCTACCGCAACGAACACCGCAGTGCATGTTCCATGATTAGAGACAGCATTGAAGCCAATCGACACACTCAACATGGCCGATCCACACACAAACGTCCAATCTATCCTTGTTAGTTCACTAATAACAGTCCTAATCTCTGCGGAAAGCCGTCTTGACTTACAAAGTCCAAAAGCGAATCCAAAAATTTCTCGACCTGCCCGGCCAAACATCAACCCTCCCGCATCATCGATACCATATACTTCGCGATGACGAAGTTTAAAGATACCGACTTGGTAGTCGGACCATGTAGTTATTGCCGCGACAACACAAAGACAGATCAAGCCAGGAATCATGCCTAGGGTATCGAACACAGAGGGGATAGACAAGATACCAAGACCCAACTGTGTTTTCATCATCAGACCAGCTGTACCAACCCATCCAACCTACAGATATAATTAGCTTTGAAACACTTCAATTTGAGGTATGTCTACTCACATTGCGATAATTTGGACCATCATTCGTGATTTTTCCGAACACGGCATCGTGCGCATGGCCAGGATCATCATGAACTTCACCAAACACCTGGCCTTCTTGATCAACCTTTTCAGATCCGAACATGGCTGTTGTATATCGCGCTTAGTCAAAGCTCGTGTTCACCTTCCAAGTGTTTGAAGAGAAAGGAAAGTAACCCCGACCATCCATATTGTCATGATGAAATTTTCTCTCATCTCGTTACTCAATAACCTCCGATGATAACCGCCAAGAGAATTGAAAGCGGAGCCTTTCTCACGATGTTGACAAACTTCAAGCATCTTTGGAGTTTAGTGTGTTTATTTCTTCGCAGAGCCCCAGATGAATCCCACTTGGTAGGGAAATTGTGCCGATACCGGATGCTAGAAGATGTGAGACGGGCGTCTCATTGGTTCTGATTATCGCGCAAGTGGGTTATCAATCAGATCTAAGCCCAATTGGAGACGTGACAGAATCTGTTAGTTATCATGCATTTGAGTCCTTGAGGATATTCTTTCTGGTAGTCGGTAGAACCAATTACAAAAACTGCGAACTGATACATAGTCAATCTGATGGCCAGCGGGCTTTTGTCGAGCGGAACAAGTACCCCAGCTTGTAGTGTGTCTGGAGGCTCTGACTGGGTCAGTTAAGCTTATTCACACGCCTTAATTGTATTGGAAAATGGGACATGTCGCGCGCGACGGCTGATTCATGCTTATATATGCATATTCTATTGTTCCAATAACTATTGTGATGTCGGAAAATTCTTTGTTATTGCCTCGACATAAGTGGATTGATCTACAATCCCGTACTGTTGACGACACCGGTGGTTCCTCGCCAAGCCTTGACCAGCCTCCACCCTAAACGGGTCTGAATTATATGACCTAGGTTCAATACTAAAGAGTTTTGTAGACATGGTTGTCATACAAATTTCATCCTCTACATCTACAAAGTCATCCATATACACACACTATCGTGGGATGTTTTCTGCGTTTTGGTCAACGCAAAGGACAGACATCGCTAGACGTACGCGTGTCTGCTGATTCCCGTTGAAACACAAAAAGGGATAATTTCCTAGTGGCTGTCAAGACTTATATCTCAACACGCCTATTGGCTTAATAGGCACTAGGATAAGTAATTCTTGGGGTTTCCGGGAGATATTACTCATAGTGGAAGTGTGGCTCGGCGGTTAGTCCAATTTTTAAACTCCGGGGAATAAATGACCATTTTGGGAATTACTCAATAGGCGCTAGGAACAGTAATTCCTGGGGTTTTTCGGCGAATTTTTCCAGCAGTGGAAGTGTGGCTCAGCGGTCAGTCCCATTTTTAAATTCCAAGGAATAAATGACCATCTTGGGAATAAGACTGGCGACCTCGTTAGGATTCATGCGATTAATTTAGCCACCGTGCCAACCGGGCTCATAACCTACTGAATTATAAAAAGGGATCAGTTCCTGGTGGCTGTTGAGATCTATTTCTTGACAATTCCTCTTCAACATAACCCGTCCTTTTGTGATAACCGGAGAGGTTCAGGGTAAGCATTATCTCCACATCTAGACAATATCTACACCGTCTACATATTGTGGAGACATGTTGTATTACTGACAGGTGTTTCTGATATCATGCCCTGCCTATGATATAATACTCTTCCACAAGGATCATGCGCTATGTCTGTGCCGCGGGCTACTCTCCATCGTCCTCGTTCAACACACACATCGAGTTAACGGCAGCATTGGCGAGTGCCTTTCAGATCCGATGATCAGACAGCTAGATCGATTATATTTAAAAAACGACCGTTCTAGCCATCAGCCATAAACGAACTCCCAACGTTGCCATTCGTCATCCTCGGCTCCGGCAGATCGATTCGCGGGGAAATGCCATGTGCAACCCCAGATCTAGACCATTACATCTCACTCGTTCACGGACTTCTCTGCTACGGACTTCTCGCCGTGAACCTTGTTTCTTCAGTCACGAGTCGTGCATTTTACTCACTAGTTTCAGCCTCCAAAGATAACGAGCTTGGGAAAAGCAGTTTGCGTGCTGGTGCGGGACTTGGCCGAAGGAGACCGTTGCCCAGTTTTTGGAGATGGGCGCTTTTTGGTTCGTTCGAGAGCATTCTTGATCCACTTTATTAGCAAGCAGAGATTGCTATACCGAGGATGTGGTTGGTTCACGAAAGGTCTGGGACTCCACCCCCAGATTAGCGGGTGGTTGCGGGGAAATTGGCCTTGGAATTTGCTCATGCGAGGGAGACGTTTCTCCAACATTCTGTCGTGTTGTTTGCGGGTTATCATGCCATTGCGTTCTGAAGACGGGAGTTACCCTCGAAGCAGCAGGAGCAATCGGTGTACGGAGAGACGATTCTGTTTGTTCAACGGTGCAAACCAAGAATATCAAGCTCTTGGTCGACAGTCGACCTCCAGTCACAAGCCATTGCATGCCGATACTTGCCATTCGGCCCATCTTTTCATCGGCCAAGCGGGCGAGCTAGTATCCTTCAGGGCAACGTCCCGCTCGCTCTGGCTAGGCAATTTCTTGGGACCCGGAAACCTGGCCGATCTCCATGTTTCCCCCTCCTTTCTCCAGCATTAAATAAGAATATTGGGGCGCTGCAAATCTCCATCTTCCCCAGATCACACTTCCCCGCATCTTTCTTTTCCTCATCTCTTCAATACTCCTTGATTGTTGTGTATTTGGATACTCTTTACCATGTCGGACGAAAAGGTCTCGGCTGCCCCAGAGGCACACCACACTGAGGGATCTGACCCATCAAAAACACATCCCGATGTTATCGACCACGCGCGTTCCGCTGCTGCTAAGGAGCAGAAGATGACCCTCATGCAGGGCATCAAGCTGTATCCCAAGGCTGTTGGATGGAGTGTTCTTATCTCTACCTGTATTGTCATGGAGGGATTCGACATCGTCCTTGTCAACAACTTCTGTGAGTAATCACGAGTGCTCTTGCGTTATTTGTCTAATGTCGTGCAGATGCTTTCCCTCAGTGGAACAGAAAGTACGGAACGCTTCAGCCTGATGGCTCATATCAAGTGTCAGCAGCATGGCAAGCAGGTCTGAGCAATGTATGCAACCATTTAACCTTCGAAAGTGTCACAGCTAACAAATCAGGGTGCTAACGTCGGCTCCATCATCGGTCTCATCCTCAACGGTTGGCTTTCCGAACGATTCGGTTATCGATACACCATCATCGGCTGCCTCATCTGGCTCTCCGCCTGCATCACCCTCTTCTTCACCGCCCAGAACGTCCAAATGCTCCTCGCCGCCGAAATCCTTTGTGGTCTCCCCTGGGGTATCTTCCAGACCATCTGTGTCACCTACGCCTCCGAAGTCTGCCCCATCGCCCTTCGAGGTTATCTCACCACATACGTCAACTTCTGCTGGGGTCTTGGACAGGAGATCGGCATTGGAATATTGCGATCCATGATCGGTCGAACTGATCAGTGGGCCTACAGAATCCCATACGGTCTGCAGTGGATCTGGCCTCTGCCTTTGATTGTGGGCTTGTGGCTTGCTCCCGAGTCTCCCTGGTGGCTTGTTCGCAAGGGTCGTGTTGAGGATGCTAAGAAGAGCCTTCTGCGACTTACCAGTCTCAACCGCGAGACAGAATTCGATGCCGATGAGACTGTTGCTATGATGGTCCACACAACTGCCCTCGAGGAGAAGCTCACCGGCGGAAGCTCATATCTCGATTGTTTCAAGGGTGTCAACCTTCGCCGTACTGAAATCGTCTGCATGGTCTGGGCTATGCAGAACCTCAGCGGTAACTCGTTTTCCAACTACTCTACCTACTTCCTCGAGCAGGCTGGTCTGTCTGCCAAGCACGCCTACTCCTTCGCTCTCGGCCAATACGCCATCAACATGATCGGTGTGTTTGGCGCCTGGGGATTGATGTCCGCTGGAATTGGTCGTCGTACCCTGTACCTCTACGGTCTCTGCGGTCTCTGCATTGTTCTGTGTGTCCTTGGTTTCCTTGGTCTCGTCCCTGAGGCTCAACGCGAGAAGGGTGCCCTTGCTACCGGAAGTCTCATGATCGGATGGGCTGTCGTTTACCAGCTCAGTGTGGGCAGTGTTGCCTATTCGCTTGTTTCAGAGTTGCCTTCTAGACGCCTCCAGATCAAGACTGTTGCTCTTGGTCGCATTTTCTAGTAAGTTTTGCCATGAAGTTGAAGAAGATATGCCCTTTGGATATGCACCTCACGGTGATTGGGTAGACGATTCGCTTACCTAATCACCATGCGCCCACCCGCGCCCCACCCCCACATTCCCGCTGCCCCACTTTAATATTAACCTTACCACCTGAGCCAATCGTTCATGCGGAGCACATATTCTCCTTCTTCAACTATGAGAGATGAAAGTTGAGTAACTAACAGATAATAGTGGTATTGTCGGTATTGTCAACGCTATTCTGTCTCCCTACATGCTCAACCCCACCGCATGGGACTGGAGCAACTACACTGGTTTCTTCTGGGTGAGTACTACAGATACAGCCTCTGCAACTCATATACTAACTCCTTCCCTAGGGTGGCATCTGCTTCCTGTGCATCATCTACACCTACTTCCGCCTCCCCGAGCCCAATGGTCGTACCTTTGCCGAGTTGGGTATTTTGTTCGAGAAGCGTGTCAGCGCTCGCAAGTTCGCTACTACCAAGGTCGATGTCTTCCACGAGTCTGTCGATGATGAGGTTCTTGACCGACTTGCCAAGGCCGACCACCCCACGGTTGAGACTGTCGAAAAGGCTCCAGGTGGCAAGTAAATCGACCCAAGAGCTCTGCTACCTTTCAGCTTCAAGCTCTAGTCAGCGCCAGCTTCAATGGCGGCTGTTGAAGGGATAGCATATATGTGTAATCTTAGCGTACAAATAATGAGATATTGACTTAATTATCATCTGATATGGGCTATTTTTATCTGCTGTGTGATTGAGATGTTCAAGGTCAATTGCAGCGCCGCGTAAACTCAGGCTCCCTGGTATACATGAAAGCCTTGGTCAATACGTAGAATTCATTCACTAAAACTAAAATGGATAAAGTAGTATTTAAAGCCAGTATAGAAAACAGACCCTAGCGATTGGCATTACTGCGTTAGAGATGAAATCGTGTTGAGGCTACCATCCCCCCAGGTCAGGCAAAAGGAGATACAGAAAGAAAGGACCAATTCCGATATTTAAAACATAAATACCATCCACAGAACTAGCATATTGTCTCTTTATGACAAAAAATCGGGAACTATCGTCGATAACGTCCCAGCTATGCCATTAAAAAATTGCGTTGTTGAGGCAGTCCACCACTGAGTTGCCATTAGTCAGGCCTGAAGTCAGACAACTCGCTGCTGCTCCAGCAGCGAACGGACCAAGAGCTGCTGTGCAAAGAGGCAGATTTATCACAAGCTGAGCAGCTGTGTTTCCTTCCAAGTCCAGGCATGGCTCAGGAAGCGACGTGATGCATGTTTCAGAAAGAGCATCTTCAAGACACTCAACAACGGTCTCGCCCAAAGTGTTCTGGGTGATAAGGTTCGTTCCCAAGCAGGTCGCAACATTACCAACAGCGAAAACTCCCAGTGCAGCTGTACAAACAGGAATTGCTACAATGAGAGCAAGGCCATTTGTGTCTGCCAAATCTGCGCAAGGCTCAGGGATAATAGCACAAACTGGGTCTTGAGAAGTTGATGTTGGTTCGCTATTGCATAGAGCACTTCCAGTGACGGTGCCTGTACCCGAATCGAAGCTAAAGGCGATTCGCAAGCATTCCACAATGCTAGTTCCTTGGGTCGATGAGGTAATGGCGCCAGTAGCAAGACAGGTTGCGGCGCTTCCAGCTGCGAACGGGCCAAGAGCAACAGCGCAAAGAGCAACATCCGCAACAAGTGCAAGACCATTGGAATCTTCAAGGTCTGTGCATGAATCGGGGAGAGTTGTGATACATCTTCCTTCTAGCGCAGTGAGGATACAGTCGGCTATATCTGCTCCAGCGGTGAATATTGAAATGCTTGTTGCAAGACAGGTTGCGATGTTTCCAGCTGCATAGGGGCCAAGCGCTACAGTACAAGCTGCAATTACGGGGATCAGAAGAACGCCGTTGGTTGTCTCGAGTGCTTGGCAGTTGGCTGGGAGAGCGACATTACAGAATGATGATGTAGAAGTTGTAGACGGAATGCATTCAGATGCGGAGGATGTCTGTGGCTCGGGTGTTGTTGGACTAGCTACAGAGGAACTAGCAGCTTGATCTGAAGAAGTTGGTGACTCGGTTTCAGATGATGTTTGTGGCTCGACTGCTGTTGCAGTACCTACAGAGGAACTAGTAGCTTCATCTGAAGAAGTTGGTAACTCGGTTTGAGACGTTGCATCAGTACTCTCAGCCGCTATTGTAGAGCTGATTTCGACGCTAGTTGGAGTGTCAATTGAAGTCTCTTCTGTAGAAGATGTATCAACACCCGTCGAGGTTAAAGTGGCCACGGATGAGTCTGATGCCGATGTTGCATCCGAGGTCAGGTCTTCTGAGCTAGTGGTTACCCCAAAATCGGTTGCAGAAGTCTCCGGTGCATCAGAAGATGTCACAGGGCCAGATGAGCTACCTTCCGACAAGCTACTGGTGGCAGAATCGCTGGAAGTCTCGGGAAGAACCTCTGATGTGGCCGAAGACGTCCCCAGGTCATATGAAGTAGTCTCTAAGGGTTCTTCAGTAGATACAGAAGTGGTTGTAGCGATAGAACCAGAACCGCTAGTTCCAAGATCCGTCAAAGCATCCGAAGTGCTTGAAGCGGCATCTCTGGAGCTTGTAGCGGCAGGGCCTGATTGACTTTGTGAGACTCTAGATGTATCATCCCTTGATGAGGCTGTTCCAGGGCTATTGCTCGATGGGGTGATGCTAGGGGTTGCAGGTCGAGTGGAGCTTGGCTCTAATAAAATGATTGTTCCAGTGGGATCTGTCCCAGATGGTGGTAAAGTGAGGGTCGATGGACCCGTGACAGTTCCAGTGTTGATGCCAGTGATGGTGGTGAACGGTCCAGTAAAGGATGTTCTAGTAGCCGAAATAGAAGGTTCCAAGATAATCACCGTGCCTGTGGTATCTGTACCAGAGGGCGGTAGGGTAAGAGTAGAAGTTCCAGTGGCAGTCCCAGTATTGACGCCAGTGATAGTAGTAAATGGTCCGGTGAAGGTTGTGCTGGCGGAAGGCTCTAATACAATTACTGTACCAGTAGAGTCTGTTCCAGAAGGAGGAAGGGTGACAGTGGTCGTTGCGGTACCTACGCCTGTGATAGTAGTGTACGGACCCGTAAAACTCGTCACAGGGGGAGAAGTGGAAGGCTCAAGTATAATCACTGTTCCTGTTGAGTCTGTCCCGGATGGTGCCAAGGTTAAGGTGGCTGTTCCAGTACCAGTATTAATTCCAGTAATAGTTGTATACGGACCGGTAAAGCTAGTTATTGAGGGTGATGATGAAGGCCCGAGAATGATTACAGTGCCTGTTGGATCTGTCCCAGAGGGGGGTAGTGTGAGCGTTGCAGTCAGACTTCCAGTATTGATGCCTGAGATTGTGGTATAAGGCCCGGTAAAGGAGCTTCTTTGCGTGCTTGTGCTTGGCTCAAGAATGATAACTGTGCCAGTGGAATCGGTACCCGAAGGAGGAAGCGTCACTGTGGTACCCACTATACCGGTATTGATTCCAGTAATCGTACTGTAAGGGCCAGTAAAAGGACGACTTGCAGTGCTAGAGCTTGGTGGCTCGACAACTATGACAGTTCCACTACCATCTGTACCAGATGGGGCAAGTGTAAAAGTACTTGGTCGAGAGCCATTCGATCCAGTGCTGGTAAGTGTTGTGTACGGACCAGTAAAGATGTTGCTTTGATTGCTAGATGGGGTAGTCACAATGACTGTCCCAGTGCTACCAGTACCAGGAGGGAGCGTGAGAGTGGTTGGCCGGTTTCCAGCAATTCCAGTGTTTTTGATAGTTGTGTATGGCCCGGTGAAGGTACTGCTTTGACTGCTGACCGGATTGACCACAATGACGGTTCCGGTCGGGTCCTGGCCCGAAGGAGGGAAAGTCAGGGCGGTTGGCCTAGCTCCATCAGGACCGTTGCTTGTAATAGTCGTGTAAGGGCCACTGTAAGTATGGCTCGATCCTCCGGACGGACTGACGATGACGACTGTTCCAGTCGGATCTCGTCCCGAGGGTAGCTGGGTAATGGTAGTCGGGTAGGATCCGGGGCCATCGCTCGTGATGGTAGTGTAGGGGCCGGTAAAGAGCGGTTCTGGATCACTAATTCAAAACATGTTAGACATTTGGATCCAAATTGATAGTCACTTACCCAGTCGAGAATCTGGTCGAAGTGCTCGTAAGGGTGAACGAGGTGACCAAGGTAGTCGGGGCACCCGTGATTGGGATCATGGTACTTCCAACTGTAAGCACCGTGTTGGTACTCAATACAGAGCTTATGCTGATAGGCTGGAGCCCAATGATCACTTCAGGCTGTATGTTTACGACAGACAACCCGTCAGGGCAATCGTCGAGGTGCTGAGCTAGAGCCTTTGAGCTTAAGCCATGCAAGGCCAGGAGGTTTGGGAGGTAATGAGAAAGACGCATTGTGAAAACGGGCGAATGTTGAAACGATTGTTGTTAGTAAGAGAGGTTGAAGTAATGAAAGTGCTGATAATGTTGGATATCTCAGAATGTAGATGCAGAGAATCTGATATTTATGGATGACAGGATTTCTGACCACACAAGACATCACATCATGGACTGCCTGGCTCAACATATCCAAAGCGAAGATACCAGACATGCCCTGACTTAGACCTTGCTTCGATGCTTTGTCTTGTTGAATGGTCTGTCGCGTTCTAGATGAGAGGGAGAGTTTGTAGATCTGGAATGTGAAGAAAGAAAGGAAAACCCAAAGTGAAATTATTTTCAGCTGAGCTGGACTTGAGGATGCTGTAGAAAGACCACCAGGAAATACATATCCATTCTCTTAGAACGCCACAAAATTCTTCGAGTCAAGTGATGTTGGCATTAAAGCATATCTCTCCGTTCATGTCGAGTCCCGGATACGGCTCATGTGGTATTCCAACTGGTGTTGAAGAGCCCCTAGGTTGACAGACATCGATAGAAGACATTAAACTATGACTCACATCAACTCTAATCCCAAAAGAATAACTTTCCTACCAAAGAAGGGTATTATAAATGCGATAGTCGGTGTGATAGTGGAGTGATATGGCCAGAAAGCTTCGAGGGAGAGTTTTTGCCCCTCTCAACAGAGGGTCATTGAGACAACTCAATGTTTCTTGAGTGATGATTTTCAGCTTTCTATATCTTTTTAGAATTCCAAACGGTGTTCTTGGCCTCCTCAACAGATACGAGTTGGTTCCCAGTCCGGATTCATGGCTCTGAAGGACATTAGTTATCACTAGGTTTTGATGTAAGTCGTGATAGAACGACGCTAATGGCATCATCCTGCAATGCAGGAGCCATTCCATGTACGTGTTGAGGATCTAGGCGAAGTGAAAAGGCTTTTCAAATCTAAGCGAGGGTGTTGCGTGTCCTGTTGAGATGAATGTGATCTGATTGTTGTGAAGAGGACAATTCATTCCCAATGCGTGATCTTGCAAAAGAGAACAACACGCCCTAACAAGAAATAAACATAAATACTCCATCGGACGGTACAAGATGGTAAAACTTCAATCACTCAAACCATTTCTCCATTCACTCAAACTATTGCTTCACTCATCCAATCATGCTGTTCACTCCGCTTCTTCTTTTATTCCCTGCCGTTAGTCTTGCTTGGCTCCCCATCGTACCAAGACAGGCATCAAATAGGGATAACTGCACTTTTACAAACATACTGCCAACTATCACACTGTCGAGCATCTATCCTACCTCCACCGTCGGGGGCCATAACCAAGTGACTGGTGGTGGTTCCCTCATTTACACCACTGCTTTTCCCACCCTCGGCCCAGATGGTATGGGCCTACATACTTATACCATCACTGCCCCCTGCGCTGAGACTCAGTGTCAGCGTCCTGCACCAGCCGATTGTCCTCCTGGTTTCACTACAACCACTGTTGTATGTCACGCATGCGGTGAACAGGCAATCACGACAATCCTGACTCTTCCTGTCGAGTCAGCCGCAGCTGGTCAAGGATCAGCCGGTGGAGACAGCCGTAAGCTTGGCTCCACTGGTGTTGGCAGTGCTGGGAACCAACATGTTAGCTCGGCGGTTACTTTGACTGCATTTGTTACAACTACCAGTCACGGGATAGAGTCCCCATCGTCCACCGAGAGTTTATTCCCATGGAAATCTCCACAAGGCCCTGCATTGCCCAACAACCCGGAACACTCCCAATTCCCCGGGGACTCGGGCCATGTGGATACAAAGCACAGTAGACCTGACGGGTCTCGGGAAAGTGATTACCCAGCTACCCATAGGTATCCTGGATCTCTTGAGTCTCCCGTCGCTCCCACATCTTCCGTAGGCACTGCTCCGCAGAGTGAAACCGTGAATGGCTCGGACAGCGTGCCTACAGGAGCTGGAGTTGAAGCTGAAGCGGGATCGGAGTCGGCTTCTTCCACGTACCCCTCTGGCCAAGCCACATCAGTTAATTCAACGGCTATTGTAGTCACAGGACATGCCCCAGGAGGCAAGATCGACAGAGGTGCTCTTGTCAAGGTGGCGTCTTTTGCGATTATTTTGTTGTACCCTCTTTATGTCTAATTGGATTTCAAGGGCCAGGATACAACAGTTTTTAGGTCAGGGAGTGGATTTACTTTTCTTTCTTGCAATTTGTGTTCTAGCAACCGCCGGCCTGTCAGTGGTCGCTGGAGGACTTTTTCTATGATTCGTAGGGGTTCAACTAAGACTGCGAATAACTGGCTGAAGGTGTAGCCGTCTCTTATAAATGGATGACCAATATAACGTATCCAATCACTTGCGCCTTGCTATTAAGCTTTTTACCTAACACTGATCCGATGTCTATAATTGGTTCCGTGTCCAAGAAACCGAAAACAATGTCTGGGCTTTCATTAAGCTAGCTCATTTCAATATTCCACAGATCAGCAGGGCAGGGGTCCAAGCCGGGGCGGCGGGCGACGCGTACCAACATGGTAGATAAGATGATAGAATCCCATTTCAATTCATCCAACAATCGGGTTATTCTAAGATGATCTATCTGACGTTCAGGGATTATTGAACTATTTGAACCTTAATGCCTAAGCGAAGTCGGTGTATGTGGATGATTCGTGCGATAGCCCTAGGTATTCTGCGCAGCCTGTCACACCGCAAATATGACTCCAGCAAACGTGAGCTCACCCGACAGTGGCATCCTTACTTGAGATTCATCATAGACTTAGTAATGTGATGAAGCTTAGAGCGAGTGTCTGGATATCTGATCCTATAAGGCTGCGGAATAAGTGGGATGGACAGCGGAAACAAACATGCATGGCACTTGTTAGATATTTGTGTACCAAAAAGAGAATGGGTCTAACAAGCGAGGTGATCAAAATCCAGCCGATGAAACTGCTTGATTGATTCTCAGCTACGCACAATATCATAGCCAAATCGTAAAGCAAACATGGACCCTGAACTGGAGGCTTATCATAATAACGAAAATCTGGACCATCAATACAGAAGGATGGGCGGCCTCATCGTTCATCGTTATTGCCATTGAGTATCTTTTCGCCAACTGGAATGGGAACATCAAGTTCCCTGGTGATTGAGCCGTTGCAATGAGTCCAATGGTTGGACTGATGACGCGGCTGTCCTTGAGTGGCTCAAGCACTTCAACCGGTCTATTACCAAGCACTCAAGGAATGGCTATCTTTTTCTAATCTCCGACGAACACGAAAACCACCACTCTGTTGGTTTTGAGGCCTGTCGTAAGACAACTAACATGATCGAATCCGAACGAGCAGTACCAAACTAGAGGCGGCAGCGTCCCCGTAATTGTCACTAGAGAATTTCAAGTCAATAGGGATGGGACAAAAGACACTAGCGAGTTCAATTGGTTAAAGCTGGCTAAAAAAAAAGCGAAGGTTGTCCACTTGTGTCCCAATATGTTCCTTCATTCATAGACGATTCGTGTGCCCTAGATGAAAGGTCGGCCGAACGTGGAAGCGGAGAACAAGGAGAGCCTGGACACAAGGGGGGAAGGGGGGCGATAATAGCAGAACAAGGAAGGCATGCAATTGCCTTGTTGAATAATGAGATATGGCTAGTACCCGAACCGTCAAGAATCCATTCCACGACATTATGGAAAGGCATGGAAAGAATTACTGCGAACGAGTGTATGTTTGCACAAAACAGTCCAGATTGGGTTGGAAGACTGAGTTACCAATACCCATGATAGTTGGACATGGCATATCGCTGAAAGAGTGGTACCAACCGTCGTAGTCAAAGAGATTGGTTGGAGGAGGGTTCATCGGGGTTTCCAGTATTGTAGAGTCACTCGTTTCTGGAGAAACTCCCGTAGCAGTCGTTTGCCCTGCTAATTCTTTCAACGTGAAAGATGAAGACCTTCTCGTTGATGCGTTGCTTGATAATTCAGGTCGCGTATCTGAAGCAGGCTCGCTTGTGGTCAAGTCACCAATATGGTGACGGATGACAGAATCTAGTGAATCGAGCACTTGTAATAATCCATCTCTTTTCATTGTGACTTGACCTAGCTGGTCTATCAGGGAGGCTACTCGCGCATTAGAGTCGGCTTGTCGAAGGCTTTCCACCATAGTCTCGAGCTGCGCGATGCGACCTTTTGTCCTCTCACGCGCCAATCTCTGGGATTTGCGGTCGTACTCCCGCTTTTTGAGCCGGCGGGCCTCGGCCGTAGTATTTTGGATCTTGGCATACATGGAGATTGGCTTCGGGGGTGAAAATGAAAGCAGAGAGTGAAGACTTAACTTTGAGAGACAAAAGACAGTTATAAGGGCCGTGAAAGCAAATCTTGAGAAGTGAATGATGAAGCTTCAACATAACTGTCATAAGGCTGGAGAAGGGATGTCGCCAAGAGGTATGTCGGAACCAACTAGGCTAAGCGTAACTCTTGTTCAGCTAGAGTGGTAATCGGATGTCTCAAAAAGGGTTTGTGACTTGTAACCTTTGCACAAGGCTGGGGGACCTATTGGATGCCTGACGGTTCAACGTAAACATGCACCGCTCCTTTCAGGAACATACATCGCAAACTAAGCCTATTAAGTCATTCAGTGGGTCAGAAAGGGCATGTTCCCAATTGGGATTATGATCCGACAAGAAGAATATCTCCATTGCATAACAGATATGAAAACAAGGTGAGCCACAGCACCGCGTAAACCCAGGCTTCTATGCAGGCCAGGCCTCACCTGCATTTCGTTCCTATAAACGTTATGCTTCTTTACAGGTCGAGATATAATATGTATCCTAATCTTGAAAAACAAGAGTCTTTATCAACGGAAGGGTTACACGCATCTTCCACGGAACACGACATCCCTTGCAACTCCCACCACTATCAGAGACGGGGCGTCTGACGTTAGGCCGTAACATCCTATCTATAGCTCTTATATCTCTCCTAGGCATTTCTTTCGCGTACGAAAGTATGTATGAAGAGTTTGATCTGTTCTTATATGCAGTGTAGTAAATACATGTAAATATGGACTATTACTACTTCGCCTAAAACATGTCCAATATTTCCACTACCCTTTGGTTGCCTTTTTCTTCTGCCAGTTGTCGTGCTGTTTTTCCTTCTTTGTTTACAGTTTGCTTCTCTGCACCTGCTTTCAGAAGAAGTTTCACAATTCTTTCCTGTCCCAGTTCCACGACGTCCCTAGTCTGTTTTCTTACCGTACCAGACTTTCCGCGCTTAAGGCCGGTCCAATACCATGGCGTAATACTGCCCGCTGCATAATGCAGTGGAGTCATACCATCATTGTCTTTGGCCCCTTTATCAGCGCCTGAAATCAATAGTATCTTTGTAACCGCACTACGACCGCCTCCCACGGCGATGTGCAGTGGCGTCCTCCCTTGGTTGTCACGCTTTTCCTTCTCAACTCCTGCATCTATAAGCAATTGAACAATCTTTCCCCCTCCACACGTTGTTGCACTATGCAAAACGGTCAAGCCTGACTGGCCCTTTTTGTCTTTGTCGGCTCCTGCCTTCAAAAGATATTCAACAACCTTCTTGTGGCCATTCCGAGCAGCCATGTCTAGGGCTGAGTCCCCAAGGTCTGTGGCAGTGTTTATGTTGGCACCAAATTTAATTAGTTGTTGGACACTCTTGATTCTACCCAGAATACAGGCAGTCATCAAAGGTGTTTCCCCCATGTCATTTCTAGCCTCCAGATTAGCTTCCAGTTTCACCAAAGCTTCGATGATTGTGTCTTTGCCCTCCCGAACTATTAGATGTAGCGGGGTTTCATGGCTCTTGTCTATGCAAATAACATCCGCGTTGAATGTTTTTACTAGTTGATCCATCATTTTCATTTGCCCGCCGACAGCGGCGAGGTGCAGCAAATGTCTCCAGCTATGGTCCAAAGCACCCATGTTGGCTTGTAACTTGGTGTGAAGGGTTAATAATGCGTCGTCGTTTCCATAAAGTGCAGCCAGATGTAGAGGTGTTCGACCCTCGTGGTCTCGAACTTCTGTGTCTACCCCGTCTTCAAAAATATCGACTACACCACAACATCCGGATAGTACTGCGTGATGAAGCACTGCTCTGCCACCAATATCTCGCAAGTTGAGGTTTGAATTCTTCCACAAATAGGATAAAACATCCTTCCTTCCTTCAAGTGCGGCCCACATAGCTGGAGTCATTCTTGCTGAATCCATTGCGTCAAATTCCGCCCCAGACTCGACGATGAGTTCAACAATCCACAGATCGCCTCGCCTCGCTGCGTAGTGAAGAGGCGCAGACCCATTTCTGGTTCTGGCATTCATATCTGCACCGTATCTAACAAGGGTGGTTACCGTTTTCATATTACCGGCCTGGCAGGCTAGATGTAGTGCTGTCTGCCCGAGGAGGTCGCGTATGTCTGGGTCTACATCGCTATCCAGTAAGCAAGCTAGTGAATATGCGTTTCCTCTAGCGGCTTCACGATGGAGCTCTGTCCAGCCGGTTATATCACGTTGCTCAGTGCCATCTTCATACTCCCTGGATGGACTGTGTTTGGTATGTCCTCTTAGCCGTAAAAAGGTTGGATCTTGAGCTGCAATTCTGACGAATTGAGAGGGAAGGATGTGAAGACGACACTGGTCATCGTACAAGAGCATCAAACGGACCAAGAGGTTTCTGCTTTCTGGCTCACCCAGCTGCAGCTCATCCTCGATTTGTTGCTGAAGTGAAGTTTCTTTCGGTGTTTCGATCACCGTTTCGAAAATTCCTGGAGGTGGTAAGGCAATCGGTTTAAGGCGGTCTGAGAGTTCGGTGGACTTGATCAGCTGGTCTCGATGATCAAGTATCACCGCCGTAGATCTTGCAACAAACGAGGTATCATTCGGGAAAAGTCTCGCTGTCTTAATCAGCCATATGTAGACTTCTGTTGCCTTCTTCATATTATTCCGTTCCTCATGTGGCCTAGCATGCTCTCGAGCCAGCTCGACAATATTGTCAACCAGTGGGAGTTTATCTTCGATGCTGAGGGGCGGAATAATTGTCGAGTAAACTTCACTGAGTGTTGCAAGGCCGGTGGTCTCAATGTCACCGGCCATCTTCGACAATAGCGTGTTATGTAGAGTGAATGATGTCCAAGAACCAAGAATTCCAGCGTCATTTGGCCTAACCTCTCCTAGACCATCAATTGGCTTGTCCATAGCTACTACCACTGCTTTCATGAAAGAAGAAAATAGGTCTAAAACATATAGAGAAGCCGGTGGCCTGAATGATTCCATTGCCAAGAATCCATTTTCCACGGCCTGTCCATAAGGTGGACCATTGTCGTCTTCATCCAGCTGTATTCTTTCCAGCTTCACCTTTGTTGGCGTGGCTCTTCCGCAACCGACAACAAGAGCCTTTTTAACCACTAAAGAACCTTCAGGACTTTCTCTAACGACGATGGTTTTCTTGAGGTCCCGAGGTACCCACCACCGAAGATCACGCCGGAGCTGTGGTCTATCTGCGCCTAATAGGTGCACACCTGGTCCGTCTGCCGTGGAATCGTGATTCTGAGGGGCGTTTTCTGTAGAAAGAATCCAAAGAGATAAAATCGCTTCGACATCGTGGCGGTTGATTTGCCAGTTTCCCCTGACCAGGTTCATACAGACGTTGATGATTTGAGACTCCGAATCGTCATACGTGACTCTTAATGGCCAATTGAAATGCTCGAGCCCGCTCCGGAGGAACAGGGTATTCAGGACCACTTCGATAGCTCTAGATAGAGAGCTAGCCTCAGCGAATACTGGACTTCGCCAACCGGTAACTTTAGCAAAGTGAGACCGAAGGGTCATGACAGTTTGGGCTTTCGAGCAGGCCGTATTCGTGTGACCTTCACGATTGCTTGCCGTCACACTACCATTTTGCTTCCCATCTGCCGCCTCAATGTCATTGCTTGTCTTGACATTGCCACTGTTGTCACTTTTGACGCTACTTTGGGCTTCTCTATCACTCTGATTTCCGCTGCTATTTTCTTCTGGATTGTCTTTGGTCTCTCCTCTGCCCCGCTCTTCGTCGCTGTCGTCTTCGCTGTCGTCTTCGCTTTCTTCGATCTCTTTATAATTATCCTTGACAACATCTTCTTCACCTCCACCTTGACTCTCTCCATTGTTTGAACAAGCGTAGCCTTCGGTGCTGTCTCTTGTGTCATTCGGGGCCTGAAGCTGGACGCCTTCATTGCCTAGAACGACCCAGTTCGTCCGAACTGAGTTGTTGGTATCGGGTGCTTCCCAACGGCTGCCATCTGTACCGGCAATGGCAGATGCTAGCCACTCCAGCTCAAATTCTTGAAATAAGGATTGAGCTTTTGGGGGAACGGCGAGTCCTCGGCGAATGGCCGCCCGGGCAGCTGTCATGAAAACGACCGCCCCAAGCTGAACAATAGACACAGACCAATGCATATCTCGCAATCCCACAAATTGTACAACATATCCGGAAATACTGAGGAATGATCCCAGTGTTGTTTTGGAAGACTGCACTGAGCTCTCGGTAGACGAAGATGTCTTCTTATTTAGAGCCTTTTTGAATAACTCCACAACTTGCAATGGTAGGTAGCAAACGACTCTAACAATCCCGTCGACGAGTGAGAGTTCAGTAGATGTTTTGGGATTCCGACTTGACGTTAAAATCTCTTTTCTAGGTGTATTGGAAAATATTCCAAAAGACCTGAAAACCTGATCCCCAACAGTTGCCTGGCGTTGTACCCAAATTGGGTAGGCCTCATAACCAATTGGCTTCCGAGCCTCCTCGACAGTTCTCTTTTCAACAACGTCGGCGCAAAGGAGCAATCCAGTTACCAAGAGTATTGTTCCACTAGCAGTACAAGGAAAGGCGTAATTCGACACAGGGCGGTTGTCTTCCTTTGGAAACCTCAAGGTATGGTAGTATGTTGCGAATCCAGCATATATGAGAACTCCCAGCTGAAGAAAGGTGCCGATGACGGCGGCAGCCCGTACTTCGGCCCTTTTTTGCGAATGGATGTTTAGCGATATGTTCGGTGCTGAGGTTGACTCATTGTAAATGATGATGACTTTGGGCGGGGTCTCAGGGTTTGGAGCCGAACTGTTCAAGTTGTCGAGTTCGATATCTTTTGCATCTGCTGAGCCAACATTGTTAAGCTGGAGTCAATGACTATGGTTTAGACTGATGGTACTCACCTCCCCTAGAGCTACACATACTCGTCCCCTTTTCTGAATCTTCGCTTCCCTTAGCTTGTTTGCAACTTAGCTCCCAGGTTCAATAGGTACGTTGGCTTGGACTTACTAGTGGTTAAGTAACCATCCTTCTCGGCCTCTTTGACAGTTTTACACTCGAAGTCGCACAATCCAGTACGGGAAGCAATACCATTCCGATATTTTGGTATCAGAATAATAAACTCCCGTACCGGAGGTGACCCAAGACTTCGGACAATCTCAGAACCATTCCACAGCTCACAGACATCCTCAGAAGTTGAAGACATCAGCTCAACCTCTGCAGCTGCCAAATTCTCTCTGGCTCTACCAATAATCGCCTTTAGCCATGACGGTCCTCCAACTCTGATAGCACTGACAACAATCGTGAGGATTCCGAGTGGCGCCATTGCAAGAGTGAAGCTATCAGCCCAGCCAGTGGCCTGGCTCATGTACTGCATAGTAACTCTTTCTCCAAAGAGGGCGATAAGTCTTGAGTATCAATTAGCATAGGTATAGAATGCAGAGCGTTATCTTACGGTGCTAAGTCTGTAAAGAGATTGTTAGCGAAATCATCGCCGAATTCCGCAGTCAAGCATCCTGGGATAAATAAAATAACTATCGCCAGGAACAATAGCGGAGTCTGATGGGACCCCATGTCAACTCGACCTTGGACCTTCCAAGGCCAAGGCAAATGTCAATCTTGGTGGCTCTCAAGCGTTGTAAAACTTATGATAGGTAAGATAAATGCCGTTGGATGTGTTGCTTGCAGTCAAGACCTGTGGCTGAGAGCTTACAATCACACAGAAATTGGTTATGAGAAAGTTGGATTTGAGCTGAGCTCGGAAAGGTAGTTTGAGAGAGTTAGATCATATGTGCCCAATTCGATCGAGATGAAAACCAGGCTCCGGAATTTTTATTTGTGGTAGTTACTGGTTCGTTTTATGACCAATAAGAAGATGCATTCAAGCGCTGAGGCTATAACATGCACCTCTTTCTCGCCCAATGGTGAAGCCCTGCACCAACATACATTTTCAAGCCTACCATGCACAACCTGTTGTCTCTTCTTATGTTTACCTTTCTCGCAAGTGGATATGGTTCCGCTCATCTGGCGATGAGGCTGCTGTGCCATGTTGATCCTTCTGTATTGAGCCAGCAACAGCCTCACTGATACGAACGTATTTTTGAATTCGTAATTGAACCAATTAGAGAGTCTCCTGAACGCTGGATTTGGTATCCCACTTGAACTCAACATCCCTTGCAAGCCACAGCACTCTCCACGCTTTTTCTCTCAGGATCATACCATGGGAACGCAGTAGACGCCATGAAACGGTGGCTTTCCTCATCACTCCGTCTCAACAATTCCCTGAATGCAGACTTGTCCCGTATGCCAAGACTATACGATTTTGATATAGCAAACTTTGCGGACATCAAGCCCTTTGGACACCGGGGAGGATTACCCTGCGTGGAATATGGGCCGGGTAAAGTGCGTAACTCTGGCCCCAACAGGCGGAATAGTCGTTTGGTGGATTTCTTGGTCAGCATGGACAGTGTTGAGGTGCTTATGACTTGCAAATCTGGTGCAATTCTGATGCACTCAAAGCAGCAGCGGGTGGCGGTAGGGAGAAACAGAAAACCTCCAAAATTATCACATACTTCGCATGTCTCGCGGATCAGTGACTTATATAAGCCTCCGATCGTAACTGTTTGAGCCAGTTCAGCACGAAGCATACCCCGCAGACCTTCCAACCCATATGTGGCAATTGCCTGGTATTCTGGAACTGCAGTAGATATAGCACGAGCTTCTCTGTTGACGTGACGGAGTCGAAAGTAAGATTGTACGTCCAAATTGCGGAAGATCATCCACTGCAGCTCAATGGGAAGCCGGCCCAACGGACCAAGACTGGAAGAGGTTGAGCTCTGAAAGGCTGTTTGAAGATCTCTTGCTACCGCTTGAGTCTCATCGGGATCTGACCGTATGAGGACGCGATCGAAGTGTTGACGATGGGTGCAAATATCGAGTATGCTATCAGATGTCATTTCTTGGTGCCTTGTCGTTTACCGATCTTTCAATTAAACAAGTTAGAAGAGATCGTAAGAAATTAAGTTTTGCGGGAGCAGGTAGTTAATTGTGGGGGTCGTGATTTAGCGCTTCACAGGGCACTCTTAGGGCTGCATGCCTGTGGAGCATTTGGTGCAGTGGTTGTGCAAAAGTTTATATAAGATAATACAAATTGTACATTTAGTTTATATAGTCTTATATAAGCTTAGGATAATATTATATATATTTCTACTTAGCTCGTTGTCGGACATTTTCCAGGGGAACGTGTAGCGTAGATTCAGCCTACAGTAGCCAACTGATTTGCTTCTCACTTCAATTCAACGTTGTAAGCCCGGCCAAGAGAATGGTCGGGTATAAGTTGAGAAAGAAATTCATCCTCCACTACACTGAGTCGAGACTAGTATGAGGATCTTTCCCCATGCGATCGAGCTCTCTCGTGTTGGTGACAAAATGGCCTGGGTCCCAGGTCAAATGCTAGGAGAGGCAGATGAG
Source organism: Fusarium tricinctum (assembly GCA_020744515.1). Classification (NCBI taxonomy): domain Eukaryota; kingdom Fungi; phylum Ascomycota; class Sordariomycetes; order Hypocreales; family Nectriaceae; genus Fusarium; species Fusarium tricinctum. The sequence continues at coordinate 4,102,391 of JAGPXF010000001.1, forward strand.
CAGACAAAGGCCCCTATTTCTGTGTCGCAGGAGTTTATTCATCCTGGCGATCATACAGACACTCGTTCGTCGACCTCCCGAGGTCATCAAATCCATCACAAACGGCCGCCAGGAGTGGGTGCCGGATGGGGTGGGTATGATGAGTTCTACGAATGGCAAGCCAACGGTCGTACCATCAACAAGGACATGGTCAAGCCGGGAAATTGGGAAAACACGAAGACCGATCCACTTGTCTTCACTGACGATGACGGAAAGGTTGAGGTCGCGCTCTACAGCAGTGCCGAGATTGAAGAGATCCAGTCCAGGTCTGCCAAGGCCAATTCGTTGCACACTAAACTTGGAAACAAAGAGACTAGAAACACTCATCAGACATCTCGCCGAGGTCATGGCAGTACCCGTGGGGGCAGAGGAGGCAGAGGTAGAGGAGGAAGAGGAACTACCAGTTACTGGTAAACACTCACCACCCGCTCCTTTATCATATCGTCGGGTTTTGACTTCATTCCCCGTTGCCCGACGGCATCAACGATAACCACATTGTCAGACGGTTCCCTGTTCATAGCATTCACCGATTCAACGCTCGGTAGTGTCTCCTGTCGGCTCATCCTCAGTTGGACTGCCTAACGGCTTCCAAGCTGTTGGAGAGACTCCTTGGCATTTTCCAGCACTCGATTGTTTATCGCGACACCTTTCAATTTTACTTCTTGGGCCTTGCGACAACCAGGACAATGAGGCATACTATTCTTCCAGAGCTTCGCAACGTTTCGTATGATAGGAAACCGTTCCTAGTCTGTTCAGCGTTCTTGCGGTATACAACAGGATGGAGGGTGCTATGCAATTATTTTTACTCTCTTGTTGGAATGGCTTACGCCTCCTCTACTTCCTGTTCCTAGTAAATTTCAATATGATGGTTCATACTCTATTTACGAGGCTCTTTTGCAAATGTTCAAATAGCAAGGCAGTATAGGTGGCTAACGGTGTGGTGCTGCGAGCAGCCCTCACTTGCTGGATACCGTCAGACTTCACATTTGCCACCAACTTGAACACGACAGACTCATCGTAAGTACACAGACTTAGGGTGCCGAGTATATGTGATTTTCATGTTCCGTCTTGTGCCTTAAGCAAGTTCAGCATACACGTATTAAACCCCGTCTTCACCAGCAATCTTTGAGACCCCATAATTCCCATTCCGTCATGCTCCGTCGCTTCATGTCTCCCAACTTTGCTTCCTCCAGATTGCTAGTAGAAATTCACCCAGTAGCGTCGCATCGTCCAAATGCTATCATGGCTGCGACAAGAGTTGGCGATGTTGATCCCCAATTGATTGCCGTCTGGATTTCCCATCTGCATCCGAAGCTATCCCACAGGCTAATCCAGCCATCTTGGTTTTTTCAGTCTAGTAAAATTCTAGAGAGACCATTAAAGCCTCAACTTCATCAGGTGTTATTGGATTGTCTTCGAGAAGCCGTTGGCAAGGTTCGTTGATCAACTGGTCGGTACTGTCTACATAGCTTTTAGTACTTCATTATAACCATAGTTTAAGGTATTCTTACCGCGCAGAGTCCGAAACGAAACTTGAAGCTTATCAAGTTGTGACTGAGTAGCTGTTTTCTCTTGAATGAGCAGTCGAATGGTGGTGTCCCACTGCCCGATATTTTGATTTATATCTTTGAGATGCTTAAGAAAATCTTGACCTTTGGCGTTGTTGGTTATGAACTTTTTGAGCCTCTGATTTCTGCTTTGCTGAATCTTGACTTGCAAGTTTTCATGTGATCCATAACGCTTTTTCGTTCCTTGACAAGCTGGTTTGGAATGCCTGATTTGAGTCCCACAACTTTTGTTGTTGTCGCTCAGCCTTTTGTTCATTTCATGTGTCTTTGTTGCTCTCCCGTAACGTCTTGAGTTCGAATCCAAGCTCTTTGATCTTGCCTTCAGCCTTATCGTTGGCTTTTATAAGGTTGTTGCGATTATAGTTATCAATAGTAGTCTATTGGAATAGTCTTCGCTTCTCCTCTTTGAATGCAAGCTATTTTGTCAACATTTCCTCCTCATGTTGCTTCACTCTTGCTTTGTATACAGCAAGCTTGTTCCTGGGGTTCTCATCGTTGGTGCCTTGAACAGCGATGTTGAATTACGAGGATGTTGTTGAGCCAGATGATTGGGCTTCGTTGGGTCTGCCGGCGCATTAGTGTGTTGCTAGACGGCGCGCTTTGAGGTAGAAGGTACATCAATCGCCGGTCCATCGTTATTGGCCGCTCTTCAAAAGCATCCGATTGCCGATATCGTAGCTGAGCTCGTCTTGCCCAATCGAGGCCATTTCCTTGGAGGATAGTGTCTCTATTCCAACGCGGATTTGTTAGAACTGCAGTGACGTACCCCAACTGGTCTGGCGTGTCGTTTCTCTACCAGCCTTGCCAAGCTGATGATTATATAGGCTTCTGGTCATCTTCTGAGTGCAAAGTCTGCTTGCCCAATGCACCCACTCAGGCTTCTCATGTGGGACTACTCGGCGACCCCATGTGGTCCTTTCATGTCGGAATGCTTCGTTCCAAGCCCTGTCCTCTTCACCGTGCAGGTGTTCGGTCTCCTCGTTGGTAAGCGGGTTAGAATGGCGGAAACCCTTCGAGTGGATTTGGCGCGTCAGCCATGATATCTATTCATCGAGGTCAGCTTTGTTGTCCAATTCTCGCGGGTCGACTTACGGGTGAGCAGGAGGTCTTGGCAGGTTGCTTATCGCGATCTTCATCTCACCTCGGGTGGGTTTATTGAAGTGTGGAGAGGGGCTCATGGCCTCAGTAGTGGCCTTTTATGCCCTTTGGATATAGATTTGCGGTGGCTGATATGGTTGTGTAATGGTGGGAACCCTTCAAAGGGAGCCGGTGTACTGCTTATGGTGTGTATCCATTTCTGATTATAGTCGGATTTCGAAAAGAGTAGACTTGTATTAATATATTGTTATTGGCGTAAGTTTGGGATATTGCGAAATGTTGAGTTGTGGAAGAATTGTGTGAAAATGGAATAATCTAAAGGAAAAGTGACAGAGAAAAGATTGGGAAGAAAGGAGCCCTTTGGGTAGCATCCCCATTTCTTGTCTTCAGTCGCCTGGCGTATTCTCTGCCAGGTGCTATGCGGCCAAGGGTCCTGAGCCTGTTGGAACACGCTTGGCATAAATGTGTGCCTTGTCGCCGGGATAGTCTGGGTGGAAAGCAAGTACAGACCTCGAACCAGATCTGTCCTGTAATTGTCCGAGTCATGTGAGCATTCTGGGTTACTACATCGCTTGAACCCCTGCGTCATGTAGACCTTTGGCTTCCAGTGTGTTCTCTTAGGGAGCCCGATTGCCGCCCTGTTGACATTGCTGGAATGGCAAGTACGGCAGAACCAATCCTCCAAATCAGTGCCATAGAGCGGTGAAGCCAAAGCTTTGTGAGTTATGCAATGAACATTGGCACAATCATGGGTTCCGCACATGCCACACACAATTCCTCCCCCAGGATGTACTTTGCAAGGTGAAGGCATTGCATTGCGAAGACAAATCCGACATCTGGTTGCGTTGAATCGGTGATGGTTGAGCGGCTCAGTATTGATGAGTTTTGAGTCGCTAGCTGATGGCGTTGGATATGTTTGTGATCTTATATGCTGCAAGACTAACCGCGCGACAGTAATGAGAGGGCATATTGATATAGGGACAGTATCAACCGCAGCAGGATCGTAGGAAGTATTCTGGAGCGATGGGCTTAGTGAAGCCTACCAAAGACGTTAGATATTTTTGTGATCTCATCTGCTGAAATACTAACCCGCTGGGTCGATCTTGCTAGTAAGGGAGCATGATATTTCTTGTAAAACTGTTAGTATAGATTAGGATCTCATTGACCGAGTAGTACTCACAGTTTATTGAGAAGCGGCTGAAATGAATGATATCGTATCGTGAAAGATCTTGTTGAACGAATGTGTTGCGAAAACGGTGATATGATGTAGAATAATTCAGTCGCGTAAGAAAGGCAAAATAATGGTGACGATCGATTCATAGAAAAGTAGTAGTCAATTGTTTTGTAGAAGGGAGGTTTCAAGTAAGAGGCTTCTGTTTTTATAGTAATCTTGGCGTAGAAGGACCCCCCTCTCACACTTGCTTCCTCAGGCATAGTCATGTTCTCACCTGATTGCCTAAGCGCAAAGGAAACAAAACCGACAAACAAACCCACTTCAGCGATAGCTTATTGTTTCCTCTCGCATTGTTTTCCCCCTCCAGCCATTCCTTTTGCTCAGGCAAACCCCGACGAGCCAGTCATTTGGCATCTGCAGACCCTTCTCCCTTCCACTCCGATGTTCCTGATCACACAAGCTAATCTGGAATCATTTGTGTGGAACCATAAATTCGCCCACTTCACCCAAGCGCAAACGGGTCAGCAAAGCTGACCTCAATCACAGTCAAGATGCCGATCGCGATCAACACCTCTGCCCGCCGAAGCCTGTATACGAGCTTACGAGCCTACGACAGGATGATAAAGCCTAACAACGAGGCTATCACGAACGTGTTGCATGAGAACACTGTCCCCGAGGACCGCAAGGAGCTACGGAGAGAGGCCAGCAAGCTATCGGCAGTCAAGCAAGATACCGAGTAGAGCATAGCTATACTTGGTATCTTAAGAACCATAAGAAGTGCACTACAGTAAGTCCTCGTCGAAGCTTATCCGATCATTCTCTAACTTTTCTTTTCCTCTAGATCCCGCCAGGACTTTTAGGCGCCGCCCAGAACTAGTGGAAACGCCGGAGGCACCACCGATCGTGTATTGACCTTTCTCCAGTGCTGGCGTGTCGTTGAGTGCCTTAAGGAGCCTGGCTCTGCTCTTTCGTCGCTCTCTGAAGTAATAGCCAACCCTTGCCGCACCTCTCCCTCTGACCCCATTGGTGCCACTCCAGCCTTACATGTACAGGAGCTTGCTGCCAGCCGTGAGCTTCTTGCTCTTATCTACCGCGTCCAGGTTTGTGCTCCAATCCTTCTTCGATGCTTCACCGCTGACTTTGCTGTCTCGGCTGGTGAGGAAACTCACGATAATGACGAAATTGAGGCGAACATTACTCTCATCACCCCTTCCTACGCCCGTCGGAATAGTGAGGCTGAGACTTCTCTGCTCTGCTCGATCGCCTCTCCTTCGCCTTTCGTAATCCGCTCCCTTCCCAGACCAAGAAGAAGAAGGCTGAGTGACCTAATGGGCTCTCTGTTACTTTCTTGGCGCTCACGAACCGGTGCGTCGCCGAAGGGAATGCGACTCCTCGTAATGTCGTTCGTTACGCTGGACAGGGTCCTATCCGTCATGGTGCCAGTCAATCTACCTCTCAGAATCGTCGCCAAGCCATCTCCATCTCTTCCGATGATCCGGAGGATGTTGATCCTAAGCCTGATCCTTCTCCTTCCTTTGGGTGTGGCAGTGGTCGTGGTAAGTCTCCATCTCTTCCCCGGGCTTTCGACGATTCGCCAAGTGCCTAGGAAATCTGTTTGTCTTTTCTGACTTTTATTTATCTCAGCTACTGGACGCAAGAAGGCTGTCGCTCGTCGCTCTACTCGCAAGTGAGCCTGCTGTCGTCTTCGGTACTTTATCGACTCGTCGCCTCGTGGTCTACTCGGTCATTGCACGTATGGTTAACAATTCGCTTTCCCCCTCTAAGTTCCCCAGGGCTTTCGCCAGCCGCACCGATCCCGCTATGGGTGGTGGTTCAAAAGGCTTTCTTGGTGACACGTCACCATGTCGTCCCCTCGGCGGCCCTGCATATGGCTCTAATGGTATTTGTCTTTTTCTGCGGCATGCTTTCGATACGTAGTTTTTTTTTAAAAAAAAATAAAAAAGAAACTACTTCGCCTGCTTGACATGCCTTTCCCCCTTCTCCTTGATTATCCCACTTTTTATACCATCTCTTGGTGACTAGGGTATTTTTTATAGCCTCCTACATATTCACTAAGTATCGTTTAAGAGGTGCAGTTTGATTTCTTGGCATCGTCTCCATGACCATTGAGGCACCTCGGCCCGTTTACCGCGCTCATGTTCCACAGTTATTCTTTCATGGTGGTTCCCCTCACCAACGCTAGTGGGCCTGGCAGTGAATATTCGGATTTATTGCCAAACTGGATAGTGGTTGATGTCATTTGAAACACAGCTCGTCACAAACAAACCAAGACATTTGTTGGCAACTTTGAACATTGAAAATCGATCTTACCCGCTTTACCTTCAGCTACAAACTCACGCAGACAACATGGGTTCTAGAGTCAATGCCCAGGCATCAGAGCCTCGTATGCTGATTGATGGTGAAGTAAGAGAGTCCTTTCTGGTCAAAAGAGCGCCATTAACGTCATCAGTTGGTCGGTGCCTCAGATGGTAACACATTTCCCCTCTTTAACCCAGCAACAGGCGAGCAAGTTGCAAATGGTGAGAATACACAACGATATCTTTGAATCCTTATGCTAATGACTATCTAGTACCCGAGGCCACACTAGACGATGTCAACAGAGCAGTGTCAGCCGCTCAGCGCGCCTTTCCAGAATGGTCAGCTCTAGACCCTGCCAAGCGCGGCAGCTACATGAAGAAGCTCGCAGGTCTGATCAGAGAACATAACGATGAACTGGCCTTGCTCGAAGCCAAATCCATGGGTCGTCCCCTTCCAGAGTTCTTCGAAGGTCACGTTTCATCAGGTAGCTACGAGCATTTTGCTGAGGCCTGGCCGCATATCCAAGGTCAAGCAAGCCTCAACACACCAGGTTATGTCACTATGACTCTTCGTCAGCCTTTTGGAGTCGTCGCCGCTATCATCCCATGGAATGCATCGCTTTTGTTCTTTGCTAGCAAATCTGCTCCCGCGTTGATCACCGGAAACACTGTGGTGGTCAAGTCAAGCGAGAAAGCACCACTTGGAGCAGCCAAGTTTGCCGAACTCATTCACAAGGCTGGATTCCCGCCCGGTGTTTTTAATGTCATCTCTGGACACGGTAGTCCTTCTGGTGCTGCTCTGTCATCTCACATGGATGTACGAGCCATTTCTTTCACTGGCTCTTCCCGCACTGGTCGTGCAATCCAGGAAGCAGCTGCCAAGTCGAACTTGAAGAAAGTTATCCTCGAACTCGGCGGAAAGTCGCCCGTCATTATTTTTGAAGACGCGGACATCGACCAAGCTGCCAGAGATACTATGCACAGTATTCAATGGAACAGTGGACAAGCTTGCATGGCCAACTCTCGTGTTTACGTCCAGGAGGCAATTTCTGAAAAGTTTGTTGAGGCTTGCAAGAAGGCACTGGCAACTGTGAAGGCTGGCAATCCCACTGAGAAGGGGGTCAACCACGGTCCACAGGCAGACAAGACTCAGTACGAGACTGTCATGTCATATATCGAAGAAGGAAAGAAGTCAGGTACACTAGCACTTGGCGGAGAAGGCAACCTGGATAAGACGGGCGGTTTCTTTGTGGAGCCGACGATTTTCCTCAACACAGCTGAAGATGCCAAGATTATGAAAGAGGAGATCTTTGGGCCAGTCGTCAACATCAACATCATCAAAACGGAGGAAGAAGCAATTGCCAAGGCGAACGATACCGAGTATGGCCTTTACGCAGCAGTTTACACCAAGAACATCGATCGGGCTATGCGGGTAGTCAAACAGCTCGACTCAGGTTATGTTGGCATCAACTGCACCAGCCCAACTACAGCCAGGGATTTGCCGTTTGGAGGGTACAAGTCGTCGGGCCAGGGTCGAGAGGGATGGTTGTATAGTATGGAGAACTTTTTGGAGGTGAAGAGTGTTATAATGAAGGTGGACTCCAAGTTGTAAACCAGCATGCCAGGAATAAGAATGAACATATAAACGATGTGCATGAACTCACGGTATACTGCTTTTGCACGACACCAATTTCAATTTTATTATGGCTCTATAATCATTTACTCGCACACAACTCTAGTCCCTAGAGATCCGTTCACCTAACTTTTCAATGACCCGATGGTCCCCACACAAAGACGACCACAATGCTGCACGGCGTTCTTCCCCAAATACAACTGCATTAGTACACTCCCGGCAGGAGTCTCCATCTGACCTTGTTCTTATACTCCTCCCAATCCTTTCCATACTTCTCAGCACATGCATAATCATCTCTTCCCTCACGATGAATAAGCAAGAACCCAAACCAAGCCGAGTAAAGGTATGTGAACAGCATTCCCCAAGGCGCAGCATCACCAGGAGTCACCAATCGGCCATCAAGCATCTTGACGACACCGGCACCAGCTACAGCGCTACCAGCAGGGAGGATAACATATCCTGCGAGCTTGGTAGGCAGACAGAAAGGAAGAGACTGGATCCAGTCACCAAGGTAGTTGATGTGACGGGCCATTCCCCACCAGCCGCTGGTCAAAAGCTTGGTTCCTCGCTTGGTTTGAATAAAGGTTGCGTTGGCGAATGCAGGGTTGTTAGGATCCTTGCGGAACAGGGCCTTTTGGTTGTTGGATGATCGGAAGATGTACAGACCGGTGGCGAAGACGGTGCCGATGGCTGTGACGCCGAGAGGTCCCAGGTGAACGGGGTAAACAGAAAGGTAACGGCACTGGGTGGTGTACAGAAATGGGACCCAGACGATATCACCCCAAACAAGCATGAAACCAAGTCCATCAGTGGTGATATCCATCATACCCAAGAGTCCGGCCTCGGAGTATTGGCCTTCGAGAACATAGTAGGCTTGAACAAATGCAATGACCAGAATACTATCCGAAACGTAGCCGTAAGTGCGGTACTGCTTGGCGATGAACGAGCAGTTCAGCAAAACCCAACCAGTAAGACCAGGTCGCATCTCCAACCAAGCCTTGACATCGATCTCGCCAAAGAAGGGGAGCGTGACACGAGGGTTCAGCTCACGGCCGATGAAGAAGTCATAAATAAGCCGTCCAGTGTGACCTCCCACGGCTAGTTCGCGTAATTCGGGGTTGCCTGGCTTGACGCTGAAGCTGCGGATATAAGTCCAGATGGAGATGACGTAGGTGAGGACGGTGCTTGTGGTGAGGAGTTGCAGGTAGTTGTTGGTGATGAAGGTCCAGACTGGGAATTCAGCTCCGTAGATGTAAGTTCCGACAGCACAAGCGGCCAATTGAACGACAGTAGCGGAGAATGCTGCGACTTTTGAGTTTCTCATTCATGCAAAAAAGCAAAGCTAGGGACTTACCATTGAAACGATACTCAAGAGGCCGACCCGACTCACGCAGCTTGGTACCAAGCACATGCTCAGCTGGAAGCACACGGTAGAGCACAAGACTGAGGAAGTAATAAGCAAAGAGCCACCCAGTGACCTCCCAGCTCATGAATCCCGAAATGCCATCCGCAGGCCATGGAATTTGCGACTTGAGCTTTTGCCATGATAATGTGCGGGGCTCCAACAGAGCAGGCGCAGGACACCCTGAGACGTCGTTGCAGCCTAAGTAAAGGACCTGCATGAGGATAGGCAGGCCAAAGACGATACCAGTGGCGCCGAGACTGTTTCAGTTAGTGACGGACGAGGCGTAGATGGAGGTTGCTTACGGGCCACCGAATTCATAACGTGGTGTTTCGGGAGCCTTCATGGTGAGGGCGATGAAGGTGCTAGTATAGTTGTTTAGTGTGCTATCAGATTGCTTTATTGAATTGTTTGTTATGGAGTGTAGGCCAAGTTATAGTCGAAATACTATGTTGGTGTCTCGTCAAAGAATCCATCGGCCCATTCTGGAGACAACGGAAACATTTGGCCCGGCCCACAATCAACAAAGACATCCCAGATAAGGTTTCCGATCATTGGGCGTGGAGGCGGAATATGCGGGGTCTCATTTACGACGTTGAAATACGAATACGGGCGGGAACGCGAGGAACGCGAGGATCCCGAGGAACGCGCAGTCAAACTTGACGCATTAACATCTTATTCTTTGCATTATTCGTACATGATCAATGAGAGTCTAATCTTTTATTTATCAATGACGGTCGAATCTTTCATTTTCTATGCAGTATCCTCAAACGGTCATAAACATCTCGTTTGTCTGAAGTACGACTATCATTTCTTACCCAAGATCTCATTTATCTCATCCTGATGCGACGAAAAGTTATCTACCAAATCATCCCACATTTTAGGCTCGTGCTCGTGCTTCTTGTCACTGTTCCAGGCCCAATTGGTGATGGTGAACTGCTTGCAGCTCTCAAACATGAAAGCCACTGCGCCTTTGGAGATCTGCATCTCAGGCGGAGGCTGCGCCGAAGCTGCCTTGAATTCCTGATATGCCTATACAATGTTAGCAGAGCAAATTACTTGACGGGTGGACATACTACTCCGTGAGGAGTGAATCCACATTCGAAAGAGATCCCTCCGGGTTGGAAGTCATCGGAGCGACCTGCGTATTCTCCATATATAAGACCCATCAGCTCAGACGCTGCATTACGGTGATAATAGGGCGGACGATAACTGTGTGAGGCCACGTCCCATCTCGGTGAGAAGATGAGAAAGTCTGCCAGAGGAGCGTTCTCATCTCTCCCACGAGCAGTCAGGACGCAGAAGATCGAAGGGTCGATGTGGTCCACAGAGATAGACCCAACGTTGATAAACTTAGTCAGGTCGTATTTATAAGGCACGTAGTTACCATGCCAAGCAACTACATCGAACGGACAGTGGTTCTGTGTGCTCTTGAAGAACCGGCCACCGAGCTTGTACACGATCTCCCAGGGGTCGTCGCGGGTCACGTTGTAGCTTGCCTTGGGATACAAGAAGTCTCTAACGTTGGCAAGCCCATTGGATCCAAGAGGGCCAAGCTCAGGCAGCTCAAAATGAGCGCCCCATACTTCAAGGATATATCCTCTAGTCGGTCCCTCGACGGAGACTCTGAAGCGCTGGCCGCGTTGGATGACGCAGATCTCACCAGGCTGGACGTAGAGATTGCCGAACTCGGTTTGAATGTCGAGAGCACCTTGCTGGGCAATTATCAGAAAGTCTCCATCTGAATTGACAAAGGCTCGCTTTTCCATGCTCTTTGTTGCGGAAAAGATGTGTGTTGCGAGGCCTTCTCTCAGAGTGGGGTCACCTGACCCAGCAATGGTGCGAAGACCAGAGACAAAATCGGCGCCTTCGTTAATATCGAAAGGGAGCTTGTGAGGTTAGACTAATAATTGTTATTGTGGAGGTTACATACCCAAGCCAATTGGGTTGGCGATATCCTGACCTCAGAGTTGAGGGGCAGGAAGCAACTTTCAGTGCCTTCAACCTTGGGCATATCGGTCTGTAGCAACAATTATGAGCAATAGTGATGAAAGGCAGTTTCTAGTACTTACAAAGCCTTGATGAGCCACAGCCGGCCGCGCACGATAAAGCCAAGAGTTCTTGTTCGCCTGTCGAGAAGCTCCAAACGACGTGGTCATCTGCTCTGCATACAGCCCGAACCTCACGCATCGAGGACTGTTCTGTCCCTGAGGAATCGTACCGGGGATGGCTTCAGACTCATGATGGTTGTTGAAGCCTGACAGATACTCATAAGGATCATTCTTCCGGGTAGCGAACGAGGGGATGCTGCCATCCTTTTGGGTCTCTGCCCAGTGAAAGATATTCTGATAATCGTCTTTTTGCGCCATGATCAAGCTCTCTCACTTTATGGTTTTGCAGAAAGGTAAAAGTGAGAGGAAAGCGTCAAGACATTTCTCCTCATATAAATCAACCGCTTATTAGTTCCCCGCTCCTTGGCTGCCATCGGCAATTGAAGCGTCATCTTTAGCGTCCGCTAAATGGGTGATGGTCTAAAATAGCGGGAACTGGATCCACGATCGTTACTCCATGTTTGCTGACCATTCAATCAGTCAGACGTGGGTACATTGTTTGTGGGCCAAACAGTAAATACATCTACGTCATATAGTTGACACACTTGACTGACTCGTTTTATTGGAAGCGTGGCAGGCCTTGGGGGGTATAAAACACCAGATATGAGGTCTCGTACATATTAGACTTTCTAGCCAGAGTATTTATAACAATTTTATATAAAGAATACAAAAATGATAAAATTTTAGAGGAAGCTTTAGAAATGTTTATAATATATTATACTAAAAAGAAATAATTTTACATAATATTATTTAAGATATCTTATGGTAGAGTCGCTGCCGGTGTTTTATTTCTCCCCCTAGGCAGGTTAACGCCCTTGAACCTCAATAGATGGGAACCTTCCTTTAGTCATCTGCTCTACCCCGCTATTTTCTTGTCCTGAAATGATGCTCAGAGTATTGCCGTGTACTCCACGTACTCCAAATCAAAAAGGCCACTCGTCTGTACCAGTGTAGCCACCATTGAGACTCAAATTATTGTCCAGTTCCCAATTCAAAGGCAACTGACTTGCTTCCAACATCCAATAGCCAGAACCAGGATTGTCCCGGTGAAATGGAGGTTTCGGGTAGCTATCCACGTAAGGCAGTTGTACGTGATCAAATCCAGTATGCGCGGTTTGAACCTCATCAGACTCCATTTTGTTCTCACAGTCATCTAAACTGCGCCAAATCTGGTTGTATGAGATCTGTTGTCCAGTTTGTCCATCGCGGAGACTTTTACTGACTTCCCGAAACCATTCCATAGGCAGTGCAAACGCACATTCGTCGAGATTGGGTCTATCGCCGACGAATTGGTCGATTAATTTGAGGGCTGGACCTAGCTGCTGTTGATGAAGCCCAATTTCCACAGAAACGTAAAGGCGCTTGAGATTTGGAAACTGTCCCTGGGGAGTGAGTTTGGTCAAAATCTCTCTGAGAACATTTGAGTCTTCTTTTAGTGAGCACTTGACTTCCAGAGAGGTCACCACGTCAAGGCGCTGGCGTTCCACCAGTTGCTCTAAATGCATAATTGTGGCATCACCTGATAGAATTATGGTGTTTGTAGAGTAGAGAATATCGATGGTCTCTGCATAGCTGCAGCTTGGTTAGCCACTGTTTCCAATGATATGCCTCAACTTACTTTTGGCGGCAGGATTGCAACCATCCCATGACACCGATGTTCTTGGGCTTTGGCTCTCCTCCGAAATAAGAGCCTTGGTCGTGATTGAAACATCGATCAGCCCAAGGGCCAGTATTACTACCACGCGTCATAGGACCCAAGCTCTTTACCATTTTGCGATTGCATATACATCCACACCACGACCAGACCTTTGACTCGTTGTCAAGCGCATCGTTCATGTTGAATCCCAGACACATGTGCAAGCGTTCATCTCCAAACGCAAGACGAAGGATATCCTGCCTTACGTTGGCAGGGAGTTTGAACCAAGGTGACTTTTGGAACGTCGCAGCAGGCCGGTTTTGGTCTTCTGTATCGCCATCGCGAAAGCCCACTGGTGTCAGAGCGCGGGGCCTCTGTTGGGGTAAGAAAGGGATTTGCTGTCTGTAGGCTTTCCAATCATGGTAGGTGAATGTCGGAGAGTGTGGACTGGTAATAACTGAAAGAATGTAATTTTAGTACGAATGATTGTGTAGATGAAGGGAGAGGTATACCTGGTGAGCCAGCAGCAAAATCTGGTGATGGGGCTTCAAAGGGTGAACTTCCACCTGTTATAGGACTTGAGCGTGTCATTTTGGGGGTTATAAGACGGTTGGTGAATGAAGGAAGATGGCGAGTCAGCATAGGAGTAAGATTAGGTACCATGTGAGATTACGTAATTGGAAATGACAACTTCAGGGTAGTGTCGCTAGCTCACGATATGAAATCATTGTGCTCTGAATGCAAACAATAAGTTTGTGGGATGGTGGTGTAAGGGTTTCCAATCCAGGATTTCATCCGTTTTATCAATTATAGCATGATGTACATCTCAGAGTTCACCATCGCTACTTAGGTGCTGCCCGATACGTGCATGAAGGTGAATTTGAGTTTCAGCTGGATTTGCGTAGTAATTATAATAATCTCAATTCTATTAATCATAACCGGAACAGACGAATCAGAGATATTCAGATCACACCCAATGCAAATAATTGATATTAATAGTTGATTGTTACATCCAACTTTATCTGACTCGCTCAACATGGTTACAGACCACTCCCCCAAGAAACCACAATACACAATCTCACAATCAAGGGATCTTGAACTTCTGCTTAATTCGGGTAAAGTCCCGCGCCATACCATCCCTAGACCAATCAAACTGGTCCAGATACCTATAGAAATGTTAGCTGACACTAGTCTTGTTAACCATATGTATAGAAACTTACATCATATATGCAAAGATGGTCAAAGAGTCGGCGTTGTAAGTCGCTCGCCCAGGCCCACACCAAGGGTTTCCATTGCGAGTGACTGCTAACTTCATTGCGCGATCTAGACCGTCTATTAAAGTTGTTAGTTTTGGTATGGAATGGTCCCGTTGGCCAAACTTACAAGCTCCCTGCTGTCTCAAACCTTGGGCGTTGAGCTCAGCTGCACTGGGTTTGTTCTTGAACTTCTTTTCACCGGTTGAATCCTTGTACTTGAGCATACCATCTCCGCCAACCGCAACTTGATCCTTGATGACTGCGACGCGTTAGAATAAAACGAAGAACGTCATCGAGTATGCTTACTATGCTCGAGCTTGCCATTGACATTGTTAACACCTCCGAACCAATGCATGAGTTCGTGGAACATAACTGAAGGGGTTGATACAAAAATCTTCATGAAATCAGCCTGCGCGGAGATGGTGGCCTTGACATCTCGAGGCGTGGGGCGCGCTCTTCCAGCGTCGGTAAGCATGTTAGGGCAGACGATAAGAACGTCGTCTGTTGCAGAGATAACGGCCTCACGGGCTCCAATGCAAATACCGGGAGAGCTCATCTTTGTCTCCTTGTACCACCAGCGGTCGGCGTGGTAAAACGCACCGACAGGCTTGCGGCCTACTGACTCCCTCAACTTGAAGTCTTTTTGGTCCTCGACTTTGCCAAGACCGGGCGCAGGCTCTTGATCAGCGTCGTACCACTTGAAAACATCGTCACCGCACACAATCAAGGGCTTTGCGTTGGGTCTTGCGGAGAGGATGGGGCTGTTGCCCTTGGGTGGATCATTCTGTGATGATGGAAGAACGCTGGCTGTCTTTCCATAGAGACCTAGAGTCGAGTTAGCAAAGTTGCGAGTGATGGCATTTGCAAAATACCCCTCAGGCGCTCCAGAGTTGCCTTGCTTGAACGACCACCTCCATGGAAGTCTGGCATGAAGCCGAAGAGAGAATTAACAGTACTGGCAATGCGAGCCCATTTGATAGCAGCATCCGTGTCCTTGTTGCGATCAGGCATCTTCTGAAGGACAAAGTCAATACTACTTCGCGCAGCCTCAGCAAGGTCAATTGACTGAGTGAAGGCGTCCTTCAGATCATTCTCAAAGCCATTGCAGCTGGGATCGACGTCCCACGGATCCAACGATGCATCGATGGCGAGTGCAGAGCCTGCTAGGAGCAGGACGCTAGCAGAGAAGCGCATAATGTGAAAAACAGTAAAGACAGTAAAGAGTGACTGATGTTCAAACGAGTGAAAGACGATATGTCAAAAGGAGCGAATGACTGAAGAACAGATAGAGCACAGCATCAAGGAAGTGAATGGACGTGTCCATTGTATGTATACCAGAACTCGATCCCAAAGGACAAGACATGGTTTACTGGAGTCCGTGTCCTAGATTGTTTATCGCAGCCCTGTAAGTTGTAGCCCCTGCAGCAAATTGGCTGCTTGGCATAAGCTGAGCCTCCACTGTCTCCTTAATTCGCGCGCCGATGAGAATCATCATTTGATCCTACTACGACTCTGGTCCACGCTGTATGATAAAACTAACTAGTAAAATGAACAGACCAGTATGTGCGTTGAGCATAGTTACCAAGGACTGAAACCTTGTCGGGCGCGCCGTACGATAATTGATGGAAGCTCATTGTTACCCCACAAATGCTTGAGATTATGTCTATCCACATCCCGTTGCAGCATGATTTCGCTAAATGCCGATCTTGTGCTGTGCCTCACAAGGCAGTTAATGGATACTGACTTTGTAGTCGGATTGAAATTGTAGAGAGGGGATTGTGAATGCGGTATGTCATGTTGTTGAAAAGGAAAAGGTCTCAATTGACAAAGGCAAAGAGAGACACCATTCGTAGATACAACTGCCAACGGGACATTAAACATGTTGATCGATACCACTGCTTTTCTCATCAACAAGCAGCAGGCCAACCGCTACAGATCATTACAGTCAATAAAATTGAATAGAACTCACAATCTTGCCAATGTGCTTTTGAAACTATGTCAGCATGCAGAGGATCAACGACGCTCAACAATTCCCGTATCTATCTGTTAACGTCGCATCCAATCCAAACACCATGAATCGAATCTCGGTATCCCCCCACCCGCGATATTGTAGGATTCGAATGCATGTGCCCCGAAAGGATCGCAAAATCTCCGTCAAGGCTGAGTTGGGCTGAGCATGCGGGTGTAAGCAAGGCTGATGGCGCGTTTCATCTAACGCGCTGAAGCAGGCTTGTTCTAGCGAGAGAGATTAGGTCCCACTAGAATCTTCAGAGGATCGTACACCCTGTAAATTTACTGGGGACATGCTCTGAGATGCGAGCTGACCTCTCACTTTGTGAAAAGGCAAGGCAATGCCTCTCCTCTTCAAGAGGTTTTTTGTTTCTGTCGTGGATATCCCTTCATTCTTTGTTCCAGACTATACTAGTCACCACACTCATTCACTCATTCCTATGCTAATATAGTCGTTCATTCATTCATTTCCACACTCTTTTACAATCCTACATGATGCCGCAGCCATGGAAACTGCGCGTTCTTGCGCTATGTCTTGCCACAACGCTCTCAGGTGTTTCTGCCCAGGAGTTCACTACATCCACGGGAACTGAGACTTCCACTGACATTGGTCTTCCCGCTGTTCCTCCTACTGAGGCCCCTCTTGCGGAGACAACTTCTGAGGTCCCTCCAGTGGCGACAACTTCTGAGGCTGCTTTGGAACAGGCTGCTTCATCCGCCACTGATGCCCAGGTCGAGATCTCAACTACAGCTCCCAAGGATGAGACAACCGAGATCAACGTAGTTCCTGGCCAGACCGATGAGACTACCCAACTTCTGGAGCCTACAACAAATGTTGTCCCTCCTGTTGGCACAACTGAGACGGCTCAGCTTGAGCAGCCCGAGACGACCACCAATATCAATGTGCCTATTGATACCACTGGTCCTGCCCCAGTCATTGATACAACCACCCAGCTAATGGGATCTGGCACTGAGATCACTGGGCCCGCGCCTATCGATCAAACCACAACTGATCTTCCTGGTAAACCCGAGTCTACCACTGATGCTGCTCCAAGCCAACCGCCCGTGGTCTCGACGGACTCAGCTGTGATTGGGCCCACTACTCAGCCTGAAGAGCCTACAACCGAGATCCCTGTACCACAAGACACTGAGACCACTCAGGCTGTTCAGCCTACCACTGAGAACCCTACTCCTGAGATTACCACTCAGTCAGCTCCTATTGAACCAACTACCAACGTGGAGATCCCTGAGGTTTCCACATCCGAGGAGTCTCAAGAACCTGTTGAACCTACCACCGAGGATAAGCCTGAATCTACCACCGAGGATAAGCCTGAACCCACCACCGAGGACAAACCCGAGCCAACTACAGAGAAGGAAGCTCCTAAGCCCACAACTGAAGCTCCTGGACCCAAGCCTACCACCGAGGATTCAAATGAACCCACATCCAAGAACGAGCCTGGCCAGACCTCAGCTCCTGATGAACCTGAGAAGACTACCGCACATGCGTCCACTCCCACTGAGGACGGTATCGTGACTGGTGGCGGTGGTGCTGTCGTGACCTACGTTCCTGAACAAGACAAGGATTTCTCCGACTTCACCGGTACTACCACCACTACTGACGATGGCGGTGCTGCTATTGTCATCTTCCCTGGTGGTTGGTTCTGGAAGCCCTCTGGTAACCTCCCCGCTGGTATCCTACCTCCCCCTCCAGCCGGACCTCCACCTGCTGGGGGAGGTGGTAGTGCCCCCGGTGGTGGTGATGGCAACAATGAGAACGAGGATGAGGATGACTCTACCAAGGACGATGAGGAAAAGTCAACTGCTGAACCTTCTGAGACTGTCGAGACAACCGCCAAGTCTACTGAAGCTACTACCACAACTGAGGCCTGCTCCGCCGTTGAGATCGAGGACTGTACTAGAACCATCTCATACTTCACCACTGATGGAACCGCCACTTATACTGAGTTTGGAGACTGCCCTACTGTTGCCAGTTGTGCTACTGGTACCCAGGCCACTGCTACTGAGACCGTCTCTGCTGAAGTGGGGGAGGGCGAGGATCTTGAGTTTGAGGAACTCGACGGTGATATTCCTGATGATTTCGAAAAGGATGTTGATCAGGAGACCATCGATGCTACGGAAGAGTCACTAGATCAGGCTTTGGAGGAGGAGCTTGGTGCTGCTACCACTGAGGAATCTACTGCTACGTCTACTGGCACCGAGACCAAGACCGAGACCACATCAGGGGCCACAGAAGTTACCGCTGAGAGAACCACAGCCACCACCGAGAGAACGACCGTCCCCAGCACCCTCCTCACTACAACACGCAACAGGGAGACCTCCGAGCAATCCACTGGAACTACCACGGACGGTACAACCTCAAACATGATCACCTCTACCACCGCCACCACCACCATGCGTACTTACTACCCCTGCATCCCCCACGGCGGCCCTCGCGTGGCAACCCCCTTCTGCAGCTGTGAGACCACCACCGATGGCGAGCACCTCGTTGCAACCGCCCCTATGATCTCAGGCCAGTGCGACATGTACACTGAGTTCCCCATGAGTCTATACACTACTCCTCCCCCCGCTCCTGCGCCCACCATCTTCAACGAACCCCTCACTCAAACCGACGCTGGCACTGTCCTCGTGTACCAGTCATACTCCCTCAGCACTTTCGCCGTGTACACCATCAAGGCCACTGCCACTGTCGGTCTCGGCGATGCGTCCACCGTGTCCACACCTGTTCCCACAGCGACGAACGTGAACGGCGACGGCTCTGATATTTGCAGCAGCAGTGACAAGAACGTCCGAAATGCCCTCGCTGGAGCTTGTGTGGCGGCTTTGGATAAGTTCGAGGATGACAAGGTGTATACCAACTATGTTTCTCGCTACGAGCGCATGGGCAGTATTCTCAAGGTTCTCAGCATGGGACAGGCTGGCTGTACGGTTCAGTTCTCATGTGACGATTATGGTATCGGCATGAAGGGTAGTGATATCAAGGATCTGTAAGTTGACCCCAAACCATGATGCGAGCTTTACTGACAATTTATAGGCGCAGAAAGGAAGAAGAGGGAGTGTCGAGATGTGGAAACATCGAGTTGTCAAACTCTTGCAGGATTCACATCGACTACTGCACTAATTGCCACCATGATGGCTGATATTGGACAGCAGATTAGTTAGCCTAATAATACATACAACTTTCTTCCAGAAATCCGTCTATCACCGATGATATTAAAATCTTCTCATCTCGTAAGACAATTTATGTGATGTTCAGTTTCAGCAGTATCAGAGGTTCACAGCATCGTAGAGCAACCCCTCAGTACCGAGTCATGCCGAAACTCTGTTTGCCCAAGCTTACATGGGTTATGAAACGGACGAATAGGCTATTAAAGACGTAAACAGTACATGAAGCTGAAAATATTTACTAACTGCAAGAAGCATAACAACCTTGGTGCCCCACTCGGTCTCGGCTGAGGTATAAAAGTCGATCAGTTCACGCCATTAATTCCGTTTCACCGCAAGTTCAAAGAACCACAGCTCAAGAGGACGATGTCTGTCCCAATAGATCCCCTTGCCGGGCTAGAGTCCATCAACTGGTCACAACTCATCCACGCATACGGCCCTGCAGATGATGTGCCAGTATTATTGAGACAACTTCAATCTACGGACCCGGAAATCTATTTAACAGCACTCGACGGATGTTGGTCGAGCATCTATCACCAAGGCACACGCTATAGTGCTTCCGTCCAGGCAGTTCCTTTTCTATATTCTCTACTTGATCATCAGGCTACCAAGAATCGGAGCACTCTGCTGTACCTGATCATCGCCCTTGGAGTTGGGGATCCAGATTGGTGCGTCCCGAATGGCCTCCACGTTGCAGAATGGGAAAAGCGGATTACCAATACGGAAGAGGAATACCGGAAATTCGCACTCGACGAGTTCAAAAGTTACGAAGCAGTTGAGCGGGGACTTTCCTCTGTACTTCATTGCTTGAATGAAGAATCAGCTGCTATGCGAGCGGCTGCGGCTCATGCCTTGACCTTCTTCCCTCGTCAGTTGGAAACATCAGTCCCAGCTCTCTTGGATTTACTCAGTCGAGAGAGTTGTAAGGCTGTGCGTGGTACAGCCGTATTAGCACTTGCTATTTTATTTGCGCCGCTGGAGGACAACCCAAAGAGGAGCAGTATTACACAGCAAACTCAGGATTATTACAACGCTTGCTGTGGCACGGGAGTCGAGGATATCTATTCGTGGTCTTGCGTTCTGGCGCTACTCATACTTGGCGTAGTACAAAAGGAGCTCGTGGAGAAGGCTGAGCGTGTGCTGAAAGATGGAGATTACCTGTCTGAGCTGAACGCAAGTATTGAACCTGATGCCAGTTTTCCATTCGGTATGATAGATTTGCGTGAACTAGCTCAGAAAGTACTGGAGAAGGCCGGCATTTCTACTGAAAATGTACCCTAGCTTAATAGCCCTTTTACATCCATGAATTAGCCTGCAAATCCGTCCTCCACCCCTGGTGAGAAGGGTCCGATAACTTGTCCAGCAGAGATTGATGTATCTCGTCGAATCTTCCATATTCGTGCGCCCGGTTAATTCCGTTGAGAATCTGCTCACATCGCATCCAGACATGCGCTCGGCTGCGTATACCAGGTAATTTTGTTGTGACGGGATTGAAGAACCTCCATACACGTCTCCAATCCAAAGATACACTGGGTGCACCTAGTTCTTGATGGAGTATCCAATCTGCCACGCTGTTGCGAAAATCATGCCACTCTTGGTGCGATGCTTCTATCTTTGCGTTATATGGAGCAAATAATTCTTCGCGACGTTGGCGGTTAAGTGCTTTGACCATCTCGCCAAGCCCCTCCATCCTGGCATCCTCGTCTATGATCTGCTTCCAGAGGGTGTAGTCTTCTTCCTCAGTTGGAAGATCTTTGGGTAGTTCAGGTGGTGTAATCCCCAAAGGACATAGAGGATCCCAAGTCACAGGGCGGTTGGGAGATGCTGGATATCGCACTCCCTGCAAAACCTCCCACAGCCACGGCAACTCTCGGATCACCGAAGCTTTAAAGGTTGGCTGAGTAAGCTCGTAAAATTGACGGCAAGTCAGAGCAACAGCATTTGAATCGTCCACACTGAGACAAGATAGTATGCGACATTTGAGCTCATTGGGAAGAGCCAGCAGCCCTGTATCAGGTAGGTGAATCGGTGCTTCGGTGACAGGCAATTTGCAAATATCCAAAGCATTGCAGATGGATGGAACCTCGACTGGATTCGCAGCAAGCCATTCATCACCGGCAACATGACGCCAAGGTGAGTCCCAGCTGTCACGACCTCTTGAGATCTCCGGGGTCTGTGTTGGTACATCCTCGTCTAGTCCCCAGACTCCTGGTGTAGTTAGTAATTCCCGCCAGTGCCATATACCATCCAGATCAACCCGTTGCAAACGACGGTACGAATACTTGGCGTAAATATCGAGGCAGTAGGAGTGAACTGGTAGTGGATGTAACACGTCGTATTCCTGCGCCAGTCAGAATATTACTGCGACACGATGCAATGAGACTTACGTGACAGCCTACTTCAACAAACTCCCAGCCAGTTATCATTTCACGCAACCCGTGACGCGGCGGATAAAAGGAACGCCATACTCGAACAGTTTTGCCCGCTGCTGAATTCGAGCCATTGGACTCTCCAGATATAAACAACAAACTGTCTTGCTCCAAGAGCTCATCACTCGCCTCTGCCATCAATCTTGCGGGTTTCGGGAGGAGGAAGCGAACACTGCGGCAATTCTTCATCTGCTCTACAGTGAGGGCGTGTCCATTGATACCTTGCAGGCTTTGACATGATGGTGCGGCGATGTGCTCTGGTGGAACATAGGGAGCGGCCTCGTTGTCACCAGGGAAGGGATCCTGGGTGTTTGAATGGCGGTTTACTGTGTAGTAAACTCTCCCGTTATGCCATGTTCCTTGAGGGAGGCGTTGAGGGCGTGGTGGGTGATGTAGCTGTGACAGAGGATACTTGTCTGTGTTGATGTCGTTGTCTTTTTCTCCATCATTCTCACTATCGCTCTCATTCTCAGAGTCTCTCTTCTGTTCATGGGGTGTCTCATCCTCAGACCCAGAGTTGTACTCGAGGGAGTCGCTTTCACTACCACTCTGACTATCTGGAAGCCAATCAGAGTCACTCTCATCGTCAGCTTCTGGCCAACAAGCGACATTCTCCAGGTCAAAGAAATGAGGATCGCTGGGAGTTCGGTCTACAGTTGTGCATTCTTGACATTCTTGATCCTTGAATGCGCTTCCCCAAGGAAACTCGGAGAAGCCTGTGTAGTTGACACCCTCTAGGTTCCAGGCTGCGTTGGGTGGTTCATTGGGTGTGCGGATGCGGGCTATGGACATGTCCACGCCGCATATGATACAGCCAAAAGATATCATTTCAGTTAATTGCAGTTGGGATACTGGAAGGTGAGGTTACAGAGGATGTTGTTAATCATATTCAGATATATCTCAACGTAGTGTGCTGACAGCTCATTAGTCCCCGCTCCTTTTATTCTCGCGTTTAAATTCCGCAATTGCGGAGTATTCCGCGGTCGGACCAGCACTGAACCTAATTATTGTGAGGTACTATGGAACATCAACGGTAGGAGTTTGAAAGTCCGTTCATACAATTTCTCAATTATTTCAGTTGAAACCAGAAAGTGAGATTGGGTTTTGACTTGTGAGTGTTCGTGAGACACAGACACTGCTGCCTGGAGGACTTAGCCTTATGGTGAGATCTTGGCGAGGATTTTAAACGGCTACCGGCATGAGATTCCTTACAACAGTGAGAGGGACTTATGTACCCAAAGGATTCGAAGGATCAACAAGCGCTATATTTAGCGGACTTGTCACATCGCTTATGGCTTATGGTCGAGCAGTGGTTAGACTGTGGGCCGACTGGCGGCACAGCAAGTCTTGGCAGGGGTTTAAGTAAGAAGTGAATCCTCAAGGAAATTCACTCAACCCAAGCTTACACTCGTTAACATACGCTTCTTAAACTTTACGCTCGTTTTTAAAGGCATCAAAATGGCTCGTTCTATCGCCCTTGCAGCTCTGCTTTACGCCCTTCCTATTGCGGCCAAGACCGATATCGAGGGATGTACTTCTTTCACCAGCACCGTCACTGTTGATCCCTCGCCTGGTTATGGAAACACCTACGAAACAGTCATCTGGTATGTTCCAGACACACTCGAGATCTGCAAAGGAGTCGACTGTGGAGGAGGCCGAGCACCACCCAAGAGCGTCCCCGGTTGTCCTCTGTACAAGGGCACCGAAACTGTAACGGTCGAGTTCCTCAAACACGACCCTTTGTCCCCCAAGACTACAGCTGTGGCTCCCAAGACTACAGAAGCATCTCTTGAGGAGATCAACTGGTCTACTGTCTCATTTACTGAAACAGACGACTATACCATCACGGACGACTCACCGTATACCGGTATCGTGTCTGCCACTGAGACTTTGAGCACCGATGTTCAGCCCACCAATACCCTCACTAAGTCCCAGACCGAGACTAAGAAGTCGGTCGAAGAGCCCGAGACCACACCCATGTTGACCAGGTCGTTCCACAACGCGACTATGGCTTCAACTCGAAGTTCTGAAGAGACTACAAAGGAGCAAGGCCCTTCTGCCACTGTTGTCAACCCCGATAGTGCTGCAGCCGGACTTGTTGTTAAGGCTGGTGGTGTGCTTGCAGGAGTTGCTGGTGTTATTGCCTTGGTTCTGTGAGGTTAAGACCGCAAATACAATTGGACTTGAAAGCTTTGGTGACGGGCAGCATGATTGGATGAGGGGTCATAATGGATGGAAGTATGTATCAAGGTTATGGAGGTTATTAATCATCGTTATTACGATACCCAGTAGATAGGTAAATCGACTAAGAAACCCAACATTGACAGACTAGACAACACATCTGAGAATTAGACCTACGCGCTAATTAGTTGTAATATGGATACCAATGCATTGTTGCCTGCTGCGCCAAGCCTGAGGCATCAGTACCCATCACTTCGGGCCGACCCAGTTAGATCAAAACATTATTCTTCATACCCTTCAATTTTCCACCTAGAACCTTTGTTGTCAATAAATTTGTCTGTTTGTACCATGATCAGAATACATAAGGACAATTTCTGTGTTCTCTGCGGAGTGCTCCTAGGCCCGACCTCCGATTATGATTTCACCAGACGCCTTCACTGGCGATATGAAGCCCGTGCAAGTAAGTCTCTTTAAATTGCGCCTCATCGCTTAGATGCTTACTGTTGCAAGTCGTGTCCGAGAGTGGACGCCTTTCACCCTCTCTCACTGGTGTAGGATACCTCGATTCTGGCAGTTTTCTAGGTCCCACCGACGCCAATGTCTCGTATCAGGACAGACGGCATGCATTGATCAAACGTGACCTTACCTGCCCACCTTCCTGGACATTTGTCTTTCACGAAGCTTGCTGGCAGATCCTTCTCGATCAGATGTCGGTTTCTCCAAATTGTGGATATCAATTGCAACGAATTGCTGAGCTTCTGTTCGATCATCTCTACTGTTTGCCCTATGACAAGCTATACTTCCCCTATCCCTCGCATGGTTGCGGGGGAGCTTTGAGGTTGTTGAAACCGTATGGCGGTCTACCCGAGGAATGGAGATTTCTTTCGGCCGACCCCGGATACTTTCACCTAACCTCGAGCCCAAGTACTTTCCCTACAGCTGAACCTCGTGTCCGTAAACAGGCGTACTCCTCCGCCCAGGACTTCTTCAAGTTACTACGGGAGAAAGTTCATTCGCTTGTGTCATTTCTGACATCTCCAGATCTCTGTAACCTTCGATTATCATCGAAATATATCGCTAGCTTGACCGATCCAGACTCCCTTCCCCAGACTTTCTGGAAAAGCCGTCTTGAAATTTGTAGTGAGCTGGGCTTTT
The DNA here is from genome assembly GCA_020744515.1 of Fusarium tricinctum. Classification (NCBI taxonomy): domain Eukaryota; kingdom Fungi; phylum Ascomycota; class Sordariomycetes; order Hypocreales; family Nectriaceae; genus Fusarium; species Fusarium tricinctum. Next base: position 4,127,584 of record JAGPXF010000001.1, read on the forward strand.
GGCTACCTGGGGAGGAATACCAGTTGGCTTCGGGCCTGACCCCTGATTGGCGAAATTTCTACTTTAAGCTGAGGAATAGTTTGCAAAACATCACTGTAAGTGGTTGCGTTCGAATCGTCGCCGAACCTGGCAGTATCTTCGCCATCTGGCCTGCTCCATGATTCCAGTCATCGATCAGAAACTGCATCTGAGGGACTTGCAAAGTCTTGAGCTGGAGCTAGGCTCCCATGGCTATGAAGCTACCCAGGTTGCAAGCGGACCTGTTGTTACGGATGGCCGAAATCGTATAGGCATCCGCTCCTTCGGGTTCCAGAGTTTGTTGTTCCCATCCCAAAACCTGGAGACCGGATTTGAACTATCCATTCCACGAATTATGTTTAATGGCACCGAGTACATATGTGGCTTGAGGATCAGCAAGCCATGCCGTATTAACCTCAGGACGGAGATTTCTCGCACTGGATATATTGTACCTGAATCAGAAGTCCACATCTCCATTCTTCCGCAGCACAGGCTCTCTGGTATACAGGTCGCAATATCTGCCCGCGGTATAAATGGCCTTGGGTTCAATTTAGAGGATAAGATCGGTCATGTCACTCAGAAAACGGTTGGTATAGTGAAGGACCTCCCTGAAGGTGCTGGAGTAGCTACCTTGAAGCCACAGACTAGATTTCAGCTGTCTGGGGTCATCATAGGTCTTGATGTAAGCTTTGAATATCACGCTCTTAAATCACAGGCTAACAATACACTTAGGTATGCAAATTCGTCTCACTTCAGCTTTTAGAACATGTGATTGACCCAGCTACGACGGGCGATACTACAATGAAAATGGCAGAATTCACTCCATTATTATGGAATCCCGTGGAGCCGGCTGTAGGACATGAAGTACTCTTACCTTCAATTCCTGAACTATCAGAAGCTGAGCCGACCTTTCTACTAAACATGGACTTTGGCGGTCCTGGAGGAATACTACTCCCCCGTCTTACACGAATCACAGCTTTACACGATGATAATCTCAGTTGCTTTAAAGGCTTCGATTTCTCATATATTGACGGAAGTAAGAAAATTTTCGGCATGGGAAAGGTCGTAAATACTGCAAGCAATATTTGGAGCTGCATTGACCAGTCCTTCTCTATCGATGGTCCTGGGGGCGAGAGAATCGTTTCGGTAGAGTATGAGTCAGAGTTGAACGAATCCCCCACCAGTAACCACCTAGGAGTAATCAAGGTACGTCTTCTCTCCCTATTCAGATGTCTAGCGCTTACCTATATCAATTGCTGTCGCAGCTCTGTACGAACTCTGGTCGTATCCTAAATTTCCGTCGGATAGCTCGATCAATGGAGGTCTCCAACTTAGAACGACGAGAACTTGACTCACCAGCAGCCACAGCCATCACCGCGATCTTTGCGAAAGTTGAAGTAAGCACCCCTTGACTTGTTCAGCCTTAAATGTGTGAATGATCAGCCAATACTCTATAGATGTCTTCTGGCAAATTTGAATCATTAGGCCTGGGCTATACCTCTAATTCATGTGCTTCGAGAAGTCTCCCGGGACTTCTAGCACGTAATTCGGAAGATATATGCCCATACAACTTCCCCAACGACCTTAAGAAATGGGCCAAAGCACCCCAATCTCTTCAAAACTCTAATGGCTGTTTTACCCCCGTTCTCCTATCCGACATCAGGCGTGTAGGGTTTTCTACAGGCATCCCAGAGCAGACAAGGGGTGACAATCACATTTCCGGACTTTGCTTCGAGTTTTGGGGCTCCACTACATGCATATACGTCGGCCAGTGGTTTCGTGAGGTTGATCATCTTATGTTAAATCGAGGTGAAAGAATATCTAGCCTCACTTTCTGGCAAAGCAAAGAATGGAGCTTCATGAAAATACGACGAGAAAGTATCGGCCGAGTCACTGGGATCAGGATTGAGACGACTGGAGAGAGCGGAAATGTCGTGGAAACATGTTTTGGAGATCATTCTGATATGATCTCGTACTCATTTACTGACAACCCCTATGAGAAACTGGTGACACACCAAGGAAATAAAACCGAGCTTGGCTAACAATTCACAGACCGGCCTTGCCTGGATATTCAATTATGAATGCGACTATATATACACAACTACATGTCCCTCAGATCATCACCCGGATACCTTGCTGGTCTTGCAAAACATGACGGATTCTCTGCCTGGTAGCCGCATACCAAGCAAATTGTTTTGGCAAATTCAGGATGACGAAGCAAAATGGTGTAGCGTTTCCAGAATTCATGTTTTCTTCTCCCGCTTGTGCACGAAACTCGCAGGATTCGTTTTTGAGTATGGGGATATCAAAAAGAGATGTGTAGGACATTTTGGTGGCCCAAAAGCCTCCATAATCCTAGAGACAGGGGAACATGTAAGCCGCATGGATTTCAGAGTGGGTAACATTTCTGGTGATGGGGTGATTGTAAGTGTGATCCAATATCTCCGGTTCTGACCTTATTCTGACCAAACATTAGTTCTACACAAGCACCGGCCGAGTGCATACTCTATCCGCCTTTGGATCAAGCCTTCAATCAATACATGAGACACTTTCGAACTTTGAAGTTTCCCAGTTTGATGATCTCCATAGATCTGACAGAACGAGCCCCGAAGCTTCCACAGTGTCGCCAAGCTACAAATCAGAAATGATCGACGAATTTGTGGGAATATGGCTCACAATGAGAAGTCATTCAAGAGGTCTCAACACGATTGAAGCGGCGGGCCCCATTTTGGCCAAAAGAGGTGAGGAGAAAAGATAGCATTGAGGTGGATTTGACATGGAAATGGTCAATTCGGGACCTTTGGCCCTTCTAAGCTGGCATATACTTTAGATGGGAGGCGAGGCCTTAGGCTTGTATGCTTAAATACGACGTTCCAAGATTAGACCTTCTACTGGGCTTTCTATGTTACGTTCCAGAACGTTCATCCGTCACTCATATTACCAGATATTAAGACGACCACATTATTAAGCTAGCCTCAAAGTAGAACTTGTCCTACTATGCGTGTCCTCAAAATCATGGACTTGAGGCTGATGAGCTGGAGAACTAGCAACTGTAGTCTGAATAGTCCTGATAATCGCGTTCCGATTCTCGCTTCCCATGCCCACCTCACCAAGGTTATCCCCACCAACCTCAACGTGAGTCGTGTGGCTACCCTGCATCGCCCCGTGTGTTCCTGTAAATGGCGGCGGAGTTTTGACCCTGGCCTTGGATTTCGTTTCGATTGTTCTTCCGTTGTTCGTGCTTGAGTGATAATACATGTCGTTGGTACCGCGGGCGCCGGAAGAGCGGACAATCTTGGTGATGAGCTCGGCCATTTTCATCTCGATTTGGAGTTTAAGAAGGTAGCAGACGGGGTGGAATGAGAGATATCTGGCACAGTTAGTAGAGACGCAAATGTGAGGGACGTGGACTTACACTAAGCTGCTCGGCAGAGACATGAGACCAACTAAAGCGATCTAGGAAAAGCTGTTAGGGTTTGGTGTGCGTCTGACGATGACAGACTTACATCCAACGATAAAGATACAAAAATGAGGAACAGGTTCATTCGGTATAGAGGAATGTATTTCGTTAGACCATTCTCGATCAGTCGCGAACGAACCAGGTAGATGAAATACCCATTCAAAACTCCATCGACGACGGCAAATATGACTTTCTCACATCTGTCCCATATTTTGTTGAGGTATATCCATCGATCGTTGATCTGTAATCGGGCGGGCATCCAAATGACGAAGACGCTGATGTTGACTGCGAGTACGATGGCGAAAACGATCCATTTGAGACGAGTGGCGCGTCCTGGAACAACCATCAAGAGACCAATGCGATTGATGATAATTTGCAGCAGAAATTGTACTTGTAGTGCCCAGAAGAAAGCTGGTCCTCATTAGCTACGTATCCGTTAGCCGGAAATGAGAGACAAACCGACAGAGAAATAGAAACCAAAGCTATATAGTGTCAATACATTAGTCGACCCGCAGCAAGACGTCGAAACTCACCTGGGGTCAATGTATTGCCGCTGAAATCCCCACGCCAAACATCCGAGGACCATACTACTGAACCAAACTGCCCAGATCATACCCACGTAAGTCGTGACGCGATGACATCTCTTCCAAGCGCGCCATGATTGCTGCAAAGCCTTTGTGCTGGTGAAGACAGCTGCGCAAAGAGAAAAGCCCCAGAAGATACTGGAGGTGTTCATGTCAACATCGTTGGGGACCTCGCGGACATATCTGTCGGGTATTAAATATCCGTATTGACCCATTCTGAAAAATGGGAGATGCCAAAATTGAACCGAGGGCGGGGGGTGAAGCTTTGTTAAGTATGTTTGATCCTGTCACATTCCATTCCCTTGACAATGGATTGATGGGGCAAGCCAAGCCAGGCACACGGTTAGTACAGGGTTTCTAAACTCAGACTGAGATATGACAGTCTAGTGGGCGTGTGTGACTCATCTGGTAGATATCATTGGAAGAAACATGCCATGATTCAAGATCCAAGACACCGTCGTCAAAGGCCCCGGATATATCAGCATGTACCAATACCAGCCGTGTCTTCCAAGAATATACTGTCTCATTATTCACCAGTACATCCATTCCCAAGGCTAAAGCCCCAGAAAAGCCAATTGTCTTAAACCTCATCCGTTTAAAGACAAGGTCCACACCATGGCGTCTCAACCAAGACAGACCAGGCCCAAAACGAACATTAGCTCCTTATCATGAGGATTGCGATCTCCGGGTATGCAAGCCTCATTGCTCAGTTAACGCCAATTCAACCAATCAGACTTTGGACAAATTAGGTCGCAAACGGTCGTCGAAAGATGGCTTGTCATGATGCTGAATTGGTATGCTGTTATAGCCACTAGCCGAATTATGACTGGTGATCAACAGCAAGATCGGTTGAGTAGATGGATACCTGGCCCATCTTATCCTCAATTCCGCGGCTGATAACTCTATTGTTTCGTTTCTTCTGGATTGTACTAGATATCCCAGTAGCCTCTGAACTGTCGGGGTATCTACCTATCAACTCAGCATAGACTACCGTTGACGACGCAGCTCACTCCATCAACTCAAGAAATGGTATGTTTACATATCCTACATTTCTTCTTTATGCAAATTCTTTCTACTAAGACACATACACCAGAATGACCTCCTCTTCTCAACCTTGGCGGCTATAGCGCTAAATCACTATAACCGGGCAGGATGAGCTCAACCCCACTTGTAAGGCATAACTCGCTTCTAGGCTGAGCCTCGTCAGCTTCACTCACCATCAGCATCAAAATGGACTCACCACCGCCAAAGTCAGAACTTACCACCAGCAATTACCAAACTATCGTGGCTGCCGGCGAGTGGCTCGTAACCCTCTGCAGCGGCAGACCCTACCTCGACAGAGACAAGCTTTTAACGCCACTCGAGCGGCTCAAGCTTAATGAGTTCTTCAGCCAGTATGGTCAGTCCTCCATATTCAAGCCTTACCACGTTGAAGCGGTACGGAAATGTCTGGCCAGAGCGTTAAAGTCTGATTATCAACTTGTCCGTGATCTACTGGAGAAAGATGACCCTAAGACTCTTTTTATCAACGAGAATGACATACTGCAGGTTGCAATCAAAACTGCAAGAGTCGAGCCTGGGTTCCTTGGCCAGGATCCCAAAACATCATGTCCTGAGCTGCTGGATATAGTCAAATTATTGATAGATCATGGAGCTTTGATCAATTGCTTTGACGGCGGTGGCTACTCAGCTTTGTTCTATACCTGTGTGCTTGGATACGGAGACCTTTTTCGCTACCTGATTGCTTCTGGGGCAGAGGATTCAACTACGCATAAGCGAATACCTCCAGACCAGCTCGTCAAAGAAAGAGAAGCTGCTGCATTGCCATTTCCGCCTGAGGATGAACAAGTCAATCTTCTCCAAGTCACACTTGACGCTATCATCTCTCCTCAAAACATAACCGATATGACTTGGGTTGGTTGGCCCCCTGGGGTCAACTACGATATTTATATGTGGTGGGCTGATATCGAGGCCACTTGGGGTAGTATAATACTCTATCTACTGGGACGCGGGCTTTCCTATGATAATGATGACCCGGGACTTGTCATGCTTCTCCACATCGCCTGCTTTCAAGGTTCCCTAGATTGTGTCAGGCAGCTTTTGAATTATGATGTGGTTGCTAATGTGGCAGGTCCAAGGATAGTAGATGGAGGCCAAGGCCACGGTTCAACATTTGGAACAGCCATGCATGCTGCTGCTGCTGGACAGAAACTCCCAATCGTTGCCACGCTAATATCCCATGGCGAAAGTGTTGCTCTGCGTCGGCCATGCATCCTTAGTCGCAGGAAAAAAGGAGACCTTACGCCGGTCCAAATCGCCATTGCTGCAGCAGGTTATGAAGATGATACCGTAATGGACTTCCTGTACGGTTTCATATCGCAGGGACATGAGGTTGAACAATCTGACTACGAGGAGATCTTGATTCACTGTATCGAGATCAACAACCTTGATTTTACGAAACGTTATCTCGAACGTGATATTCGATTGTCCGAAATACCGTCCGGCGTGAAGAGTGTCGAGATGGCTCAGCTGCTTACCTCGTACGACCTCAAGCTAGATCCAACTTCTTTGCAACTCGAGGCGCTCAAAAGACGACGGCTTGATCTACTTCGCTGGTGTGTCAGTGAATATGGCCCTTTACTCCCTTCCGATGCTGAATCGTGGGGAGGTATGGCACGTCGGGTGCTCATGTCCAACCACGTAGACATGGAATTCGCCAAATATCTAGCTACCGAGTATCCCGGCCCGCATATCGACGCAGTTATTATTGCCAATCTGGAAATCCTCAGCGACGAAAGAACCCCCACAGAAACAAGCTGGTTGCATCTTGCTATAGTGGAGGACAACGTCGCAGCCATGCGCTTGTTGCTCGAAGCTGGTGCCGATCCTACACTCCCCGGCTTGCCCTATGATGCACAAACAACCATGCGAAACGTCGGCCGTAGCTTATTTAGGAAGGAATCCCGGCGCCTTGAGATAATTAAAATGCTGGAAAAGAAGCAGTATGGTAGTGAGTGGGCTATTCCTTCTTATGTTGAGATCAGATCTCGTATTGTCCAGGACGTGGAGTCTCAGAGACGCATTTGGGATGGCCAATTGGAGTATATGGCAAAGAATCAACAGTATATTCCTCACACAACTCAACGGCTTGAGATTACCTCATCACCATCTACTCAGGCCAGTGCCTCGACAGTCGGCGTTTATCGACCGTTGAGTAGTAGCAGTTCATTCCGCCTTCTGGAGTTACAACCATCAAACAGTCGGACAGATCCACTCGTCGGTCATCTGATCGATAGTGATATCACCTTTCAACCGGACTTTGAAGCCCTCTCATATGTCTGGGGGGACATCAATCCTGCGAAATACATAGGCATCAACGGCCAAGACGTCTCCATCACACCAAACCTTCACCTCGCGCTCATCCATCTTCGTTTGACAGACAAGCCTCGGACGCTTTGGGTAGATGCTCTGTGTATCGATCAGTTGTTCCATGGGGAAAGAAACCAGCAGGTTCGAATCATGGGAGATATCTACAAGTCAGCCCGTCAAGTAGTCGTCTGGCTCGGCGAGGCTGCTGATGATTCACATCTTGTGTTTGAGCACCTTGAAGACGACACAATCGAAGATGCGTTCCCTACCTACCCCGTCCCAACAGAGGAGAAGCGCCGTGCATGGAATTCCCTGGTCAAAAGGCCTTGGTTCTTCCGCACTTGGGTGATACAAGAGATAGCCCTTGCCCGTCGAGCAATTGTTATGTGTGGGGACGATTCAACGCTCTGGCGAAACATTGACCAAAGTTGGAAACCCGACTTTTCCGGCGGCGCAAAAGGTCTCTCTACCATAAGCGGCTCCCCTAGTAATAAGCCCGATCATCCCCTGGCAGGTTTCGATCCAGACAGTCACGCTTGGAGACTTCGGCTACTCGACTTTGGCAGTGACCCTATGAAAATTCTACGGTACAGCCGTGTTTGTCAGACGACTGAGGTCAGGGACAGGATCTATGGTATTCTAGGCTTGTTCAAACCTGGATTTATCCCGGTAGACTACGACTCGCCGGTAGAAGATATATTTCGGCGGTTCACTGAGGCAGTCATCATCCTGACTGGGGACCTGCGTATCCTGAAGGATCTTGGTGTATCGAGAAGCTATGACAAACTTCCCTCCTGGGTGCCTGATTTTACGGAATCATCCACTAGAAGTCTTCCTGAGTTTTATTGGTCAGTTCCTTATCGAGATGATGCAGAAGATGAGTACAGCATTCGTGGTACGGACGGACAGCAGTTCAATGTTCCACGGGAAACCCTGGTGAATAAATATCTGCCTGGTTTGAGGTTCCTCGAAGGTGGCGGACTGCTTCTCAAGGGGAAAACGGTAGACACAATTCGCGGCCTCGGACCTGAACTACCCGAAGGAATTACAAATGCACCTGGAACGGATGCTTTTGCCGAGGTAATGAAAAAGTGGGAATCTCTGGCTACGACATTGATTCCAGACTGGAAGCCATCACTCGGGCCTTCGGTGACTCGTGCTTTCGCGACTACTTTATCTGCAAGCCATGGCTTGGGATCTATCAGCCTTGACGCTGGCTTCACACAGTGGTATCGATTCTGCGGAACGGGTATCATTGAAGCCGCTGACCCCTCCATGTTTCTGCGTGATAACGAGTTTTATCTTTGGTGGTTGGATCTTGAAAAGAGAGATAAGGAGAGCGACGATTCTAAGTTGGGATTCGATCTGCGTGAACTTTCAGAGCGAATGGTATATGCTAGCTATGGCCGGTGTTTTTTTACTACAGATGGTGGTTCGATGGGGCTTGCGAGTCCTCGTGCTCAGGTAGGAGATCGAATTGTTTACTTCCCAGGCGCACATGAGCCTTTTGTATTACGTCGGAGGGAAAATGGGGAGGGTTGGATTCTGGTGAATGATTGTTACTTGTATGGGCTGGATTTGGATGGATTGTTCCATAACTGTGAGCATCTGGTTGAGGATTTTGTGATCTATTAGCTATAGATTGTTAACCCGGTGGCTATTTCATTCACAGGCTGAGTGGACTGATATGTCATTGGAGTCACCGATAGGTTCGAGTTACTAACAAGACCGAGCTCAGGCATTCATAGAGTGACCAGATATAAATACTTATGATAAACGGTTGAGACCCAGACCTTCTAGCCTTTGGGATGTCTCAAGCAACAGCTATCCTTATGGTTATGCCTCCAGTAAGCTTTGAAATATGCACATTCAAAGTAACTCAAATCAGTGTTGAGAGGCTTCACAGGCCCACCAGCAACTTCATTTTGCAGCATAACTCTGTGTTATAAATTGTTCTGTTTTACCTTGAGCATGTATTCTATGGGATACTCAATAAAACACACATGAAAACCAAGTTTACTTGCATATGCTTGATGTAATCGTGCGATTTAGGCTATCCCGTATCATGCAAAACCACTATTGAGCAAGCGATGTATCCTGCGATGGAGATTCTACAACATGCATCTACAAAGACTTTACAACACCGCGCGAGAATATGAATAAAGATGGAGTTATCACGCGTCCTTCAGTCACAAAGCCCTTGTGAAGTGCTTGATTTGAATCAGGTGCTTACATCTCAGTATGAGATTACGCAAATCTTGACACTGTACTGTTCAGATGATGGATCCTAATATGTTAATACAAACGTATACAACTGTTGTGCTACTTCCTGACCGCCAATCATGGTGTCTCGGCCACTTTCGATGCGTCAGTCTCAGATTCGTCACCGGTCACACCAAGCATGTCTTCTTGCTTGTGTCAAACATCATGCAGCCATAGAATAAAAGGCCGTCAGTATGTCTATGGACTGCAGAATCCTCTAACTTCATAATTCCACCCACTCGAAACTGCAAGGTTCTCGCCCTACGCTACGATTACTTCCATCCTCAACAGAGTTCATATAAGTGGCCACTCAGTCCGCTCCTCGTAAGTACACTCAATCCCAAAGTCTCGCTCCTGTACGTTTCACTAAGTCACGTTATTGGAGATAATCACCATGTCCGAACGCCAGAAGGGTGTCGTTGAAGGGTTCAACGACGAGAAAGGATTCAGCATGATTGCTCCGGATGATGGCGGTAGTAACTTGTTTGTTCACCACAAGTCACTTCAGGTTTCAGGTATCAAAACGATTTATGAAGGGCAGACTGTATCATTCGTAATAATTCAGGGGCAGAAAGGCCCTGAGGCAGATGAAGTCCGCAATGAGTAGTGAGAAAGGTCTTTACGTAAAAGATATTATTCAGGTACAAATTCCACTGAATACTAAACCAAATGGAGCTATGACGTCTTGAAATAGCCTGGTGGATTGGTATCTTGACAAATACACCTAGGTTTTCGTTCGTTTTGTCAATGTTGAGATTTCCAAAAGCAGTGTTGTGGCCGCTGCAGAGCTTTGTGAGCTGCGTTAAAAAATAGGTCGAATATTACGTACACTACCCTTAGTCGCAGCCTCTTTTACCTGATGGCTCTCTGAGATTGGCATTACTCGCCGATTTACAAGGCAAGATTGATCCAAAGAAGCAAATGAGTTCATTGCCTATGATGAGGTCTGCGCGGCTCAATATAAAACCTACGCAAATGTCAAAAGGGCCCTCGTTTACCCTGTGGCCTGAGCATACTCGTACAGTGTTCAACATCTTCGTATCCCCTATCATCCGGGATGCTCAGTACCGACACCGACACCCCGAACTGCATGTTCTCACCGTAACGGAGTTACCTGAACCTCGTATCGTGTGGAAGCGTCGGGCCTGATTGTACAAATGGGGCTTGTACGGGAGCCTCGGGCTGCTAGTAAAGCCCAGACAAGACTTGCATCGTACATTATAGATCAGGTGTCCGATTTTAGCGGACGGCTCAGTCGCCAGATCGCACACGGCAAACTCCGTTAGCAAGGGGGCCTGACTAGTGGCATGTCGCGTTTCAATTCTTGGCTAGTCTTATGACAGGAGGAGCTAGCCAGGGTCAACGATTGTTGTATCGATAAGTTTATGTATGTAACCGATCTTGTATAGTTTGAAGGGCAATTCAATGATCTTGACATTGTTCGTATACAAAACAGTGATTCAGAAAGTACATTTAACAGGTTGACAGCTTGAGCCCATGATGTCCCAGGTCTTTCAAGTCTCAATGTTCTTATCTCACAATTTACTAAGACGTACAATAATCTCTCCCTAAAATGAGTAATTCATGTCTTTTTATCTCCGTCGAGTCTTCAAATCTGTAAAGTGATGCTGCCAATCTCAGTATAGGGTGAGTCTTGGCAGCCCATCAAAACAACGTGGACACTAAAGATAGAGCACTGACCCGCCTTATTCGAAGCTCATAAAATCTTCTCCAATTGCGGAGATCAAGCTTACCCGAGGAAGTAAGAATACAACGTTATCAATCACGTCCTACCTTGTTATTTAGTGGACAAGGTAGTAGTGACATACAAGAGTTAACGAAAGGACCGAGAATATGGATCGAGTGCTTGTGTTGTCGTGGAGGCGGTTCGTGTACTCCGTAGCCACACACAATTTCCGGGTGACTGGCTGCGCTACAGGGGTGTGAGCGGGACGAAACAAACGCGTATACCAAGGTTTATCGTATCCCTTTTGCTGTGGAAGGACCTCAGTGGCGTAGGTGCTCTAAACTAAACCGGAAAAGTACGAAAAGACAAGGGAGTGGCGGAGTCTTAGGATGTTCTCGTTGAGAACAGCCCTGAAGATGCGGTGGATGAAGAGTGACTCAGTCCAGCCATAGTGTTCACTGGTGGACACCAGACTGTGGCCTCTATAATTGAGATAAAGTTCTGAATAAAACACGTTTTATTTGTATTATGACGATACATACACCTATCTTGTGCTCAAGAACGTGTGGCTTTGAGGTGGTTCAACACGTTATCACGCTTTCGCTTTTCTGTTGCTGTCGTTATTTGTGGACCACTTAGCATTTTTGAGCAAAAATTGCTACAAAGCTTTACTGCGATAAGCTTAAAGCTTCATGCTGTTTAACATTAGACTTAAACGCTACAAGCACCTTGACGATGGACGCTAATGTTAATGCCAGGCACGGTGGGAAACACGAACACGCTGACCAGTCTCGGGCTATCGGTGACCGAAATACGACGGCCCATGATCCCACCTAATTTCCGTGCATGACAGGGGTGTCGCGATGCCTTCAGCCCTGTCTTTCGGGTAATCGGCCTAACTGGGATAGCTTTATTTCCACTGAGATTGATGATTGAATGAAGCGTGTAAATACGATGATTTTTTTTTTACTTGCATTTTAATCCATTTTACTTTATTTTTACAAACAGTCAATCATTAGTGCGGTGTTTTGTTTGACCAAGAGTTAATCGAAACAATAGTGTTTTCAGGAACTTTGCTTCAGGTGACAGCAAGGACCATGTGCTGTGACATACGGCTCCATCCGAAGACCAGGCTTGTCGGGTCCGTGAGCAGATTGCATCGATATTCTAGAATCAAATCGGTTAATGACATCCTGTATTATTCCTCCAATCATGTTGCGTCCCCTGTCTTTGATACCCTTGGATTAGATCTGAAACGTTGAACTTGCAGGGATCAGGGTATCATCCCATAATCGTTCACGAACCATCAATTATTTATATAAAGTCAACCATCTCTTCCATATCCCAACTTTTCTTGGCTCATCAGTTCAACAGTCTTTCTTTAACAACCACTTCTAACTTTCATACACTCTTTAACCCTGGTGGTTATCCTCTCTTTTAAGCTACACAACTCAACAGTTTTACAAACACTACAACCAAAACACCAACCAACTCTTCAAAATGCAGTTCTCTATCCTTTTCGCCGGCCTCTTCGCCACCGCCGCCATCGCCACTCCCCAGGGCAATGTCACCCCCAACACCATGGGCGCCCTCGAGAAGCGCGCTTCTTTCCCCATCCCCGCCTCCAAGGGATCCGTCACCTACAAGAAGGTCCAGTACATCTCCGGCACCTTTGACGGTGGCATGAAGACCTACGGCCGTGGTGTCAAGTGCACTGGCCAGAAGGAGGGCGGCGACGCTGACGCCGTCTTCATCCTCAAGAACGGTGCCACCCTCAAGAACGTCATCATTGGCGCTGACCAGATCGAGGGTGTTCACTGTGAGGGCTCTTGCACCATCGAGAACGTCTGGTGGAAGAAGGTCTGCGAGGATGCTCTCTCCCTCAAGGGCGACGGTAACGCTGTCGTCCGCGGTGGTGGTGCCACTGGTGCTTCTGACAAGGTCATCCAGCACAACGGTCTCGGCACGGTCACCATCGACGGCTTCACCGTTGTTGACTTCGGCAAGCTCTACCGATCTTGCGGTAACTGCAAGAAGATGGGCACCCGCAACGTTGTCATCAAGAACGTCAAGGCCTACAACGGAAAGGTCCTGACCGGCATCAACTCCAACAAGGGCGACGTCTCCACCATCACCGGCACCTGCGCTTCCTCCGTCAAGGAGATCTGCGTCGAGTTCGAGGGTACCGTCCCTGGCAAGGAGCCCAAGAAGATTGGCTCCGGCCCCAGCGGCCACTGCAAGTACTCCTCCGTCAAGTCTTGCTAAATGCTTTACCGGGGATGATTTGGATGCCTGTCAGGGCTATTAATGGTCTGTCGCGTTGACACGACAAGTTAGGCAGGGAGGATCTTTGATCAGGAAGGTTGTCAGTTGTGTGTCTTTCGAACTACATATTACTTTATTATCTATATACTTCGTTGAACGAGAAGAGTCTCACTTGCTGTGATGTAGAGTGCCAGGCGTGAAAGTGACAGCTTGAGTAAACACCTCTCTTGAAGAGGACTACTCTATTAAATGTCAAACGATGTACTGAACATTGTTTCTACTCAGACCAGAACGAATGAGCTAAATTTGAGGGGCGGGCATCTTTCTGTATCCCAACCCTGTGACGAAAGTCTGCTGCCACTCCAGCTGTTCATCACCCTCTGCCAGCTCAGTATACAGCGCAGCATGGCCTTCAGCGTTCACCCCGTTCCACATGGGACTATTGTCCTCCAGTCTCTCATCGGCATAGTAGAACCTACAGTCTGGTCAGTATTTTCAAACCAAACATCTTCAGCACCTACTTGTAGCCCTTGTTTTTGTACGACTTTGCAGCAACTTCGATGAAAGAAGCCGCACCAGATTTCCCAACACCCAAAGCCATGAGTACTGGGATAGGTACCACATTCTCACAATTGCCGGTGTAGATAAAGGTTGGCTTGCTAGATGAAGGGAGTTCTTTCCAGCCTTTAACCGCCTCGTGAGCAGCGGCATAAGCGCTAAGGAGGTTTGTGGTGGTAGCTTTTTTGAATGCCTCAAGAGGTAATCCAAAGATATCTTCAGGGTCACTGTTTACAGCGTCATATGCTGCTTGACATGAGTAAAATGCTTATGACTGAAAGGGTGACTTACCGTTATAGATGACTATATTGGGATGTCCGAATACACTCCTGGTCTTGGCAAACGCCTGCACAACAGAATCGGTATCGCTGCAGTCTGTAGGAATATGCAGCTCATCATCGGTGGATGTTTTCGGGTCTTGGGATCTGGAAGCTAGAGCAAGTTTGTAGCCTTTGGCTTGGAAGGCTTCAGCAACAGCTTTTCCAACCTTGGCACCAGCACCGAGGATGAGGACGATAGAAGTCATGTTGAGATCTAATGGACTTGGGTTGCGATGTAGAGTAAGTAATGATGACCCTATCTTGGGCGTATGGACCACCTACTTATATGTCTTGTATGCCACCTCAGTATGATCACGATTCACTGTCAGTAAATTGGTCAGCGATGCTCGATGCTCGATTACTAACATTACCAAATCGATACATGTAAGACCATTTTCCATTTGCGGTTAGACTATTATGCACTTCGTCAGCACTATGAATAAGCCTCGAGCTTCTTCTCCAAAGTCCTCTTCCCCCACAAAATGAAAGGACATGAAGCAGTCAAAGGACAGTAAATAGTTTTCACCCTTGCAAATCTAGCCTAAACCTCTTCTTACTGCCCGTCTCGACTACTAACGGGCTACATGGAAGCTAGAAAGCACTAACACGCCACAAGAGGGCCACGAGAAACTTCTGCTGCCTCAAACTTTGCACTAACGGTGAACAAACAATTGCATCAACCTTTGTGGTGCCACCACTTACACAACGATGAGTCATACAGCTCTTCATGCAACCGCCTGTATTGGATGTCGCAGACGGGGTCGCAAATGCGATCGGACACTTCCCTCATGCCTGAGTTGTGAGAACCGGGGTGTAGCTTGTGAGGGCTACGTTACGAAGTGGCCTGGTGTAGCTGCACGAGGAAAGCTGGCTGGAAAGTCAATTCCTGTTGCTGACAGTTCGGTTACTATCACCAAAACTAGGTCAACATTTAGGAGAGTGAGGCAGAAACAAACAAAGCAGGATAAATCTGCTCAAGACTGCAGTGACGGCCATAATGCTTCGAGTAGTCACCCCACCTTCATCCCAGATGAGGTTGACGAATTCGTACAGCATTGTAAGTCAACTGATCTATGTACTGGTTGAGCTGACAATTCAGATATCGCTGATCTCAGCAGCATTTTCTTTCTCGGCAACGGACCTAGCGAAAATCCCATGTTTCACTATGTCCTGCCTCTAGTAAACACAGTTCCCCCAATTCGCTTCGCCCTCGCTGGATCTGCGTCTTGTCACATTGCAGCTAGAAATTCAGACGAGGCCTTAGAGCAGAAGAGTCTACGACTACGCGTTCATGCTACGCATTTGCTACGCGAGATGCTGCAGAATCCAATTACAGCGACAGACCAATTGATCTTGGCTAGCATTTTGATGCTGGCGCAGCTTGATGTAAGTACCGCCACCCCAAGTGTACTGTTCTAACAGCATAGATGTGCTCGGGGGACTGTACTGAATTTCAAACGCACCTCAAAGCCGCTGCTACTGTCATTCGTAACCGAGATTATGATGGCGCAGCGAATAAATATTATTTTGAGCAGCGACTGGCATGGTACGTGAAAACTGTCCGTAACGAACATCCTGCTTATCGTCTAGGCTTGACATCATGAGCTCGACAACCTCAAGACAGCAGCCAAACCTGACTCTTGAAGAAGTCAAGATGGTCATCGGGCGTTTCTCTACCAATGGTAAAAGACAATGGAGCTACGATGTGTTTCCATGTCCCATTGATCTATTTGAGATCATTGTTGAGATAACATTCCTTTTCAAGAGTCAAGGGAGTCCAAGTCCGGATACACTACAACCAAAGGTTACACATCTCAGAAATAAACTCGTTGAATGGAAATGCCCTTTTATGTCAGGCGCGCGCAAGTACATGGTGGAGGCTTGGAGACTTGGTATCATGGCTTATATACAACGCCTCTTCCCTCACTCTAGCAGCCAAGTGGAAGCCAAATATCTCTCGAGCCAGGTGTTGGATCTCGCCGAGCAGATTCCACCCGCATCATCTTGGAGCTATGCCTTGCTTTGGCCTTTATTCCAGGTTGCTGTCACGCTTGATGATGACGCTGTGGATGAGAAGGAGACGATAAGGAAGCGTTTGAGGATTGCGCTTGAGACTATTGGGTGTCGGCATCACAGTAATGCTCTTGAGGTTTTGGAAGTTGTCTGGGGACGGAGAGAGGTGTTTGATCCTTCTACTATTAGTATTCCCGGTAGAACGATCATGCTGGTTTAGATTTGGTGGAGGCTGTATGCGCTTTTGGAGAGAAGATCAGCGGACCTTAATGTGTAGAGAGTGGGTGTGCAAGAGTTTTAACAACTTCCTCTCTTCTAAAGTTTATATAAAAAAATATAAATTATAAAAAAGTCTTCTATTTTCTATAATCTCGTATAATCTTAGGATGATATTATGTATAAACTATTCTAATTATTATACATCTTATACACCTATATCAGTATATTCCTAGTTGGCTCGTTGTCGGGAAACTTTACATGGAACAGTACCATGTACAATCTTCTACATCAGTGCTATTATCTGGAATGTTCCGCTATCACATCTTCAAGCTCAGCCCTCATCTCATCCTTCAGCGTCTCAGGCGCCCAGCACATGTTGATCGCATGCTTTGTCAAAACCACCATATCCTCATCACTAAACCCACACATCTTCCTGGCAAGCAGCATATCATGCAGAATCCAACAGTCCTCCATATACGCGGGATCATCACTCGCAATCGCAATCGGAATACCAGCATCGTAAAGAGTGCGAATTCTCGGGAAGATCTCATCCACAGGCTCATGGCGTAGGTATCCCCATGGTGTGAGTGTCATGCCAATGCCTCTGTCCTTGATGATGCGAATGAGTTCGGGATCTTGAGCGGCGTTGAGGCCATGGTCGATTCGGTCTGCGCCGTTCTCGCCTAGATCGGAAGCTACTTGTTTGATGTTTCGGAGTGTGTCTTTCTGCCCGACATCGCAGTGTGCAGTTATTCGGAAGCCAGATTGTCTAGCCTTATTGTAAACCTCTGCGAACATGGAGGGAGGTCGATCGTTTTCGTCTGAATCGAGGCCAATGCCGACGACCATGTCTCGGTAGGGCAAAACGGCTTCATAATGCTCCATGGCTGACTCTGGTGACATGTCGCGAAGAAAACACATGATCCATTTGGACTTGATCTATCAAGGTGTTAGTATTTTTAATCCGAGTCAAATTATCGACTTACGTTTAGTCGCTTCTCAGCTTCTTCTTGGGCCCTACGGAAGCCTTCCATCATTGTCTCAAACGACACGCCTCGACGGGTATGACCCTGCGGATCAAAGAAAGGCTCACAGTAACGAAGATTCATCGAAGCCGCATGCTCAAAGTAGTTCGTAGCCAGGTCATAAAAGTCCTGCTCCGTCACAAGAACTTCAAAACCACCATAGTACGCCTCGAAGAAAGTGAAGCTTTCTTCAGTGTTATCAATTCTATGACCAGGCCGAGCTTGAATAATGGTATAGGACTCTTTCAGCTGCTCCAGACTATGATATACAGTTCCAGTGCGCTCCAACTTGAGGGTTTGGTTGTTTCTCTTGGCAAGCTTCCACCTGAGTTCGGGAGTCAAGGTGCCTTCGATGTGGACATGGAGTTCGACTTTGGGAAGGTCAAAGACGAACTTGTCGTTTGCGTCGAGAAGCTCCTGGCGTAGAGCTAGACGCTCTTGGAGGGTCATGGCGAATTCCATGGTGAGGTAGTGTTTGGGAAGTGTGGTGTTTGAGAAGGGTATGGATTTGGAAGAGAGACGGTAGAATTGTGATGTGCTTATTTTGCTGAGTAGAAATATCCGTCTCTGGTGCCGTTTATCAGCATTTTATACCCAAGAAACGAAAGGAGTTGAGTCAGAAGCTATCCCATGGACACATGCACCGATGAGGCTATTCCCGAATTGGCTGCTATCTCAGTCCACGACATGGGTGCTGCCAAGATCTTACCCAAACAAAAGGTTTCGAAGCTAGTACCAAAATGGCTGCTATTTCAGTCGGATGTGCTCCATGAATATTCTCTTTTTCGCCTCCTCCATTCACAGCATCGCTGCATTTTCTTGATAAGTTTTCATACCTTCAGCTATATGGGTGCCGCTTACAGTGGGTGTGTAAAGATTCTCACAATTTCCTCTGTTCTAGATTTTATATAAGATTATATAAATTGTAATAAACTCTTTTTACTTTATATAATATAATGAAATCATGTCCTAGAATTATATAAAATCTTCTAATTATATAAACTCGTAGGTAGCGAATGGTGTCAAGACCGACGACCCCCATGACATAATCTATGATTGTTTCGTACCCCTTGATGTCGATCTCGTTCTTCTTGTTGCCGAGGTATGTGCGGTCTTTCATTGTTTCATTTCCTCAATCGTGTGGACCATTCTGAGTAATTGTTTGGTCAAGTGTGAGGTATCGTCGCAGGTCTTGCCTCCTCGATCCTGAGCCAGCTTCATGATTAAATTGAATTCGTAACATGGCATCGTGTCGTCTGGATAGTTGTCGTCATTTGAGAGTAGGATGGATTGTGTCATCTTCGTCCATCGATCAAGCTCGGTTTTATGAAGCAGCCATTCCCATAACTTGAAATCCGCCAGAGCAGATTGGTTTGCATTAAGCAATCTCGCTCCAGAATTCCTGGTGACTGCCTTAAGCATGTCAGCTTCCATTGCCTTTGCCGTCGCTGACTCCGTCAGATGTCCAGGGTTGACTTCAACGCGGTGTTGCTGTTCATTGGCGAGGAATCGTTCCGCCATTTGAACGCTGTCTGTCGACACAGTCGGCATCACTGTGTTCTGGAAATTCAGCATCATTCTGAAGTTCGAAATCTCATGATCCCGCATGGCAAATAGTCGATTTATACACTCCTTCATCTGCCTAGACACTTCGCTCATCTCGGCCGGCAGACTGAGTATCATGCCCTCAGTTGACGTAGAGTACGGCGTGCCTCGTCGCTTTCGGTGCGCCGATTGTTCAATTGGGGGACAGGCACCTGGACTTTGTCCGCAGGGGATCTGAAAGTAGGTGCAAAACTTCTGACAATTTCCTCTATTCTAGATTTTGATAAGATTATATAAACTATACTAAAGTCTTTTCATTTTATATAATCTTATATAATCTTATCCTAAGATGATAAAAAGTCTTCTAATTATAATGTAGTTATTAAACTTTTTATAATGTGTCTCTAGTTGCCATGTTGCCTGAACTTTTGCACAGAATTATACTCTCGGGGTGGATTTCATGTCTAAAGTGACGAGCGAAATAGGACAGTATCTTTGCTGATGCAGGCGTGAGAAATAGGAAGAAAACGACGGCCAGTTCAAATCTCGATGAAGAATGAAGAATCTGATGAAGGCGCTGATGCTTTTGATGCTGTTGATGATCTTTGGATGAATCTGTCGTCTGGTCCTGTGAGGATGAAGAAAGGAGGAAGATGCTCTGGAGACGGAGCGAGATTCTCAAAAGCCGCCAACTATGTGCCCCATAAATAATAGATAGAGGAGCCTGGAGGTCTGCAATCACACTGCCAGCCTGACACTGGCATTGGTTAGGTGTGGGTGATCTGCCACTGGAGAGGCCTGAATCCAGCTGGCAAAGAAGCTGAAAAAGGCGAGATTTTATTGTGTAAACGTAGCAGCTAGTAGCCAATGAGAGACATTGACACCGTAATTATCAGGGGGAGGCTGTTCGTGATAGACAAGTGTGTTTTGAGAACACAAGGCTGTTCAGGGGCAGTGGACAGGTCGAACAAGCCCGCACTCAACACTACGATCGACACAAAAGAACAGAACTATACCAGAGAAACGATTTAAAATATAGCCTTTCCACTGTTAAGCTAGATAAAGCACTCACAAGACTGACTGTCAACTGAGCGATGTGTACATATCAGTACGGCCGAGGATCAGTCTGACGATCCAACATAGAACGACCCAACTGAGCACGAGCAACCTCAAGCCTGATCTGACAGCCTGATCCACAGGTTTCGCACTCGAACTCCAGGAGACTCGAATATTGCTGAAGAGATCATCGTCACGAGTATGATGCATGTGTCGAAGGATATGCAGCATCAATATAATGGGCGTTGATCAGTCCCGCGATCACACCAGACCAGCGTCTCACAATGACTTCTCTCCCAAGACCAGGACAACTACGATCTACATCGCTTGCGTGGCAAGCTCGAATCCAGCCTACGCTTCCTGCTTGACCAAATTCCGTCTCTCGCTCTGCAATGCAGGCCTCGTAATCGGCGGCGCTTTGTGCTTGAGTTCTGTTGCAGGCAGGTTCTGTCACCATTTTCTCGTTCGACAATTTCAATGAAGCAGTCTGACATTGCTATAGAAAAGTACTGACGTATCTACTATTCCTATTTCTACTATCCTCCTGCCATATCCCAATCATAGAATCTTCAAGCCAATCGTGTTATCATCCAATCGTTTGACATCGCTTAGAAGACGTAAAAGACTCGGGTCTCGTCATCTTGAGCACGGAGCTTGGCGTTGCGTCGCTTGAGGATAATCTTGGCCAACCAAGCAAGAGCAGCTGTTGCAATACTGAAACCAGCACTGCTAGACATGGCAATGGCGTAACGGGGCTCGTCGCTAGAAGGCCACAGGTAAGGTGTCCAGATGAAGCTGATGTTCATGATCATGGTGACCATGCTGATAGCAACAGCCTTCTTCTCCTTGGTCTGACCACAAACAGAACCGCACCAACCAAGGATAAGACTGTTGACGGCGTAGGTTCCGATGGTGAAAATGACCATGGAGATGTAGCGTCCGACAGTGTTGAGAGTACAGGCCGCGGAAACGAAACCAATCACAGCGACAGCCTTGGAGGCAGTGATGTGCCATGTTCTCTCGTTGTACTTTCCGGACATGTATGAGACGATGATCGTGCTGGCACCGGCGATGAGGTAGGGAGGGCAGGTGAGGACGAGGGTGATGGTGGTGTTGAAGCCAAGAGTCTTGACAACAGTGGGGAACTATTCAGGTTAGTGGTTTACCGGTTACAGAATTGGTATAACTTACAAAGTTCTTGAAACCGTTGGCAGCCAAGTGAAGATGGGCCATAGCACAGAAGATCCAAACCATAGGGTCGCTGGCAGCCTGCTTCAATCCCTTCATGGTGCTGGTCTCACCCTGGTTGGCAACAGTATCAAGCTCCATACGGTTGTACGCAAGCTGACGCTCCTCCTCAGTCAACCAACGAGTGGTAAGAGGGAAATCAGGAAGAATGAAGTAACCAATGACAGCAATTACAAAGGTGACAGCACCCTGGAGGATGAAAAGCCACTTCCAGCCAGCAAGACCAGCGACATCATCGAGACCGTGGAAGATACCAGCTGCGATGAGACCAGCGAAAGCTGTGGCGAGGATGTTTCCAGTGTAGAGGATAGCGATTCGGGTAGCGACCTCCTTGCGGGTGTAGAAGATGGAGAGAAGGTAGACGGCGCCGGGGTAGTAGGGAGCTTCGGTAAGACCCAGGAAGAACCGGGTGAGGAGGAGACCCTTGAAGTCTTTTGCAACTGCGGTGAGAGCACTAACGACGGCCCATAGCATCATCATGACACCCTGATATGTTAGTTGGGTTTTATATGAGTGAGACGAGTGAGATTCTTACCATGTAGCGGCTGGGGCGGGTTCGGGTGAGGAACATGTTGGAGGGGATTTGTCCCAGAATGTAACCAACAAACAGAATAGAGACACAAGTTTGGTACTCTGCGGCGTGTTAGTCAACACTCGATCAAGTAACACTAGAACTTACCAGTTCCCTGAAGGTTAAGATCTTCCTCGAGATCATTGAGACGAGCCAAAGCAATTGCATTTCGATCAAGATAGTTGAGCCAGTACATGCTCCAAAGCATGGGCATCATCCAGCGATCAAGCTTCTTGACGAGAGCAATCTCCTTGGGGTCTGTCTTCTCATGAGCACCAGAGTAATCCTTTCTCTCATACTGAGGAATGGGCTTCTCGGGATTTTCCTCTTGGAAGATCTGGGGCTCGACATCTCTGGAGAGATCGACCTTTTCGTCGTGGTTCTGAGCCATGGTGAACAAAGACTGTTGATGAAGTAGAGAAGTAGTGAGAAGGTAGTAGGGTAGTCAAAGCGATCGACTGCCTTGATGAAATTAAAATCTGGGGAGCATCGGGGATAGTTATATAGACAGATTGACACTTGGCCAAGATATGGGGATCTGGGGATAGGGCTCATAGTTCACCGATCCTCCTCATGTCCCGTTCCCCGTCTCCATCCCCCGCAATGCGGGGTGCAGAGCGGAGTGACTGGAACTCTGGCAAGATGGCAAGATCTGGGTAGGTTCCCAAGATTGATTTGGTCTAGAACCCCACGGGCCGTGTAGTATTGAGTGGCTGGACTGCATGAGAGTATGGATATGCCAAGGCCTTTGGGGTAGCAACTGGTCGCGAAAACAAGGACTGGGGTTGACACTAGTTGGATGCGTTGATCAACAGATGGTCCTTGCTTCAAGTCTTGTGTGAGTGATATGACGCTAGATAATGGCAAGTTGACAACGTTGCCAAGATGTGATTAACTGTTTATGCTACGCTAAGCTTACAGGTCTAGGATGGGTATACGAGAACTCTATTAAGCATTGTAAACTTGGAAGCCAATGCTTCTATCCTTCTAGAAGGCTTAAAGTTCCGTGCTTCTTATCAGCGGCGTCAATAGTGCGGTTCTGAGTCTTGTTCTATTGGTGAAATCACCCGGTAGATGGCACAGCCTACCAGTCAACTTGAACTAGGCGCTCAGGTTGCAACCAATGCCAATAAACCTTCACTCAAGTCTCCTCTTCCAATAATGACCCTTGCGTGCGGCAATTCCTAACGTGTGCGCCCGCAGCACGGAGACCTGGCCCAAATAGGGAAGGAGAATAAGCTTAATGATTAAGGTTGCGGAGTAAGGTTATGGGGAAAGAACAAGGACCCAGAAGTAACCCCCGGACCCATCTTTCCCCGCGTGATTCGTTTGTCGTTGAGCCCGTTTTAAACGTGAGACATTTAGTTGATCACGCATGATTCATTGGAATAGTGCTAGGTGCTAAGTCATTCATGTCCCCGCACCCTGACCATTTCCTCCGTTCTCTTGGCAGGCCGTAGGGCTCTCCGCACGCTGGGTCGAGACTCTCTTTGCCACTCCCCTGTGGTATGAGCCTTACGAACAAATCGGCAGAGGCATGTAGCCAGAGAGTGGCAGACACAGATCATTAGGCTAACCTGTCAATCTCATATTTCAATGGCGTAACATAACAGGTCATATACGCAAATCTACAAGGATTCTTTAGGTTTGATACCCTGTCTCCCGAAGCAGAGCCGGAATGGTGTAGCCTAAAAGTTGGAGTCATTGCATCACAATCTCGTACCTCTGTATCAGAACGTTTCTTGGCAAGTCTAGAACCGTTCCGAAGAATCCCGGGCTAGTACAAACCACGATAGATACATCTGCGGGGATTGTACGAGTAAGGATGACTGCAAGATAACTGGGGTAAAGAGACAACTGTTACTGACTGAGCTGTTACTCCGCGATCCCCGCTACAATTCTCAAGTGCCTAGTACAGTTGTCGTTAGGCATTCCACTAGCCGTTGCTCCGCCACGCATCCTTAATCAGTAATTTCCAATCGCAAGTCGTCAACTTGACGCCAGGGTCACCATGCATGTCGCTGATCAGGTACTACCAACAAACTTCTAGAAAGTGATTCCTTTTTGCGATGCAGCTTATTGGTTTCGGCATCAAATTGGTTGCATCCTCAATATAGCCGCCATGATTTAACTAGACGAAACCTGGAGATGGCTGACCTAGTGGCAAGTCTTATAGGCTGGTACTCCGAATTGTTTTCGGCACCAGCACAAGACCCCAAGAGACACTCTCTTCGAACCAACTTCTCGAAGGATTCACCGCCTCATGATTGGTGTCCGAATCTGCACCAAGCGTCTGGAGGTTGGAGCCATCCCACGTCTCCAAATGCGCTGTGACGTTGTCCCACACTTGAGTTGTACTCTTCTGGGGTGCCGCGCTTGGCGCCATTTCGGTAAGGTGAGCGACGCCAACATCAGCCATTTCTCACCTTGGGCCACTAGCTGAGGTCCAGAACGGGGTAAGATTGTCTCCCCGCATGCAATCTCACTGTGATAACTGGAGTCCTGTCAGTAAGATGGAAGCACGGACTTTGGACTAGGATTCGGTTAACGAATCCACCCGATGAGATTGTTAGTTTAGTATTTGCATAGCGAATGATTGAAATGTGACTCGGAGGTCTACGGAGACTGAGTTCTTGGCATCTTACGAGTCGGGGATGTTGGCTCTGGGTTGTGGACGCAGTGTAACCTTGAGGTTTGGACGTTTCCGGGTTAATACTTTGGTTAGCAATTAAATGCCCTACTTCAGCTGTGAGGCTCTGTGGCGAGGTCTAAGCGAGGACTTTCGCACAGCGTATGAATGATATGTTGGTTAAGCTGAGGGAATAATGCAGGTATCAGAGTGCCACTCACACATGTTCAGCCGACAACATTCGGGCAAGGACGGAGCCGAACAGCTAGATCATATCCCAAATGATAACAACTGTTATGCAGTCAAAGAGGCCTAGGTCCATTAACTGAAGCTAATTAGATACAGGCCGATAGGATTAAGTGATTCGTCTCCTATTGCTTCCGAGTTAGCTCAAATGCCCATGTTAATCGACATCCAGGTTGCAGTGTCGCCTCATCAAGCCTTTGTCTTGATACATTTGTAGTAAGATAATATTTCGCCTATCTTTTCCGACTCTTTCTCATAAATGTGAAGCTTGGACTGTTTTCTCGATCAATACATGAATCGGGAAAGGCAAGCAAGCTGTTTAGCTTCAGGCTGATAGGGGCCTCTTATCAATGATGCTGGCTCTACTTTGAACCCCTGGACATCGCAGATCAATTATCAAAAGGTATCTGGGGATATCCGGGATGTCTCGGCTTGAGCTATTGAAGTGTGTTGGATATAAAAGGTAGATATTCTTTGATTTCAGCTGAATTTTATCATGCTCATCATTACTTGGTCAGGCTGAGCTTCACTCAGGGGTCCAATGGCTCTTCACACTAGATGGTTGCACCAAAGGCAATACTGAAAGCACTACTGTGCCGCCTCTATCATTGCCAGTCGAATCGTTCAAAGGAACTTCTCCTCAACCCATGAAGTTGAGGGCTTTCTTGAATGCATGGTGGTATCGCCTGGTGTCTCAGACCTTGATTAGCAAGGTTGTGCAAGAATATCGAGTGAGCATGGAATACGTACAATGGCTTATTGCCACACAGACCCTAAACGTTGGCATACTAAGCTTCCTGTATTGTTGACCTCGGATGCTGTGATGATACAGAGTTTTGCTAGTGAAGCAATCCTGAGATCAGCCTCTAAGGTGTGTGTAGTAGCGAGAGAGCAACCTCATAATATCTGTTAGCTTCACAAATCTTAGGCCGCTCACTCAATCTCAGATGCCGACGGTATGTTGTGAGAGGAGGATGGCCAGCGCCGTGGTCTGGACTCTGGTGACTCAGAGGCTGGACAAGCCTGCGGTCAAGCACTGCTCGATACATCTTGTTCATTGGACAGTAGAGGTCTCGGCATTCGCTCACACCATCGTTCATGGCCTGATAATGGGTCTAGTCCATGCAGTCCGGGATGAGGGTCTGGTGTTGTGCCCTTGTTCAAGAGTGGTGTGTCTGATCTCAGCTTGCCACGGCCGCGGAAGTCGTCTCAAGTATGGTGAAGGTGTGGGAGTAGGTTCACTATTTTTGGGTACCTCCAGAATCTCAGAAGCCCTATCACATGCGGTATTGCGTTGTTGTCTGCGTGAATGCCACAAGGCCGCTGAAACTTGAAGAGAGCAAATCGTCAGGTTCCCAAGCAACTACACTAGCTCGACCTTTTCATCATGTGAAATGAACATTGAACAAGATATATGGCTTAATTGCATTTAGTCTTTGACAAACAAGCATCTGAAGTCGGCCAACATCAACTCCTGAAACGGCACCTTATGTGTCCATGGACAGCTTGTGTCAGTCATGCAAAGCCACCACAGGGGCGTACCCCCTTCAGTGAAGGAAGCTATCAACTACAAAGGGATGCAGTATATTCTAAATAATCACCATCAGTACATCGGCTTTGAAGATAATCCACTGTCTAAACATGTTCCATCTGGTAAGCTCTCACGGTTACCTTGCGGTAGGTCACGTGGTTGAATCTCTACGCTAGAGTTCATGGATCACATTTGACACCTCTATGTGCCCGGATTTTCCTCCTTTCATTACTAATACTAATTCAATTGAATTTGGTTGTGGTATGACTAAAGTCCAGATATCTTATCGGCGTCTCTTTTTCCATCCCAACACAACCTTCAATCCAAAATCCTCCTCTCCATCGCAAACGAACGGCTGGGTCACAATATACTCCAAAGCCATCCAAAAGACTCTCGACGCCCTCATATATCCAGAACATCAGCTAGACAACTAAGGGTATTCCTTCCGAGCCAGAGTAACTGCCTTGACAAGTTCCGGACCAGTCGCAAATCCATTATTGGTGAGATAATGAGTACTAGAAACACCATACAGCCAAGGTAGTCCATCCTCCACGATGAACAATGGGCCACCAGATTGCCCAATAGTTCCGTCTGCATCAGTTCTTACAGAACCTATCGTGCACGTGTGGCATTCCTTTATGGAGATGCTTTCCGCCTGGAGTGTAGGGACGCCCCAACCCTTATCCTGTGGGTAGCCAACATGAGACTGCGTTCTATTAGTCAAATTCAATACAACTGATGGGGTACATACAAACATAGGCTTGTTGGCCTGAGTTTCGCAGTCAACAGCCTTGACACCCAAATACCCAAGCTTGTCACCGAGACGATCAGCAAGGATAAGAACGGCCCAGTCATTAGCCTCGTAGCAAAAAATGCCACCAATGATCCGGTCAGGCATAATTGCATCTGTCACGTAAGATTCCCCAAGCCTGGTTCCGTTGAAGTGGCTAGGTGAGAACTTTGCCTTGCGAACGGCTTGAAGATTGTCGCTCTTCACGCAGTGCCGAGCTACCATGACGTGTCGGGGACCAACTAGCGATCCAGAGCAGACGTTGGTTTGGTTGAAAGGGACCTCCGATAGGACATCGAGTCTTCCCATGGCGCTGTAAGGGTACTCCTGGTTGTCCAGGACGACTCTTTCATCGTAGCCGCCTACGGCGGTGTCACGCAATTCACGTGGTTGCAGATGGGCAGGCAGAGAAGGTGGGACCTCTACCAAGGGCAAGGTTCTAAGATACTCTCGCGTGAGGTTGTGGTACTGTGGCATGGGCGCGTCCCCTTCGAGCGAGACAGTAGAATAACCCCGAGCAGAGTTAGACTTGACTCCGTCCAAAGGGGCTGTGATTGCCATATGGCAGAGGGCAAGGATACCGAAGGTGACGAACATCTTAAGCGACATGATGGACGGTGAGATGTTTTGATGGTGAAGTTGGAGAGAATCATAATGGGGGGTGTGGGTTATTTATACTCACTTCTGGGTTTTGAGTTTCAATTTTACTCATTGTTGGGCCTACTCATTTGTGTAAACCTATTGATACTAGGGCTTTACTCTTGAAGGTAACCTTTTCCTTCTTTGCGTGGAGTCAACAAAACACGAGCATGTTTAGACTTTGAACTCAAATTTCCCACTCATGCAGATGCCGTCACAATGGCCGCTTATGAGAATATGACACGGTATAAGGATGAACAGGTAAGGTAATCATTTAGGCACTGTTGTTGTAATCACTCAATCGTGTCCTCGCAATGAGACTTGGCAAGAGGTCATATTGGAAGAACCTGGTAGTGTAGTTTCTGACTCTTTTGAGATATACATGACAGTTGCAGCGACAGCGTTTTTGAGTGCGTTTTCAGGAGCCCTCTATGGTTGATAATGAATCAGTTAGACAGTAGCAGTTGCTCACAGCTGTAAGCCGGGACTTTGTGAATAGACTCAAATTGAACGGTCCGTCAAGGTAGCTGCCGATTTTCCAGAGTATCGGCTGATGGCCTTGTCACAGCATTCTACAACACTGGTTCAGAGCCCAACCGCAGTAATTGGATATTCAGGGCCTGCCTACAAAGTGAATGGATGTTTTCTATACAGACAATGAATGCAGTAACTGTGTTTTTTTACTATAACTAGAATAGATATCACACAAACTGATCCCAAACATACAAACTATACTTCAACATCAGAGTAAATACTCAATACGAATCAAGTCACTTCAATAAAAATGGCTGGATCTTCGCAAAACGACAACCGTACTTACGGGACTTATATCCACACCTTTCCATATTCCCTCCTCATCGAAGACAACGGCATGCAGGTACTCAACGATGCCTTGACCGTGATCTATCCAAATGGGGCTTCAGCTTTCAATGATGGCGCCACTGTTACCGTAATAATTACCGACGCTGCTTCTTCAGAGCCAGAGAATCTGAAAGAGCTCCTCCAAGATAGTGGCGCACTCAAGAAGGATTGAGGAATAGGATGTAAAATAAGGGTGGCTGTAGTCTGAGGAGTGGAGGCAGAAATTGCTGTGTGGCGCTGCTCTAGAAGAACATAGGTACCGATAATAAATCAATTCATATCATACTGGTAGATGCGCAACATTTTACGTGTCCAGTTGTGATAAAGCATGGGTTCTGTAAAGGCTAATCTCAAACTCTATCAAGATATAGGTTTAACAGAGGGCGTATTAGTGCCCATGCCACCATGACACGTAAATGTCCCATAACTGAGTTACTGCACATGTCTAGAAGCATCCACGTGAAAACAAGCTCTCCAGTATTCGTGCTATTTCGTGTATCGCCGAGGGTAAATACTTTAGGTAGTGCTTTCGACGTCTGACAGCGTTCTTTGGATTATCATGGAATACCAGAAATGTAACAGATAAGTGAGAATACTTTTGAGGAGCTCATCGAATGAATTTTAATAAATCCATCCAATCTTAGTAGATCTTCTCATAATTTATTAAATTCAGTAAAGAAGTTTAATAAGTTTATCTAATTTTGATAGAGCTTTTCATAATTCACTAAGATTAATAAAAGTTTAGGATAAAGTTTAGAGGATTATCTGACATTTCGCACATCCCCTCTCCTCTTCAAAGCCGAAAGGCCTCACTCCGAAAACAAAACACAAGCAGCCCGTCTGTCCAAGAGGCTCTTGTTACCTCACTTCTCAGCCATCCGCCTAGTATCCGTCACTTGACTCGTCGCTTGAGTCTTCGTATTCGGAGGCTGAGTCCCCCGTGTTCGCTTGGGCCTTGGTGATCCGAGTCTTGGTGGTTGGAACTTCTGACTGTGCATCATCCGAACCGTCATCCTCCGAAACGTCGTCCTTGGACTTTTATCGGTTCTTCGCGGCCCATGCTTTCAAGATTACAGCGCGCATCACCCGAGCGTCACCGTCTTCATCACTGCCTCCATCGTCAGAGTCTTGGTGGGTTGAATCCTCGTCATCCGTGTCTTTGTCCTCGGGAGCTTCCTCGTTCGGGTTGTCGTCAACCAAATCGGCCTGCCCGGCAGCCTCAAGGTCAGGGTCGAATGGAGCTTTGTCGAGATTAGGGATGTTGTTTGGTCAAGTTCACAGCTACACCCAGCTCATCAAGGCGTGCTCGAGCTACGAACACATCCATCACATGATCTTCAAATCGGGATCAAGTGCATGGTCGGCATGGTATTTAGAAGAGTTTTGAGGAGCTCTTAGGATAAAGTTTAGGGGATTTATAAAATCTTAGTAGATCTCTTTATAATTTTTTTAATATCTTTATACTTTATTATATCTATTCATAATTTAGTAGATTTCTTTATAATTTATCAAAGTTGGTCAAGATTCAGGATAATATTTAGGAAATTGTCGGAACTTTTACGCACCAATAAAGCAATAGGGACAGTGATAGCATGGTCTTTTTGGATGATCACCTTTATTGGTGTTCTACTAATGCTTGAGAAGCTCATGGAGCTCTACAATTCGAGCGCGAATGATCGCTGGCATCGTATGTGCATTTGGTGGTCTGTGATGGGTTAGTACATGACACCTAAACTTCAAGCGTACACAGAAATGGATTGTACCTACCGTTGGTTGCGACAAACACAGGGAACAAGTACTTCTGTTGTTGGTGAAGAATTCGGGTCCGGGCTTCGGTCCAACGATAGTATTGGGGTTGTTCGCAAGGGGGAACATAGAAATGAGTCGCTGGGCGTTCTCCTTTAACGTGTGATCTCGTGGCCACACAATGGTCTTTGTCCCGGCGTTTTCGATGGTCATTTGCTGGCCCAGATGGTCATTTTCATACAACACAAGAAGGCTCATGCGGAAGATGCGGGAAGCATCAGCGTGGCCGAGAATCCAGATCTTGGATCTCTCTAGGTAGTACTGCTTCCATACGGTCTCTCCCTGGGTTGCAACCGCAGCGGGACGGGTGAGAAAGATAGTTCCCTTCGTTGTCTTTTGACACTTCGACCGACAAATGAAGCCCACGGCTCTCGCAACCGGCAAAGAGATTTGGGTATGCTCCGGGGCATGCCAGATGATAAAGGCTTCGGTCGGTTTCAGCCAGATATTCTTGCGGGTTCGGTACTCGTAGTGGTCGCGTTTCTCATACCAAGCAGCACTGATCTGCCGCAGGGTCCCGTAGAATAGAGGTTTTCCAGTTCAAACTGAGTCCGGCTTGCGTTCCCGTGGTTTGAAAGATCGTTCTCATCGTTCGAGTGAACAGTCCGTATTCATAACCCTTGGTTGGATGAAGGAAGTTTGCCATGGAAGTGTTAGTCAGTGCTAGAGCTATTATAATATCAGGGCCAGTGCCAGTGCAGTGCAGTGCTGATGCCTTGTGTTATTCACCTTAACTGACCCACCTTTCTTGTTCACTTCACATCAACACTCTAGGCCAACTTCTTCTCTCTGCCAACTCCATCTCTTCCATCTTTGATATCGATTCTTACAATACCAAGCCTGAAACGCTCCTCATTCTTCCATCGACCCCAGTTAATTGCGCATGTTTGGATTATCAGACCAGGCAACAAAGCGGAGCCCTCACAGCCGCATCATTGTTGGCTCAAGGTCAAGAAGTGGGAGAAGGGAGATCCAGACCAGGTTGCTCAAGTAGAGACCATGTGGAAGATGTTACACGCTCATTTACTAGTTCGAGGATATGAGTCCAGTTATAAACTTTGCGTGGCCGAGTCCTAATTGCGGTGATTGGGTTCCCACCCGAAGGCTCAGCGAAGTTAGATGAGAACAATGATAGACTTGATGCTATCCATTTGGGATTAATAAAGACTTTGAGGTTATTTCTAGGACTGCGCTTGTGGTTTTGTGATCTGGTATCTCTTGTCAGGCTGTGTCGACGTTAGACAAAGAGTGGTGACGTAATGAGAGCACCGTAGCCTACTGTCGCGCTGCACTTGCCTCATGTACGAAAAGAAATCATCCCTGAGCATCGAACAAGCATCCAACCCGGGTGACGCAATTGGTTAGCGTGTCAGACTTTTACAGCATTGTAATCTGAAAGTTAGGGGTTCGAGTCCCCTCTCGGGTGTTTTTTTATTCAATTTTTGCAAAATTGTCTGATAATCTAGAGATCAAGGAGAATCGATTGCAATAGTTTTGGTTAATTTTGGAGGTACTTTGGTGGAATTGTGAGGGTTTGAAGATGTAGTAGCTGGAATGGGCGGATGTGGCACCCCCATTCGTACAGCCACGCGTGCACGTGATTGTGGCGCTGGCTACTCAAAATCAGGCCCGAGATTACAGGCAACAACCTTCCTACGTCCTGCCCACTGTAGACCCGAGTTGACACAATACATACCAATGATATCCTAGAAATCAGACCCTCAATCACAACACTTTGCTGTACCACGATCATTTCAGAACAAGCCCAATAAAGCAGATTTACAATGCAGAAAAAGAGATCCGATTACTAGCAGAAGATACCAGAAGAGATTGCGGTGTATTAACTAAGCTAAGGAACAAGCTGCGATCGCGGCTAAGTCCCTAATAGAGCTCCATCAGGGCAGTATAACCTCACAACGCATTGTATCTCGGTCCTTACTATTTTCTTGGACCGCAGTCGATATCTTGTGGCAGTTGGCTTCTTTTCAACCGAGGGCAAGCCATCTCCTACGGTAGGGAGAATCAAAGCAGGGGCGAGGTCAACACACAAAACCTTTACACCAAGATACCAAAAACCACTGGACGAACAATACCAGCCGCCTAAGGCGAGGAGGATTGGCTGAGGGTCTGGAGCGATCAACTACTCTTTAACCGAGCAGTCTTTCTCCGAGAGGGAGAGCTCTCTGTTGGAGGTAGGCTTAGAGGTGGGCTTAGTAGTGGAAAAGGAGGAGGAGGAGGAGGAGGGGCCAAGGACTTGGGGCAATCAACTGCCCTTTGACCGGGCAGTCTTTCTCCGCAAGGGAGAGCCCTCTCCTGGTGTCCGTCCCTCCTTGGAACCTACACCCACCTGGTGTAGGTACTTCTCCAGGAGGGTGGCAAGATTGGTGAGGTCTGGGGCGCGAGGTGGCATCTTGGTGTTGTGACTTGTGGGATGGAATCTTGAATCACACACCAGACCAAGGGCACCGTATTCCCCAGCATCCTTCTGCTTCTGTAGCAAAAAAGAGCTAGTTGCCGGGTATCGGGTGGTTGATGGTGCCCGTGAGGGCGCGAAAAGGTTTGGCTGAGTTCGGTGTCGACCCAGATAGGCCGTGGAGAGTGTCGACTCTGTTGGAAGTACTATACCGTTGGTTGTGTTTGTCGGTGGCATTCTTATCACCAGATGCATTTGTACGAGGTCGATGGACGTCGGAGAGTAATTTTCTCTTCTTGGGCGCCGGCAGCTCAGAAGCCAAAGGCTCCGCGTTATCCTCTTTCGCCATATGCCTGGTCTGCCTCATGAGGCGCTGTTCGTACTGTCCGGCTTCAGAGTACAACGTAACTGCAATCAGTATCAATACGTATCACTTCAATCAGGGGAAGCGAATTAATTACTTACAGGACCGAGGCTATGAGAGAAGTAGATGTGCGAGCTGATGACCTTGTCAGTGGAGGAGCATGTGATGCGAGTGGTTTGACTTACGAGGACTGCTTGAGGAGGCATGGGCTCCTCCGAAGGCTGGCTTGGCCGCCGCTTTTAACTATTCGGCTTCGTGCACTATGGAGGTTCAAATAGTACTAAAATACGCGCAATTAATCAGTAAATACGATGAAGCTATTTTCAGCTTCGTATCCTCACAGATGGTAGAGGTGCGGGCTCTTGAACGTTGTTGTGGAGGAGATTGTGGTGCGGGTGATGATTTTTTGAGTGAAAGGCCGGTATAAGTTATGATAAACTCTTCCCAATTTATAAGTCTTAGGATAAGATTATATAAAGTTATACCAAACTCATTCTAATTTATACAATGTTGTATAATCTCATCCTAAGATTATATCAACTCCGGACTATGAATTAGTTAGGATCTATTCGGCGGCCGGGAAACCGTGTTTTCGAGGAGAATACTTACTCTGCTGTAGTCTCGTCACTTGGGACTAAGATTCCCGTGTCAACCGGATTCAGTCAGAACATACTGAGCCCGCCTCGCCAATTCAAGTCCAACGATGGCGTTACTAGAACCCTGGGTTCCGAGCCCATGGTTTGAAGTTGGAGTGTCGAGTGGGCAGGCGCGAAGCGGGAAGCGGGAGAAGCGGGATGCGTTAGACCCACATGGCGCAACGTTCTCCACAACTGTACACGTGTGTGGCACATGCATTCTTTCGTGTGGCACGCCTACTCCGATTCTCAGTTAGAGTACAGACGATAAGTCGTAGAATACTGGTGGGAAATATAATGCATTTTATAGGCATTTCGCGTTAATTCACCAGCTTCTTGTTGTACTCATGATTTAGGCAGCTTGCGGCTATCCTTCTGTTTGTCCTGGGGATTGGCAAATTGGTGGTGGAACACAAAAACCGGGAGTTTGCCATCGTTTGACAAAAATACACAAACAGCTACAACCCAAGGCCCCATGCCAAACGATCAAATATTTCTGTCAATGACATGCCACAGGAATCCACTGTTTTTTTAGAATCTTGTTTGGCCTAAACCCTCACTACTGGATGATTTGGCGACATTGTCCAGGGAGGAGATTGAGCAGCAAGATCGTATTGTCGCGAAATGGGACAAACGAATTTCATCAGAAATAAACCAATATTACACAGATGATTAATCGCCTTCCACTTCGCCACATCCACTTCTCATCCCGATACGCTAAAATGAAGGTTAATGAGTGATACCGGGTAGGTGATGCTTCACAAGAAACAGTCATGCCATCTTCCATTAGATGTGACGCCACCTACGTCTCGAATTGTATCTAATACTTTTACGGCAGATAACATCTTTTCCAGGATTTCCAGCATGTTGGTAAACTTGCGCGTCAAGACTTCGCCTTACGTGACATCGGCAATGTTGAGTTTCTCACAACCAGGCAGTCTTTGTCTTGTTACCATCAACGCGTCGTATGAGCCGCACTCAACACCCGTAGGTCCGTCGCTAGACTGACGCTATCATAAGCTTAAAGCTTCAATCTGGACCCGACGCTCCGGTCGGCTCCCTCTCACAGACGCGTCCATTAACGCCCCAGCAATGCCTCAACACCGCCTCAATTCATCCCCAACCAAGACCTATTGACTTTTATCATGTAAAATATCCAGACACGACTGAATTTTGCCTCTGGGGCTCATATCCACGTAGCTCTCGTCCCGACCTCCTACACAAATGATGATATGACCTCACTGACGTCATGGATGGAGCCAAGCAGGAAATATGCAACGAAATTAAGCTTATCCGTAGACAAGGTTTACCCTGGCTAGTCGACACACATTAATTAGAGATTACGGTACGGATTCCCGTACGGATGCTGTTTTCCTGTTACTTTGAGACAAGCACTGCCAGGAGATGGTTGGCCTCTTAGGACCTCCTGCGCATCGGAATTGTAGATTCCCGCGGATAGACCCATGGCGCGTACGGAGTAGGCAACGGATCTTGATGTCGGTCTATCGACGGTCGGATGATGTGTCAAAGCCACGTCTGCCACGTTTGCTTTGGGCATCACGTCCAGGTCATTGCTTTGGCGGTGTTTACCACGGCACTTAACATATGAGCAATTAACCCGTATCATGATTGCATCGAGCTGCCAGATTGAGAAACGGATGCTATCGAGATTGACGCAATCAACATGGTCTCTAATGGTGATGAGTTTCATTCAAGATTTCCCCTCGAAACCAGCCAATCCAATGTCCGATTCCTACTGGCTCAAAAGGTGTCACTGCAGGGACAACAGTGGAGCTAAACAACAAAAACACGATCGACAAAGGGGGCTATGCCATCAGCATGTCAGGCGACGCACTTCATAGGTGGAAGGAATTCGTAATGTCGGTTACTGTTTCTTGTGGAATAACTTTAAAAAATGGAAATATTCCCCAGTCATATCGCCTCCGAGGCATCCCATGTGAAGAGACGGAGTACAGAGAAGAGAAAACCTGCAGCTCCGCCCCTTTTTTAACATTAAGTTTTAGGGGGTGTGGGAGGGCAGATCTAGCGTGGATGGGCGCTATTAAGCTTAAATCGAGGCTTAGACAATGACGATGGAGCATTCTGTGGGGACCGGTCGGAGTAGGATGGTAGAGATTGGCTCTTTTTGTAATTTGAGTAGTACAGTTGAGCGGTTGGCAATCGTTGAGTCTTGGCGGACAACGAGTAATTGCATGATGCATTGATGTCTCAGGCAAATTGCCAAACAAAGACAGCGACAATCATGCGAATTATCGCAAAGAAGTCATCTCGGTATACACACAGTATCCATCATAAGCAACTGCGCAACGCCTACTCCGTATGCTCTTCAAATCTTGATCCAAACACAATCCCCTGTCCTTCTGCCAAGATCTCTTTTCAAGTCAATAGCTCACGCCCAACAAAAGGCCAATCATCATCTCCGCCCAGAAGCTTGGCAGTCTCGTGGCTGTGGCTGTGTCGAAAGTGTATTTCCAAACCTTGAACACACGCCCCAATCCCCTTGTTCCTTTTACCTTATTTACGTACGCGCCCAGTCCCCAGAATATCTTGGCTTCTTTTCTCTTCCCTTGTCTCCTCTTTGTGTTGTTTTTAATAATCTTTTTAACTTCTTTCTCAATTGATGTGATATAGCATTTTTGGAATATCGCATACACAGAAAGATGGATTCGAATAGCCCGACCAGACGCCCAAGGGCTCCCACTATTACAGTGGATACAGCAGCTGTTGACGCTGGAAACGATACCGGTAATGCTCCAGTGCGATGCCCTGCTGGATTTCTGCTGTCTTTTGTCAACCAAAACTAACACCATCAGGATACACAGAATCTATCAACGCATCACCGTCACCGCTCGACGACACAAACACATTAGCTGTACCGACAGAAAAGTCACGAGCCGAGTCATGGTCTTCATCGCCGTCTACAAAAGTCGGTACCGACCACGAACACCTCAGTAAAGAAGTCGAGGCGCTGAGAAAGGGCGACCAGCAGGAAATTCTCAAGCCGGATCCCGGTGAGGAGGCTGCTTTTCACGTCGAGAACAATCCATTTGCCTTTTCGCCAGGCCAACTCGCCAAGCTCATCAACCCCAAGAACCTCCCGGCTTTTGTTGCTTTGGGCGGACTGCCTGGTTTGGAGAAGGGTTTGAGGACGGATAGCCGCGCTGGTTTGAGCGCGGATGAGGGAAAGCTTTCGAATAGTGTCTCGTTCGAAGAGGCCACTTCAACAAACCCCGAATCACCAAAGGCTCCTGCACCTGCGACCGAGGCTCACGGACACGGCAAAGATGCATTCCCCGACCGTAAGCGAGTCTACGGAGCCAACCGTCTTCCCGAGACAAAGTCCAAGTCATTCCTTGAGCTGGCATGGATCGCACTGCAGGATCGCGTACTTATTCTTCTTTGTATCGCCGCTGTCGTTTCCCTGGCGCTGGGTCTTTACCAAACGTTTGGAGGATCACACGAGGAGGGCGGTGCAAAGGTTGAATGGGTTGAGGGTGTCGCCATCATTGTCGCCATTACTATTGTCGTCGTTGTTGGTGCTGCGAATGATTGGCAGAAGGAGAGACAGTTCCAGAAACTCAACCAGAAGAAGGAGGACCGTATCGTCAAGTTAACTCGCTCTGGAAAACCCCAGAACATCTCCATCCACGATGTCCTCGTCGGCGATGTCATGCTCCTCGAGCCTGGCGATGTCATCCCTGTGGATGGTGTCTTCATCTCTGGCCACAACCTCAGCTGTGATGAGTCTTCCGCAACTGGAGAGTCTGATCTCATCAAGAAGGTCCCCGCTGAACAGGTCCTCCACGCTCTTCTCCACGAGCAAGCGCCACAGCTGAAGAAGCTAGACCCGTTCATCGTCTCTGGTGCCAAGGTTCTCGATGGTGTCGGCACGTTCATGGTCACTGCGGTCGGAGAGCAGTCCAGCTACGGAAAGACAATGATGTCGCTCCGTGACGACCCTGGTCTGACTCCTCTGCAAGCCAAGCTCAACCTCCTCGCAGGCTACATCGCCAAACTCGGTAGCGCAGCAGGTGGTCTGCTCTTCCTCGTTCTCCTCATTCAATTTCTTGCTGGTCTTCCCAACAACGACGAAAGCGGCGAACAAAAGGGCCAGTCCTTCCTCCAGATCCTCATCACCGCCATCACCGTCATCGTTGTCGCCGTCCCTGAAGGTCTTCCGCTCGCTGTCACGCTCTCTCTCGCCTTCGCCACCAAGAAGATGACGCGCGAGAACAACTTGGTGCGACACCTGCAATCCTGCGAAACCATGGGAAACGCCACTGTCATCTGCTCTGACAAGACTGGAACCCTTACCGAGAACGTCATGACTGTTGTCGCCGGCTCGCTAGGCATTCGAGGCCTATTCTCTTTCGGCGATACTGAGTTTGAGCGAAAGGAGACTTCGCCTACACCTGGTTCACCCAGCGAGAAGCGCGAGACCTATGCTCTCAGCCAATTCGCCTCTAAGCTAAACCCCGAATACAACGAGCTTCTCAAGACTGCCATCACTGTCAACACCACCGCTTTCGAAGCTGAGGAGGACGGCAAGATGGGATTCGTCGGCACAAAGACCGAAACTGCTCTTCTCGACTGGGCTCGTCGCTATCTCGGACTCGGCCCTCTCGCCATCGAACGTTCCAACCACCCTGTCACGCGCCTCTTCCCATTCAACTCCCAGCGAAAGTGTATGGGTGCCGTCGTCCAGATCCCCGGCCCTACAAAGGACAAGCCCAAGCATCGTCTCTTCATCAAGGGTGCTTCCGAAATTGTTCTCGGCGAATGCAACACCATCCTTGGCGATCCCACACAGGGCCCTACTACTGAAGCCCTCTCCGACAACCACAAGGAAGAACTCCGCTCCACCATCTTCTCGTACGCTACCAACTCCCTCCGAACCATCGGTCTTGCCTACCGCGACTTCGAGTCCTGGCCTCCTGTTCTTACTCTCCGACCCGAGGACGAAGCCGACAAGGAAATCGACCTTACTGACCTCGTTCACAACCTCACATGGATGGGTGTCGTCGGTATCCAAGATCCTGTCCGCAAGGGTGTCCCCGAGGCTGTGAAGGACTGCGGAATTGCCTCTGTCAACGTCAAGATGGTTACAGGTGACAACGTCGAAACCGCCCGCGCCATTGCTCTCAACTGTGGTATCCTCACTGAGGAGACCATCGACGAGCCCAACGCCGTCATGCAGGGTCAAGATTTCCGCAAGCTAAACGAAGCAGACCGTATTGCTGTTGTCAAGAAGCTCCGTGTTCTCGCCCGTTCCAGCCCCGAGGATAAGCGTGTTCTTGTCAAGACCCTGCGATCGCTGGGTGAGATTGTTGCTGTCACTGGTGATGGTACTAACGATGCTCCTGCGCTAAAGGCTGCTGATGTTGGTTTCTCTATGGGCATTACTGGAACCGAAGTCGCCAAAGAAGCCTCCGATATTATCCTCATGGATGACAACTTCTCATCTATTGTTGTTGCGCTCGGCTGG
Organism: Fusarium tricinctum; assembly: GCA_020744515.1. Taxonomy (NCBI): domain Eukaryota; kingdom Fungi; phylum Ascomycota; class Sordariomycetes; order Hypocreales; family Nectriaceae; genus Fusarium; species Fusarium tricinctum. Next base: position 4,167,204 of record JAGPXF010000001.1, read on the forward strand.
GGTCGTGCTATTAACGACTCGGTCAAGAAGTTCCTCCAGTTCCAGCTTACAGTCAACATCACCGCTGTCGGTGTCACCTTCATCTCTGCTATCTCAGATGACGAGCAAAAGTCCGTTCTCAACGCTGTTCAACTTCTCTGGGTCAACCTCATCATGGACACTTTCGCCGCCCTTGCCCTCGCTACTGATCCCCCCACTGGAAGTCTCCTCCACCGTAAGCCTGAAGCACGTACTGCCCCTCTCATCACCATCACCATGTGGAAGATGATCATCGGCCAATCCGTCTACCAGCTGATTGTGTGTTTTGTTCTGTGGTTCGGTCGCAAATCTATCCTAGGTTACGAGGAGAGAGTTGTGCGATCACTCATCTTCAACATCTTTGTCTTTATGCAGATCTTCAAGCTCGTCAACAGTCGACGTATTGATAACAAGCTCAACATCTTGGAGGGTCTTCACCGCAACCATCTCTTCATGTTCATGATGGTCATCATGGCAGCTGGACAGATTATCATTATCTTCTTCGGCGGCGATGCTTTTGTTGTCACTCGTCTCAACGGTGTTCAATGGGGTATTTCGCTCGTCCTCGGATTCCTATCCATCCCTATCGGTGTTCTCATCCGTCTCTTCCCTGATGCGTGGTTCGGTGCCATGGTTAATGTCTTGGCCAAGCTCTGGCCAAGCTGGATCCGCTTCTCCCGCAAGAAGAAGACCGACAACGAGGAAGAAGGCCAGGAGTCTCTTGAGAAGCTCCAGGGTTACGACATGGACACGGCGCTCCTTGGCATTCGTGACGACCTCGAGTTCCTCAAGAATGTACGTGGTGGACGCATGACAGCCCTTAGCGATGCCATGGCTCGCTCAAGGGAGAAGATGCTCCGCCGCAAGCGTTCCGAGTCTCGACCTAGAAGCAAGCTCCGAAGCCGACGGGGATCATCACGGTCTTCCAACAGACCTCCTATCTCACCCATGATGTCTGTCGTGGGTATGCCCGGTATCGTTGCTGCCAGTGTCGCAGGTCTGCAGCCTGGACAAGGTGCCAGCAATGAGAACCTCGAGCCGCGACAGGCTTGAGTATGTGCGAGCGTGTGTTTATGTGTGTTTTATCATTTAAGTTAGAGATTGTGTGCGCAGTGTACGAGTCCGATCAGCATTTGTGTTTTCCTTTGAGCAAAGCAATCATCATAGAGTGTTTGGAGTTGGCGGCCGATATGTCATGTTGAACAAATTTGAGTGTATGATCTATTACAATTAATACAAAAATAAGTGTAGTTACGAGTATTTGTGCAGCCCATGTGATTTCGCTTTAGAGGGTTCAGAGGTCTCGAGCTTGTCAGGTCCAGGCGCGTTGACAGAATTCCAGCGCTTGACTGGTCTGTCAGCCAATGACAAGTAGATACACAGGTCATTTAGGTCACTAATTCACGGTCCAGCACTAAGCAAAGCTCTCTCGATGAGTGTTACGGAAGCGACTGTACCACATTCTACCCAGAGGCTTCGCATGAGGATCTCGACGTCGACGGATTGTATTTGCCGCCTCTTCAACTTCTTTCTTTGAGGCAGGTTCCCCAGATCGTTTCCTCCATACCACAAATGCCACGACGCCCTCCTCCTCGTCGTCTGTGAGCTGTCGCGGGCGGCCCATTCGTGCCTCGGTCACTTCACTATAATTTAGGGTATTCGCAGCTTCTAGCCTCTTTATAACCCGATCGATAGATGCGCGATTGGAGCCTGGATATCGAGCCTCTGCTTCGCGTAGAGAGAGTGGTTGTTTTGTTCTGGAGGCGTCGCGGGTGAGGCTTTGGAAGCGCTGGCGTGAGGTAATGACTGCCTGAGCGGCTTTGACGTTTATTGATGAGGGTGCCATGAAGCTGGACAGGTTTGTGTTTGGGTAAAATCACGAAAATGAGACAGCACGCGATGCGGGGTTCGTCGCCCATTTGTGCCAATAGTCCCCATCGGTGATGGATCTTGAATAACCTCACTTGACACGAGAAAATATGAAGTCGACCCTGGATGATATGAATGAGAATGACTCCTTGTATTCTTTTAACTTATTGTCACGTCAGATATGGGTAGAGATTGGCACACGATGTGAGGTTTGCATCTTTATGAGGCCATCACCACAATGAACAGCATGACCTTTCCTTTACAAGATGAGCGTAAAACATCAGTGCTCAAGCGCCAATATCCAAGACAGACACCAGATGGGAAAGTAAATAAAGAGCCCATACTTTAAACTGAACGACCCTCTTCAATCTGTTGTCGACTAAGCAATTCATCGCCTCTCATCATTCCGTGCACAAACATTCACCAAACAGCGACTTGTATGCCCGATACGCCGGTGATGAGACTTCTGCTTACCCTGGATGTTTGTACCTGTCATTCTGGCAAACTGACCTGAATTGAATTGAGTTTGTAATCGTCTATTGTCCCACACTGGCTAGACCACGATCCGGCAGAACGATACCATGAATTTGTGATGAAATAGGTAATTCAGGATAAATAGACTGCTTTTGTATTCGCAGACAAGTGACAATTACCAAAACGGAATTATCAGTCATTCATCACCAGGTATTGATCCGCTATCACTCAGGTTACCACTCAGGTTATAATTACCCTTTTGGTAATTAATTCACCCAAGCGGCAATCACTATCACGAGATCCATCGAGAAGCGGGGAGACAACCGCCACTTCATCTTATCGTTATCAGCTAACCCATTACGGTTTATCTTTCCGATGCGGCTCATTGATACTGTACGGGTGCTACAGTGATACCCCGCGGTATCATCCCGAAGTGAGACCCAATGGGGAAAAAAGAGTCGGCTCCATCATCCAAGATGAGGCAACCTTATCGAGGGTATGAGTATGAAGCCAAAACTATATCAAGCCTCTTCCCTCCCTGTTTTGCTTCTGGGTTCAAGTCATACAAGTCATAGCATCACATCGCAATAATGGGCCTTACACAACACCACCCTTTTGATCCTCTCACCGGAGATGAGATCGCTGTTGCAGTGGAGGTTATTCGCAACTATCACTCTGGTAAACTACTCTTCAATGCCGTCTCTTTACATGAACCCCGCAAGGCGGAGATGCTGAGATGGCTTGAGCATCCATCCGATGGAAACAAGCCCGAGAGAATTGCAGATGTCACTGTCATTCTTCCTGATGGTATGGTCTACGATGGTCTTGTCGATCTCAAGACGAGAAAGGTGAAGAAATGGGACAAGTTAGATGGCCTTCAACCTATTGTAAGTCTCTTACCCAATTATCCACGCCATCTAACAGAATAGATCACACCTGAAGAACTCTGCCTTGTCGAGGCCATTATGCGCAAAGACCCAAAGGTCATCGAACAGTGTGAACTCTCTGGTATTCCCAAGTCAGACATGCACAAAGTTTACTGCGATCCCTGGACCATTGGCTACGACGAGCGCTTTGGTAGTAACGTGCGCCTCCAGCAGGCCCTCATGTACTACCGTCCAGACCCGGATTGCTTCCAGTACCAGTACCCTCTTGACTTCTGCCCCATCTACGACGCGGCCAAGGAGGCCATCATCCACATTGACGTCCCTAGTGTGCGTCGGCCTTTGAGCAAGCAGAAGGCTATTGACTACACCCCTCGCTACATCAATGAGAATGGTGGCTACAGGAAGGATATCAAGCCTATCAACATCACCCAGCCAGAGGGTGTCTCCTTCACCATGAACGGCCGCGTCTTGTCGTGGCAGAACTTCAAGTTCCACATTGGCTTCAACTACAAGGAGGGCATCGTGCTGAACCACATCACCTTCACAGACAAGGGCATCGAGCGACCTATCTTCTACCGCTTGTCCCTCTCTGAGATGGTCGTTCCATATGGTGCACCTGAGCATCCCCATCAGCGCAAGCATGCTTTTGATCTTGGCGAATACGGTGCTGGATACATGGCCAACTCCCTGGCTCTCGGTTGTGACTGCAAAGGAGTCATCCACTACCTCGACGCCGAATTTGCTCAGCGTGATGGCTCCATCCGCACTATCAAGAACGCTATCTGTATCCACGAGGAAGACAATGGCATTCTTTTCAAGCACACCGACTTTCGCGATGACTCCGTCACTGTCACGCGCGCCCGCAAGCTCATCGTGCAGCAGATCTTCACAGCCGCAAACTACGAGTATGCCTGCCAATGGGTGTTCCACCAAGACGGCACCATCCAGCCCGAGATCAAGCTCACTGGTATTCTCAACACATATGCTCTCAACGAGGGTGAGGAAGCCGGACCTTGGGGCACAGAGGTGTATCCCCAGGTCAACGCCCACAACCACCAGCATCTCTTCTGTCTACGTGTGAACCCCATGATCGACGGTGTGAATAATACTGTCAACATGGTCGATACTGTTGCCAGCGAAGCACCCGTCGGCAGCGCCCAGAACAAATACGGCAACGCATTTTACGCCAAGAAGACCAAGTTGCGCACTAGCGGCGAGGCAAAGACCGATTACAACGGTGCTACGAGCCGAACTTGGGAGATGGTCAATGAGAGCAAACTACACCCTTACTCGAAGAAGCCAGCTTCTTACAAGCTGGTCAGCAGAGAGGTTCCAGGTCTTCTCCCCAAAGAGGGTTCACTAGTTTGGAAGCGTGCTGGCTTTGCTCGACACGCCGTGCACGTCACTCCTTGTAAGATACCAAGTACCTAAAACTATCACACACTAACACCTTCAGATCGAGACGACGAACTTTGGGCCGCGGGCCGCCACGTTCCCCAGACCTCAGGCGAGCCCTCCCAAGGACTCCCCGAATGGATCGCCGACGGAACATCCAGGACGGAAAACACCGACATCGTGCTCTGGCACACATTTGGCGTGACACACATCCCCGCGCCTGAGGACTTCCCCATTATGCCTGTGGAGCCCATGACGCTGCTGCTACGGCCGCGAAACTTCTTCACAAACAATCCCTGTATGGACGTACCGCCTAGCTACTCCATCACCCCGACGCAGGTGGCTGAGAAGAAGGGTGCACTGGATCAGCATGACAAGGTTAGCCAGTTGGCGTTTGGTGGAAGCTGTTGCTCTGGGAATGCGGCTGCGAGGTTGTAGCCGGGGGGGTTGTATGTACCATAGCGTTGTGTAAATTGAAGGCTTAAAATATGAAGAGAAGTCTGTATACTGCTGTAATGCTGTGTAGTGATGGTACAGGGAATTTGCTTAAAATGACTCGTATCAAGTATCTACATGCTAATCAGAAGTTTAACATTGGCAGTGTAGATCTGGTTCCTTGTTTTAATGAAAGATTTCAGACCACGGCACCCGACCCATCCGCAGTCTGTCCAACTGTCAGTAAGTCAAGCGGTGAAAATATACATATGCAATCATAGAATACATGCGATATTGTACAAGAAATCATCCACCTTACTGAGCCGACGGTCCGCCAACAAAAATAGTCAAAATATCCGGCACACCAGAGACAACACCAGACGCATTCTCATTCCCATCAGGGTTGACATCATCATACGGGAACGCATAACCCTTGCCATCAACCTCATAAGAATGCACAATTCTGCTGTAATGATTCGTAGGATCAACCTTATAGTACTGGTCCTGGCCCAACTTTGGCTGCACATCTCCACCATCAACGAGGAGCGTGGAGCGTACAAAGGCGGCACAGAGACGAGGAACTACAGCGGCGTGAACTCCGTTGTCACCCTCCATAACGGTGAAGGGACCCGTGTTGCAGCCCCAGATGTCTTTGGTGTTGGGCTTGGCGTAGCCGCGATTGTCGCCATCGCATGTAAGCTGGTCGCCGTTGACTCGGCATTTCACCTGACCAGCTTCGGACTGTGTGTTGATGATAAGGTCCTGGGTGGAGTATTTGCTCCAAACATCGTTGACATAAGTGTCCCAGTAGTCGCCAAAGCTGATAGGCTCGAGATCGTATTGGTTACCAGGGGACAAGACTCGGACGGGTTTGCCCTGAGCGTCGGCGATGCACATGAATGTCCAAGCTCGACCGTCGGCGTCTTTTTGTTTAATAAGGTCATCGCAGATTTTGCCAACAGCGCCAGACTCAAGACCAGCACAGGACTGAGTGCTCCCGTCTTTAAGGGCAAGGCCCATACCTAGCGGTATCCCAACAAAGTCGACATAACTGATGTTGGCGTAGAGAACACCGTTTGTGTATGTGAACTCGACGAAACCCCAGTCTACTCCGGCACTGGGGTCTTGCAGGTTTGTAACAGAGGGTTGGACTAGACCATCGCCGTTGCCAATATCGACCGCGAAGAAGTGAAGATCGGCATTGGCGAAGTAGATACGGCCAGAGCTCATAGAGATAGGGAGTGTGAAGTCGAGGGTTTGCCCTTGTGGGGGAAGTGGAATTGCAATGTTATCCTTGATTTCGACCGGGACCTTTGAGCCGCCGGACGAGGGATAGATAATGTTTCCAGAAGCGCCAATAAAGACAACCTTACCATTAGGGTCCAGGCCAGAGATGTACGCCCTAACGTCTCCTCCGCTAAAATTATTAACGAGCTTCAACGGCAGAGTCGCTGGCTGATCAAGGATGTGTGTTCTGTTTCTGTCGTATTTATTTTTAAGAAGGGTATCGTTTGTAATTTCAACATTGTTTGAACCGCCGGGGTTCGCTTTGACGAATCCCTCTCTCGTTACGTCGTATCGTTTGAGCAACGGCGAGGATTGAAAAGGAGCGGATAGGGCTGTGCCGATGAAGGCAGCCAAAATAAGGAATGGACGCATTCTATGAATGATAGATACTAAAAAGAGTGTGTTAAAAGAATGAATGAATGGTAAACTACAGAGCGAAATTCATTGTGTCGCTAAACACTTATATAACTACGGACTGTCTATGCTTGTATGTCAGATTGGATGTTTCGAGATATTCCCCGGGCAGACGAAACATTCGAGGTATTATTAACATGGGGGTTAAAACGTCTGACATATAGATTATCTGAGGGGAAGGATGAAACAAGGGTAGTCGTCCCAATATCGATCATGTAGAGAGAGGCCTGTGCTGGAATGTGATTCGACAGAGGGACGATGGACTAGCACATGTTTGAAACAAGGGTTTTTCTGGAGGATGAAGTCTATGCTCCTTCATCTCAACATGGTCCAGTAACGGGCCGATTTTGGATCTGAGGCTCGTCAAACAAACTTGTAGCTAATCATATTGTTCAAGTCGATTGGCATTAATGCTGAAATACAAAAAGGGAAATCCTAGTGGCTGTTGAGACCTATATCTCATCAGATATAGGTAGTTTTGCAGCAATCAGATTAAGGTACTTGAAACGGCGAACATCGATCCAATGAGCACTGCCACATCTAGTTCCCCAAATGGATAAAACTTTTAAGTGACTTGCAGTGTTTCATGAATGAATTTAAAATATTCGCGTTACCGAAGGATGCGAAGATCCGTAATATTAGTGAAGGATTTAACAAGGTGGCGTTGCGTTTCGGCTGCGACGCACGTTTTTATGCGTTGACTTGAAGGATGAGGATGACACCCGTTGGCATGTGCTTTCATCTTGCAGATCATTCGATCTAGAGACCGACCGATTAATTGTTCCCGAGGATGTCACCGATGAAGTGATAAAGTTTGTATTAATTAAACCGCTTTTATCCAGGCCTCTACATATCATTACAACTTGCTCTGCTTGATCAGGTGAGCATTGACTGGTGAAATGGCCTTGCCTGTCTTTTGGAAGGATATAATGTTCTCCATACCCAGCTTCTCAAAACCAATGTGTGAATCCAGCGACGCGCCCGCGTTGTGAGATAAGAGCTCCACGTTATTCATCTTGAGCAGCTCAGGGCTGATATGTGGTTCATTCTCGAAAACATCCAGACCCGCGCCAGAAAGCTGTCCGCTCTTGAGAGCCTCCACAAGATCAGCTTCGTTGATGAGTTTCCCACGTGCAATGTTGACTAGTTTGGCGCCCTTCTTCATCTTGGCCAAACCCTGCTTGTTCAAAAGTGTCTCGCCTGCAAAAGGAGTCGCGACAACAACGCAGTCTGCCTCGGCGAGGAGGGTATCAGCGGACTTGTGAAACACAGCTCCAAGGGGCTCTTCAATCTCCCGAGGCATCTGCGCAACGTCGTTGTACAGGATCTTCATGTCAAGAGCCTTGTAAGCCTTCTCTGCGATGCGGCGGCCGATGCGACCGAAGCCGATGACGCCGAGGCTGAAACCGCTGGGGTTACGCGACACAGGTGCTAGGTTCTTGTTGGCGTCGACGAATTTCTCTGCGGAGCCGGAGCGTGCGGCGGTGCTGGACCAGCTTAGGTTGCGGAAGACGGAGATTATCAGCCATATTGCTGCATCTGCCACGGACTCTGTGCAAGCGGCGGCGGCATTACAGTATGTGACGCCTCGCTTTGCAAGGGCAGCTGTATCAACCCAGTCGAAGCCGGCGCCTGCACTGGCGTATATCTTGCAGGATGAAGGTAGCAGCGAGATCAATTCTTCATCCCAGTTGCCCATCTCACCGCCAGTGTTCCAAAACGGTCTGTACATAGCGACGAAGTCTCCAAAGGCTTTTGTCTTTAGTGCTTGGATAAACTCTGCGCGGGACATGCTGTGCGAGCGCTTGATCTCGAATTGAGATTTGAATTCATCGTAAAGATCATGGTTCCACTTGATGTCGTCACCTAGCTGGAGGACAATAGGCTTTGACATGATGGTTCGGAAGAGTTGGGCAAGATTAGGGATGAAGATGAGAATGAGGGGGATGAAGATAAGACTGAGAATGAGAATGAAGCAGTAAAGGATGAGAAACCTTGAATATAGGTGACAGCAATGAGAACGAAATGGGCTGTTTAATATAAAAATGCGGGTGTTCGGCCGACGGATCTTGTTGAGAATGCCGGTTCTTGATAGGGTAATTTTGGCCGGATCACTTTAGAGGAGGGAATCTTGACTTTAAGGCCCATAAAACTGATTCAAGATGGCATCGGATTGGCTGAGGGATTGACCCCGGATTGTGTGTGGGTGCAAACATCGGGATTCTCCCCGGGACGGCTTTGGTAACGGATGCGGAGGTGAATCTGGGGTAACTTTGCGGCCTTGGATTAGTGTTTTGATTACCTTGATCGACCCATAAAATCATTAAAGGTAAGGTGAAATGATTATTGCGGTCGTAAACGGTCGATAGATATTCACAAATATTCTATGGTTATGGTATTGACTCAGCTCCTCGTTCATGTCATCTCTCGAACTGCAAACTTTCACTACGCTAGTCCTATCAAACAAACACTTTGCCTGCTCATGCATATTCACTCAATCCCTCTTTTGAATTCGTGGAAAACTCAACCAAACACCCGCAACAACAGCAATCAATGCGAGAATGATAGGCTGCAGCACACCGACACCCTTGGTATTCGCAATCGCTCCAATGGCAAACGGAAACACAGTTCCTCCCGTACCACCAATGGCCATCGCAAACCCAATCGAGGAAACATGGATCTTGGCTGGCAGAAGCTTCGCAGTTACCATGACTGCACCGGGAAACAAAGGCCCTAGAAAGAATCCTAGAAAAGCGACTGCTATAGCTGAGACGATGAATTTCGGTACCAGCCAGAACAGCAGTTGGAGACCGATGCAAATAGCGAGGTATATTGAAAGACATAGGCGCTCACCGAAGCGTTCTGTTACGAAGCCCAGTGTTGCTCGACCAAGAGCCATTCCAGCCCAGAAGCCCGTGCCAGATGCTCCAGAGGCGTATGCTGAGGCTTTTCGCACGCGAAGCATAAAAGTGACGACCCAGCCTCCAAGGCCGACTGTAAAAAGTAAGCATTGCTGAAGTTCAGTAGACGGTTTGCTCACCTTCGACTCCCATATATGCAAAAAAGAACAACGCGCAAAGCCACGTAACCTTGGACTTGAGCGCTTCTCTCGTTCCAGCGCCAGTACCCTCTGAGTTGTTGGTGTGCTCAACACGGTAGACGGCGCCAGTCATACGCCAGAAAGCAGTAGTAAGACCAACCCATTCAACAACCGTGATGCCAATCTGACCATTAGCCAAACTCAGCCAAACTAATCAAGATGGAGCACTTACCATGAGGTAGTAATAAGTATACCAAGGCAATCCCGCCGAAACAACCATAGATGTTGCTATAAGCGGTGCAAACAACGCACCGAGCGAATAAGAAGCATGCAGAAACCCCTGCACCGTATTTGCCTTGTCCATACCCCCCACCCACGCGCAGAAACAAGCATCCGTGAGACCATTTCCGAATCCGCTGAAGATGTTGCATACAACGAGAACGGGGTACGGGGGGTGTAGCGCTAGAGCGACAAAGGTGATGAGGTGACAGATGGGGGCCATTATTGCGACGCCCCGCTGGCCGAATTTCATGTGAATGGTGGCATTGGTGAAGGCTGCGACGGAGTAGCCGGCGAAGGGCGTGAGGAAGATGAGGGATATGATGGTGTAGCTTAGATCATAATATTTTTCTAGCTGGTGGTTTTAATGTTAGATGGGATGTTTCGCGGAGAGCTGAACATACGTATGGGATTAAAGCCTGTGTGAGTTAGTTAGATCCTTGAAGCTGTGAACTTTACTTACACCAACGGCTGCATCATTCATACCCGCAATGATAAACGACAGAAATGAAAAGCCAAGCTTCATCATATTTCCTTTTGGGTAATTCCATCTCTGTGCTTCGCCCTGAGCATACGGAGGCGGCACGTCATCAGGCACTACACGAGGCTGCTCCTCCAAAGTATCCTTTCCATCGCGGACATGACACCCGTCTAGAGTTGTGAGCTCAATAGGCTCTTGCGTCTGCGTCACGGTAGTTGACATTGTGAGGTTGTACGGCAACAGTGAGAAGTGGAGGCGAGGTTTAATGAGGCCAGTTTTATATCCGAGGAGGTAATACCTATTTAGTATTTAGCCCTCGGGGTTCTTGGCAAAGATCAGCGTGGCGGGTAAATTACTCGGCGCCCTTGGGTATTGGAAATGGTAAGAGTTCCGGTGGCCTTGTTCGATGCATGAGATGTCTTGTTTTGGGCGCTAGACTTGATGGGGGAATTATCGGAGTAGCAGTGGTTATCTCCGATTATTGTTTCAAACTGTCAGATCATTTCCTGCAAGGAGTTCGTTGCTATGTCCGATCAATTGCTTCCAATGCTGGAAGTCCGACTAATTCTCAAGGGTGGGGAAATGGAATTGAAGTCGAATCATGACGCAAGAAAGGAAATGTGAAAAGCAGTCTGTAAAATGTATGATATCGACACGAGAGCAAGTGATTACCATTGTAGACGGTACTCCATATTACTGACGAGAATCCTAGTATCTTCAGAGTCTAAAGAATTCTTGAATCACGACAACTGGTTGGAACCTGACCTTTGTGTTTCCTGGTATTGGTTTCAGTGAGTCAAGACTTGTGATGAAGATGTCTCTTACCAGGGATAATAGTAATCGAATCGACCTCTTTTTGAGACTTTCGAGTTTCTGGGAACCACTAGACTAAAATACAACTCATAAACATAATGAATAAATTATATTGAATGATTAAGATGAGAATTAAACTTTTTCTTTGGGCTAACGATAGCCTAACACAGCCCCAATTGACCTAGTTACAGAGCCTCATCCCCAGATCCCCGCAGGTCAATCCACACCGATTCTCACACCAACATCTTGTCCCATGAAACGAGTCAAATGCTGCACATCTTGCCGTCGACGACATCGCAAATGCGTCACTCAATCTGGAGCATCTAAATGCGGCACATGTCTAGAGTCTGGCTACGAGTGTCGTTTTGAGAATGATATTCGCTTCAAGAATACCCAGCCAAAAGGCGCAGAGGGGGAATGGGCAACGGTGCCTAAGAGAAGTATGGCAACCGAATACAGTTTATGTCGATACTAAGATTTATTAGTCTCATTTGTGACGCCGCGAGGTATCAAAGGGAATTTGTCTCAAGATTCAGATTCAGATGGCTCGCTGGGCGCAAGCCAAACACATGGATCAGCTACCGAGCCTCAGTCAACAGAACAGCCGACATCGCCACAGTCAAGGGAGATTACAATGACCAAGGTTTCAATGAGCTTGGAACATTGCCCAGAACCCCAAGAATCTGAAAAACTTTATCCTTTCGATGTAGTTCCAAACAACGCTTATGCCCTACCACTTCAAGACATCCGTACCCAGGAGACATATGGACTCACGGAACGACAGGCCTTTTTATTCATGATCTACGTCCAAAAGCTAGCTCCTCTGGTAAGTAAATTCAATCATTCATAATCTATCACTAACCAATCAGTCCGACGCCTGTGACGACGCCCGCCACTTCACCCTCGAAGTCCCCCGTCTGGCCCTCCAACAGCCAATGATCATGAACGGCCTACTCGCCATCGCAAGCCGCTACGATAGCACAGAAAACGACCTCGAGAGTACTTTCTATCACAGCCAATGCATAGAACTGCTCATCAAAGCTTTTGCAGAACCGTCTGAGACTTGGAACACGACGCTTCTTGTCGCGGTGGTGATGGCGCGTCTGTACGAGGAGAACGACAATGAAGACTCGTATTACCACCATCTCAGCGGTACGCAGAATCTGTTAAATCATCAGGTTATTTCACGATTTGTGATGCAGGGCGGTCTGGCAGAAGCTGCAAGCTGGGTGCATCTCCGACAGGCGATATACGTTTACGTAGCGCGCAGAACACCGTTGGAAATATGTCTCGAGAATTTTGAGCGATCAACGGTTTTCAGAAGATACGACGATTCGGCGTATGCTAATCGAGCAGTGTATATTTTTGCCAAGATTATGAAGCTTTTCCTATCGAGTGGTTCGTTGGATACTGAGGCGTGGGAGGCGATTGAGATGGAAATTGATGGATGGTATGATGGTAGGCCAATGTCTTTCAAGCCGATATTCTACAAGGAGGGGGACGCGTATAGTGACAGGCCTTTTCCGGTTATATCGTTTGCTGCGTCTGTGCCTGGTAAGTGATCTTTGACTCTTCTTTAAGCTTACTGACCTTCTAGTGGTTGCTATGCAGCATCATTACGCGGCCAAGGCTGTTTTATGCCTGAACAGACGCAGAGCCATGGGACAAGATACCATATCACTGGACGCAGAGGTAAGCTCATTACCGTAGGGTTGAAGAGAGCTAACTGAAAAGATTTCCGCATATCTCTGCACACTCATGGGTCTTGCCTTGTCGAACGAGCATACAGGGAACGCATTCTATCTGCCTGCACACATGCTGTCACTCTGTATGTCTACAGTCACTCTTATCTGTCACCACTAACGAGGTCTCAGGTGGGCATTTCATTCGGAATCCGTGTGTACGCACACATACCATACGGTATCTTAGGAAGGTGGATGAAGTTATCAAATGGAAAACGAGGTCACTTGTTGAGAATTTGCAGACAAAATGGGATCAGGAGGATCTAATGAGTATTTTGACATAGTCATAATTTGATCAAACTTTGGCCTTCTTTTCTTATTGCTTGATTATTGAAACAATCGTATATCATGACAAATATCTCTGAACAGACATCGTATCTTATCCCAAGTTCCCCGGCTAGACGCCATCGCCGAACTCAAAGTCCTTACTCCACCGCTGGAATAGTCAGCTAATTGTTACCCAATTTGAAGTCGACTTACCGTATCCCATGGTCGTGCAGAGTTGATAAATCGAAGATCTGTACCAAGTCGTATCCGGTTCTCTGCATCGTGGTTGATCGTAGACGCATGAATCTACACCTTAGCATATCACAACTATTGACGCAGGCAACATACCATATGTGGAGTGTGAAACACAACATCCCCAGCCTCATACTCACTCACAAGCCACTTCCTACCATGCTGTCTTCCAAAATCGGCTGGCCCATCTGCCAAGAACCCAGTGCTCATCATATTCGAGTTGAACGCATTACGCATCTCCTCGTCGCTCATACCGGCTTCTTTCGCTTTCTTGGCAAAGTCGTTTTCAATCTCGGCACCAAGGGCTTCACTTTCTTCAAGGTAGATAAGCCCGCCGCCGTCAAGCTTGATGTCACCCATAGGGACCCATGCTGTGACGGCTGTGGGCTCGCCGTAGCGCATGAAGGATTGGTCGTAGTGTACGCCAATAGCTTTGTTGCCGGGTGTGTTGTTTCGAAGGAGAGTTCGACGGACGGCAAGCGTGGAGTCTCCCCAGCCTGTGAGACGGGCGACAAAGTCTTTGAGCTTGGGATGGTTGCAGAATCCTTGTACACTTCCGTCTTCTGATCCTGAGTACCAGGGTTCGGTATGTGCCTTGAGAGCTGCATTGACAAAAACCTGGGACTTGTTTGTCTCGCCAGGCTTGGAATTGTTGCCACTACCAGCTCCGATACCAGGATAATCGGCCGGATCGGCTTCGTCGTTGAAGATGCCATCAACGGGTTCTGTTCCGGGCTTTAAAACGCCACTGGGAGCCATAGATTTGAAGTACGCTTCACGAGCAGCAAGGACATCGTCGCGTGGGAGGAGGCCTTTGACGAGGAGGTAGCCATTTTTGATGTAACGCTGGTAGAGGAGGTCGAGGGGTTCATCGGGGTACGAGGGTTGGAGTCTGGAGACTTCGGTAGGGGCGAGAAGATCATCGTTGACGTGCAACTGGACGTCGGTAGGTGAGGATTGAGCGTGAGGCATAGCGATGGATGTCTGAGAATATGAAACAAACGTGAGTTGGATAAATTAATCTATCGATCGACATACCAGAGGCTTTATACAAGAGCCGTTGAACAAATGAAGCAGAGAAACCCGCGGAGAGAATTCCCCATTTTGGTCATCTCCACAAAGTCACATCACTAAAACTCCACCATTCTGGGGATGAGGGTGTGGAGGTGCAAAATAGTGGACCAATAACCCATCACGAGATGAAGATTAGTTGTAGATGATGTCCGCTGACCCTGGATCTTGGTTTTGCTGGAAATGAAGAAGAATTGCCTATTGGATCTTGAGATATGAGTCGGGATGGTCATCCAGATATGGGACTGTCCACTGGACGAATTCTTCGCCTTGACCTTGACTAAATTTTAAATGTTGCCACAGCCGTGAGTGCTGCAGGTAAATGCGGAGAATATCATGCTGGAAAGCCATATATGCTCAGTTTTGGTTCACGATTCCCAGTGCTTTTAGGTATTTCCAAGAATATCGTTCATAGTATGGAGTGGCAAACTCACTTAACGTATATTGCACTCATCCTTGGCTTTTCGTCGTTGGGATACGGAAGATACAATATCATCCAGGTTGGGATGACGTTATATTTGATTGATAGTTTGATGATACCAACCTCTACGAATTAGTCAACGGTCACTTCAAACAGTCAATCAACAAACAGATGTATTCAAACAACCCATACCCAAACGACTGCTAGACTGCTAGAACAATGTTATATCAGTGCAAAAGTGGGCCTGAAGAACATGGACCTTTCTTGTTTGCAATGGTTGATTTGTGCATACGTTTATTGTTTGCACAAGCGAATATAAGTTCTTTCAAACTTCGTTTCCAGCCCTTTCGTGACCTTTCACCAACAATCAAGTTCGCACACCTCATCCGCAAACCTTACCCGACATCCATGTAGTCACCATGGCTCCCAAACCTCACAATCCAAAGGCGGCACCCAACATTAAAGTGCTTGCGGAGAATTCCGAGTACCTTCTCGTCCAGCGAATGAACTGGGCTATCGACAAAGTCAAGATGTTCAAGAAACAAGAGAAACGAGCTCTGATCTATGTCAGGGATTCAAACACTGCCAGGTAACACACCCATCCTTTTAACCCCTTGATCTAACACTCTGAAGCATGTTGGATCAGAAGCTCCGTGAATCCGGCTTCGTTTCGAAGGATATTTCGAACATAGTATCCTCTCCCGGGCGCAACAGGGCCGTCTTGGATTTCAACAACGAGAATTACGCTACTGATGTTCTCGTCACCACCTACGCAGCTAGCAAGGGCTTCGAGTTCTATGGGGCCTGTCGTCGCGGTCTGATTTTCGAGTATCCTGGCATCATGGATGAATACATCGCCGCAATTAAGTGTCTGGACCACAATGGGCAGGAAGAGCCCGCTGAGTGGTTCAACTGCTACATCCATGGTACCATGGACGTCATGCATGATCTAATTCTCACTCGAAGCGCGGTAGCTCGTATTATGCCAGATGTTGAGAAGCAGACAAAGGTTCCTTATGATCTTGGTTTGATTTGTGCATACCATGCTGTGGCTATTGCACTTGGGCAATCATCCAGCCGATACCCTCGAGCCCGTGTTCACTGGAGCAACATGGAAAGCGATGAAATCAAACGAGAAGGTCAGTGGCTTTCCCTTCCTTCACTTCACATGCTTACAATCTAGGTCTCTTCTATGCCGCTGTCGCCAAGTTCCTGGAGGAGAACCAAGGAAGCGGCAGCAAGTTTACCGCCGACACCATGGCCAAGATCGCCAAGAGCTAGAAGCCCGAGAGCAAGCTTACCAAAGAGCATGTCAATTGCGAGCTTCCTGAGCATGCGGACGGGGTTGTGCTTTACAACTATGTGATCGGAGGATACAAGGAGGGTATGCTTTGATCCTAGGATCATGAAGTACTTGCGACTTTGCTAGTGAGCGGCGATGAAGACAGATGGATCTGGCGGTTGCTCTAGGATGATACGGTTCACCTCTGGAGTAGTACATTGCAGTAGTGTATCAAGCAATGTCTGAAATTAGAAGACTTTCACATGAATCTGCTTCCTTGATGTTTACAGTGGCTTCATAGTTGCCAGTTGGCAGGGTACTAGGCTACTGTATTGAAATTTGAAGTGTTTTGCTTGATCCTCGAAAGCATACATTGCAGTACCACAATAGGGGGGAAAATATGACCAATCTTATCCAAAGGCATGTGAGCATGGTGACAGGATTGGCTTATGAAGCTGATTCTCTTGTTGTTTGCCTCGCGTTCTGTAAACAGCCCCAACACGACGTCACATTCAGTGGAGTGCCAGTTTTCCCCCTCCACCATCACAACTCTTCGCAAACCCGCGTTAAAAAGTTTCATCTTTTCAAAAACTCATCCATGACTGAGCTTTCAATGATCACCTCCACAAATCGATTTTCTTGTCACAAAGATATTTCGTCAAGGCACCTGTAGGTGAAGCGGAATAGGCAGCGCTGAGAATGAGCTTCTCCAGCATAGTGCCTCGACACGCAATATCCTAACAGATTCATCAATTCTCAGTGCCTTGGACTTCGTTCAACGGGGAAATTATCTCTCGTCGTTGTTGAAACACTTACGAGACTGCTAGGTAAGATAGCATCTCATAAGAACACGCTGGGTTAGTTTGAAACGCCCCCGATTTGGATGTGTACTGATTATGCCAAGAGAAACGCCCTTAATATTACTTATCGAAAACACTGTTCTCAGTACTCTTGAGTAAATCCGATCATGGATCCTGGTCATCTGGAATATCCTTCTCCTCTGATAAGTGCTCCAGTACGTCACAGCGTGCCTCACAGTCGTACATGCATAACATCCGCCATCTCAGGAAAATAGAAAAATTCAAACAAAGACCAGGAAAGCTGACCGCTCTCATGACAGATGAGTCAAAACTATCGATAGCAGACGATGCTGAGCCTGTACGAAATAGTCCGCCTACCGAAGTCTTCGAACTCGAAACGCATCCGACCTGAGTAACTGGAAACGAAAGCAAATTTGTACAAACCCTTCTGACCGCTGTAATTCGACCCAGGCCTTTGCCACGCTTTCATGAATCATGGATCAAAGAGTATTCTCAGATGAGTTCATATAGACTTGACTTGAAGATGTGATCTTGTCGGCAAAGAAGACTACTTGCTCTAGATGGTAGCATTGTTCGAATACACGATGAGAGATCAGTCAATTTGGAAACTGGTAAGAACTCTGCTGACAGAATTTACAGGGCTAAGAACCTGGAATCGATTACATACCGAGCCATACGCTCAAAAAGGATGAGCCTGATGCACCGCCTTCAGGAAATCTGCTCATACAATCAGTACATAGCTCATCCTTCTCACCATCTCGAAACAATGTAATCAAATAATTCGAGAACCATTAAAATCACAAAAATCAGCATATGACGATTACATTTCCCTAATCACCAATAATATGTGGTGGCGCAGTATCTTCAACGACTAGGATTCGTGCTGACTCGGCAAGTATTCACCGATGAACCCCTGTAACACTAGGATTGTACTCATGGGCTGCAACACTATTGGTTGATCCAGACTCACGAGATCTTTATCATTGTACAGATTGCTCAGCCTTGAGCGAAATAGGAATTACAGAATCTAGAAGCTGAGCGAAATATGAAATTACAGAATCTGGTGAGGCAGTGTTGGAGGATGCTGCATGCGCCGTAAAGGATCTTTCCATGGAGCGTGAGTGCCGACATCCCTATCGGCGATGGTTGAAAAGAATTATATACTTATAGAAAAGTGCACATCAGTCTGATCAATGTAGGTATGAGAGTAATCACAGGACTCTTTCATCAGTCTCAACCCAATATGGCCAACCACTCAGATCGTACTGGCCGCCAATTATCTATCAACACAAGCTCTACAGCTTCATCAAGCCGCTACAGACAGAGACATGATCAAAGTCCTGAGCCAACTTTCAGCCCCACTGGTCTTCTCGGAAACAGATATGACGAAAGAAGACAGGAAATGGAGGCCAGATCCCAAGAACAAACTCCTGAGAGTCCCTTCACTGGTGGCCTTCTTCAGTCCCTGGCAGAGTTCGAGGCTGAACAACGTGTGATTCGGACAAACTATGTTGCTTCATATGATAGTTTTGGAACGAGACCTACAAGAGCAGTATCCACGTCTGCTACTTCATATCGGAGTCAACCCTCCTCACAGGATTTTACAAGACCAAGGACACTGAGTGTAGCGTCTGTGAGGACTGATTCGATCTACCGTGCCCAGACTGGAGTTACACCACCACCGTTACTGGATATGACATCAACGCTCCCTCGGCGACAAGCCTGGCGAGACAGAAGCACCCAGGGTCCCAGGTCCTCATTTGGCCGGCCTCTTGGTTTACCAGAGAACTCCATACACCAATGGAATGCTCAGCCACACTCACTCTCAAGAAGTCAATCGGTTGCTGTTCGTCCAGCAAGTAACGTCTCAGCGATAGAGAGACGGACTTCTTCAGCTACCGCGCCTGTTAGACCGACCTGGAATGAAGCAGCTCAGAGTGAGCCAAAGCGTCGGGGGACCCTCAGGCGATGTTAGACATTTGATAATTTGACAAAATGCTGATTGGTAGTAATGGGGAGAGAAGTTCAGTAATTACAGGATGTCTACTGGAGGTCTTGGTCTGAGGGACACGGGGAACGGAACGAGCTGTCATTGAACCACAGGATCAGTAGAGGTAACAATAAGAATAATAGTAATTAAAATCTCAATACCGGCTACCCAGGATCTGTTATTCGTGAACGACTTCTACTCCACCCCGGAAACTCGTACTTTCAAGACTGCTCTTGAGGGCACTAATCTCCTCCTCCAACTCGGAAGACGAACAGCCTCGTTTTGCCGTCTCAAAATCCACCAATACCACATCACGCCCATCCCGCACGAGAAAGTTATGTTTGCTGATGTCACCAAGCTTGATTCCGAGCTCATGTAACCGGCCCAAAGCTTTCTTGCAGCCGTCGATATCTGCTTGCCCGGCTGTTCTCGCGCCTTCCACCCACTCAGCGACGAAGCCGGCCACGCGCCCATCTCTGCCCTCGGTGAGATGACCCAGAAACCTAGGACCGACGCCGCTATCACTGATCCATTGATACGCGGCCGTCTCGATTTCGATGGAAGGAATTTCCCAAGGCCAAACTGCGAGTTTGATGAGCATGGGATTGTCACCTTTGACCTCGGAATGCGTTGATATGTAGACTCGTTGCCTCACTCGTTCTTGTTGTGTAAAATCAGCTCATTGAGCTTCAAGGGATGCCAGAGATTCTTTACTCCTGCAAACTGTACGGTCTCCGTCCTGACGAAAACAGCCTTTCCTGTCTCGGGGTCCCTCGCTACGTGGCCTTGGTTCCAATCTCCTGTTGGAACGGTGGTAAGAGCTCACCAAGCAGGATGGGCTCAAGAGTACGGTCGTCCTCAGCCCCAAGAAATGTGTTTGGCGCCGTGGATATGTACTTTACATGTCCGTCAACGAGAAAGCGGTAGTCGCTATCATCCGTGTCGTCGCCATCAACGAGACATGCGAGAAGTCGGACGTTAACGTTCTTTTTTCGAAGGGCAGTCATTGCAGAAAAGCGGCGATGAGACGATAGGGGATGATTACGAGATCAGTAGAGGAGCTCTGAATGCAAACGGTGGCTGTGTAATGTCGTTCACCACTCCGTACACCCTGTGACCCCGCACACCTCTCCCACTAAATAGCTAGGTTTTTAAAACATGTTAAACCAGAGGCATTAAATAATAACAAAAAGGGCATTTTAACTAATTAAAGAGTGTATAAATAAAAGTAAATATACATAATTAGATTATATTTTAAAAAGTAATAATATAAAACTAATAACTTAAAGAAAGGAAACAAACTTCCTATCAAACTAGAAATATTCTTTAATAATATAAAAAGTACTTTATTTAATTGAATCTAAATCAATAAGAATAAACTATCTAATTACATCATATCTTTAAATCTTTTTAAATAGTATTCATGAAAGACATTAATTTAATTATAACTTATGGTGCAATGACTCTAAATCGTCCAAGATGGTCCACATAACTTCATCCGGATGCCGAGCAAGATGCCCCGACACCATAAGGAGACGGATAATTTCAACCGGAGGTCGATGCGACCATCGGAAGGATCGGCAACACGATGGTAGCCAATCTTCATGCATGGAGTACAAGAGACAATTGTTTGGGTTGTAGCAATGAACTCAGAATCTCCATTTACACAACATCATCTTCACTGCTCAGATCATGCCTATAATGGCTGCAATATTGGAGGACTCGTCCAGTACACCAAGCGTTCTTCTCACTCATAATAGCCCCAATCCTGAAAGAATGGTGTTCCCTAAACGAAACGCATCGTCAGTGTCATCAGCAACAGATGAGCACTCCGTTGAGAGCGACACTTCTTGGCCAGAAAGTTCACCTACGACAAAAGACCAAGCCACTTCAGAGGAAAACCTCAGTCTTGACCAACTGTTGACAGAGCTATACGAAGAAAACATCGTCGCCAAACCCTATCGCACGGCAGTAAAAGGTTTACAAGAGGGTGGTCCAGTACGCAATGGATTTCCCGAAATTGTCCCTCAGCAAGGTCCCAACCGAGGGAGATGGGAATACCGTGAACCAGATTTCTGGACGTGCGGATTCTTCCCAGGAACACTATACGCTCTGCTTGAGAGGTCAATCAGATACCCTGGGTCCTGGAAAGGAGATGGCTCCGCACTTGAGTCTTCCATGGCTGTCAGAAACCAATTACTGCCCCTATGCAAGTCTTGGTCAGAGCCATTGCAAGACATGGCTAGCAGAACCGATACCCACGACATTGGCTTCATTATCATGCCAGCACTTCGACGAGATTGGGAGCTTTTCGGGAATGAACGAAGTCTAAGTTCCATCGTGAAAGCGGCCCATAGCTTGGCTTCTCGCTACGTCCCATCAGCTGGGGCGATTCGCAGCTGGGACTGTCTACTGAAGAAGGACATAACCGTCACAGACATGGATAACAACCTTCTGATCATTATCGACAGCATGTGTAATCTTGATCTACTATTTTATGCCGCTGCTCAAACTAGAGAGCAGAAGTTGGCCGACATCGCCACCACCCACGCGACAACCTTGCTCAAGACTCATCTTCGACCAGAGAGTATAAAATCTTTGGTAGAAGATGGATACAAAGGTCAACTTTACTCAACTTGCCATGTTGCCAACATCGCTCCGCAAACAGGCGACCTGAAATGGCAATGGACAGCTCAGGGCTATGCTAATGATTCAACATGGGCGAGAGGCCAAGCATGGTCTGTCTTTGGTTATGCACAAGCTTACAATTGGACCAAGAACGAGGTATTTCTCGACGCAGCTTGCGGCTCAGCAGAGTACTTCCTTTACAGGTTGGATACATCTCCTTCATGTGTCGAAGTTTTAGTTCAAGACAAAGATACACGGAAAGGTCGATATGTGCCACTCTGGGACTTTGATGCACCAATTGAAAACCCTGAGGAACCACTTCGGGATTCATCTTCAGGTGTCATTGCGGCCAATGGAATGCTACTGCTGTCGCAATCACTTGCAGCCTTGGGCAGACACTCGTTATCCACTCGCTTCCTGCAAGCAGCCATCAAGATAATCAGAGATACGCTAGACGTCTCTCTAGCTACCGAGAAGGCCAAGTTTGTCGTTGATGATAATAATGGCTCTTTCAAAGTGGAGGATGTCCTAACCAGTCAGACGTTTGATGCAATTCTCAAGCATGGGACAGCTAATAACAATGATAATGCGAGGAGACGCTACAGCAACCATGGTTTGGTATACGGGGATTACTATCTAGTTGAGTTTGGAAATCTACTTTTGAGTATGGGATTAGTTTAGAAAGTTTGCAGGCATAGAATAGAAGACATCAACTTGACGTCTCGGATTTCCAGATATGCCAATAAGTGACCTATACTTGACTCTAGGGCATCAAAAGATCTGTCTCGTTTACCAGCCATTCTGCCTGTTTTACAACGACAAAAACTGGCTGCGGTTATATGAGTATACTAGCTATGTTTGACTTTGCTCTGTGTTACAAAACCATGATACTGATATCACTAGTTGATGTCATATCGACTTGAATCCTAGGCTTCATCGCCCACATTTCCGATATCCCTTTGCTGTCCACATTCATACTGTTAACTCCAAAGACTGCAGTCGCGAGTATGGTAGATTCTGGACCAGTTGGTGGCGATTTCGGTTCTCTTTTATCGACGATTGGGTGGGTATATTGAATCGATGGAATAAAAGTTCTTTGTGCAATGAGGTTGGTATTGGGGTCTGCTTCAATCAGATGCCCCCTGGCTCGGAACCGAGATCCATCATGACCGACTAGCTGCTGGGAGACGATGTTTGGTGTCAAATCAACAATGCCACTCCCGCCATTTCGAGACTTGATCAGCACACTTGTCGTATCAGCAATATAGCCTTCAGTGAAGCCTCCAGTGAAGCCTTCAGTGCTAGACGCAGAAGTGATGTGATAGCCTTTCTCACTCCAACTGTTTATAGCAAAGGAACTATCCACTAGTCGGACACTGTCACACCAAGGGATCTTGTTCACTATTTCGAGGCCAGTAATCTGATGAACACGAATGTGCCAGCCTGGGTAATGCGAAGCCAAAGGTACCAGAGTCGTCCTGATTGCTAAATCGAGTTTCTTTATTGGCGTCCACGTGCTCGCTATGGCAGGTAGACCAACAGTGCCTTGTTTAGTCTCAATAGGCAAAGTGTGGATGTGAACCTCGCTGGGCTGCCATCTAACTTTCCAATTCTCGCCTTCGTCGAAGCTGATGGCCATCGTACTGTCTGGTGCCACCTGGTGAAGCTCCAACCCAGTCGGAACGCTGTATCCAAAGGCAGACGAGTAGGCAAATTTGCCGTACTTGGCTTCCCTAGCCTTGAACTTCTTAGTCGTCATTTGCCCTGCGGATAAGAGGTAGTGATGCTCTATAGAGTTACATAGTATCTGGTGGGCGGGCGCAAAAACTCTAAAAGGACCCGGGGGAGGAAGTCCATCTAGATGCCTCACCATCGGATGAGGTTCCTCTTCAACAGTCCAGAATGGGTGATGTGGTGATAGACCTAGGACAACAAAGGGTTTTAAACACCAATAGACCGATTGTCTGGAATTGTAGTCTTCGGATAAGTACATATTGGGGTATGTGAAACCAATATTCATCGTGCCATCCGAGTTGAAGATTTCTGGCTGTTTTGACCACCATCTTAGATGACGTAAAAGTAATCCCTTGACTGTCCCCAGGCTGACGGTGGAACTTGGTGTGTATATATTGGCGAGAGCGTATGCTGCCCAGAAAGCTCCGCATGCGAATCTGTAGGTCATACTTCTCCCAAAGGGGATAGCAGCACCGTCTGTGTTGAAGAATCTCCAATATTCAGCGGCGTAATCTATTGCTTGTTGGCGATATCTGGAAACTCTTGCTTGGTCATCGTCTGCAAAGCGGATATAGAGAAGTTGCGCAAACTGAATCGCGAAACTCCCAGAGTAATAGTCTGCTTGCCTCCTGTCCTCCCCCCAGACTCCGTCTGATGACCAACCCTCACCAATATAGAATTGATCAAGAACTCTGAAGTCTGATTCCATGAATTTTCTTGCTTGCGCTTTGTCCGTTCCCAGCACTTTTGTCAATGCCAGATTCACCAGGACTCGGAACCATCGCCAATTACTTTGTGGCATGGTGTGATGATTTATTTGTTGTAGCCACTCTTCCAGATTCTTTTTTGATTTGGCACTCAGGCATAGAACGAATTGAGGAGTCATCAGCAAAGCAAAAGCTATTGATTCCATCTCTACCATTCGCTGGTCGAAAGAACCTAGTTTGCCCCAGTATTCAGGACTTTGCGGATCTACCCCAGCTTCAATGCCTTGCAGCCAAGCTCTCAAGGTTGGGTCAGTGCTTTCATCAAAGAGAGCTGATATAGCCCACAATGGGCGCGCAAAACCCTCAAGTTGAGCAGAGACATCATCAAAGGCAGCAGCAGTCGAAGGGTAGAGCTTAACGCGAGCTTTTGATTTTGATCTGTATTGTTCTAACGGCTTGATGATGGCTGTGGCCGCACGTAACATATCGGTACGATCCCGAAAAGGGTTATCAGAGAAGCCAGGTAGTCCAGACATGGTAATGGGTATGGTCAAGGTGAATAACCCAAGCCGCAGTAGAGAGTGATTGTTAAACAAGAATGTTAAAAAATAGTACTAGAATGAGCGTTATGAGACGACGGACGAGCGGAAGTGTACCTCGGTCAATCTACAACCGACGACATTGATAACATTCCACCAGAGTAGAGAACAACCAAGAAACACCGAATTGGATGTTATTAGCTACACGGCCACTGAATGACCATTCCAAGATTAACTCCACAAGTAATTAATTAACCTGCTAACCCCGGGCTAAGTGTTCCCAGGTGCGGGGTGCTCGGTATCTCGGGGTATCTGGAGCGGACCTCGGACTAAATAACTCGGGTCACTTGAACTCCTATCTCGTCGCCAATCCTGATCACATCAGCACCAGGAGATATTCGGTATCTCGCAAGGGAGTTACGATGGATAACGACGGGCCAGATGTCTCCGCTCAACCGGACCAGACTGTTCAAGCCGATGTTGGCCTCGCGTGCAATTCCTGTCGCAAACGTAAGCTGCGATGTTCACGAGAATTGCCAATCTGTGAGCATTGTCGAAAAACTGGTATGACTAGTGAAATTCATTGTCCACTTTGTTAGGCTTTCTCACTGTGGATAGGTCAAGATTGCGTCTATGAAACGAAGCGTGGTAGACCTGGTATGAAAGCCGGGGCAATTGACAACGTACACAAAAGGCTCGGTATGGTATATCCTCGTATTCGTCTGCTGATATCAACATCGTTCAAGATGCGTTGGAACGAACTATCACAAAACAGCAAACATTATTAGAAAATTTGCGCGCTGAAGAAGCATCAAGTAATGCGGACTCTCGACAGGAAGCCATCGATGGTAAAAGCCTATTGTTTTCTCTTGCGCGAGAGATATGCAAACTTGGCAACACGTCATGCAGCCCCTCAGCAGATCAAACGAATGATGAACCAATAACCAAACGTCGTCGTACGAATAGCGATACGGGCAATCGCACATGGTCTCGATATGCTCCTAACCAGCCGCTGTTACCAGATGGCATCGCCCTTGACCATATCTTGGACGCCTACTTCCGTCAAGTACATCCATGGATGCCAATGATACACGAGGCTCGGTTTAGAAGACGCTTCCGAGAGCATGGTGATGAAACGAACTTGCTTCCACTCTTGCAGGCGATCGTTCTGATATCCTATCGCCATGTTTCTCAGAAGGATATTGCTGAGAGCGTCCACAGTATGCTAGGCAGCCAGGAGGATATGAGAGATTGGATAGTTGCCAAAGCCACCAAAAGTTTATCAGTGGAGAACCTGCAAGCTCTGATCATCGTATGCTTTCACGACGTGAGTTTCCATCCGGCGCATGAGGGATGTGTACTAATGGAAGATAGATCGGCGATGGTAAAGAATCTCAAGCATGGCCACTCATAGGTGCACTGACTCGAATGGTTGAGTATCTACAAATCACTGTCGAATGTGAAGAAGCGGATCGATCATCATTCTCCCGACCATTCACCTCTTTGCCTCCTCCACAAGGATGGACGGAATCTGAAGAAAGGCGAAGAGTCTTCTGGTGTGTTTTCAATCTGGATCGCTTTTGCTCAGTCACAACAGCTTGGAACACGAGCCTCACTTCAGACGATGTCAATCGGCGACTGCCTTGTGATGGGATTACCTGGAGAAAAGAAGACCCTGTTTCGACCCCTTACTTTGGCATTTGGGATAAGTCAGCTGGTCGTATCGGAAATCCTATCGCTTTTCTTCCCTCACTTTCCGCAGCTGCTCCAGCTACCACAGACGAAGATGGCGTCACGCCTTCTGAAGCAACCACATCTCCCGGGGCGACATCCAATGTTGACATGTCCACCGTGGGGGCATTTGCCTATTGTATTGAAGCAACCGAATCCATGAGTCGAGTTACGAGCTACTTTCTCCAGCAGAAAGTTAACATCAAGGACCATAAAGATCTAAGCAGCTGGATTACGAGATTCAAAGAGCTTGATGTTCGGTTGGTACACTGGAAGATGCTGCTCCCTCGGAAGTGGAAGGTCAATATTGCTCAGTCTTCAACTTCTAGAATGGATCCCAATCTTACTCTGGCACATGTAACACACAATGCATCCATGATTTTGCTGCATCAACCTATCGCTTTTCCTCCTCCGGACTGGACCTTCAAAACGAGACTTCCCAGCTTCTGCAGCCTCGATACATGTCAAGCTGCAGCCATTGAGATTGCAACTATAACGGATCACTATCTTCGGATTGCTGCCCACACAGGCCCTTTGAGCAACCAGTTTGCTTTCTGTGTATATCTTGCTGCTAGAGTTCTGCTTTTGCACTGGAGATATTGCGCAACAGACGCTCTGTCAGCCGAGTTCTGGCTTTTGATGCAGAGTCTTGAGCTAATGGCCAAGCGGTGGACAGGGCCACATCAGCTTGGCCCGGGAGAAAACTTTGCTTCTAAATATCAGTCTACTCTCACCGACTTACATAACAGATGCACCCAGGATGAATCTTTTGCTATCAACCCTTCAGCTTATACGACTGAAGTGAAGCCAAAGACAGACCAGCATGACATAGGCCAGAAAGATGTCAGTGCCAGTGGCTCAAGTCATATTCCATTACCACAAGCCCCGGATGTCAATCCAAGACAAAACTCTGAGACGCAATACATACAACCAAATCCACCAGGCCACCCGTATTTCACCGGCATCGCCACGAATATGGCTGGTACTCAAATTGCACAAAGGAGCTGTAGTGTAGGAAGCGGAGACTTGGGCGTGATTTCCCAAATGCTTCTTGATGCCGAGTTTGTGGACATGGACCGTGTAATAAGCTTCGATGATGGCATATTTGGTACGGAGCAGGAGGGAGGATGTTTCTAAGCGATCGGACTGACTGGTGTAACACTATGCATTGAATTGGCAGTCTCAATATCGAAAAGAATGTTGCGCATAAAGAATAGAGCGAAGAGAGGAAATAGCAGTAGCATTAATATTGATCATCGGGGCAGCAAGTCAATGAAGCGCTATAACTCTCAGATGCACTCTCTGAACTCGTTTCTTGGCGTTTGATTGTCTCTTGAACAAAACTGTTGTGTTTACTCAATTAATATCAGCCAATGACTTTAACCGAAATCACATGCACAGAGTGTCGCGTCGAGAATCAGTTAATTAAGGAAAAAAACTGGCTTTTTGCCAACCTTCTCCCAGACTTGGATCTCGCTATCAGATCCTCCGTCTCCCGCGATAAATCCCCCGAGATGCTTATCCCGGAGGCCTTGGGTGACAGACCAACCTTAAACTAGGCACCCCATGGGGAATGGCATGCGGGGTAGTGCTACCCCGGATTCAAGAAAGGACAATCTACAAGATACAACAAGAGGTTCAAGACATGGTTAAGAATATATCCTTCACCTCAGAACTCGATCAAGTTCATCAGCAATCAAGTTGAATATCGTTTCTGTCTGAGCAACCAGAGTTATCTCATAATGTCTTCTCGCCAACCTGTCAACAATGAACTCGAGATCTCAACCAAAGAGGCTGAGACTCGTCAAAATATCGTCGCTAGCAACCCTGAGGAAATTCCTCAGCCGGTTGTCAAAAATGGAGTTGTAGTCAGTTCGGCTGCGAAAACTGAGGCTAAGAGTGTTTGGCTTGCTTGGCTCTACATCTTCAACTGGTATCCCAGCCATTACAGTAAGGAGGAAAAAAGACTTCTCAGGAAGTTGGATCGTACTATCCTGCCACTCATGTACGTTCAGTTCCGGGGACCCGTTTCGCTGCTAATATCTGTTCAGCTGTTCTATGTACTTTATCAAATGGCTTGATCAGTCCAATATCAATAATGCCTACAACTCGGGCATGAAGGAGGAGCTGAACCTCAAGGGCATTGAGTAAGTCGTTTCCACTTTTCAGCTTTCAGATCCTGATATGTATAGGTACAATCTGTTCTCAACCTTTTACAACATTGGCTACCTCGTCATGGAAATCCCTTGCATGCTCCTCATCTCTCGACCCAAGTATGCTCGTTGGGTCTTACCTATCTGCGAGACTCTCTGGTCCATAATCACTTTTGTTCAGTGTCGCAACAACAGTGCCCCCATGATCTACGGCATGCGATTCCTTATGGGTCTTTTCGAAACTCCTGCTGCTACTGGCTCTCTCTATATTCTCTCCTCCTGGTACCGATCCGATGAGGTGTTCAAGCGCGCTGGTGTGTGGTATGTTTCTAGTAACATCGGTGCCATGTTTGGTGGTTACATGCAAGCTGCTGCTCATGCTGGCCTGGACGGAAAGGGAGGTATGGCTGGATGGTAAGTTTTAAACAATCATCCACTGTAGGTGATCTAACCTCTGTAGGCGCTGGGTCTTCATTATCGACGGAATCATCTCGATGCCAATTGCACTTGCGGGATTCATCCTATATCCTGGTGTCCCTACAAGCCCTCGGGTTTGGTGGCTGAGTGAAGATGATCAGAAACTCGCTCAGGCCCGCATGCAAGACGATGGAATGAGGAAAAGCAACAAGATTGGAAAGAAGATGTTGAAGCGTGTTTTTACTCATTGGCACTTCTATATCGCTGTAGGTACCTACGTCTGGTCAGTACTAAGTCCTCGTCTTCTTCTCCTCAGTGCTGATGCATCTGTAGCTTCCAACTGACTACGTGGGTCGCTGGTCAAATGATTGTCTGGGTCAAATCTACTGGCCAATACTCAGTCGAGATGATTAATATCTTGCCTACTGGTGTCCAAGCTCTTGCCATCGTTGTTGGTATCATTGTACCATCGTTTGTCATGTAAGACTGCTTCGCTCCTGATCTTGAAGCAAATACTAACAATACAGGGTCTACCCAATCTGGGTACCGTTCTGTTTTGCAGGAACTGTTCTTCTTTTTTGTCATTCAACCCTCTTAGTGTGGAACATTCCTCTCGGTCTGCACTTTGCCGCGTATTTCTTGCTTGGGATGAGCTCATGCATTACCCCCATGCTTTTCCCATGGGTGCATTTGATCATGAAGGATGACAACGAAGCTAGAAGTTTCACCACTGGCGGTATGGTAAGTGAAAATTTCAGATACCGAATTTGTCACTTATAGCTAATACATTTAGATGACTGTTGGCTGGGCTTTCTTCACATGGTACAATGTTGTTGCTTTTCCCATCACCCAGGGCCCTCGTTGGACCAAGGGTTTCTCAGCCAATGTTGCTCTTACCTGCTGTTACCTGACTCTATTTATGATTGGCCAGTTCCTTTGGAGACGTGATATCAAGGCTGGTCTGTATAA
Organism: Fusarium tricinctum; assembly: GCA_020744515.1. NCBI lineage: Eukaryota > Fungi > Ascomycota > Sordariomycetes > Hypocreales > Nectriaceae > Fusarium > Fusarium tricinctum. Next base: position 4,197,320 of record JAGPXF010000001.1, read on the forward strand.
GCGAGCCATTGAAGAAGAGGAAAACGAGGAGGCAGTTAATGAGAAGTTAGAACTCGATACTGTGAATGACAAGCCTGCCAGTTAGTATATTAACTAGTAGGATATTCTTTAGGTTTTAAGGACATTTTGGTTTATATATAAATAACTATATAGGTTTTTATAATACTTAATTAGCCTAGAAGGCTTAGTTTAGTAATATTTTAATTAAGTCTAGGACTTAAACTAATGACTTTATAATAGCCTTATAATAAAATCTTTTTTTAAGCTTTAATTTAAGATAATTACTTATTATTATTATTATTATTATTATTATTATTATTATTATTATTATTATTATTATTATTATTATTATTATTATTATTATTATTATTATTATTATTATTATTATTATTATTATTAATTCATTATGATTATATTAATTATTATTATTATTATTATATTATTATTCTTATTATTCTTATTATTATTATTATTATTCTTAATTCTATTATTATTATTATTATTATTATTAGTATTACTTTAAATATTTTCTTTTAACTATTATCAAATAATAATTTTTATATAATAATAACTAACATAGATTTTAATAATTTGAAAATTCTTAATTTTTGTATAAATTATAAATTTAATTTTAAATTTAATTAGAATAAAGTATTAAAACCTTTATATTTTTATTTATTTTAATAATTAGTTTTAAAATAAAAGATTAAAATTATATTATTTCAATATAAATTTAAATTAATTATTTTAAATATAAGGTTTAATTATATAAATACAAATTATTATAAAATTATATATTATATTATAGAAAAAGGTAAAGTAGGATTTTAATAAGGGTTATATAATATAATTTAATTCCTTAGCTTAAAGCTATTTTTAACTTTAAGGCTATCTTAACTTTAACTTTAACTTTAAGTATATATTCCTTTTAGTAAGTAGATTACTATAGCTATTTACTTTACTTATCTATTTATTTAAGTTTAATATATTTATTATAATATATTTAATAAGTAAGTATTTTAAATAAGTAAATATCTTAAAAATCCCTTAATTTATAATATTTTTAATTAATTAGTTAATTTTTAGTTATTTAATATATTATAGTTTTTTAATAAAGATAGAATCTTTCTTACCTTTTAGGCTTTTTAAAATAATTTAAAATTAAGTATTTAATAAGCTATAAATATATATAGGGTTAATTACTATACCTTATAATATGAATATAATAGTATTTAATTATAATATAATTCTATTTTAAACTTAAAGAAATTATTTAATTTAAAAATATAAATAATAATTTATTGTATTTTTAATTTAAATTTATAAAAATTTCCTTTATAATTATATTTTATAAAACAAATAACTAATTTTCTACTTATTAATTATATTATATTACCTATTAATAAATATTAAGTTTATAACTTTATTTAATAATAATTAAAACTAAAGATATATTTATTTTAAAAATATAATTATTAAAAAGTTAAATATAAAGATTTATTTATTATTTATAATTAATTTCAGTTTATATATAATATAACTATAAAGTATAATATTAAATTAAATAATATTTAGAATTTTAATAAAGCTAGCTTTATAATAAATATTATAATAATTAAAATAATTATTATTAATTTAAAAAGATAAAAAAGATCTAAATTAATATAGCCTAGAAATTAAAAATAGATTATTATAATTTAGGTAATTAATATAAAAGCTTAATTAATTATACTATTTATTATTAATATAAATTAATATTATTTTATAAATTAATATTAAAAATATAGTCTTTTAAATAATTAAATTATTATAATAATTATAAATAAATAAATAAATAATAAATTAGGCCTTAAGTTATTAAAGTATTTTAATTAACTTATAATTAAATAATTAAATATTTAATTTTATTTTTTAATTTTTAATAGTTATAAAAGCTATTATTTAATTAATTTTAAAAAATATTATAAAGAAAATAAAATATTATTTTTTATATATTTATTTATATATTTTATTTACTTTAATTACTTAATATTAAGTATTTTAAATTATTAAAATAGACTTATAATTAAAAAATAAAATATTTAGTTAAATATTATATAATTTATATTTTAAAAATTAAATTCTTTTTTACTTTTTATATTATAGTTAAAGTTATTTTTATAAAAGGTAATATTAAAAAAGGTTTTAAAAAAGCTATATTTATTTCTTTAAATTTAAAAAAATATAATTTTAAAGCTTAATATATAACTATAAACTTTAATACCTTTTAAAGAGATAATTAAATTCTTTTTCTTTTAAATTTTAAAAACCTTAATAATAATAAATAAGGCTAAATCTTAATCTAATTACCTTATAAATAAATTAAAAGGTATTATAATAATTTCTTAAAGTTAATTATTAAAGCTTTTTAATCCCTTTTTAAAAATATTAAAGTAATTATATATAAGGTTATTTTATTAATAATAAAAAATAAAGAACTTTAATAAATATATAAAATATTAAGTTAATACTATAAATAAAAAAGAATTAAATTATAAAAAGGAAAGAAAATAATTATATAGAAAATATTATAAATAATTAATTAAATAAATATTAATATATAAATAGTTTTAAAGTTATTTAGGTAAAAGTATAATAAATAATTTTAATTAGTTAGATAGATTATAATAATTTTATTATATAAATAATAAAAAATATATTAAAAATTAAGATATTTACTTATTTAGAATACTTACTTATTAAATATATTACTATAAAATATATTATATTATTAAGATTTTTATATAAAATAAAATAATTAAAAAAACCTTTAAAAAAATTATTTAATAATTCTAACTATATTATATAAAATATTTTTATTAGATTTTTAACTATTTTATTGAAGGAGGTAAAATAGTATAGGGTAAGTACTTTAATACTATATACTATACTAACCTGTATACTTATCTAACCTGTATGCTTATTAAACATATTATACTTTAACCTATATATTACTTTTAAAACTATATAATTTTTAGTAATAACTAAACCTATATAAGTACTACTGTCTTGAGTTTCCAAGTATTTAGTTTATCCCATCCTCCTGTCTGTCTATAAATTCCAACCCTGCGGTACATCTGTGAACTGGTGTCTAGCTCTGCTAATAATCCAGAAGTTCCTTTCAAATGCAAACAAAGCACAGGCTTTCCATTATAAGCGTTTGCCAATTCAATAGTATCAAATTCGAGGTCGAAAGAGACGCAACTGAGAATTTTGTCCTGCCCACGGCTTTGGCCGGCTTTTCTTCTCTCGTCCCAACGTGCCTCTTCGATGAACTTCGCTCCGGCCCACCCAAAGTAACAATCAGGAGGCCTCATCGAAGACGTGAAGCGGTGGTCTTGTCTGGGCGCTCTCTCTCTGATCCAATCTTCCTTGGAGCTCGAGCTCCAGATCGACTCCCAATATCGTTGACCGTCATACTCCCTACTCAGTTCTTCGTATCTCCTCCATGTACGCGAATCAATGCTGTGTTTGGCCCACAAACCGGTGATCCCCATCGCTTTAGCAACCTTTTTTCCAGGCGATGGATTCCAATCATAGCGGTAACCGACCAACTCCTTTGCCAGGGTCCGGATTTCTAGCTCCGCTTGACGTGTCCGGCCCATAGATAGAGCCCGGGGCTCAGTCGGATCAATGACAAAACTTTGTAAGCATGCGTCGGGAATCTGGTCCATCTCCACCGAAGAGCTTGACGGGGGCAAATTGGGACGTTCAAACTCTACTCGGCATTCTGTGGACGCCCAAGACCACGACGGGCCACAGCGGGTTTGCCTCGCGTGACATCCAGGTCGCGGCTGGAATCTCTTGAAAAGAAGGCCATTAAGGATATCTTCTTTCCAGATTCCGGAAAAGTATTCGTCCCTTGTTGTCTCTTGGAACTTCTGGGTTAGCGCCCAAATAGCCGGTAACCGATCTTCCGATCTGGTTAGGTCTTTCTGGCTATACTGCATGACCATATCGTACCATTGGTTATAGAATTGGCCCCGGGGATTTAGGTTAGACTTTACACCACCTTTTTGCTCAGAGGTAGTCTGCTGGCCACCTGAGTTGTCTGGGTCAAATCTCAAAAAGTTCTTAGGGCCGTTTTGAATCACTGGTACTGTCTCAGGCGACGAGGTAACCTTTCCCCTAAACTGTTGAGGTTGCTCGGCTGGAGGATTGGGACGACAATAGGTCGATTCCTTAGCCGACAGTTCTCGACATTCCCAGATGATCTCCCCTGGAAGAAAGTGTACTGTCCTCGGTGACAGCACATTCTCCTGCAACACCCAACCTCTACTGATGAGTGGCAAAGGTCTTCCGAGACCTAGCTTGCCAAATTCGGACTGGGGGTCAAAGGTCCAACAGACATGCCCGGATTGCATCCATCCCCCCCCTGGGTTGCGCGAGGATACTGGATCAGTCTGCTGCTTCCAAGAACATGAGGTGACGTGGTGCTGGTCACGTTCTAGCAAGAGACCTCCATGGCTGTCTGAGGAGTAGCTCGCTGCAAGGTTCAGGACTCCTTCTGAATAGATGCTTGCCATGTTGGCACTTTCACGCTCCCAGTCGGTGTTATCACCCTGGATGATGCAGAGCGAGTCAATCCAGAGGTACGTAAAGCCTAATCTTCTTGTGACCGTGATGGCATCTTTGAACGTCCGTGGCAACTGTTTTAAGGGGATCTCCAAATTTCCTCCAGCAGTCCTGCGAATGATGTTGGCATTTCGACCCCAGCAGTGACTCAGTGTCAGGTACGGCGCATGGAATCCAGTTCCAGTCTCTATGAGATGAACTGTACTTGAGTCAGCCGTACCTACGTCTACTAGCCTTGTCGGTATGTGTTTCGTGAATTTTTCACGGCATGCTTGATGCTCGCCCTGGCATTCGTGTAGCCAGTCCCCAATCATGTCGAATATCGCCTCGGGGATCCCGCCGGCGGGGTGGTAATATGTCCCAGCGATTTGTGATGATGCGTATTTGGTATCTGGACCGACGGTTAGCAGGGAGATACCGAGCTGGGGCCCAGCCATAAATACCTTTCAAGCCTAGCCAGACCTCAGTGCGCTCCTTGTCAACACTAGCATCGAAAGAATAGTTCCGATTGCCTGTGTTTCTAATGTCAACCTTGAGCATGACAGGCAGGTCTGGATCGATAGGGGAGATAGTGCAATATATCTCTATGAGATTGCAAAGGTGGCACCCAGCTCTTGCGGCCTGCCTCAAGCCATGGAAGGACTCGTGGTGCTTGACTGAACTTTGCGCCAGGCGATCACAAACGAGCACGTAGGACTCATCACATTCGCAAAACATCCTCTTCCAGGTATTGTAGGAATCCAAAGCTTTGAGAAATGCTGATGAACATGTTGCACATAAGTTATTAATATCATAACTTGTCTCACCAGGCTCGGCGCCATTGTTGCGTTGCTGCTGCAGTAAAGACATCACAGAGTTTGGGTCAAAAGTGAATGAATAGGAAAAGGAAATGCAGGAAGAAAAGCGGGTGGTCGTTATATAAAAGATGGCCGACATGTCGGAAGTCAAACTCGGGATTACTGTATTTGTTTTGTGTTATGGAATGGTAAGGCAGACAGAGTCGACATATGCGCCTTGATACACACACTGAGGCTTGAAGATACGCTCTTTATTGGTTAATGTAGGGCCTGCTTGCGCCCGACAGAAGTGGTCAGAGGAGCCCGACAGTGTTGGGTATTACTAGTGTGAAGAAGGTGGCTTAGTCCACCCAATAACGGATTGATGTTTTAAATGAGGCGGAAAACAGGACATTAACATTCTCTATACCTACCTAAGGCATAATTAACTCTTATAATTTATAAGTCTAAGGTTAACCTAGGGATATCTCTTATATATGTAATTTAAAATAAAATAGTAATATTAAATTTAATTAGAATAAATTTAGTTCTTTTATATAAAGTTTAATAATATCTTTAAAAAAAAATCTAGCTATTCTAATTAAATCTATATATATAATGGTTAGGTTTCCTAAGGGATAAACTAGTCTATACTAGGTTTATATTGGCAGATACTATAGGGGGTTATACTAAATGGTTATAAAGTATTACATCTCTTAATAGTAAATAGAGTAGGTTAGGTATATTTAGGTAAAGAAATTATATTAATAGCTAATAGGCTAATATTTATAAAAGTATTAATAAATATATATATATATTTATAGGTTTATTAATATAGAAATAAACTTAGTAGTAAGGCTTATAATATCCTAAGTAAGCTATAGGGTAAGGTTTATATATAGAGAAGTAAGCTTTTATAAGGCTTACTTAAGTATAGGTAAGCTTAATTATACTTACTAGAAAATATAAGGTATATATAATATAACTATAAGGGTTATAATATAATCTTTTCTCTCTATTAGGTCTTATCCTTAAGATCTATATAATTTTAATTTTTTTAATAACTAACCTAATAAGTCTAACTTAATTCTATAATTATTATATTAAGATATTTTATTAAATAGAAAGTAGATTCTTTTAATAATATCTCTTTAATATTTACTAAAAAGTAATATAAAGCTACTAAATATATTATATAATTTAGTTTTAAAGTTATATTATATTCTTATTATAGTAAGTATAGGATAGCTTATAAAATAATTATTAAAAAAAAAGTATAATTTATATATTTCTTTTAGTTATCTTTATAATGTAATTAGTATACCTTTAAATTCTTATAAGTATTTTTTCCTTATAAATATATCTTTTTTAAGATATATTAATTTATAGTAATTTATATTATTAATAAGATAAAGTATTTAGAAAAGTAAAAGGTTACTATTAAGGAATTATTATTTACTTACTATAAGGTATTATATATTATATAGTAAGAGTTAAATAAGTCCTTATTTTAGTTAAAGTCCTATAAAAAGAGAAAGAAAGAACTAGTCTTTTATAGTATAAAAATAACTTATTAAGGTTTAAATTCTTTAAATAAGTTAAAAAAGGCTAAGTAGGTAAATTCTATTCTTAAGTAAATTATTATAGAAGATATTTATTTATTAGTTTATTTAGATATATTAGACTTTAGTTTTCTTAACTTTATTAATATTAATAGAAGTTCTTTAGGAGTTATTAGGTATTAAAGAGGTATTTTATTAATTTTTATATATTTTTGCTTTTTAGGTAGTTTTTTTATTTAACTAGGTATTCTTATTTTCTATTTTCTAATTATATTTTTTTAATTACTTTTACTTTATAAACTTTTAGTCCTTTAATTTTCTTTAGCTTATTATTAATTTTAATTTAAATTATATTAGTTACTAATTTAAGTAATATAATATAAATAATTAGGTAAAGTCTAACTTTTAATAGTAGATCTAGTTTATAGTTATTTTTTAAGAATTTGTATAATATTTTATAGGATTTAATATATTTATAGTTAAGTTTTTTTAATAGTCTTTTTATTAAGATGTTTTTTATAGCAAGGTAAACTATATCTCCCTTTAAAAAGGATAATTCCTTTATTTATTTTAGATTATAATAGTTATTTATATAATTTTTAATAAATTTAAATTCTATCTTTATTTAATTATAAAGTGTTTTAAGGTCTTTACTTTTAATAACAATAGTAGGGTTAACTGATTTTAATTCCCTTACTGTATAATATATATTTAATATAAATCTAAAGTTTATATTAACTAGTATAAGTTTTATACTTTTATTATAGGCTATATTATATATAAGTTAAATATATAGTAGTTTTTTAATCTAGTTATTTTATTTATAGTTAATATAGTATTATAGGTATTATTTTAATATTTAGTTTATTTAGTTTATTTACCTATTTATTTACAGTCTAAAAGCTATAAATAATTTATAATTTAGTCCTAAATATAATATAAATAGTTACTAAAATTTAGCTATAAAAGTAGATTTTCTATTTAAAATAATTTTATATAAAAGGCTATAGATAGCTATAATATATTAATAAAAAATATAAAAAAGTTCTTTTATATTAATAGCTTCTCTATAAGGTAAATAGTATAAAATATTTATTAATTAGTTAATAATAACTATAATATTATTATAAAAGATTCTAATTAAGGGTTCTTTAAATAGAGGTAATTTAGTTATAAAGTCTATTATAATAGAGTCCTATAATCTCTATATTATTAATAATACTTATAGATTACTATAGAGCTTATGCCATTATGCCTTTATCTTTTTATATAGGTTATATTATTTAATAACTCTTTTAACCTTTTATTATAGTCTAGGGATATTATAATCTTATTTTTTTAATTATTATATTATTTTTATAATTCCTTAGTATCTATATAATAAATATATATAGAATTCTTATAGAAATTTATATTCTATTTTTCTTATTTCTATTTATAAATTCTAAGTTATAATAAATATTTCTATTTAGGTGGTTTTTATCTATAGATTATATATTTATTATAGATTTATTTTACTTATTTATTAAAGTGCTTACTAAGGTAGTTTATAAAGGCTTTATTAGGGTTTTTATATAAATCTTAATAGTATTTTTTAATTAATTTATTATAATTAGTTTTAATAGTTTAATATATTATTTATACTATTTTTATATTAAACCTAAATAGATTTTAATAATTATTCTAGTTTATTAAGTAAATCTATATTCTCCTTTATTATTATATTTTAAAATTTATTTATTAAATTTTATTATATTAATATTATAATTTAGTCTTTAACTAATTATATTTATATATTTATTACTAAATCCCTTATAATATATAATTATAAATTTAAATTTATATAGATATTTAGTATAGTATAGTTATTATTAGTTTAGCTTTTAAGTAATAATAAAGTATAAAATATTCTAGTAATTAGTATATACTTTAACTTAATAAAGGCTTTTTATAAAATAATATTTAAATTCCTTAAAGTAGTTAATAATAGCTAGAAATTCTTTATTATAAATAAGGTAATTAAGTTCTACTTTATATAGCTTATATAAATAGAAGGCTATTAAATATAGCTTTTCTTATTTATTATATTAATTAATTTATTTTCTTAAAGTAAAATCTAATAAGTCTATTTTAAACTCTATTTTCCTAGTAAGATTAAATATAATAAGTATTGGTTTATTAAGAATTATATCTTTAAGCTTTATAAAAGCATTTTTTATTTAATTTCTAAATATAAATTTCTTATCTTTTTTAGTTAATTTAGTAAATAGGTTTATAATTTTATTAAAGTCTTTAATAAATTATTAATAATAATTAATAAAACCTAAGAAGGCTTATATTTTTTTAATTATTAATAGTTATAGCTAATCTTATACTATTAATATTTTCTTTTAATTTATTTAAACTTCTTTTAATAAAATTATATATTTTAAGAAGTCTATTTTTTTAATATAGAAATAACTTTTTTTAGGTTTAACTAGTAGGTTAATATTTTAAAGTGCTTTAAGTATTTTATAAATATATTTTAAATATTTCTTTTCTATATTAAAAAAGATAAAAATATTATCTAGGTGATAAACTATAAAGATATTAAGATACTATTATAGAATATTATTAATTATATATTAAAATATTATTAATATATTAATAAGTCTAAAGGGTATAATTAAATATTTAAAGAGTTTAAATTTAGTCCTAAAGGTAGTTTTCTATTTATTACCTTTCTTAATATAGATTAAATTATAAACCCCCTTAAGGTTAAAAGTAATAAAAATCTATTTCCCTTATAGACAGTCCCTAAGTTCTATAATAAGTAGAAATAAAGTTTAATCCTTAATAGTAAGTTTATTTAATCTTTAGAAATCTATAATAAGTTATAGTAATTTATCCTTTTTAAAAATAAATATTACTAGAAATCCTATTAATAAAATAAAAACCTTAATATTTCCTTTAACTAATTCTATATTAAGATATTCCCTTAAGATTTATAGTTCTTTCTAGTTAAGGTTATAAATCTTTTAAAGTAATAGGTTATTTAACTTAAGCTATATTTTATAGTCTTAATGGCTATATTATAGTATTTTAGTTTTAAGTTTTTCCTTAAATAACTTCTTATAAATATAATACTCCGGTAGTATATTCTTAAGTTTATTATTTCCTTCTTTTTATTATTAAGCCTTTATAGCTTATAGTTATCTTTCTATTTTATAGTATTAATATTTAACCTTTATAATTATTTATTATTTAAATTACTAAGTTTATTATTAAAGGGATTAACTTTATAGTTAGCCTAGTTAGTCCTTTAATTAATTTATAGATTATAGTATTATAATTATAGTAATCCTAAGACTAGATTATATCCTTGTAAGGATACGGCACGAGGCCTGTAAGACCTGCCGCGTCTAAAGACCTAGGCTCCTTATATACTGATGTGGAAGGCAGCTTAGACACGTTGTGTCTGAACTGATTGATCTTTTGGTCTATTGGTCAATGTAACACCTTCCTTACATTGTTACAATCCTAGGCTTAGAAGTATATTAAAGTTAATACCTTAATTATATTTATTAATAAATACCTTTAAGTAATTAATCTCTTTAATAACTTATTTATTATTATAATTAAAGTATTTTCCTTTTAAGTTAAGTACTAGGTAAGAGTATTATTTATATCTTTATAGTAACTTTAACTTATTAACTATATTAAGGTTAATATAGTTATAGTTAGCTTTACTATTAATAAAAGTAATTAGCTATTTTCCTTTAATTCTAACTGTTAATTCTAAGTTAATTAATATACCTAGCTTTATACCTTTCTATAAGGACCTCTAGCTAGCTAATAATAGTAATATAGCTAGGGTATATAGGGGGGAATTTTAATATAGCTAAGAGGTATTTCTTAAAGTAATAGCTAATAATCCTAGTATTTATAAGGACCTATAGGATTTACTTAATAAGATTAACTGACGGTATACTATGAAGGTAGGTATAAGGCCTATAAATTAAAAGGCTAAGGTTAAGTTTATTATTTTTAGGTATATAGTCTTTTAATTACCTAGCCTCTTTACCTATAATAATAATTATAGTAATAAAAGTATATAATATATATAATAAGTAAGTATTATAGTTAAATAAGTATTATACTTTTCCCTTTTATAAAATTACTTTTACCTAATTAATTAGTTTTTAATTATAAATTATATTATAACCTTTAATTAAGGCTAAAACCTTTTTATACTTTAAGCCCTTTAAAATAATTTAAAATTAAATACTTAATATATTATAAAGATATATAAAATCTTTAAATATAAATTATATTATTATTATAACAGTATTTAATTATAAAGTAATTTTACTTTAAATTTATAAAAAATTATTTAATTTAAAAAAGTAAATAATAATTTAATTTATTTTTAACCTAGATTTATAATAATTTCCTTTATAATTATATTTTATAGAAAAAATAATTTATCTTTTACTTATTAAATATAATATATTATCTATTAATAAGTATTAAGCTTATAGTTTTATTAAATAATAACTAAAATTAAAAATATATATCTTTTAAAAATATAATTATTAAAAGGCTAAATATAAAAATCTTATAATTATTTATAATTAGTTTAAATTTATATAAAACATAATTATAAAATATAATATTTAATTAATTAATATTTAAAACTTTAATAAAATTAGCTTTATAATAGGCTTTATATAGTTTAGAATAGCTATTATAGACTTAAAATGGTAAAAAAGATTAAAATTAATATAGCCTAAAAACTATAAATAGATTATTATAATTCTAATAATTAATATAAAAGATTAATTAATCTTACTATTTATTATTAATTTAGGTTAATATTACTTTATAAATTAATATTAAAAATATAATCTCTTTAATAATTAGGTTATTATAATAAGCTAAAATAAATAAATAAATAAATAATAAGCTAGGTTTTAAGTAATTAAAATATTTTAATTAATTAATAATTAAAAAGTTAATTAGTCTTTATTATCTTTTAATTCTTAATAGTTATAAAAGTTACTATTTAATTAACTTTAAGAAATATTATAAGGATTATAAAATTATTATATTTTATATATTTATTTATATATTCTATTTACTTTAATTTCTTAATATTAAATAATTTTTAATATTAAAAAATATTTCTAGTTAAAAAATAAATTATTTAATTAAATATTTTATAATTTATATTTTAAAGATTAAGTTTTACCTTACCTTTTATATTACTTTTTAAGTTATTTTTATAAAAAGTAATATTTAAAAGGCTTTTAAAAAAACTAAGATTTATTTTTTTAATTTAAAAACTATTATATTAAAGCTTAATATATAGCTATAGACTTTAATATCTTTTAAGGAAATAGTTAAGCCTTTCTTTCTTTAAACTTTAAAGACCTTAAAAATAATAATAGAAAATTAATTTTAATTTAATTACCTTACTAAATGAATTAAATAGTATTAAAGTAACTCTTTAAAGTTAATTATTAAGGCTTTTTAATTTCTTTTTAAAAATATTAAAGTAATTATATATAAAATTACCTTATTAATAATAAAAAATAAAGAACTTTAATAAATAAATAAAATATTAAGTTAATATTATAAATAAAAAAGAATTAAATTATAAAAAGAAAAGATAATAACTATATAAAAAGTATTATAAGTAATTAATTAAATAAATATTAATATATAAAAAATAACTAAATTATTAAGAAGTAATAATTAAGGAAGGTGAATTAGATAAGGTATTTAATACTATAATATATATAATAAGACTAGATATAATATAAAAACCTATTAAATAGTTTTAAAGGTATTTAAAGAAAAGTATAATAAGTAATTTTAATTAATTAAATAAATTATAAAAATCTTATTATATAAATAATAAAGGGTATATAGAAAAGTATAATACTTACTTAACTATAATACTTAACGTACGCGATAAGCAAGCGGGACAGACAAGCGAGCGGGACACCCCACTTAGCACCTTAAAGGCAGGTTTTTAAATAATTCTTAAAAATTCAAACTAGGCTTAAAATAGCCAAGATTTTAATAGCTTATATATAAGTCCTAAGATAAGCTATTTTAATTTTCCTAAAGTTTTAAAAAAATCATATACAGCTATAAGCTTTAAAGTCTATTTACACTGTAATTTACACTGTATTTTAAGGTTTTCTATATAAAATAAAATAATTAAAAATCCTTAGAAAAAGACTTTTAATATAAATAGCTATACTATTTTAAGAAATACCTTTTCTAGATTTTTAGCTAATTTATTTAAGTACTAAAATGCTATAGGGTAAGCTACTTTTAGCTGCACAGTATACTGTCCCGCTCGCTTGTCTGTCCCGCTTGCTTATCGCGTACGTTACTTATTATATATATTAGCCTAAGAAGGAAATATTACTTCTTAACTATTTTAAAAGGAAACTTAAATTACTAGGCCTAATTAATATATTAATAAGGGTAAAGATTATTTTCTTTAATATATTAAATAAAGATAATATAAATTTAATAAGAGGTAAATATATAGAATAATTAATAGACTTAATAGTTATAATAAATTTAATTAGGGAATTTAATTAATATATAGAGATATAGAAGGAAAATTTATATATATAAAATAGAGTTTTATACTAAAGGTTAAAAGTCCTTTAGTTACTAGGGAAGAAGCTACTATAATTAATTAACTGAAATTATATAATTTAATAAACCTTTCTTACTATAAGATAATAAAATAAGGAAAGGTAATTAATAGTAATTTAATAGTAATATAATTAAGAAAAAGAAGATTATAATTATATAAAAAGTATTATAAATAAATAATTAAATAGATATTAATATTTAAATAGTAATTAAATTATTAAGAAATAATAATTAAAAAAGGGTTAAAGTATTTAAATAGTTAGTATTATAATATATATAGTAAAGGTAGTTATAATATAAAGACTTATTAAGTAGTTTTTAAGTTATTTAAATAGGAATTTAATAAATAAAAGTTAATATTTTTAAACTATAGGTTAAGCTTTTTAAGCTATAAATTAAAAAGATTAAGGAAAGTATATTATATATTTATTTATATTATATACTTATTAATTAATATATTTAATAAGTAAATAGGTTTAATAAGTAAGTAGGTTTAATAAGTAAGTAAATTACTTTTTATAGCTATTTAAATAACTATTTTAATTAAAATACTATAAACTATTTAATTAATTAAGATTATATAATACTTTACCTAAATAACTTTAAGATTACTTAATAGATTTTTAAATTATACTTAATTATACTATATATATTATAATATTAAATATTTAATTTAATTAATCTTCTTTAATTATTATTCTTAATAAGTTTATAACTATTTATATATAAATATTTATTTAATTAATTATTTATAATACTTTTTATTTAGTTATTATCTTTCCTTTATAATTTAATTCTTTTTATTTATAATATTAACTTAATATTTTATTTATTTATTAAAGTTTTTTATTTTTTATTATTAATAAAATAACTTTATATATAATTATTTTAATATTTTTAAAAAGAAATTAAAAAGCTTTAATAATTAACTTTAAGTAATTATTATAATAGCTTTTAATTTATTTTATAAGGTAATTAAATTAAATTAGGCTTTATTTATTATTATTAAGATTCTTAAAGTCTAAAAGAAAAAATATTTAATTATCTTTTTAAAAGATATTAAAGTCTATAATTATATATTAAGTTTTAAAATTATATTTTTTAACTTTAAAAAAATAAGCCTAGCTTTTTTAAAATCTCTTTAAATATTACTTTTTATAAAAATAACTTTAAATATAATATAAAAAGTAAAAAAAAACTTAATCTTTAAGATATAAATTATATAATATTTAATTAAATATTTTATTTTTTAATTATATATACTTTTAAATAGTTTAAAATACTTAATATTAAAAGGCTAAAATAAATAAAATATATAAATTAATATATAAAATATAATAACTTTATATTTTTTTATAATAGTTTTTATAATTAATAAGTAAAGAATTAATTATTCTTTTTATAAAATATAATTATAAAGGAAATCTTTATAAATCTAAATTAAAACTAAATTAAATTATTATTTATTTCTTTAAATTAAATAGTTTTTATAACTTTAAGATAGAATTATATTATAATTAAATACTATAGTAATAATAATATAGATTCTTAAAGGGAATTTAATATATAACTATAATATATTAAAGACTTAATTTTAAATTATTTTAAAGGGCCTAAAGGTTAAAAAGGATTCTATATTTATTTAAAGACTATAATATACTATATAATTAAAAAGTATTTAATTAATTAGAAATATTATAGGTTAAGGGATTTTTAATTTACTTATTTATTTAACCTATTTACTTATTAAGTATATTATATTAATTATTAATATAACTATAACTATCTAAATATATCTTAAATATATATATATATATATATATATATTTATTAATAGTTTTATAGATATTAGCTTATTAACTATTAATATAACTTCTTTATATTAATAAGCCTTCTTTATATTATTAACTATTAAAAGATATAATACTTTATTACTTTTTAAATTATACTTTATAATTTTATTAATATAAACCTAGAACAGATTAGTTTATTTCTTAGGAAATCTAACTATTATAAGGTATAAATTAATAATTATTTCTATTTTAAAAATCCTTTTAAATAAATATTAAAAAACAATAAAGTTATTTAATATTAAATCTATTTTATAAAAGATATATTATAAATTAAATTAAATATAATATTATACTTTAATTTAAAATATTAATAAGTTTATTTATATAAAGTTTAATAATACCTTTAAAAAGAATATCTTACTATTCTAATTAAATTTATAGAAATATTAATAATAAAGGTCTTTATATAAACTAAAAAGTAATAATATTTTAATTTAAGAGGTTACCTACTATATCTTATTAAAGTTATATTAAGGTAATTCTAATATAAAGATTTAGTATATTAAGGCTTTATAGACAGTAAACCTTGTTACCTTCTATACTACTAATATATTCCTCTCGCTTTACCTGTATTGGCAGCTAAAGCCACGAATATTGCGGGATAGCACTAACTCCAATCCCTTCGATATCTTATTTCCCTAGACCCCACGCTGAGCTTGAATGCTCACCTCACGTCTCCCTTCTTCAACTCGCCCGATTGAGAGGATAACTGCTCCCTTGTCCACAAACCACTAAAACCGAAATGAATCTATCTAGGCTTTTTGCAAACCAAATGACGAATCACTCTGGTTCGTCAAATGTGCGCAAGCGTCAGTCCTACACAGCTGTATATGTCGGATGACTTTGACGGATCACGTTTTCGAGAGCTCAATTATCTCTTGATGGATTATGAAAACTTTGGATTCTAGCTCGCAATAAGAATATTCAAGACATAACAATACAACACAGGTCCGAAACTACTCCGTCCTGACAAACTGCACCCGCTCAGGCGTCTCCTCAGTAACTCGCAGACCCAGAAGATCTGGACGCGAGTAATGTCCCACAACATCGAGACTCTGATGGGCCATGATACGGAAGTCGAGGCCGATATCAGCATATAAAATTCCCTCTTCGCCAGGACCCAAAGGCTCAACTAGTGGCGACCCATCTGGTCCGTAGATCATGCTGAAGCCACCTCCCGGGGCTCTCGCGTAGTCGAACTCAGCCAGGCGAGTCCTTTTCTTTCCCTCCTCGTTGAGAACCGATGAGCACACGAGGACAAAGCAGGCGCCCTCCATCGCCATCACCTGAGAAAAACGATTGCAGGCTGGCGGCGTAAGGTGGTACGGCCACGGCTGACCAGGAAGAGCATCCCAGCAGAGCGGCCAGCTAGCGACCTGAATGTCGAGGTTCTGGGAGTACTGATAGTACCGCATCAGAGGCTGCGTGTGTTCCCAGCAGCAGAGGCCGCCAATGTTGCCCCAAGTGGATGGCGTTACAGCTTTGAGAGCGTCTGCTTGGCCGTCGCCCCAGTAAGCATTCTCAACCGAGGTGGGTTTGATCTTGCGGCGATGATGGATAGTTGTACCCGTCTCGTCGATGAAGGATCGCGCAATGTACAGAGAGCCCTTACATCTCTCGCTAAAGCCCAGCACCACAAACACGCCTGCTTCACACACGGCATCTTGAATTCTCTCCATCTACTTGCTCTCCTTTTGGAGCGAATTGTGGAAATACTCGTTCATGAAGCCAGCGTTACTGACTGTGGAGTTTGCCCAGATGGTCCTAAATCGATTAGCCAACGCCGAGGATGTCAAGAAAAGGGGAGATCACCATGGGTACCCGTGGATGAATGTCTCAGGGAAGCCGACGACATTGGCGCCATTCGAACTGGCTTCCTTGATGAGAGAGATGGTTTTAGCAACGCCACCTTAAAGGTCATTCCATACAGGTTCGGCCTGAATAGCAGCAACTTTAACCTGAGGCATAATGATGGGAAGAGAGCAGTTGGGTAAGTTAAGATGTTTGATTCGACAGTATGTGGTCAAATCTTGCTTCATTATATACACAGGTCAAAGGCTAGTGTCGGATTCCGCACGGCAAAGCTAATCTCGGAATCACGATAGCACAGTGCGGGGAGTGAGCCGCTATTGGCCTGCTGATCTCTTGATTCCGCTCCCCTATCTATCAACCATTAGCGCATAGATTTGGGAGGGGTGCTCTTCCGCGGATAATCGTCTCTTTGAACTTGAAGCGGGAGTTTGTACGGTACAGCCACGATTGGAGTTTCGCCTGGGCGTCGTAACCGTAGGGAGGCTTTTGTGGTGAGTTTGCGCCTACAGGCGATCCAGGGATAGCTTTGGATCTATGCTGTTAGATAACTATCATCGTTAGCCTGACAAGTACACAGGATTGTACATACTCATGTAAGATCCAAAGCCATTCTGGTAACTGTACTTGTCCAGTATCTTGAAGTTAGTGTAAGGCATGTTTTTGCTATCGTTATCGAAGTTGATATAAGATGAAATTAGTCCGTTTAACTTGAGTCAGGTAGTGCTGCTTGAATTTGTAAATAAGAACTTACAGAAAAGACTTCATAATACGTATGAACGGATCTTCGAGCCTGGATGTTCATCTCATACCCGACGAGCTGATAATCCATAGCCGCCGGTGTAATTAGTTTTACACAAGGTCTCTATTATTCTATAATACTATTTCGCTCTAACACTAGGCGTAAAAAGCAGAATCGGATATGACGGAATCGGATTTAGTGGAATCGGAAATAACTTATTATTCCAAATATCTCCTTATAAAGAATAATAATCCTTCTTCGCGTCTTCTTTTCAAAATCTCCCTTTAGGATTTTAAAAATCACCAGAAACGTGTTTAGATATAAAGGATTTAATAGTAACGTACTTGATAAGCGAGCGCCGCAGTCAAGTGAGCGCCGCACTACCCTATACACCTTAAATCCGGGTTTTAAAAACCTCTTTAAAAGTCCAAACTAAGCTTAAAATAGCTATAATTTTAAGAATATATATATAAGTCTTATAATAAGCTAGTATACTTCTTTTTAGAATTCTAGGAAAATCCTATATAGCTAAGAATATAAAAGTCTATATACATTGTAGAATATACTGTAGAATTAGATTTTTCTCTATGAATAGATTTGTTTAAAATCCTAGAAAAATATATAATATAAATATTACTATACTATTATTAAACATAATTTTCTCGTATTTTTATCTATTTTATTAAAGGTTTTACTTCCTATAAGGTAAGTTACTTTTAGCTATACAGTATAGTGCGGCGCTCGCTTGTCTGCGGCGCTCGCTTATCAAATACGTTAAGCAAAGATGGATCAAATAATTACCCGTTGTCCTACAACAAGATGTATACCAGCTCATTCTGTCCCAAATGTAAGCAAATCTTCCCCAGATCAGAATATCCTCTTCCCCGGTGTTAATCCCATTCAATCGTAGCCATCTGCGAAGCTCAACTCCGCTTATACTAGTCCCAATCACGCAGTAGCATCCCAAGAGTGAATCCGGTCTCGATTTCATCATCCTGGGCTTATCAAATTCGTTTCTCCCGCTGTCCATCCATTCGGTAATCCTCCCACCACTTGAAAAGCCATGGGGCTAGTTGCTTCTGACGGTACTCCTTTGCCTCCTCTGAGGAGGGGTCAAGTTTCTTGGGATCGTGAGGATCCAGTTCGACTCCGTCTTCTAGCACTGGGGCTGTGCATTCGATCATGGCTCGTGTAAGTTCTTGAAGCTCTGGCTTCCAACGACTGGCAATAGCGCTCAGGTTGCTCTCAGCAAACCTGTCGCTCTCCGTCGCATTCTTCATCAGATACTGAGCCACAGCCGAGTAAAAGTGGCCTTCTCGGGTCACTAATTCATCGTCTTGATCAGTCCAGGAAACACGTGTCCTGGGATAACGGTTGCAGTTCTGGCCGAGATGCATCTTGATGAGTTCAAAGCTGCAAATTGAACGGTATTCCCCTTTGATGCTTTTATGGATGTCTCCTTCAGCAGCAAGAATGTCGGCGTACTTCATGGTCATATTGGTTTCAAACCAGCCATCAAATGAGTTCTCTAGGTAGAGTAAGTTCCAGTACACATCGTGCTTCTGTCCCATTCGCTAAAGGCGACCAAAAGCATTCAGAAGGGTCTGGATGTTGTGAGGGTATTCGAGAACGATGCCATTGTGGCAAGCGCCGTGGAAGTTTATGCCAAAGCCGTTCAGCTGGAGGGATGTAATCAAGACGTCGGCAGTAGAATCTGGTGAATTGAACCTGCGGACTGCTTCGGCGCGCTCATTTTCGTCGTGTGAGCTTCGAATACTCATCGTGTCTAGGGACAGGTACTTCAATAGAGCTGTCAAAACCCTGCGAATGTTAGAAACGATATGTTCAAATAACGCGTGGCTTACATAGAAGTCAAAGGATAGTTGACAAAGATTATCATACGATCCTTCTTCTTGCGTAGCTCCAGGACTCGGTACAATGTCCAGGCGAGTTTGGGACTTTCATGACAGACAGTCAAGACGACGTCTTCACGACTGCGAGGAGCTTGATGTTCCCCAGCTGTCTTTTCGTAATACCATTGAAGCCCCTGAGTGTGATCGCCATCACGACGAGCCTGGCTGATGATCCTGTTGATGTTGTCAGAATTAGCAGCAGGTGGAGGGCTCTTGGATGTAATTGGATCTCTCAGGCCTGTCAGTGGATAGAATGCTGGGGCCGTCGTAGACAAGGCCAGGGTTCGTAAGATGCCCGAGTTCATCACGGCACCTTTATTTTTATCGACTACCTCGTTTCCAAGGACTTTCACCTTATCTTGATGGCTGTCGATAAAAAGTTCGCGTATATGATCAGATATCATCTTATGTAGCTTCTCCCTGTGCTCTTCACTGGGATTGGCCCTGACCATCCGAAGCCAGACAGGACGGATTTCATCCCCTGGCATAACCACTGATCCATCCGGCAAGGTCAGCTCGGTGAGCATACGCCGGCGAATACAGAGAAGTCTCATTAGTGGCCTGATGGCTTGTTGGGAAATCACACGGTCAGCTTTACCTACAAAGTCGCGAAAGGATCCGTAGAGATGTGGGTTCAGCAAGAAAAGAGGTCCCTTCTTTTGTTTGATGAATTCGATGAATTCTGTACTGAGTGTCTGTTCTCGTGCAGTCAGTGGACCATATGGCGTCTCATCATCATCATCCGAGCCCAAAACATGATCCATGGTCAGACCACAATACCCTTTGCCCTCCTTCATGGCAGTCCAGGCCTTCTCTCTGTAGTACACGGAAGGTTTTATGTCGCTTCTCTTGAACTTGAATGGCCACTCGTGTCTCCAGAACAGGTTCACATACCCCCAAAAGTCGCGCTGGTGGTTGAGCAATGGTGTCGCTGAGACAATCAATGTGGCCTCTTTGTGAAGCATTCTTACCAAGGTATGAGTTCCTGAGCGTGGGTTCCTTGTAGTGTGTCCTTCATCGCACATGACCCAGTTGTACTGTGCGTTGGTAATCCGTAGAGTCCACTGCCTCTCTGCCTTCTTGCCTCTCCTGACGCGACGTGGGCCATCTGCCTGAATGCTACCGTTCGCGACAGCCTCGGCTTTGAGCTCTACGACTTCCTTGCTGGAAAGGAACATACGACGAACGGCCGTCATATATGGAGTGATGACAATACTACGGAGAGTCTAATAACTTAGCAATCATCTCTTAACCAGACAGAAACCTACCTCGGGGTCTGTATGGGCCGCAGCCTTTTCATCTATCCAATCTTGAAGATCATCTGTTTCTTCTATAATTGATGAATCGATAAGGTCATCGGGCGCATTCTTGGATGTCTTGTGGAAGATTTTGATTTGAAAAAAGTCACCAAACCATCGCATGATCTCTCGA
Source organism: Fusarium tricinctum (assembly GCA_020744515.1). Taxonomy (NCBI): domain Eukaryota; kingdom Fungi; phylum Ascomycota; class Sordariomycetes; order Hypocreales; family Nectriaceae; genus Fusarium; species Fusarium tricinctum. Next base: position 4,218,680 of record JAGPXF010000001.1, read on the forward strand.
AGAATCTGCCGTGCGATTGCGCCGCTTGGACACAGAATAATGCTTGGTTTGAATTTACGCCCAGGGTCGAGAGGCTGGAAAGTTCCTTTCTCTATTTCCATTTGGACACGGCGATAATGGAAAAGTAGAGCGAGGGGCATCTGGAGTGTTTTACCAGTGCCACACTCGTCTGCAAGAATAGCGGCGCGAATTGCTGAGTTCAGGGTGTCACAGATCCAATTTGCACCTGAAGATTAGTATGTAACCTATCGATCAACCACGGTCGCCTGGATGTCCATAGGCTGATCGATGACTTCTGTCTCATCTTCACGCTTTGTAGGAGCCTGGTATGAGTTATTATGGTTCTCAAAGTCATGAATGTACTCACAGCTGACACAGGTGTTGTTGACTGAACATTTGCTTCATTGTCCGCAGATTGATCTTCAATTTTTACACGTTTCGGCGAACTTTCTCCTGATGGGGAGACCTCCCTTTTCCCGCTGAACAGCGAGAACAGGGGCATGGTGAGATAGCGCGGGCGTGTTTGAAATTCTGATTATTTGCCTTTCGGTTGTCGTCCACATACGTTATTTTCCAGTATCGCATTTGCCTGAGTGAATCTTGTGTAGCAGTCGAAGCCGCACTTCAATTTGAAGACTGCTGTTGTGATCCACTACCTCGAAGGTTACAGATTAAGCGGCAGATATGACAATTATGATTCAACTAATTTGAAGAATGACTAGTAGTCAAGATGTTAGTGCGAAGGTGAATGTAATCAGAGGGTTGAGTGTGAATGGAGAGTGATGGTTGAGGAATGTTAGAGATAGGAGACGCTGTGATGAAAGAGAGGTGCTGAATCGGCAGGGCAAAGGAGTGCAGGTTCGAGGGGGCGAAAGATTGAGGAGGCTATACAGCGTAGTGAGGAAATGCTAGTGAGAAGACTTACCAATGAAGAGCGGTTGAAGGTGTATGAGGAAATGTGCAATTGTGATTCAAGTTACAGGTAGCATCCTTTGTTCAACCTTGGTCACGTGTAACCTCAGTGATTCACCCGACCGCAGAGCTTCGAGACATATATCTGTCTCATTCTAGGCTACAGGTAAATCAACTTAACCTCAATATCCAAGACTAAACATTCGCACAGCTAAGTAAGATATCATACTCTCACCTGATCGGCAAAAAAGCGCCTCATTGGGTTAGACCGTGACGCCTTCGTGGCCACGTTCCTTGATCAACTCCCTTTGATTCAAGATCTACTCACCAATCAGTATTCTCCAGATTTCCCAATATATACATGATACAAAACGAAATGGCGACTTCAAAGAACCCAGAGCGTATTGCCGAACTCTATCAAAGCGAGATACCAGTACCATGGTGTGATGAGTTTGAAAAGATGATCAGCGGCATGAAGTCAGTATACTCCCATCTCGAGTCACGCCAAATTAACACATATTTCTAGCTTCACCACAAATAACTCGCAAGAGCTTATGGACTATAAGCTGGCCGCAATGAAAAAACTGCGATCCTTCAATGACGACAGCATTCCTGATGACAGCACACTCGCGTCGTTGAAAGCAAGACGGATGGTAGTAGCAAAAGAAATGCTCGGTCAACTAGGCCAAGGTGTCGCTATCGAGCCCCCGTTCTTTCACACCTGGGGCTGCAACATATTTATCGGAAGCAGAGTGTACATCAATCGAGAGTTAGTACAAACCCACCCCAATAAAATTGTACTAACAAAGCAAACAGGGTGTCCATCTACGATAATGCTCTCGTGACCATCGCAGACGGTGTACTAATCGGACCTGGCGTGTGTATCTGCACAGGAACACATCCTGCAGATATGTACAGCAGAAGAGAGGCTTACGGCACGTCTTTTGCCTTGCCTATCCGCCTTGAAGCAGAGTGCTGGATAGGCGCTCGAGCAACGATCCTTCCAGGGGTAACAATTGGGAGAGGCGCAATGGTAGCGGCGGGAGCTGTCGTTGGTAAAGATGTTGCACCAGAGACTCTTGTTGGGGGTGTCCCTGCACGGTTTATTCGAAGTTTGAAGGATGCTGAGGTTGAATGATTTTATGAATCTTGTGATTTCCTTTTTCAGATTCTCCATCAAAGGGTAAGGCATTTCGGGTCAAAGAAATAAATACAGTCACATCTTTGACAAAGAATCTTTATGTAATATCCATTTATCCAAACGCCTTCGCTTCATATATCACTACAGCAGCATCATACACCCGCTACCGCACCAGCAACTTCGCCAATCAATTCATCAATAATCTTGGCCAACGCCTTGGAAGATATAGCAGACAACAGCACCATAATAATAAAGAACTCATCTCCAGGAACATAAATGCTCATCTGCTTCTCTGTAAAGCGCGTCAATCCCGCACTGCCATATTTGGCGACTCTATTTCCCATTTGATCATACAACTCAAAGCCTGTCCCAGTCAATTGATTGACCTTCCACTTGAATTTGCCCATGTGGGTTTGAAATGACCAGCTTCCTGTCATGGAGCTGTGTTTTATAACCATCGGTTGGTTGTGCACTGAGAGATCTATCTTGGATGTGCTGAGGTGCATGGTGGCCATTGCAACGATGTTATCAGGAGCTGGTTGACCCCGGTGCATGACAAAGCTTGAGCTGCTGGGTCTTTTGTATATGGTATACAAAGGTGCATCTTTTGGTGCACCCGCGGGGATAATGAAAAGGAGATTGTCGTCTTGGGGATGTGGTTGGATGGTGAAGATTCGAGAGCCATCATTGGAGGCGGCTTGGGCAGATCCGTATAGCACTTTGTTCAAAAGTTCTCTCATGGTTGCAAATCGTTGGTTGAGTGATGACTGTTTGGTGTTTTTAATCGACGAAGAGTGAACTGACATCGCATTTATACTTCATATTTCTTACTTTGACTTGTTAAAAACATGTCATCTATGACATTCCCTAAACAGTATAGATCTCGCGTCGGTGGGATCAGCCCCAGGAGATGCAACCGGCAAACTCCGCTTTCAACTAATTCCATCAAACTTCATCTCGACCAATAGCTGCTGCGAAGAATAGAAACAGTTGCTACAGTATTAAGATGAGATCACTGCACAGCCGTCGTGGCGAATCGTCTTGGTCCACAAGGCTGAGTATGCATATTGTGGCAGATAACGCTGATCTCGGGATAATTCTAGCTGTATGCCTTGGATCTACACCAAGAGATCATCGAAACAATCTGATTCGATACCAATGAGGCGTAGACGAGGTCAGCTCCAGGAACTCGGAGTAAACGATCGAATAAGATGATTCTGCTTGAGAGAGAAGTAATCTGAGATATTCCATACGTTCTCGCCGAACAACGCTATTCCCAACATGGTGATATGGTGCGCTCTGTCATCCTTCAGTGGAGCACATCAAATCTCACCCAATCATATCTAATATGTCAGATCTTTATGCATCAAGGCTGAAGCGTTATCCTTGTCTCAACGGCCTGCGGGGCGATCAGAAAGCTTTAATTACCAGCTCATCCATCTACAAAAGCCTCCACATCCAGAAATATTCAGTCTTACTGTTTTAGGTCATATCCACCGCTGTTCGAAATGCCTGGAGTTCCATCTTACAAAGGCTGCGACGCTTGCAGAAAGCAAAAGAAGAAGGTTCGTCAACATCCATCAAGAAGAGGGTCTACTAACAAGATGTAGTGCGACAAGGCTCAGCCTAAATGCGCCAGATGCGCCCGTCTTGATATCCCTTGCGTCAACGTGGGTAAACAGCGTTACAAGTTCAAAATTCAGACCCTGGACCCTGGATCAGACAGTTTGACGCTTCAGAGCAGCAGCGACGACACTAGCTCATCTCGAAGCTCGAAATCGCCAAAATCACCATTGGTGTTTCATCATGCCATGGTTAGAGTTCCCAGTAATCAGACTACTATCGTTACACACACACTAGTATCGCGGCTTGAGATTACTGATTTGCGCTACGACATCACCTGCTATGGGGACTTTCTTCGACATATCCCAGCTCGACTGGGTCGTAATGAAGCTCTGGATGCATCAGCCGATGCATTGGCTACGACATTCTCTACTCTTCATCTAGCACAGGGAAATCAAAGTGTGGAGGCACTTACGAAATACGGCCGTGCAATTCACTCGTTGAGGGTGTGCTTGGATAATCCTGCCAAAGCCAGAATGCCTGAAACCATGTGTGCCATATATCTCATCATGATATGCCAGGTATGTTATCCGTCACCATTTTATTCATACTAACATTTCTAGGGTTGGTTAGGCAGGGATGATGACCCTTGTACAAGCCATGGCCTCGGTCTGGCACATCTCCTCAAAGCAGCTGCCCGAGAGAATTGGGAAGCCGGCTTCGAAACAGATATGGTGTTGACATTCTGTGTCCCAGTGGTGCGTCACCCACTCTATCAAAAACCAAACTAACCCCTCCAGATCGTAGAGAGTATCTCAAACCCAAGAGTCCGATTGGAAAAGTGGTTCTGGGATATGCTGGACAACTTCAAAAAGAATAATCCTCCATCCACGGAGGAAAGCAAACAAGCCCGACAGGATGGCCAAGAAGCGGGAGGCATTCCAAGTCTGTCGATACGGAACTTGGGACTTCTTCCGGACTTTATCAACAACCCTGAGGAGAACCGTATGGAAATTACATGCGCGTACCACAGACTATGCCGAGACTTGACCAAAGTAAACGCAATCGTGAAGGCTGTTACTTGGGAGCCCGGCTTCTCTCCCACGCCTATGCAGCTCCGACTATCTCGCGCTTATAACTCAGCATATTCAGTTATGCTCACAGTTCTTGTGATTCTGGGCCAGTTGATGCAGGCTTTTGATCCTTACAATCTCGGGCTAGTGGGTGAGGCAGCGTTGTGCTGTTCAGAAGTCGTGGCGATGGCACATCGGGTAAGTGAATATCGACCACTAGGTGCAAGCCACGTACCCTTGACGTTAGCCATCGCGTGGGCTGCTACAGAAGAACCTGGCCTCAAGGCTCAACTTGAACAACTGTTGAGCGAGTATCAGGAAGATTGGTGTGTGACTCAATGGGCCAAGATTGGGGAGTGGTGGTCACATAGATTTGCTGGGTTACGGGAAAGACTAGCGCCTAGGATTGAGTCGGATGAGATCGAGATGTTGATGAGTCGGGTTGGAAACGCAAGGACTAGTCCGCCGGCTGAGGAGTGTTGTGTAATGTAGACTGGGTGACTGACAAGGGATGTCAATCTCTGCTGGCGGAGTGAGTGTGCACAGTCATCGATCCTACAATCTTCTTCTCGCTTATGATGCACCATCACCAGTTTTCGATTCATGCCGTGCTACGTTCAACAATTGTAGTGTCGTCTCTAAACTGGATATCAAAGATCCAGTTCAGCCTTCATCCTCAGTATATACCAGTTTCCCACCACTTACCCTCCCACCTCTCATTTCTTCCAATCCTCGTAAAATTCCCTCCAAACCACTTCCACCCCGATTGAGGAAAACGCGCGGCGGTTTAACCTTTCCTTCAGCAAAGAGTCTTTCTGCCACTGGAACGAACTTTTTCTGAAACTCATAGTCTCCAGGCACCGCTGGGAAGTACTCCTTCTCGTACATCCAGGGATCTCCAAAGGCTGAGTATGCCAGGATGGACTGCGCATCAACCGAAGGATTGAGTTTCTTTACCTCTTTTTCGAAACCAGGTACCAATGCGACATATTTCGCATCTCCAGATTTACTCAACACTGCTGCAGATGTGGCTGTGCTAGCATCGCTTGGGTAGGTGTCGAATACATATTGTACTGGCCCGTTGGCTATACGTAGCACATCTTCAACCAGAGTGGTGGACTTGTAATCGAGAACGTGATCTGCACCCAAGGACTTGAGGTAGTCGGCATTGGAAGGTGATGAGGTTGTGATTACTGTGGCGCCAGATAATTTGACGAATTGAATTGCCGATATGCCCATAGCGGTGCTGCCGCCATATATAAAGATAAAATAGCTTTCTCGTGATTCTCCGGGGAGAGGAAGCTTCAAGGTGCGGTATAATCCAACGCCCTTTACAAACGTTAGCACTTCTTTTTGTACTTCATATCACGACCTACCATTGTGATTAGGGCAATTCCCTGTGTGGCAGCATCTATATCACTGATGTTGTCGGGTATCTTCATTTGAACATCTCCTTTGACCGCAATAACGTTTGCAAAAGCACCATCTCTCTTCCGCAGAATATTCCTAATCATATCAGTACGTTTAAATCATCCGCCTTGAAGCGCTACTTACTGTCCAGAAATCACCCCAGCAATGCGGTCTCCAACCTTGAAGTCTTTAGTTACACCAGATCCCACCTCAACAACAGTGCCGGCATAGTCTGATCCAACGAGAGAGCCAGCACAACTCTCCTCTCCTTCTAGATCAAGATGGTAAACATCATCCGGGTTGATAGCCCAAGCTGTTGGCTTGACCTTGATGTAATCAGGCTCTAGCTCAGGGATGGTAATTTCCTGAACCTCAGCTTGGCCTGGGCCGATGTTGACAATGCCTCGTGTAGTCATCTTTAGTTAACTTCTTATTTTAGCAGGACAGTTCAAGCTCTTATTGTAGCAGAAATCCTTGAGCCATTGCTGATTTTATACTTGCAATTCATTGGCATTCAGTTCATGACTAATGGTGATTGGTTACATTAATCAGCTTTGTTAACGTTGAGATTTGTAAGTCTGCTTACTACAGCCACGATACTTCACCTCACCAGCCAACAAGAAATAAAATACATTTCAAACAGCCTGACAATATAGTAGCAGTAGAATGTAGCGAAGATCCACAAACAATCCCAGACTGAATAGTTACAAAAACATGGAGGAGTCAATAAGAGATGAATAAGACGAGTCATGCATGCGGGTATAGGTGGTATCTTGATAACATCTAGTGCAATACCGGTGTCTCGGAACCAGATCTGGCACTGCTTTCAAATAAGTTAGAAATCACAAATGATATAACCCAACATATATTTCATATCCGTAATTAGTTGATAATGACCTGCCAAGACGCGAGTAAGGTCAGGCCCCTTTCACCTGCATCCGCGAGTACTAGTTTCATCCTTAAACATGGCCACCATCTTTAAGACAATAACCCCGGAGCAGCCTAGCGTGCTCAATGGTCGGACCGAGAAACGACGATAACCGGAATTTGTACGGCGATGCGAGACACAAAGGATTGAGGCTATTCCAAACGTGGCGTTAGTAAAGTGGGAGAGCGACACTGTCAGAATCGACATCCGATGGTGGCTATTCTGTGTTGGTGCAAGTGGTGTCAATAGCGTGTAACTGACTCGAGTATCATACGATGCGCGGATGCCCCTGTAGTCAGTAGATATGACACTTTGCTTAGAAATTGGGTACATTGATGTTATCTACAGTTATCTGCGTGTCTGACGTATCTGATTTCACATGCAATTCGACAATTGATGCCAAAGTGTATCATATCTCGCTTCTACCTAGCTTGTGCTGTGCAAGATTCTCTATAACGAAGATTACATATCGCTGGGTATTTGATCAGGGTTTACCCAAATCATTAAAATTAAGAAAATAAATGCATGCCCATCTATACTCCGTGAAACACCTTGACAACACCTGCTGCCGATCTTTCAGAGTTTGTCTCTGGATCATCGGTCCGTATGCTGTCCTTGCTATGGCTCATCAACTCATCAGGAATACATCCCACAGGTCCTCGTCTATTTCTGTCATCTGGGCCTGCCTCTTCGCTGGTGATTTGAACCTCGTGCTTGGCGTAGATCTTGAGAGGTAGTGCGTAAGAACCGTTAATCTCCTCCTCGCTATCGACCTGGTGAAGGGCGTGGTCAGCGCGGATCTGGGATCGGACGACGGAGCGATGGTTGGTGAAGTTCGATCGGTAAGCTTTGGAAGGATTGTTGGTGCTCTTGCCGTAGGTAGAGCCGCTGAATGAACCGAGCTTGAAGATGCGGCGAAGAAGGGTCCAGATGTAAGGAAGGTTGGCGGTGATGATGGCTGTGGAGGATTCTCGAATATACCAAAAAGTCCAGTTAGATCCAAAGGGTTCGTTAAAACTGTAGAACTTGTTGAGAATGGCGGAAAGGATCTGATATGTTAGTGGTGTTGACGGTTGACGTGCTGGGATGGTGAACTTACAGTGAATGCACCCAATGCAAACACACCAATGAGGACTGCCTTTCGCTTCAAAGGGAGCTGAGACTTGAGGAAGATGGGCATAGGAATAAGAATAATCATGATATCGGAGGTAATATTAATAACGGCGTTGGTGATGAGATGGTTTGTCGCAGCAGAACATTGTGCTGTAAGGGTTAGCATAGTCAATTAAAGCTTCAATGACGACATACTGTTCTCTGGGGGTACAGCCCAGTACTGGTTGAATGGTCTACACCAAACTCCCAAGTAAAGAATCTCCATAATGACAAAACCAGCAGCGGTATAAGCAGCGACAAACTTGACAGCCAAATTCTGACTTAAACTCATCCTGTGACATGTTAGAAAGGTTGGGATGATGGGCATTCCAGACGTACGTGAGGCGGTTGTACATAAGCAACAGGCAGAACTTCATCAACCAAATGGTAAGAATCTGCATCTGCTCGACCACCAAAACCCATTTTGAACCGTATACTCGTGTGGCGATTTCCGCTGCGTCGAGGACTACTTTTTCGTTGGGGTCGATGAGGTTACTGCTCGTTTGAGAAATAATGGACATGCCGACCATGAGGATTGTATCGGTGAGCTGTACTCTGTTAATTACTGCGCAAGTCGTTTAAGTCGTGGACGGACCATGGCTAATATCATCAAGTAATCCTCAACTTCCATCTTTTTAATTGAACCCAGCAACATTCGTCGTGATATCCTAACCGGTCAGCGGATGCAATTGACATCAATTGACAGTATGATCTTACATTCTCGCGATGACAATGACCCACGACAGACCATACCAGGTCCAAATCTCGCCTTCTAGCATTGTCATGGCTGCGGTGTTGTCGGGTTGGGATATCGATTAACGGGATTCGATTAACGGGATTCGATTGAACGCAGGGCTAAGGTTCCCGGTCGAGCTTGTCGAGGGATCAGCACTCGTAAAGGATCGACGGCGGGAGGTGACAGCTTTGAGTCAATTCGAAGTGGAAGGGCTGTCGAGGATGCAACGGCGCATGACTTGGGTGTGTGTCGGGCCCTGTAGAGATCAAACGTATGGATACTGGGGGGATTAAAAGAGAGACAAGCACCAAGTAAGAATCAAGACATGCGAGACAACGACAACGCGGGGGTGGGTTAAAGCTTTTAGTTAAGGGGGACTGATTTTCCTCCACACCAATTTTCAAGACAAGTGGGGTTTCTAGAGGAAAGCCTCCGTCCTTTCTCAGGGGGTCTGGACTTGCGGGAACACGAGCGTCGATAGACTGGCTGTCGTTTTCCGATGCGATGGTCTAAACAAGTCAAGTTAGGGACATTTTGCGTCCCGGTTTTCTCGCCTTCGCGTTGTTCTACGCCAGTGGGAGCCTCTTTTGTCTCTGATTTAAAACGGGGACTAAATAGCGGATGTCATCGGTCCTTTGACCATCCTTCCAGCTGGCCTACTGGCTACTGGCCTACTGGGCTAGACATGGGGATCAGCCTCCGATTCGCTCTTCAATCACAGCACAACCCTGGTTATCCCTGGTCATCCTCGTGGAAAGGTGCACGTCTGCACGATCGAAGGAATGGGTTGCAGTTTGCCACGTTATTGAAGCGCCCATTGTCAACCGAGTCTACCGACTTCAGCCGCACAACCCAATGGCATCATGTCCATGCCCTGGTAGGGTGCACAGCATACCACATTCGCCGACGGATCCCAGTAACTGAACCTGGCCCTGGTAGCAGTAGATCAGTTACGTCTAGAACCCTGAAAAGAACGATTGTCTTTCCTTTTTCGGTGGCGACTCACCTTGCATTGCAGCAGCGCAGTGGCGCCCAGCCTTTGCGAAACGTTTCCAGCTGGTATGAGCATGACGGAATATGACCGATAGAACCCTTTTTCTACCCCAAAATGTCCTCTGGCTGAAAGGCCCTTGCTCTTTTCCCCTGCAAATTGCGTGAATAAACTTTGTTAGCCCGACCTGCCAAGGCCCCGATCGCGTGGACGCTGAGGAGATGACTCGCTGATCACTCCACTTTATTTCACCTCGAGCCCGGCTTCGTCTAACAATTCGTCTCGAGGAAATAAGGAGGCCAAGAGGGTAGTGGATGTTTCCAAGATTCTGGGAGTATCAGCCCTCGCCTGAGTACGGAGTCTCAGCTTCCCCTCTGGAGTACACGCTTATCTTAATTGACCGATCTATGATTTATCGACTGCATTCGCTAGTCGCAATTTTTACTTCTTTGAGTTCCTTAGGTTAATCCAGGAGCACGGTTCATCCACCCGCTATCCGAATAGGGCATCTCGAACCTGTCAAGGTGTGCCTTGACTCGTGAGTGGTTTTATTCACGTCGCAGTGTTGCTTTTGGCTTGCTACATATATCAAAGCGTTCGCTACCACATGCAGGCCGCTGCGGAATTAATACCTCCACGATTTTGACGGTCATAGCTATCTGTTTCGGCCAAGTAAATCCTGCCGTCCTAGCCGATAATTCCACCATTGATTGAACAGTATATTGATGATTGACGCTTATTAAGTGGCCTTTAATCCGCATAATCTCATCTAGCGACAGTAGTTCAAGTGTCACTGTTGCGCTTAATGATTCCCGGGGTTATCGTTTGCGGAGCAGATAATGGCACGACACCTTCAATTATAGATTCATCCATCAGCTATGGTGGATAAAGTGGTGTCTTAAGGCGGGACTTTACGGGGGAGCTTCCGGATGAATGTTAGCGACTAGCGGGAGGCAGCCCTAAGAGGGAGGTGAATAATCTATAACGGTCAAAGCTTGGGTCCATTGGTCTGGACTGGTCATCTTGGGTATATGACGGATCGTATTGCTGATGATTTTACGTAGTGAATTGAATGCTTGTTACAGGGTAGCAGGGAGGGTAACAGGGTTTGGGTACCGTACCATATGGCGATATGAATTATTAAAATAGGAATGATATAGAATTACTGCGGAAAATACCAGGATTCATCATGCCGATAATTCGGAAATTTTACACGTGGGAAATGTGAAGTATTGCGTTTGGAATACATTTTTGTCATGTTTACCCGCCACAAATCAATTCCATTTTGCCGTGGCTGACATGTGGCTCACTAAGCTGAGGAATCAATGGCGCAACGTCACGTGAACGAGATTTCAAAGCGGCTCTGTCGGATTCTGTCAAAATCTATGAATGCGGAGATGAAACATATAAACATCAACCTCACCACATCAAGGGACAGTTCAATTAAACTAGATTGACATTCAACTACCGAAACTACAATTCAAGGCCACACATCTATTGCATCCTTGCCGATCCGACATCAAACCAGCCAAAATGGTTCACCACATCACATCAAACGACGAGCTATCACAGCTCCTCTCATCAACAACATACGTCGCCGTCGACTTCTTTGCTGACTGGTGTCCTCCCTGCAAAGCTATCGCCCCTGTTTATGAGACCCTCGCTACCAAGCACAGCGTCGACAATGTGCTGGCCTTTGCCAAAGTCAACGTGGACCACGTACAGGACGCCGCCCGTCAGTACGGCGTCACAGCCATGCCCACCTTTCTCTTTTTCAAGGAAGGCAAACAAGTTGCTGTGAACGGCCAGGTCGCCATCAGAGGCGCCGATCCGCGTGCCCTCGGCGCTGCTGCCGAGAAACTCAGCAGCCTAGCGCAGAAGCGAGTCGCTGGTGCGTAGATCAGATGGGCTCGGAGATCTTGCTCAGGGGTATGTTCGAGAAAAAAGCCTATTCGTACCTAGTTGGGTTCGGCATTGTTGTTTAGCGTTTTGTTAGGAATGAGCTTTGTGGCGGTTTCACGGAGGAAAGGATACGCTAGGGCATTGTTGCGTGCGGTTAGTGAAAGGCATGAAGTTTGAAAATGATAGAATACGACCGTTTGCGGATATAATTGTGTTAATGCCGTAAGCATATCTGGTGGCTTTGAGTTTACAGACATTGTGACGAATATCTCATGTCATCATTGCGATAGACATTCCTAGAGTATAAAGGATGATGATTTCAGGAATGTTGGTGAATTTGTACTCAAGGGATTGTCTTCTTTTGCTGTTGCAAAGTTAAGTCAAATACACTTTCGCATAAGTGAACAGAGAAGTATAAGCCATGGACACTTATTGGCCGTAACCGCAATACAAGTGCCCAAATTGGTATACAGGGTGAGATAGCGTTAATTACGTCGTAGACAGGAACAATAAACCTTCAGAGTGCAACCACGATAATCATGACCGAAGCTCTTCAGATCTGGTGCCGCGGACTCAGTCTCTGTCAAGTTACCAAACTGAGCTGTTGTTATATCGATAGCTTTCGAGGATCGTCTAGAACCTTTGATGCCGTGTAACCACGAGCTCACCAAGCCATTACAAGTAATTCAGGCAGCCTTTCAGAGCTTCTTCAAGCCATCGCCACAGACGCCTATCTCCGATGAATCCTGGGTTCATTTCAGAAATTATGGTTAGCTTTCTCGCAATAGCTAGCCTGTCCGATTTGCCCGAAAAGACATCCTTCTCCCTCTCTTTGACTTCTTCGTCTGGTAGGTCATCTTCACCCAACCTTGACAGAAGCAGCTTGTTACTTGGGAGCATAGCTCGCTCGTGAAAAAGCCTGCCATAGTCTATAGAGCCAGACAAAGTCTCGTCGTACTTATAAACAAGCTCATACAATGTTTGGAATAAGAGAAGATCCTGGCCTGAAAGTAGACGGACCAGACGAGAAAAGTACCACATCATCTCAGCCCTGTCTCACATATCAGATTCCACGTTTCGAGATTCCTGAGAAAAGCCGGTCCGAAAAGAAGCGATAAGAGAAGGTGAAGGTGGGTTTGAAGGACCTGCGAGCCCTGGAGTCGCAAGTAGCTCAGTAACTGGACCTGTTGTGGAATCCCAATCAATGATGCATGTGACGTTTAGTTCCTCGTTAACAAATACATTGCCAGTGTGAAGATCCAGGTGAGATATTGTGAAGTAAGTCGACTGGGACAAAAGTAAAGGCACCATTTCTTTGAGTATCTGGCCTGCGATACAATAATCAAGCCGATTCTTGCTACCTTCGAGTTTGTCGTCGATGAATGTGAAGTCGCCTCGTCTATTCACAGCTGCCTTATAGCTATCCCAAGTATGGTAATCGGCCGGTTTGGGTAGTGGTGAGAAGAAAAAATAGGGCGAGAGTGGAAGCTCCTCTGCGTGGACTCAAAAATCGATATTAAAGACCGAAAATAATCCTCTTCTTGGGGAAAAGGACCTTGATCAATTTCTGCCTCAATGGAGTCTCTGGATTGCCAGGTGAATACTGGAGACACACATTCGCCAACTGAAAAGCCTCCGTCGTCTTCGAACAGTGATCCAATCTTATCAGAGCGAACATTCCAAAGACGTGACATAATGACTCCAAGTTGCTTCATGATTTTCTGTCGGTCCAAGTCAAAGAGTGGGAGCCGTGAGAGAGGTTTGAATCCGGGAGGTTGAATCGAGGTCTCGGACCAGCGGTAATTTGAGAGTGGACCACCAGGAGCCTTGCTCTGGAGAATATGAGATACACAAATATAATTATCGTGAGTTCCAATGAATTGAGTCATTACGCGAGCTCATCATCAGGATAGTCTATCTTACCTATATGAGTACACTCTCGGAACTGGGACTGAACAATGAGTTTCTATGTGTCTTAATGTACTTGCTTCACTTATAAGTATCTTGGTCGCAGTTTCATAGGCGAACATGAGGGTATCTTGGCGTGGAGAACGGAACACCCTTTAAACATCATCATCAAATGTGATGAAAATCACCCAGTTCATGCTACCGGCTTTGGGGGTTTGGACTCATCACAGGTACATGGTCTACCTCGAAGTTTCTGTGCATGTGAGAGTAGTGCTTCAAGGTTGAATTTGGCCCATCTAAAGATTGGAAATAGTGGTGTAGGCATGCTAATGGGTTTGCGAAATGTATGCTGGGTAATGGAAGAGGAGAATCGGGTGAAACGGGAAACACGCCTGATATTATCACGTGGCATACTTCACCGCTGTAACTGCGCTAAAATTAAGGAAACCAGGCGATTGATAAATACATTATCACATCTCATCCCGCTGCTTTGAGGCTTTAAGATCTTTTAATATTCAAGGCCGATTTAACAGAAAACGATTTATATTATGCTTTAACTAACAATCCAGTCATAAATCTTTTCTTATTTCTGATAGCTTAATTGAATTACAAAGAGGGACTTAAAGCCATAATAAGTAAGAGCTTTTTATATTCATAAATGTAGTTGTAATGTGAGTGAACGCGTGACCTGTGGCTCCTAGTCTGTTTTCATGAATGAAACTCAATTGACGATGGATTGACTTGCGTAACCTGACGATAATTAAAGTTTATTCAATCAGGCATCGGGTATTTCAAGACCAAGCTTAAATACCGGATATCATGAAGAGAGCCGACTTGGCAGGATCACTTGAGTTGTACCATATTTACGAGCAAGCTTGGCGTTCCCACATTTATACGAGGAACCCAGTCAGGTCTGATGATTTGAAGATCATTTCGGGAGAAGGACCCTGATATACGTTCGCTCGCGGAGGGTTAGAGGATGAAGAGCATATTAATATACCATAAAGCCATTTGCATTTAAATAGACTTTTCAAGCTGTTTCAAAACGCTTTAAATGATCCGACTACGCAATGATGTATAAGCTTCGTCTAATAATGTCTTGGTACAGTCCAAATCAGGCATAGTCTTTGGTCAAGAGTGGCAGTGCAAGTCTGGGCATACGATGCTGAGAGTACCATCCTTTGAGTTTTCCGTTTATGATATCCCTTTATATCAAACAAACAAGTTTGCAATTGATCGGACGAAGATCTCTCTTCTGTACAAGGCTTGATTCATCTTGATCTTTATTTTGCCTTATTCCGTCTCGATCAAATCCAGTGTCATTTGCCCTACAACCAGACCTCGCTTGATAATTGGACCGATTCATGTAACCTTATTATTCGCCATGTGAGTTCCGAAATAGACAAATAAAATTCAATTGACTGAATAAATGCACAGGGCCTCGAGAGTAAATCTGCCTTGGTTTCTTTTTGGCGGAACGATCGCGATATTGACATTCGTCTTGTAAATCACCCACACTACAGTCAGACTCTCTGTTAACAATGAAATTAGTCTTATACTCAAATTTCGAAGTCACCTCTGTCCTAGTCCACAGGCATCTATCAATCCCTTACGAAGAGCGGGAAGAGTCAACCTAAGAGCCCTCAAGAAGACAAACAAACAAAAGCATGATGCAGGACAAAGGGCTTCAACACAATTCAGTCAATCAAAAGTTTGGTATGTTGATTTGTATTTGAAATGCATTGCTAATACTGATACTACTTGAGTTCGCTTTGCTTAGGGACTATCACAGATGAGGATGTTCTGGGGTTGACATGCGGACATATATTTCATACGAGGTGTCTCGAATCTCAGATTGAGGCACATCAGGTGGAATGCCCATTATGCTCAGTATTAATTGCAGGTCCAAGAACTTAAACTCGATCAGGGAATATGCGTGGGTGGACATTTATTTATCATTTGTATCACGATTGGGATCACGCGACGGTTTGTTTAAAATAAATCTAATTTTCACTTCTGTGTACTACACTATCCTAACTCCAAAACTCCAAATTCCATAAAACTAGAACAAAGATCAAGGAAATACTTACCAAAAACCTCGCACCTAAGAGATGAGACCGTCGATGCACTTGGTACCGGGGGCCACAGCAGAAACAAAGGCCCAACCTTGATTGCAAATACCCCTGGTAGTCTCAGAAAAACAGTACAGCATGCCAGACTGAACATCAGCAGGGCAAGCCTTGTAGTTTTCATCAACCCAGGTAGGAACACCGCTAGCAGGGGGTTCAGGATTGGCGGGAGCGGGTACAGATGTTGGCTGAAGGGGAGTGGTGGTGATGCTGGGTGCAGGAGTCTGAATTGAAGAGACTGCAGGGACCGAGGGCTGAACAGAAGGTGCCACAGGAGTAGACTTGATAGGAGGTGAAGGAGGTTGTTCAGTCGAGGGAGATCCAGGTTGAGCTGGCGCGGACGATACAGGCTCCTCATGCTTGGGCTCAGAAGGAGAGGCATCTTTGAAATTGGGCTCAACTCCCTTGGCGCATGTCCCTTCACTACCAGGAGTACCCTGCTCAATGACTTTTCCAAAGTCACCAGGCTCAGGGAAGTTGATGACACTTCCACTAGCTCCAGTCGTACACTCACCGGGAATATTGGCACGAAAGACAGCAGGAAGACTGTCCACAAAGGTGCTGTCATCCTTACCGCCGACGACTTCGATGGGGGCACATACCATGTACATCTCACGGTTGCCGATCTTGTTGAACCATGTCCAAGCAAAAATCGCAGGGCCGTTCTGCATATCCTTGGGGATGGGAATATCAAACTTCTTGGTGCATTCTTTGTCCGTTGCATTTGCACACTCCGGTCCGTTCTCACGACCATGAGGGTCTTTGCCGGTGGTTTGAATGTTACCAGCAGCTTCAGCAGGACATCCTCCGATGATACTGTAGATAGTGTGCCACTTGTTAGGATCACTGGGAGGAGTCTTTCCGTAGGCGACACTGAATTGGCATGATCCGCCGCCGTGGACGGCACTCCCCCAGAACTTGACAGTCTGCGTGGTTCCGGCTGTTACCTTTGTGACCTGCTCAGCGTGTTGGGTGCGGCCTTGACAAGGGAATGGAAGGTCAGCGCTCAGAGGCCAGGTTTGGTAGAGGGGTTCTGTGTCGAGGTTGAAAGGATGGGGCTCGACCATGATGACATGGGAAGAAGCAAATGAAGCGACCAGCGCTAGGATGCTGAGATGGGAGAATGAAAACATTGTGAGTTTGTGGAATGAAGGAGATGATACTTGTCTGCTTAGAGTTGATGTTGCTGTTCGTTTGTCGTGGTTGTTGTTTGCGAGGCTTGTTAGAAGACGAAGTTGTTTGATGTCGAAAGCGAAGAATGATGAGAAATGAGAGAGGTTCTGCATCTTTCCTTAAATGTAAAGTGAATGCACAAAATTGATTGTTATTTTGGTTCTGTCTTTGAGCAAAGTGAACATGTACAAGGCACCGAACAATGCTCTGTTACATGTTCCGGTCATTGCTTTGTCTTTTGTTCAAATCCCAGAACAAAGGGTGCTCGCAAATATGGACGTGTTCACAGTACCGCTGACATCACTTGAAATAGCAGAGAACAAGGCCTTGTTCGTATAATGTACTTACAGCACAGCTTTAGTTGAACAGGGAGGTCTGCCAATCCTATCATATGCTTTTGACAAAAGTGATGGTGTCACTGTGATAATCTCCGCCACCGTGGTGGTGTATAGAACAACGAATGTTTGTGGAACAGTCATTGTCATATACTTACAGGTGTGAGAGTTAGTTACATTGGATGACTACTACCTGTATAACCATAAACAGCCTATAATGAATAATGGAAAGTACTACTAAACCCCGGTGTATTCTGCCTCCAGTCTTCCACAGTACAGTTCATAACCGCTTCATTTCCGGTTGAGATATCGATTGAGTACTCATTTATCCGGCATAGTATCTCGGTAAAAGATATTATTCAAAGCTTGCTCTGAGAAGTCTTGAGGGCCTTTGTCTTTGACTGGGTATATACAGTCTTTGGGATCAGTCAAAAAGCCATGGAATGAGCGTGTCAAACATACCGTGATTTTCGGGGGAGACACAACGGCAGCTTGGGTCCATGCACCTATGTGAGCTACAAGAATATCCTGCGCCCTTTTGTCGCTGGACTTGATAGGCTTCATATCCATGTCGTAAGATTGCAGTCAAAGAGGTGTATGATAATAGATGTGCGTTATCTGGTCGAGTGAAGTACAGGATGGAGATTTGTATATAATCCAAACATATCACTTTCATGATCACCTTATATAGTTAAGAGATGGAGTCACTCGTCACCAAATCTGACATCTCTGATGTAGGCCTGCGCGGGAAAAGTTTGGTGCTGATGGAAAAAAAGACTTACTCGCCCGTGATGTCACATTATATGTTTAGCATTGCTGGTTTTGGAGATTATAAACTTGGCCGATGAATCCGGGGACTAAATTACTAGGGTCGAAGAGATGATTACGAGACCGGGCTGCGCTATTGCAGTGTTTGTCTTCTATCTGCGAGCCTAATATTGGTCACAGCATAGTGAATAATTTATTTCATCTAAATTTGGAAGTTCTAAACTTTGGATTATAGCATTTGGAACAACAAGGACGGTCTTTATGGCCGATCGACTCGCGGACTGTTTCAGAAGATGACGTTGGTACTGGGACCCCTAGGGAACTCTGAAATGAATAGGGATGTGAATGGAGATTAGGATTTCCTATCGTAGTATGGTGCTTTGTGAGATCGTCTGACCGCCGGTTTACGAAATGTGACGAGTCGCTGACAACTGTAAAGGTGGCGTAACGACATGGACGAGGTTGGTCTCAATCACCAACCAAAAATCGACTAAAGTTTAGAATTACCATATCTGGCTTAGTTTGTGTCTGGGGTTTGAAGTCAGGCTACGAATCATGGGGTAGATCACCTTTCAAATGGTCTTTACCCTACGCTTGTGGCTTTCTAGTTTCTACTGCTGTGAACGAATACTCTGCAGTAGGCTCCTGAAACAATATAGACATGGTAGTCTGAAATTCACAGACCTGGCTACTATGTCTCATTGGCTTAACTCTTATCCCTATGATCCTAATGGCTATGCCTTGCCACTCCCTGCAAAATGAAGAAGATCACACCGTGATTTTGGCACAGCCAGCAGGGGCATCCTGGGAAGTAATTGCTTTTTCTACGTTGAGAGGATGTGGCACGTGACTGATGATTTAGAATTACCTAGTTGATTCTTATCTATACTTCTCCACAAGGTGATAATGAATATATATATATATATCACAGCTCAGACGAGCAGTCTCTACCAATCAGCTTTCGATTCATCTAGTGCCTCATCACCAGCTGCCTTTCTTGCTATACATCTACCAATGGCTCAACGAGAAATATCATTCATCTATAGCCGTGCGCGCCGAGCAGCCGGAGTGTCGGACAAGGCTCTCGATGAGCACAAAGACCTGATCGGTGATTTATACTTGACTCAAAACTACACGCGTGACCAAGTAATTACCTACCTCAACGAAGAATTGAGATTTAAGATATCGTGAGTCTATCTCCCACTGTGTACATTGTTTATCCATAACTGATGTTTGCTTGTAGCCCAAGCCAATTCTCAAAAGCAACCAGACGTTGGGGCTTTCATAAACAGCCTCACGGAGGCACATCTAATGAGATAGCTAGCCAACACGCGACAAACGATCCTTCCCAGAACGATCTATCCTACACAATCAATTCAGTCGGCATAGCAGACCAACGACCGTTACTGACAAATGAGTCGAACAAACGCCCAAGAAGTGCCACAAGCTCCCCAAGCCCTGGAAGCAATACCATGATACTTGGTCCATACCTGCCTCCTTTCTGTCCCTCAGAGAAGCGGTCAAAACCTAGAAGAGACCTAGATGAAACCATTGTCCGAAGCTTGTTGCACTCAGAACTGGACCTCGATAGCGATGGCGAAATCACATTGACGTCACCGACCGAAGACAAGAGCACCGAACCAAGTCCCCTCCTTTCACAGCTGTCGGCAGAATATCTGGCTTGCTGTTACCGTTACACCAAAGCATTCGGCTACTACAACAATATATCGATCTCTTACAATAACAAAACGTTTTCAGCAGAGCAGCGACGAGCTAGGATGCTCGACATGGCAAGGGTTGCCAAGACGCGAAGAACCTGTGAGATGGCAAGGTTGATGTTGGAATCTGAGCTAAAGATCAGCCACGACCCTCTTGCCACAGAGGAGGGCGGCCAAAGCTCGCCAAAAAAAGGCTGAGATGTGCCGAATGGAATCATTCCTATTCCATCGTCACCTCGCACAGATTTATGCGCGCCGAAGGCATGGCTCCAGTTTGATGCAGAAGCACCTCGACAATGCTAGGAATTTCACAAAGGCCTTCGACACGCATGGCCCAGCACCGATAGATCTTTGGACACTTCTCTGTTTGGTCCAAGAGAAGAAAGATCTCCACATCCCAGAAGATCTTTTTAGTTCACTTCAGTGGGACACTGCATCGTACGGCGTGACCATTGGACACTGCCTTTATTACTGCTGGGGAAAATTAAAACCGACCGTTTCGTTGCACGAGGCCTCGAAACGCCACGATGCAAGGCAATGTGCCGGAACAGAACCAACTGATATGAGTGATTTGACTCTGCAGAACAGCCCTCTTCATCTTTGGAAGAGATCAAGTATTCTCTCCACATTCCTTTGGAAGGAGGTTCAACTAACGCACGGGACTCCTCTTCCCTGGGGGCCAGGGCATCCTACAATATCCTCAGCGCACATCTTGATGATCGTAAGCAGGATTATCACCAAGAGATCATGCATGATGTCCAAACATAGCGATGACCAACTGCATCCCGAGAAACGTTCGTTAGAAATTCATCCTAAAAGCCTGGAGCTTTATTGCGATGCTCTTCTGGGGCTCTTCCACGACAACTTGTTCAAACCAGAACAGGTCAGGAGAGAATTCGTCACACAGTTTATTGACCACCATTCATGGTCTCCACCATCAGCTTCCAAAAGTGTTATCACTTCCCAGGTGCAGGACTATCAGATGGAAGCCCTCAAATCGGTTCTGTCCACTAAAAGAAACAATATATTTGATCACGTTGCGATAAAGGAAGCAATAGCCTCAACCAAGAAGGTCAGCGAGAATCGACGCGTATTATTACCAGACAACGACTTTTCCAGTTGGTTCGGAGATCAGCAGGACCCAAGGGCCTCCACCAGGCAGAAACAAAACGACAGCTATGCTCAATGGGGTCAACATCCGCCGGCGTCCTGTTCTTCCAATAACTCATCGTACTTCCCAGCATCTGCATCTTCGTATCGCATATATATAGATGCAATAAGGGGAAACCCCGTCATATCCAGACCATTGGCGTCTCAATCTTCGCGTTCTTCTCAAAAGTCGGCCTCAAGCTCACTTCGAAGATTCAAAGCATCAGCGCTTAGCTGGCAACATAAGGTAGAGCCTACAATGACCTTGTCGGGAAATTCTGAAGTGCTAGTAGAAGATGAATTCGCTTTGTACCATTGAGGAGGATGAATATCTAGACTGGTAGTGAACTAGGATCGCAGATTGAACTTGAAAGAAGATCGGAAACACACTATATCGAGAATGAGAGAAAATCAGCCGAAAGAGAAAGGTAACCTGGTCTTAGTAGGCCTAAAATAGATAGGCCCCAGCTTAGGAAGAATGTCCTCACAGATCAGATGTATGACTTGGAATTTAGAACTTAAAGCCCCAAATTGACATATTTATGACAGTGTCCCTTTTTGAGACTTGAGACTGCAGACTGCGTAGAATCACATAAGACATGGAACTGGCTCCGCTTAAGCGATATCTTGGAGCCACAGGTCCATAGGTATTTGTAAAGAAGGGTGTTCTGAACGACTCCAGGGTCAACAAAAGACGCAATATTAGTGGCGGACTTTATTTCGGTGCCCGTATTCTGTTTCTCGTCTGATTCATCGTATCTCTTGACTATTTCGTGTCTTGTGCCATATGGTGTCCAGATCAGACACGACCAATCCGTGAGCCTCGCGAGTCTACTCCGCTCACACTTGTGCTACATGCAAGAATACCATCAGGTTGAATGACAAATCTGACTCTGCCTTGTGAATTCGGATGACACCCTGCTTCATTATTGCAGTCATCTGGTAGACTACTCTTATATGAAGACTAAGGGTTCAATAGCCTTCCAGGCTGATCGACTAGAGCAAGCATGCTCACATGAGTAACTAGATTGGTAGGGAACAGACTGTAAGCCATGTAACGGAGCAACACATTCTAACCGATCGGGAACCTCGATCAGCAAGCTACATATGCCTCATACCGTTTGTCTTCAGATCAAAAGATAACCTGGGACTCACCTGAACCTGTCACTAGTTTGGCTCGATCCCCAGTCACACTCTATCCAAGGCCAAGACGGACATACTTCTAGAAGTGAAGAAACCATGACAAGATCGTCCAAATTAAACATGAAAATTCAGCTTATCAAACACAAATTTCAAGCCAAGAAGCACATGCACCGAGGCGCCGGAATGACACGGACAGATCCCACGTCTTGGAAAAGCTTCGGCAACTCTAAACGTCAGCGGCAAGCTTGGCGAGGTAGCAACGTGCCATCAAGAAGCTCGCGTGTGGTTTCTTTCAAGTTTGCCAAACGGAAAGGGAGTGTCGTCGTGGCGCGGCTCTTGGCGGTTGTCTTGGCGGTAGGCGCTTGTGAGAGTGATGTGGGATTGGACTGCGGTAGTGAGGTGGGTGTTTTGATGGTGATCTCAAGATGTGGATTTGGTGTTGAAATGCCATTCAAACTCGACAGTGATATTCGTATATGTCGGATATCTAGAGTTTTATTGTAACTGATAAAGTTAAAATAAACATCACTATTAATTGAATACGTTGAAATAAACATTTACTCAAGGTAAATCACTCTCCTTCTTATCTGACACCCAAACTCTAAACTTATACACCACCCCTGTCCTGATAGATCTTGGCATTTGAACCACTTGATTCTGGGCGAACAATCTTCTCCACGTGGATCATGTTTTCACCTTATTGGCTCATAACCCCTGTCTCTAAGAGCCTCCGTTCGATCTCTCAACGACAAGCTTTGATACACGTGGGTCAATCTCTGGTCACCAAACAACCAGAGCTTATTTCCATGTCTGGACAGTGTAAGTTGCGGATACCGTTTTACGGTTGAAATTAAAGTCGTTAGTGACATCGCACCATCTTTGCTAGTGCATCCTTCGAGAGCTATCGATGAGAACAGACGATTTGGATGTTTAATTCTTTTCAGGTTGATTTGTCTAATGTCTTCAGCATTTGAGTTAACTGGAGGCAACTATTTGAGGCCACAGTGAGGGTCACGCGGGTAATCGACGGTCATGGTTTAGTGCACGGTGCCTCAGGTTCGAAGTCACTGCCTGCACGTCACCTTCCACACCTTCCAAATCATAACTGAAAAGCCTTGAGCGCATCCATCTCATCAACATCCATCAAAAGCCAAGACAGCTTCAATCAAATCAAATCAACGAAACTCACAACCACAACCACATCCCTCGCACTTCCATACACTTACCCACTTCCCTCCTCCCGGTCCAACGAACATTCAGAACCCACGCACGATCACCCCCCCCCCCTCGTCTGCCAAGCTGCTCATCCTTCTAATGACACGACGAGATGAATCGCCAAGGCTGAAGAACCAAATCAGCCTGACCCATTTCAATCGTTCCACCAAACTTGCTCACCGAGCACTTGCCACTAGCTGGACGCCCAGAATGCACCACCGAGAAGCATAATATTAAGCTTGTTCGCCAAGCCTTACCCGCTCCACCAGGCGAGCAGCGGGTGATATAAGGGTCGATGGACTGCTGTTTCTGATGCTCGACATCGACAGCTTTCACTCCTAGAAAACCTTTGGTTAACAACGGACTAACGATCATGGTACTTCATCAATATGATTACATCTTTGCCATTGGCACCATCTTTTCGTTCCTAGATGCCTGGAACATTGGTACGTCAATCAAACACTTTCCCACACTATACTGACTCTTTAGGTGCCAACGATGTTGCCAACTCTTGGGCCACTTCGGTCTCCTCCCGATCTATCAGCTACATCCAAGCCATGACCCTCGGATCCATTCTCGAATTCGCTGGATCTGTTGGTGTTGGTGCTCGTGTCGCTGATACCATCCGTACCAAGGTCGTCGACATTGACCAATTCGAATCCGACCCAGCTCTTCTCATGCTCGGTATGATGTGTGCCATTGTCGCCTCCTCTCTCTACCTCACTGTCTGTACTCGCATCGGTCTTCCTGTCTCAACCACTCACTCCATCATGGGAGGTGTCATCGGAATGGGTATTGCTCTTGTTGGTGCCGACGGCATTCACTGGGCTGAGTTTGACAAGGGTATCAGCTCTGGTGTTGTTTCTGTGTTCCTCGCTTGGATCATTGCCCCTGGCCTGTCCGGTGCCTTTGCTGCCATCATCTTTATGATCACCAAGTATGGTGTCATGCTTCGAAGTAACCCTGTCTGGAAGGGTCTTTTCCTTACTCCTGTCTACTTTGGTATCACTGCTTCCCTTCTCACCATGCTTATCGTCTGGAAGGGTGGTAGCATCAAGGTTGACTTTAACGACGCCGAGACCGCCGGTATGATCATCGGTGTCGGTGCCGCCTGGGCTCTCATCATCACCATCTTCCTCCTTCCTTGGCTCTACCGTATTGTTATCGTCGACGACTGGGAGCTTCGCTGGTGGCACATTGCTCAAGGTCCTCTACTTCTCAAGCGTCCTCCTCCTCCCGCCCAACCCGAGGGTGCCGTTGGTGGTATCAAGGATTTCTACGAGGGTCACCTCACCCGTGAAGAGCTCGAGGGTCTTCGACGTGCCGGTCGTGAGGGCAGCGATGAGTTCGTTCGCCAGGACCAAAACAACGAAGGAAAGGATTCCAACGAGAACAAGACGGTTTCTTCCGATGGCACCCCCGATGTCAATGAACGTGTTGAGGCCAAGCCCCGTCGCAGCCTCGTCGGTCCCAAGCCCGATGGCAAGTGGTTCAGCGGCGCTGTTCTGTACTGGTACCTCAAGAAGGCTTTCCTCTCTGGTGTCGACCAGGACATCATCGCCATGCAGAACAAGAAGAGTATCCTCACTGGCGACCTTGACGAGATCCACGCCAACGTTCCTCACTACGACAACCGTGCCGAGTACCTCTACACCTTTATGCAAGTCATGACTGCCTGTACCGCCTCTTTCACCCACGGTGCCAACGATGTCGCCAACGCTATCGGTCCTTATGCTACCATCTACCAGATCTGGCGCACCGGTGGTCTCGAGGGTAGCAAGTCTTCTGTCCCAGTCTGGATTCTGTAAGTTCCGAATGATTGATTGTTGATCAAGACTAACTGAATAGGTGCTTCGGTGGTGCTGGTATTGCTCTTGGTATCTGGACTTATGGATACAACATCATGCGTAACCTTGGTAACCGTCTGACTCTTCACTCGCCCGCTCGAGGTTTCAGTATGGAACTTGGTGCTGCTGTTACCATCATCCTGGCCACCCGTCTTAGTAAGTTGTCCCAGTATTATTTATGTCCTGACTAACCATTCAGAACTTCCCGTCTCCACCACTCAGTGTATCACTGGTGCGACCGTCGGCGTTGGCCTTTGCTCAGGTACCTGGCGCTCCATCAACTGGCGTATGGTTACCTGGATTTATATGGGCTGGATCATCACCCTCCCTGTCGCTGGTATCATCTCTGGATGCATCTGCGGTATCATTATCAACGCTCCTCGCTGGGGTTACCAGGGTTAAGCGTCACTATCACACTTCCAGATTGAGATGGCTCGAACCTGAGCTGAATATTCTTCCTTATAT
The DNA here is from genome assembly GCA_020744515.1 of Fusarium tricinctum. NCBI lineage: Eukaryota > Fungi > Ascomycota > Sordariomycetes > Hypocreales > Nectriaceae > Fusarium > Fusarium tricinctum. The sequence continues at coordinate 4,244,338 of JAGPXF010000001.1, forward strand.
CTTAATAAAATTTGTCGTTGTTCTTTTGGTGCTACAGTGACTCACTGTGATACTGTGGTGATTCATGGTCAAGCTACGGTGATTCACTGTCAAGATACGGTGATTCACGGTCAAGCTATAGTGATTCACGGTAACGGTTTACAGAGGTTTTAATATAATCTCGCTTTTATATTTTATAAGCCCTTCATTATTTATAAAATCGTCCTAAGGTTAGACTAAGATCTTCTAATTCGTTTATTATATATCTGCATCATTTTATCTTCATTTGAGTCAGTGCGGAACTTGCAGATAACCCGATCATGGTTGACCAAACTGGCTCATGTCAACAAGTTGAAGCCAATCCACAAACACAAGAGGATTGCGTCCTGGATTCTATCCAGAAAACATGAAGCTGAGAAGACAAAGTCGAGTGTGGTGAAGCAAAATTGTCACTTGAGCTTGTCACATGAATTGGAGATATAGCTTGTTGTGATGTTCCCATTTCTGTCTACCAAGACAACATCCATTGCGACATTTGAAATACTATTTACATTGACGGCGCCTGCAATGCAAGATTCTCAGTGTGCCTAGTTCTCCTTCGGCTCTGCATTAATATCGAAATCCGGGGGTATCGGCTGCATTTCATCATCAAAGAAATCAGTCGAGCGGTCATTCGGTGACACTTCGCCATCGACATCCAAGGGTGCCTCCTCCATTTAACCACCAAAGAAGTCCACCACGCTGTCATTCGGTGCCACTTCGCCTGTCATCTCCCTGATGCGCTCGGGGAATGACTTCTGCTCTGAGCTCCAGTACTTGCGATAGATCGACTGGAACGTGCTGGTATCTGCGTCAACAGGAAGGATAGACAGCTTGTTGTGGTCCTTGTCAAACTCTTCCTGGAGATCCTTGACAAAGGCACGCTCGGATACCATTCGGGTGAAGTCCACGGACCAGGGGAAGCCTGAGGGAGGACCTGCGTTCTTGGACACATCGTCCTCAAGCCATTGATGCAAGTAATTCCACCAAGGGATACTGGTGGTCAGAGGAGGCATATTGGTCCGGTCGTCAACAAGAATACGAACTTTGTTGGTCAAACTCATAGCCAAGAAAGTTTGGCACTGATCAACTAGGTGACCAAGATCATGGCACAGTGAGCAGCCCCCGAGCTCGCCATCACGAAGGGAGAGACAAAAACCCATCGCGTGTGATGTCGAACCACACAATACACAACGAACACTCTCATCGTCACCCACATGCTCAACACGAGGGTTCTCCTTGGGACCCTTCTTCAACGGGTACTTTCGGTCGGTGTACTTCGTGCTCTGCTGCAGCTGTCGGTTTCTGGCTATCTGTCGGAGGTTGTCAGGTACTGCCTTTATTTGGAAGATGATCTGGTTGGCACCCAGGTGGTTCTGTATAAACTGTGCCGCTTGTGCCATGTGCTTAGGACCATAGCCCGCAAGGGTTATCTCCTTCGAGTTGTTGTTTTGGCCATAGCCACCACGGTTGTCTCGAGTAGCTGCAAAATTACCCAGACCAGGTCCAGCATTACCGCGTCCACCACGGTTCTCACTCTGACCACGGCCATAGTTTTGGCCACCCCTCCATGGGCCACGGTTGTAGGTGTTTCCAACTTGCCCACGGCTTTGGCCTTGGCTCTGACCGCGACCACGATTGAAGCTGAAAGCTGCTTGAAAGGTCCTTTGACGAGAGGCTTCAGCGTGACCCACCATGGGATGATCCTCAGGACCATTTTGCTGCTGCTGTTGAGGTTGCTGCTGTTGCTGCTGTTGCTGCTGTTGTTGAGGCTGCTGTTGGCTGACGTTGTTGCCACTGGCATTACCACCACGGGCAGGATCATTACCAAAAGAAAAAAGGGTTTGGGTCCCGACGCTTTTTTTGCCACTGTTGGAGGCCATGATCACTGATGAAGGTTTTGAAAACGAGATCGAATTTGAAAAGATCTGAAAGCAGGTGATGCGCGGTGTTATTGTTTGTTGAGTTTGAAAATTCTGCGCGAAGTCTGTGGCTCGTGATATGCACGTTGACTGCTGTGAATCATAACTCACCTCACAGCTGCCGACCGTTTGCACTGTCAACTACAAGCTTGACATTATAGCGGTTGAACAATTCCACTGAGAGGAGTGCCTAGAGCTTACAGTGTTAGCAGCTGGCAGCAGCCAGCTAGAAATCTACGTGATTCAAGGCAGTACCTTACTCATCTCCCAAACCACGGCCACGTTTTTCAGTTCCTCTCCCAACTCCTCTTGGTTTCCCCCATACCACACTCTGACTTCCTCTCAACCTCCTCCCAACTTCTCTCCACACACCATCCTTCACATACATTCCCACGCACGCCACGATGAACCACCCGGGACGTCCCGATGCCTCAAAGGTTAACCCCTTTAATGAGAACGCTCGGCGACACTACATTCTAGCCTACTTCCAGGCGGATGGGCTTTTCTCCGCAAAGCTCCATGGTGAGCCATACCAAAAGGCGGTAGACATAATCGCCAACAAAGTCAACGACCAAGGCGACGTGAAAGTCGGCCATTTATTTTTCGAATACATGGTTGACGCTACCATCTGGAAGCATACTTGTGAGTATTTATCCTTGGCTACTATCCAACAACCATTACTAACGTTGCTATCTTAGTCCTGCAGGCCGAAGCTACTGGTATGGCTCCAGCATGGCCATGGCCTCAGCAGAAGCCTGTCGCTCATGATATGAGCAAAGGGATCTCCGTCACGTACTGGAACTGGCGCTTTACTAATGGCCTGCCTAACGAGCCCCTCTCAGATGATGAAATTATTGGACTACGTGCTAGGGCTGTCAAACTGTCGCAGGACCGGCTTGATTTTACTGCCCAAATCAAAGCCTCGGAAGCGGAGAGGAAAGCCTCAGAAGCGAAGAGAAAAGCCCTAGAAACTTTCATGGTCTCTATCTCCAAGGAGTCACCTTGGCGGCGGTTCGAGTTAATCGAGGCCAAAATCCGTGAACTCGAGAGCCAGTCAAAGAATGGGTAGATATATCTCACTTGTCCGTAAGTTCACGAATCTTGCTTGAATATATTCACTAATGAGATAGTAGCCACCCAGGTTGCCAGAAACGAGGCCTCGCCCGAAGGAATCGCGAACAGAGACGTCAAGAAAGCATGAGAACAAGCACAAAGAATTTGGTGATGGAACAAAAGACCGTTGATAGTTAAATGCCATCAAATTCACCCTCGTATTGTGTATGCCAGAAACTTAAGTGATCTGAATTCTTGATTCCAGCTGTTTGTGACGACAGTTCACTCCCTACTTTTGAATACTGTCATGACCTAGATAATTATCTCAACAAGAAGTCTAGACTGAATAGTGGGCAAGACTTGAATGGTGTTCCAACTCTCAAATTCGGGGCACTGCCACCAGCCTTTTGTCATCTCACAGCTTACCGCGGCCAAACGTCCAACACAAAGAACAACACTCGACACAACAAATGGTGAAGGCTTACTGCAACTCGAACCAACACCCTACTTTGAAACCTTTATTCTTCTCCATCGTATTCTGCCTGTACTGTTTGCACGCCTAGGCCAGGCTTGCCACAACCCCTCGCATCACCTCGCCTACTGCCTGACCCACTTTGCTTTCGCACCTCCCTTCACCGGCGTGTCTCTCTCTTTCTCCAATCACATTTTACTTCTTTCTATCGCCGCCCTTACTAGATTTGTTTGTCCCATTACACATTCGCCATCATGGCGAGTGGTATCCTCCCAATGAGTACATTGTCTCGCGTCCCTGGGCAGATCGAATGCATCATTCTCATACACGAAAACGGCAAACTCGAGTGTCTACCATCAACGAACAGCCTGAGAATCAGTCTGGTAGGGAGAGGCATCCGGCTGTCTTTCCCTCGGAATTCGGACCCAAGCATCTTCACATGGTACAGTCCAGACGTTCAGTTAACGCACTCCAACAATTATCATATCGCGATCGAGATGCCGGCCGGCGGCTTCGTTCAAGAGCAACGCGATCTGACGCAGGATGAGAAGGAAACACTCGATGCTGGCCTTCTGCGTGACGGAGTTTCGAGTGAATTCCGGCTTCTAAACATCAAAATTCTCGAAGGCTTCAACACGACCATCGTCGGATTTGGTCTACCTTTCCACGGCGCCACACAAGAGACTCACAGTTGGGTCAATAAAGGTACTTCGATCTACAGCGTTGCAACTCTGGCTGAGATTTTGCAACGACGCGATTTCACCCTTCTTGTCAAGGCCACAAGCGATCAACTCAAAAACGCCGTTCGGAACGTCCAAGCCAGACATGAACTAGGAGACTATGGATATGGCGAACAGTGAGTGCTTGCTCTCGTTCTCAGACCGCACTAACTTTGGACGCTATAGTCACACGTGGGACCCCGAACGTTACGAGACACAAATACCCAGCAACAGAGGTCCAGCTTTTATGCCTACCATTCGTTTCAAAGATGCAAACCAACGAGACACCGCTCTGACACAGATTCACGTCCAAGATGTCTGGGATTATGACAAAGCTTTGGAATTCATCGGCAAGGCTGATGTCCCCGCGCTGATCTAGAAGATTGACGAGCGGTTCGACGGAGGATCAGTACGATACGTGTGTCTAATTGAGCCAAGGGATGAGCGAAACCCTATTTATGTATGTGACATTCCGTTTGAAGCTTCACCGCTGACAGCATTGAACAGAAAGGCAAACACATGCGTGCCGTCACAAGATTCTTGAGGGGAGATCACAACAAGATCGAAGTACAGTTCGAGGGACGCAGATCTACAGGGCACAACACCGTCACCTGGGAAGCAAAACATTTGACCTATGGCGCCACGAACTACCTCCAAGACGTGGACGTTACGGATCGCATCCCATTTGGTCTTATTCGACCCCGGAAAGGCCAACCAGGCCACAGATTCTCCCCAATACATCACAACAAGTACCCGGGCGTTGAGAATGACATCAAACGTGACTCTGTTCGACTCCAATTGCAGCGAAACTTGGAAGGAGAGAAAAAACGCGTCGACGCGGTCAACCGCTTGGGCAAGTATCCATGGCCTACCTTGACAAAAGACGAGGCTTCAGAGCATCGCAAACAGGCAATCTTTGACTTCCTCTTGGTTGGCCAAGGCCTCTGGAATGCAACCCATGCAAGCTTGAGCGTGGAGTTTCCACCTCTCGATCTGTTTCAGAGCGTTCTCCACCAGGTTCAGCAGGCCTGCCTCGAACTTGTATTTGACGATGATCGTGATCGAGTACGCACATACTTCAGCAAACTTCATTTCGGCTTTGGGTTTGTTTCTGGTCCTCCTGGTAGTGGAAAATCGAACCTTGCATCTGTCCTTACAGTCCTCATGTGTTTTAATGAGTCGATTAAGCATGTGTATGTTAGCGCAGGCTCCAATGTCGCCACCACGAACATTCTCAATCGTATGAACGACATCGCTACCACGATTACGCACAAACTGACCGATAGAGGCTATCAGAGTAAAAGACTGATGTTCATTCGGGGCTACAGTTACCATGAAGAGATCAAAAACTGTCTCGATGCGTTAGCCGGTGTTGAGTTCGAGGAAGATGCTGTTTGGAACCCGACTCCTTGGCGATTCAAACTGTCACTGTGTTGGTGGACACTACGAGCCTTGGGGGCTACGACGGTGCCACCACTAACTTTAGACGACAACCAAGAACTGTGGGAGCTTTACCAAAAGCTCAATACACTTGCTGCTCCAGGCCCCGCGCCCAAGGACTCGGTATCGAGATTTGAGGAGCTTGTGAAGACCGCCCATGGGCAGACAACTTTGGCCACCCCAACAAAGAGACTCCGGGAAACTCTGTCCCAACTGATGAACCTAGTCCTCAGTTGTTCCAACGTTGTAGCCACAACTCCAGCTGCCTCGAACTCCAAGATGTACAAGTCATACAACTCAAACAAAGCGCATGCGGTTGTCTTTGACGAAGCAGCCACAATGTTCTTGAGCGATGGTTTGATTGTCTTCGGAAACATGCCGAGACCTATGATTGCGATTGGTGATCCGCAGCAACTCGGGCCTGTCCTCCCTACAGAGATCGAGATGCTTCATGATAAGCGGGATAGACATGAGAAGTATGATCTAGCTGCGCAGGAATTCCCCACGAACCGTTTTGCTCGATTTGCGAATATTTCGTGGCTGACACACTTCATACATCTGGGATGGCCGGTTTTTCATCTTTATACCCAGCATCGAATGGTTGAAGGGCTGTTCGATATGTCAATCAACACTGTCTACCGTCACATGAAACCACAGTTCAAATACAGTCCCCTCTGTCAGCTGATAAACTTTCCTATCGCTATCAAGGTCGAAGAGTACATGAAAAGAAAATACAGAGTCCCGTCTCCTGCTACCCCTGGTCGTCTCCAGCCAGTTTTCTTCGACTGCCATGATTGCCCATGCTGCAACTTTCCCTACAAGGCGTCTCGACTTAACCCACGACAAGTAGACTGCATGGCCAAACTTTTGATCGAGATGATTCAGGACTTGTCGCTAAGCACAGCCGACATTGCTGTCATCACGCCATATGTCGCAAATTGCGGCGCAATCAGAAAGCGTTTCTTCAAAGACGAAGCTCTGAAGAATATCGAATGTTCTACCTTTGACAGATTCCAGGGCAGAGAAGCTCAGGTTGTTCTCGTTTCTCTGTGCGTGGACCATGTAACAGGACCGTCCTTTGTGGCGAACCCACGAAAGCTGAACGTTGCGCTGACGCGACAACGGTCAAGCCTTTTGATCTTTGGAGATATTGAGATGAACAGAATGGAATTCAGGGAGAAGCAAGACGCCGAATCCAAGGATGATGGGTCCAGCCATTTTGATCGGGATTTGTTTCGAACTGTGTTTCGAGTGATTCGCGACAGCGGCCGCATTGTCAAACTCTATGGTGATACCAAGATTGATCTGAAAGATTATTGGCGGCGACTGAATTCGTCGTCCGAGTATCAATGAGGGATGGGATGTTCTTTTGGGAAATGGAATTAGCTGATTTGTTTATCGGAGGTCGAAAATATGGCAATAATGTAATACGTACGTAGGCTGCTAGCATAATCAGAATATATTTCGGGATGTTTATTGCAATTTGCCAAAGTAAACGGATGGTCAAGCTCGAGGGCAATTCGCCTGCAAGATTATGAAGCCTTGAATTGTGAATCAGTGCCAAGATCTGCCAGTGTCAGCAACTGGCTGCCAGATAGAAATTTACGTGATTCGCCGCAGCCAGCTAAAGACCTGCGTGATTTAAGGCAGCTAGCTAGCTAACTTGCTATTTTTCCAAACCACATACTCTCACAAATTCTCAACTCAACATCATCATCAACAACAACAACAACAACAACAACAACAAAATCAGCAATATGTCTTCACAAAAACGACGCAATAGAGACCTTCCTGAGTCTGGTCGCCCTGGCAAAAAGGGTCGACCAGCGAAGGCCGATACTGCAGAAGACGAGGACGCGGCTTCACGCATTTATGCGAGAAATCTGCTCCAAATGAAACCTCGCGTTGAATGGTCCGATATCTCGAGCACCTTGGAACTCATAACCGATGCTCTCAATGATGATTGGACTCAAGAGGACGAGGATGCCATCTTGGCCATTTGGGATCGAAGCCCAGAGAAGGAGCTACGTTCAGACTTGCCTCGGCATGGAAGTTACTTAAAGTTATGGAAGGTCTCCATACGTGTCCTTAACTCCTCGCCGAACTGGATAGTTTCTCCTATCTATGGGCTTCGCTATCAAGCGACAGGGAATAACGCGGCGTCAGCCAGGGGCGAGTTACCTTCCAAACGATTTGGTGAGCTTCTCGCGTCGCTGATCACCCACCACTGCCATGGCAGGCGTGTATCGCAACTAGCATTGCTTTTGCAATATGCCGCCATCTGTCGGTTGGATGATCGTCGTTATTTTGCACCCTTTGACAGGGAACTGGTAGAGAAATGCCCAGCTCTTACGCTACTATACAATAAGTTGGACGAGCTGGTGGATGGTAGATTACCAGAGCCTCTTCACTCAATGCATGCCTCCGCAAGGAGGGATGTATTAGAGAATGAGGAAACACCATCTGAGTTGTCAGACTTACTGCACCACATTGGTGAAACGGTCATGTCAAAGCAGATAACAAGGGTACCTGATGTGCCAGAAGAGTTTCTGACACACCTAGGCCTGAATGTTCTTCCGCTGACTCTATGGGATCTTATTGCTGTCATCGACACCGTTGATACCATGGAATTCAGGGAGCCGAGGCAGAGATATACTGTTGCTGAAGCAGACCGAAGCTTCAATATTGAGCTGAAGGGCAGCGATATCCCTAGCAAAAGCCAATTGCCTGAGATATTCGAGCTTACCTTCAAGGCTATGCTCAGATGTATCAGGATGGCTATTCGACCTGAGACTGATTCAAGCAGTCAAGGTGACATTGACATGTCAGACTTGGAAGCCCAGACTGACCAAGAGAATGAGCCAGAGATTGAATCAGAGTCTGAGCATCAGTCTGGGCCTGAGTCTCATGTTGAGTCTGAAGCAGAGCCCGAGCCAGCCTCTCGTTCTGAGTCTCATTCCGAGTCTCATACTGAGTCTGAGGGTCCCATGAAGATGACCATCTCATGGGTGATACTGGCGGTCTTGACGTTGATAATGGTGAAGAGGAGAATGACATCTCAGCCCTAGCTGATGATGATTTTGTCCTTCCCAGATCAAATACAGGCACTCCCTTTCCGACACGATTGCGTCGTGCAGGAGATAACGGTCGGATGCTCTCTTCCCTTCTTCCGAATGGCCTCCCACCTGTTACTCCTATCTACGGGTCGTCGGCAAACACTCTGACCGTCGACAGAGATGCTTTCGAGACTCTGCAGCAGGGGTATGCAGCCCTGCAAGTAGAGAACGAAAAGAGGAAGGAGGAGAATGAGTCCTTGAAGGCGAAGACTGAGTCCTTGGAAGCGGACCATACGTCCTTGGAAGAGGAGTATAGGTCTTTGCAGTTAAGGACCATGGCCTTGGAAACCGAGAATGTGTCCTTGCATTCAAAGACCGAGTCTTTGGGGACAAAGGTCGCTGAGTTGGTGAGGCTGTTCACTGCGAGCCAAACCCGAGTTGCCTTGCCACAGGTCATGCCACACGACAAGGCCAACAAGCCAGCGCGCAGAGTGACTGGCCCTGACACTGGTCTCAACCCCGAGACTGAGCCTCAGCGACAAAGCCCAAGATCTATTTCACAACCTGAGACTACCACTGAAGTACAGGATGGGAACGTTGACATGGACGAAACTCGTGTTGAGAGTTCTCACCCTGCTGAGGAGTCGACTGAGACGGTTGTTGAACCAGAACAAACCTCTCAGCCTATTCACACCGGTGAGAACACAGAAGGTGAAGTTCCCCAGCCTCATCCATCAGAACAAGATGCGAGAGGCCAAGACGAAGTACCTATATGGATCCCCAGAGCCCCTGAAAGGGAGGTTCCGGTCAAGCCAAATATCAGTGTACGAATACCTGGGTTACGAAGAATCCCAGGTGTTGTACGTAAAAGTATACGCGACTCAGACTGGCCGGTTGGTGCTGTGAGCCATTACGGCTCAATGGCCACTGGTGCGAAACATGATGACCTAGCCAGGAGGAAACCTTGCTTTCAAACATCTTTGATGGATGCTTTGGAACGGTTCACGAGGTAATTCTTAATGGCCGGTTGTCTCCAAACAGGTAATGCCAGCCCTTGGTCTTCGTTGACCGTAGAGGACAGTGGCATTATTTGGTTCTGGCGAGTACTAGCTTAGAGTAGTTGATTACTATCTCCTCGAAATTCTGTCGAACATAATAAAATCAATACCCAAACCTTGGTTTTATGAAATGTGATGTGTGTTGAGTTTAACCTTTGTGACGTCTACGTTTTGCAGTTTTTCGGATAGTATTACATATTCACTTGCATTAACCTTGAAATGTGATAGTAAGTATATTAATTCGTAAAGTCTAGCACCTTCTCATCTAACTGCATTACCCTCACCTTGACGCATCCACTACCGTGGGTTAAGCAGGCACCCCCATTGACTTCGCAACGGGGGTCCCCATTGAGAACCTGGCTAAGACAGTGCCAATTGTCGTGTCCGGCATCCAGAAATCGAACCAGGTTCTCTTTTGCATCAAAGTCATCAAGTATCGGGGCAAGCTTAACAGCAAGCTGCGACATATCAAGCCCATGGCAGCTCTCGGGAGCACTGGGGATGTCGCGAAACTCGTCCGCGAGCCTAAGATACATCTTGGCAAGATCCCCAGTTACTCCTTCTGGGATGGTAACCCACTGTTGAGCGTTGTGAACCGAAAGCTGACCTTCGACAGCAGTGACACGATCTATTGCAACATGTAACTGTTGTTGAAGATCATTCACTGACTGCTTGGCAGTTTCCTCGCCGGACCTTGCCGTAGCCAGCTCGTGGCGTAAGACGGAAAGCCGACCTTCAAGAACATTGCAATCGCTCTTTTTAGCTTGAAACTGCTCTTCAAGATTGGCAGCGAACTTCTTGGCAGTATCCTCGCTGGAGTTCACCGCAGTCAGTTCGCTGCGCAAGGCGTCTTGAACAGCAGTAGCTGAAGATAGCATATGTTCAAGAGCTTTGACATCGGCAGTAGCCTTCTCCAATTGAACATTGGAGGCATGTACTGCTGAAGTGCGTTCAGAGTTGTCACGTTCCAGTGACTCAGTCTTGGAACGCAACAGCTCCAGTGTCTTGTCATGATCTTCCAGAAGGGAACGTTGTCGAGACAACTCCTCCTGAAGTCTGACCTTCTCATTCGCCCAGGCGTCCTTCAACTCCTTCTGAAGGACGCGTTGGTCTTGGAAGCTCGTTTGCAGTTGTGCAGCCATTTCCTCGGCCTTGACGCGGGCTTGTTCAGCCTGTTCTCGGCCTACTTTGGCATCTGCAAGATGGTCACCCATTTCACTGATCTGCTGTGATCTCTCTTTGTTGAGCTTCTTCTCTTGTTCAATACTCGCTCGTTGTCTAACGATCTCTCGAGAATACCTACCTTCGGCTTCTTCCGATCTGCGAAGTTGATCACGAGTTTGTTGAAGCTCCTGCGCAGCAGTCTCGGCTGCTTCAAGACTAGCCCGGGCGTCTTGAAGCTGCTGTTGAAGATCAGCAAAATCTTCAAGACTACCTTGGGCTTCCTGAAGCTGTTGGTAGGTAGCGTCACAAGTATCTTGGAGGTCCTGGATGGCATCATCCCTCCTCTGTACCCGTTGCCGCTCCCCTTCCAATTTCTCATTCGCGAGTGCCTCTCTGTTCTTGGCCGCATCTACCTCGATGGCCGCCCTGTCCTCGAGAACTTTCATCTCTGCTCTGAGGCTCTGGCTTTCCATTCGAGACTGATCCCTTTCCTGGGTCATCTTTTGGCATTTCTCAAGTAGGTCTGCGTACTCGTTGAAATGCCTGTAGAATCCTGCCTCCTCCAAAGCCTGGGGGAGGTCGGCCTTGGAGGGCAGAGAACCAACAGACTTCACAATGGCCTCGAGTCTGGCGGCGAGAGGCTCAACTTGGGCACGCGTAGCCCAAGTCCCAACAACATCCGCGTCACCAGTCAAAGTGTCCAAGAGAAGCTGCTGATCTACAGTCAAAGCCGCCAGAGATTTGTCGACCTTGATCATCTCCGTCTTCAGCTTCTGCTCTATCTCTGAAACCGCCAACCTGGTCAACCTGGCGATCTCATCCATAAGGCTCTTCTCTCTAGAGAGAGAAGTGTTGGAAAGCCCAGTTATCCTTTCAGCGATATCGTCCTTGATGACTTGGAGCGATTCAGCTGAACGGTCCTGGGCAGACCTTTGACCTGCGTCGAACTTGTCCACCACTTTAGCGACATCACTCTTGAAAGCTTGGAGCGATTTCTCTAAATGGTCCCGGAAAGACGTTCGGACTGTATCCAACCTGTCTACCACGGTCTTAGAGTCTTTTGTGAGACTCAATGACATCTGGCTGACCTGGCGGGTAAGTCCGTCAACTTGATCAGGCAAGGTGCAAGCCTTATCAGCAATTGCATTGAGTCTGGTTTGCTCATCTGTAAGAGCCTTTTGCTGGGCTTCAAGCTTGCCTTTCTGTTCTTGAACCTGAGTGTAAACAGCCTCGGCTTCGGCCTTGAGGCGAGTTACCTCGTCTTCCTTCTTCTCCACGATCTGGGCGGCAAAGAGGATCTGCTCTCGGATGAGCCTTCGACCACCTGGGTCGGGGACATGTTCAAGAAACAGATCAAGACTTGTTAGGTCGATTATTCTGTTATCTGGTTGGTTTTCCATTTTGAATTGAGAGTATGGAGTTTGTGTTGGAGGGAAAACTTGAAGGGTTCAAAAGGCAGGAACGAATGCGGCAACACCTCGGTCACGACACCTCGGTCACGAGACACCTCTATAGTCACTTGGACATTCAATTATACACGAAAAACATATCACGACGAATTGTAATTGATCTCAGAGTTTGCATTGACTTTATTTCGATTTCCTTCTTCCATCTGCCACCCTTCATCTTCCATTCTCCAACATTGTCCAATTCGACTTGTACCATGTTTGCGCGCAATAAGGAGTCTGGTTCAGATTCAAAAGATGCGCTGAGAACGTGCATGTTCAAGTTTCGGCTATCGTTTGTTCCTGATGTCCTTTCCTAAGATGCCTCGCTCGGATCGGGTGAGAATTGTGCCTTTATGCTATCAATTCTCAATGTCTTGGGTCCGCTTCGTCTTGTATGCTCGTCTCGTATGCTTGTCTCGTATGCTCGTCTTGGGCAGGCTTCGTTTTGATATGTATCGTTCGGCTCAAAGTGCATCTGGGTATGGATATTTCGGTATAGGACTGGTATGGTTCGTTCGCGGTAGGGTCTGCTTAAACGGAGCGGTATTCGCATTCGGTGCATCGGTCGGTTCGTGGATCTTGCGTGGGCTCATGCAAAGGTATTCTCGTCAAATAGGGAAAGGCAAAATCGAAATAACACATTAGCCTGGACTGAGTTAGTGACTTATCTAAGAAAGCTGTTAAGAACTTACCGTCTATTCTGACCTATTTCTAGGTCCCATGGGTATATCTGACATATCAAGCCAGACCCTCTCATGGTAATAACACTATATGGCTAAGTCATTACATGAAAGGCTCTGGTTTGTGCTCTGAAGTTTGTTGCTCCAATGAATAAATCATGGAGCAGCACAAGAGATCCCAGTTACGGGTTCTTTTGGTAGTGTAATTGAGGTGGAAGGAGGAGGGTCAGTCTCTTACTAAGCGATTCGGTCCTCACGATCTTCCTCAACGTCGAACGAATCGACACCTGTGCCATGGCGCCCAACAGAAGGAAGACCGGGATTCCAAGCAGGAATCTCTTCTTCCTCATCCTGGGCGTCATCCATCTCTTCATCCTGGGCGTCCAGGTTGCCGATGGCTTGAGGCCAAGCTAGCTTTGCCGGCTTCCAGTAAGTGTTGAAGATCGCCTTGTACGAACGTGTGGCGGGATCTTGCGGTAACACTTCACGCTTGGAAGGGTCGGCATCGAAGCTTTTCTGCACCGCTGCGAGTTTGTTGCCGTTCTGCTCCGTACGGAACTTGATGGCAAACGGCTTCGACCACGGGAAAGCGGTGATGGCTTCGCTCTTGGTGAACCCAGGAGAGTTGCAATGCTCATGCAGCCACATGTACCAGGGTTTGCTGCTCTGGAAGGCAGGCATGCTGCCTCTCTGGGTCACAACTGAGGTTACCTTTTCAGCCAGAGACATATCGTTGAATGCCTGGCAGTCATCGAGCTTGTGATCTCGAGAAGAACAGACAGGGCATCCAACGATGTATCCCTTAGGGGCCTTAAGGCACAGAGTAAAATCATGAGACCTCTTGCCACAAATGGGGCACTGGTCTCCAGAGGCCACAGGCTCCCGAGTTACAAGCTGGGGAATGATAGCGACTTTGCCTTCACGAGTACGCCCATTGTCAAGTGTGATCTGGCTATGCGTAGCGTTCGCCTTGACCAACTTGAAGTGGTCATCGTCAACAGGCGTGATCGTTACGTAATATGCCTTTGAGTTACGGAACCACATCTTGGTACCTTCGGCGTAAAGCTCAGCGATGTCCTCCACGCTGGTGACATTGCCCCGGATAGAGTCGTGCCAATTGCTAGCTATCCGGCTCTGATGGCCACCGCGGAGGGACGCATTGACAAGACGCTTGGCAACCCGGCTGTTCTTTTCGTCAAAGTATACTTCTTCGTAGGTTTCTTTGACCCAGTTCAGCGGCACCCGTGGGGGTGCGGGTGCGGGTGCGGGTGCGGGTTGCGACTTCTGGCCGTTGCCCTTTGGGTATTTGCCCTTAGAGATGCCGCCAGAGGACTTACCCTTACCGGACGAGTTCTTATCCCTACCACCATGGCGTACGGCAGGGGCATAATTTCCGATGCCCGAACCAGACGGCTTGGGGTTGGAACCCGTGTGACGGGTATTGCCAGTATTGCTAGCCTGGCTGGAACCAGGCGCAATACCAGCACCACCAGACGAGGTCTGGCCCATACCACCGCGGCTTACGATATCGGCAAAACTGACAATACCCGGACCGGGAGGCTTGGGGGTAAGACCCGTCTCTTTGCCAGTGTTGCTAGCCTGGCTGGAAGCAGGCACAACACCAGCACCACCAGCAGAGCTGCCATCATGACCGGAGCCAGAGACATCACCGCCACTAGTGGATTTTCCAGCATCGGCATCGATCTGGTCCAGTAGTGCACGCAGACGATCCGTGCCTCCAACGGCCGCACTCAACTCCTGTAGTGCATTGCTGTGCACCAGGCGTTGAGGCGGCTTGTATGTTTTGTTGCCGCCAGAGGACTTTCCAGTGTTCTTGCTGGGGGCTTGTCCAACCATCGTGAATCACTGTTATAGATTTTTTTATTAAAAAGAAAAAGAGTTGTTGTTGTTGTTGTTGTTGTTGCGGTTGGTGCTGCAGTGATTCAGTGATGATGGTTTGTGAAGGTTTTGTTGTGATCTCTAGCCTCAAAGAAATTCTTAATACCCACCTCACTTCACAGCTGTCTGCCTAAAGTTGATGGCACTGCTAACCACTGCATACCTACCTAAGCACAGACATTCAAACTAGCCTAGTAAATATAATATCGTTAAATCCCAACGTTTAATCTATATTCGCATCGACGTTTTCGCTCATCCGCATTCTCCCTCATCCACACTCTCATATAAATTTTCCTATACTCAACAACCGGTACTATCCCCATCGCTTCGAGCCTTTCAGATACTAATATATTCCTAGAAATGGCTACTATCACTTCAGAGCTTGAGAGGTTCCTTGACTTTTGGTGTCATCCAAAGTCAGAGGCTCGTTTCGGCCACATTCAGATACCCCCCTATCGCATCGGGGGTCTACTCGAAACGATGCGTCAACACTTCCAGACTTCCAAGTCCCATATGCCCTTCTTTGTCATCCCGGATGGAGAAATGAAAATCGGAGCTGGGCTCAACTTGGAGAATGACGAGTTCCCTTCGGAACTCATGTCGTTCACCAAACTTTTGAGCGTCCTTAGAAACAACCGATCTCCTTCCGATTACGACGATTGGAAGGTGGGCTATGGAGTTGAGGACTGGAACGCTGGCGAAGTACTCCCACGAAGGAGTATCTTCGTACTCCAGCTGGACCCTGCGGTGCCTGCTGATTGTGCTCTGGCTTTGATCGGTCTGGTCAACTGGACGCTGTGGGTGAACAGACTTGACCAAAACAACCGTGTGCAGCTGTTGACGATCTCTGCTGAGAAGGATAGCGATTTCCTCTCGAGACTTGTATCTGTTGCAGCTCCCGGTACCCAAGTTGTGAATCTTGACTTGGCCGTCCACGGCGAGCAAGATCCTCAATCAGGCGCTATTGTCTACGATACCATAGATAATGCTGGAAAAGTCGCCAACATCGTGGCCAGTATCCGCAATAACCCGGAGGTCTCTCGTGTCATTGTTACCTTTGATAAGGGTTTTTATGACGAATTACGGACTGGGTTGGGAGACGGATCTGGCCATGGAGAGGAGATACATTGCTTGAGTGGCGATGTCTCCAATCTGACCAACTTGAGAACTGGTGAGGTAGCTGATGGCAAACCTCTCCTGATCATGATTGATGGTGAGCTACCTATCTTACCATTGGAGCTCCCGTCTTTCGATGAGCTTTATCTTGTTCTCTCTGATGGTAAAGTTACGGGGCCGCCACTCTGGGACAATGCCACGGCTCAGATAGTCATGCGCCCTCGCAACACATCTCGTGATGACCGTCGCCTCCAGATTTGGTGGGCCCGACAGCCATCTATAAGGGACCGTCACATTTTTGCGACAGGGAGAGGACTCCCAGCTGTCATGGAGAACTCATACGTTCGCAAGCGCCTCGTAGAGAACAGTCAGCTTGGTGGTTTCATTGCTGCTGTCATTGACATGAGCTCTTGGGGCGTCAACTCCTCAAAGGCCATAACGTGCTTTGCCCGTTTTGCTAGACAAGTCGATGACATGCGTAGGAGACTTACTATCCAAGCTGTCATCACTAACAAAGGCCCCCCTCTTCCCGAAGACGAGTTCAACAGACCCCTTCCTGCCCTTGCCTTATCAGAGGAAGAGGCCAATGTTTTCCGGGGTGTTCTGTCGCTTGTCGATTATGACCACCGCCTTGCTTTGCTGGTGGCTCTTGAAGCCGAACCTGGTGCCCGCAGTACCAAGGTGGAAATTGCCGCCATCCTCAAGCATGGCCCTGGGAAGCTCGTTGGACGTTTACCAAGTAGTGGCAAACGGGAACAACGAAACATTGAACGGATGCTTCAAGGGTGCCAAGATGTCAACCAGGCATTGAGTTCAACTGGATCGATCTGGTTCACTCTTGGCCAGTTCAGGCGCGCAAGGCTTAGGCACGACGACGGTAGTGATGATCTCCATAATCTTGTGTATATCAACCAGCCGCTCGTGACTGATGTAGATACCCTGATTGAGGAAATCAACAGCGTGCTTCGCAAGGCTGGCGTAGATTTCCGCGACCGCAATACTGACTCCTTGGCCATAGGCCAAGAGGAGGAATGTCAGGTCCAGAGAGATCTAGCTCGAGCCTACATCTACCAGTTGGCCGTGTCCCACTTCCCGGGGCCTGGCCAAAGAATGGTCCATAGGTTCTTATCAACCATGAATCCTTGCATTCTAGCCAGAGACCCTAAGAGTGTAATGTCTATTATTGACTTTTACACTCTTATCTCTCAAGATGAGGCAGTCTTTGGGATTTGTCATGGTATTAGTTCTTTAGGAACTGAGGATAGTATTTTATCTAAGGACTGGACCTGGATCCCAGGTCAAGTTGTCGCTAACTGGCGGTATGAAAACGCACCTGGGAAGAATATCTGTGAGGTGCTAAATACAGGTGCTCAGTATTAGTTTACTAAATTATAATTAGTTATTTTCTAGTAATAATAAACTTAACTTTATTTCTTTAATTTTAATTATATAATAAAAATATGAAGGTTTATACTTTAAATAGTTTAATTATAAAAATAATTATTTTATATTAGAACTTAAAAAAGAAAAGTTTTATTATAAGGCTATTATAGGGTTTTCTAGCTTAAGTTCTTAAGCTAATTAAAGTATTACTAAGCTAAACTTTCTAGGCTAATTATATATTATATGAAATTATAATTAATTTTTTATTATTGTATATTATAAAGAAAAGCCTCTTAATTTATTTTTAATAATTAATAGTATTTATATAATATTGAATAAGATATTTAAAATAAATTTAATTCTTTTAATTAAATTTATAAATATATTAAATATAAAACTCTTTATAAATAGTTAAAAATATAAATAAAAATAATAAATTTATAAATTTAAAGTTATTATTAATTTAAAAGTTAAATTAAAAAGATAATTACTATTAAAATAATTACTATTTTAAATGTTATTATAAAGTAATTACTATTTAAATATATTACTATTAAGATAATTACTATTAAGGAAATTACTATTAAGAATATTACTATTTGGAATAATTACTATTAGAAATAATTACTATTAAGGAAATTACTATTAAGAATATTACTATTAGGAATAATTACTATTAAAAATAATTACTATTAAATAATTAATATTTAGATTAATTATTATTAAGAATACTTACTATTAAGAAATTACTATAAAGGAATTACTATAAGGAAATTACTATTAAGAAATTACTATTAAGAAATTATTATTATAAAGATATAGTATAAGGCCTATAAGACCTATTATATTTAAAGACCTAGGCTTTTTATATATTAATATAAAAGATAGTTTAAATATATTATATTTAACTTAATTAGTCTTTTAGTTTATTAATTAATATAATACCTTTTTTATATTATTATAACTATTAAGAAATTATTATTATAAAATTATTACTAGGAAATTATTATTATTAAACTAAAGATATTATATAATAATATAAAAAATATTTTAACTAATTAAAGTATAAATAGTTACAAGGAAAGTTATTTAATTAAATTCCTTTTTAATTAAAAATAAAATAAAATAAACCTTTTAAAAATAAAAAGTTAAAATAAATAAATTAATTAATATAAATATATATTAATTCTAATTATAATTTATAGTTTAATAACTATTAAGACTAATTACTATTAAATATATTATTAATAAGAAAATTATTATTAATAAATTACTATAAAATAATTACTATTAAGAATATTATTATTAAGAATATTACTATTAAGAATATTACTATTAAATATATTACTATTAAATAAACTAATATAAAGAAATTAGTATAGAATAATTACTATTTAAATAATTATTATTAAAATTAATTACTATTAAAATTAATTACTATTAAGAATAATTAATATTAAAATAATTACTATTAAGAATATTATTATTTAAAATAATTATTATTAAGGAAATTACTATTAATAAATTACTATTAATAAATTACTATTAAATAATTATTATTAAGAAATTACTATAAAGAAATTACTATAAAGAAATTACTATTTAAACTAATTACTATTAAGACTAATAACTATTAAAAGTAATTACTATTAAATAGATTACTATTTAAATATAATATTATTAAAAAACTATTATTAAACCTAATTACTATTAAGATAATTACTATTAAATAATTACTATAAGGAAATTACTATTAAAATTAATTACTATTAAGATTAATTACTATTAAAAATAATTACTATTAATAAATTACTATTAAGATAATTACTATTAAGATAATTACTATTAAGAAATTACTATTAAGAAATTACTATAAGGAAATTACTATTAAGAATAATTACTATTAAGAATAATTACTATTAAATAATTACTATTAAATATATTACTATTAAAACTAATTACTATTAAATATATTACTATTAAGAAATTACTATAAGGAAATTATAATTAAGAAATTATTATTAAGACTAATTACTATTAAATATATTACTATAAGAGATTACTGTAAGAGATTACTATAAAAGAATTACTATTAAAAGAGTTATTATAAAGAATTACTATTTAAGAATTAGTCTTAAGTAAACTACTATAAGAAAATTATTATTAAGAAAAACTTTTATTTATTTATTTATTTCTATTTTAATTATAATTATTTAAAAACCAATTAACTCTCTCTTTATTATTAAGAGGGAGTTTAATTATACTACCACTAAGTGGTGTAATATGTATTTTACTATATTCCCTAGTAACCTGGGAATAGTCAATCCAGCACATTGTCAAGCTTAACACATTTACAGCGATGATTCCCTTGGGGTTATGTTGAAAAGCAACAAGACACACATCAGGGTATATTACTGAGTTCACTAGATTGAAACCCAGTGAAGGGTTCATACTGTATACCTTGAGAGCATTCACTAGATGGTTAATCCGAGGATTAACAGCATCCAAGGCTTGCGAGAATGCACACAAAGCCTCTGCGGTTGGAGCCACCAGGTTGGCTATCTGACTCATAGCAACCCGGTGTATGACATGAAGACGCAAGTCTCCAACCGACTTGGTGAAAGCTCCAAGGAGCAGTTCAGCAATCGCAGAGATGGACGATGTCTTGGACATTGCATCCTGCATTGCTTGCAGAAAACCCAGTAGGTCTTTAGCATCAGCGTCTTTGGCGTCCAATACGGCTAGGACGTCAATCGCGATGGCATCAAGACTGCGGGCATCTGGGCGAATTTGTAGAGAAACATCAGTCGACCATGAAGAACAGATCTTCCATGGTCGCGACGTGCTCGAGGTAACAGGAGCTGTCCTCGTTGGCTCGAGGATCTTCTCCGCCATTGTTGTCCAGACATCAGACTCGAGGTCAATCGACAAGTGTTGAAGAAATACCGAGGCCTGTTGGACTTGACCTTGGATCGCTTCATCACGTTGAACCATTTCAACCTCGTGCTTCTTGATCTGGCGATCCTTGCTCTCCAGGTCCTTGAGCAGCTCCGATACTTGGGTCCGGAGCAGACTACAGTTCCTGTCAGCATCAATTACCTTTCGCTCCGTGTCTGCCAGGGATTCACGAAGCTCGGCAATGTCAGCATTGGCAGTTTTGAGAGTTGACTGGGCTCTCTTTAGGTTTCTCTCAGACACTCCATGCCACCCGTGGGCGAGGTCTGCGTCGGCTTGGGCTCTCTCGGATTTGTGCTCGAGAGTATTGAACTCTCGGTTACGCCTTTCCAGATCTGCCTTTACCTGTTTGTTCTCTGCCTCCAAATCCTGCTTCTCCCTCTCGAGATTTTGAACGGATTGTTGGAGCTTTAGAATCTCCAATCCTTGATCCGATATCTCTTGACGAAGCTGGGATTCATTGGTGTCAGCATCCTCCTGGAGCCGTTCGATAGTTCTTCGGGCTCGTTCAGCTGATGCCTCGTAGTCTGCCATGTTGTCGGCGGCTCTTCGCAACTCTTGCTTGGCACGCTGAAGCAATTTGGACTGTACCCTATCATCCTTTTCGAGTTCATCAACCTTTTTCAAGGCAGAATCCCTCTCTGACTCGGCTTTATCAGCGGCGTCCTTGTGAACTTGGACTTCGCGATTAGCCACTTTCAGCTGATCACCTTGCTCTGTGACTTGTCGTCTAAGAGCAAGAATTTCATCGCTTTGCTGGGGTCCCTGTATCAGGCGATGGACTTGGGAATCCGACGCTTGACTAAGGGCCAGCTGAAGCGAGCTTTGGATCTCTGAAGTAACCTCTACACCCAATCCACGAAGGAGGACATGGAAGCTTGTGGGTGATTGAATGAGGAACAAGATTATACGTTTCGCGACTTTGAAACGTGTCTCTTCATCCTTATTCGAGGTTACAACAGGAAGGGAGTTTTCCTTCGCGACATAGGCTGATCTCGCGAGATGGATATCTCTCTCAATAGACTTGATAGTCTTCTGGGCAATTTGACTCTCTTTGACAAGAGCAATTATCCTGGTACGATCATCATCGCGGTACCCGGCCTGAGTCGCGGCATCCTTTCCAAGGACATCTCCATCAGGGCCTGGGCGTCTGCGTAATGAAAGTATACGACCATTCAACTGTTTCAGCTTGTCATTGGTTCTGTCAACTGTATCTTGAACACCAGCTTGAAACGTGAACGGCCCGTCCGTTAGGAGGGCCGCTGGTCTTGAATTCTTGGACTTCAATGGTGGCATTTTGATGAAGTTTACATATGAAAGGATGGAATTCACAGGGTGGAAAGACTGGACAAGGACATGGAAGATTGTATAGGGACATGGAAGGCAGGTACAGTTGAGTCAAGGCAGGTACAGTTGAGTCAAGGCAGGTAGGGTTGAGTCAAGGATATGGAAGGCAGGTAAGGTCAAGATAGTACATTGGGAAGGCACACACCAAGTTATCAGATACAGAAGTCATGGATTGGTATATTCAGGATGAAACAAACTCATTATCATTTCTACATTCTACCACAAGTATCATGATCACATCCTTCTCAGGCGTCATCGACGATATTCACAAGGGAAACCCATTCTCGATCCTCAATCTCGACGAGCATCACGTCGTACCTCTGACTCGTGGGGAGCAGGCTGAGTGCTTTGAGAACTCTGAGGGTTTCCCTTATTCTTGGCTCGGTTTCGCTTCCTCTTACGTGGAGGCTCGCGTTCACCCTGTGGGTTCTCCTGCTCTTGCGATCCAGCTTGTTGGCTGGACGCTGGGGCAGGTCGTTTTTGAGGATTCTGCAGACCTTGATGCCCCTTCTGTTGAGTGTTTGAAGGGCCACCTGAAGGTTTGGCAGAGGAAGGTGTGAATTTATCGAGACATTTCTCTACAAGTTCAAATGTGTGAGTGTCTACCCGCTGAGGCATGGCAACCTCATGTAAAGGAGCCGGGCCATCATCTTCCGGCTCAAGCTCCCCGTCGACACGTTCATAGAAGAGCATATACCGAGCTGAAGGGTCTGTAAGCCTCCATTCTCTTTCCATGCAAGTCTGTAGCTCATACTCAGGGACGATATTACACCCATGAGGTGAATAGGTACGCACGAAGTCGGTGGGGTGGGCCTCATCTTGAAGGCGAACGATGGCCATCAAGCTGTAAACAACCTCCCCAACTACATTAAAACCAGGTTCAGGGCTTTCCATGTCCTCTTGCCAGACAGGAAGTTGTAAATATCGAAGGTCCTTCAACCCTAGTCGTCGTTCCTCTTGGACATGTGAATGGTAGAGGACGCGAACTACTCGAGGGCAAGCGGGCGTTGATATGACGGGCTCTTCGAGGTCAATCACACCAAAAGCTCTGTTAATGGCGTCATTGAGAGTCATTTCAGGGGATTTGACATGATCGAGCTTCAACAAGCTCATTCGCGCGATCTCATCTAGGTTAACTTTGGCTTGATTGCCAGTGTTCACCTCATAGAGAGTATCAACCAGACGAAAGACGTTCTGTGCCCAGAAGGTATAGTTCATCATCGCGGAGTGGCAAAGATCCTCGAAGGAAGATTTGGGTTCGATTTCCAGCTCTCGAAGCTTGGTAAAGACCCATTTCCTCTCCTTGTCACTTTCTACCACTTCCGCTGGAGTTCGCCCAAACGTATGCCATGCATGGCCCAGGATGGGGTTTGACTGTTCTGAAGTCTTGAGCCACTTGGGCGTGACGACAGCCTTTTCTCCAATCATGCAGCGACTGTAGATGCGCCGAATGACAACGACCAAGCAGTCGAAGCCTGCAGCTGGCGTCCTGGAGAAAGGAGGACGGCATTGGAGGATATCGTTGGCGATTTGGCAACCGCTGTCGGATCCGATATCGTAGAGTGTTCGTATATCTTTGGAGGTCATGATGACTGTAAGAGGTTAGCCGATGTTTTATTTGGGTTCGGAAGGCTTGCTTGTTGTTTGTTGTGATGTTGGAGAATTGTGGTGATGGTTAGTTGAGAATTGTTGTTTAGTTTAGAAATTATTCCTCCGATTTGTGGGTCAGTGCGCGGATGTGAAGGCTTGTGTAATGAAAGATTTAACAGCAGATTTGGAATGGTGAATATTTGTGTAACCTGATCCTGGATATATTACAGTGGCTTGGTCGGTAGCTTACCTATAATCTTGGCGAGGAATAACATCAAATTACAGTAGGTCATCAAGTCACAGGCTATCAAGTCACAGTAGTCAAGTTATATATCATCAAACAGTGTATTCTCTTATAAGCTAAGATAAAGTATCATCTCCCTGACAGGGTGACACAGCCGATAGTATCGGATTGACAACTGCCAAAGTTGGCGGTTGTCGAAAGCAAACTACTACCTCCCATAAAAGGGTGGCAGAGTAGTCAGTGGTTACATTTGCCAAAGTTGGTAGTTGTAGATAGCATCTAGGCCGGTGCTTCGGTGACTGATGGACTGAGCTTTTCAAACTGCTCAGCAGTCCAGTTCCAAGCCTCGACCGCTTGCCAACGGGCCCAAACACCTCGCACAGCTAGAATGCGCGACAAGACGAACTCCGGGCCCTGTCGTCCAATCCATTCCTCAAAGAGCTCTCCCAAGTTCCGGCAGGGCTCCGTCAGAATGGCATGGATCTCAGGGGCCCAGAGATCATAGTGCTGCCTCTCGATCTTGGCGTCGTAGGCTGCCTTTAATTGGTTACTGTTGAGGATATCCCAGTCATTTCTGAGGCTATCGACATCACCAGACGGCAAACCCCCGTGTACGAGCTCGAGCTTCTGCATGATGGACAGCCAGTCCACCAGGCGAACGCATCGACCTCGATACACATATACGAGCCAGTTAATGACCTTCCACCAAACAGCGCGCACACGGACCCAGAGCTGACGGTCTTGGGGGTCGTAGGTGGCGTTGGGATTGGGGCCAATAACCAAGGAAACAGGACGGCCATTCACAAGTTCCCAAGAGATGGTCACGTCCTTGTCAAGAAGATTGTCTCTCCTGACCTCTGAGATGAAGGTGTTATCCTTCCCATAAACGAGATCATGGAAGTCAATCCATGGCGGGAGGGCGACTTCGAAGTGACCCAATATGGGCCCTCCAATAATCTCCATTGGGAGTCCTCGCCAAATGATCTGACGAGGACCAAGTTCAGGAACCTCCAGGGATGGAGGCACAACTAGGCCATTTCGAGCCCCAAACTCATCTCTGAGAAGTTCAGAATGATTCGGATGTGAGATGAGAACAGTGTTTTCCTCGACATTCTCAACCTCATCACCCCACGAGTTTGAGTCCGGCTTGGCTTTGCCTTCCTGGACTTTGGTGGCCTCGGCTTCAGCAGCCTTGGCAGCCTTCTTCTCGGCCTGCTTGACCTTCTCCGCGTTGAAGATGGTCTTGGCAGCCTCGAGCCTGGCAAGAACAGAGGCTTCGATAGCCTTCTCTGTCTTCTCGGCCGTTGCCAATTCCCGCGCCCGTCGTTCTCTAGCTTCATGTATATCTTCCCCTGGACGGGGTTTGACAGTCACCAAAGCATGTGACGTCCGGGCTTGGGTGGCAGGTTTTGCACTTCCCGTTGACTTCGCCGGTTGTGCTCCAGCAGTCTTGGTCTCCGCCACAGGGGGTCTGACCACTGCCGTTGCTACCGGCTTGTCTTGGGTGGCAAGCTTTGCCTTCTCCTCTTTGGCCTTGGCATCGGCTTTCGCCTTTGCCGTGTCCTTTTTGCCCTTGCTTTCAAGTTGAATATCCTTGAGGACGTCTCTGATGGCGGCGACACTCTCAGGATACTTCTTCTCGGCAGCAGGCTCAGGAGCTTTTGGCGCGGCTGAAGAGGAAGAGGGCTTTGATTTGCCCGACTTGGAGACTTCCCTTTTGCTTGGAACCTGATGTTTCAAGGCCCATGCAGGGTCGACCTCGTCGACAGGCAGTTTGCGACTGGTACGCCACTCCCTGTAGACAGGGGAGTAGCCAGCACGCAGGTCGCTGAACTCTGGTTCATTAACCCAAGGCCACTGATAGGCTGGGTCTTGAATCTTGCCTTTTGCAACTGGATAATTATTAGTATGAGAATCATTATGGAGATCTTGTTACTTACGAACTCCGGACCAGATCGTCTTGTCGACCTCCCACTCGAACCAAGCAATGCTGGAGTTCCTGTAACCAGCACTGTCCAGCTTATTGCACACCGAGTCCTCCACCAACTGGCGCCAGTTCTCCTTGAAGAGCAGGCCCAGGTGGCTAAAGACGGCCTGCATATGCTGCCGTCGCTCCCCTATTTTATAGGGGTCGACCTTGGAGTGGTCGAGAGGTTTTTTGCCGTTGATTTTGCTGGTCATTTCGGTGGTTTGTGTGTTGTGTTGTGTTGTGTTATGTTGTTTTGTGATGAAAGGAAAATGTTACGGGATGAAATAAATTCGTGATGTAGGCGGAGCTGGAGCTTCACTTTTCCGACGGCTGTCGGCACTGGTTGGCACATTCACCTGTAACTTACTAGGTACCAGCCTGTACTCTGTTTTAAATTCTACTGTCACTTATGTCTAGTACCAGTATGCGGATTTAATTACGAAATAGCTACGATGGGAACCTTACTACATGCACAATGGAGAGTTTGAATTGATGAATAAGTATATTTGATAACTGTCTTAATCACACCGCGTTTGCAAAGAAACTTTCCAAGTTATAGAGACTCTATTCCTTGGCCTGTTTCCTCAATGGCAATGTTCTGGATTTCCTGGACTAGGTTCCAGAACCGCAGTGCTTCTTCTTTGTCTTTCAGGACCTTTTTCAGGTCCTGGACAAGTTGCTCGATCTCGGAAAGGGTTTCATTCCATTGGAAACCCGGCGGGAGATCGTTCAATTCCTTTTCGCAAAGTTCCATCGTCTCCTTGATCTCGACGACTTGACCTTCAACAATATTGAGGTCGTCCAGAAACCTGGTACGAATCTCGATATCGAAAAGACTCTGCTTCACGTTGGTGAGTAGATGCTGCACCCTGTAAATAACATACACGGTATTTTCTTTAAGACTCTCCATCGATTTCACAGTATTGAAACCTGTTCCTCCAGCCTCGGTAGCATTGAACCCATGCTGGTACACTAGGGAACCTGCAAGTGTAGTCACTAGCTGCTCGGCCAGGGGAAGCTGGTCGCTCTTCCACGTACGAATCACACACACAACGTGTAGCTTGTAGGCCAAATTGAGCTTTTTAAGGGATGCGAGCGTGATCCCAAGAGGTTTGTTGATACTCCTCAGGCTATGCTGATTGTATATCTTGGTACGGTCCGCCAGGCTCTTGGAGCATCCCACGTACAGAGGGCTTTGTATCATCCGGACCCTTCCTGTGGGATCAAGGCTCGGATCACACATTGCCTTGAGAGTTTTGACAAGAGCTTGAATTCTGGGCACCTCTTCATCTTTGGTGATGAAGGCAGGTGACTTTGTCTGTACCCCTCCAGCTTTATCATCTATACCCTTCATAAGGCGGTAAGCCTTGCTCTCTTCAGCTGATAAACAGGTCCTTGCGAATGCAAGGCCCTTCTCAGAGAGGTTCTCCTGGTACTTCACATAGGCGTAATATCCTTCGATATACCCCTCGATGTGTTCAATCAGGAGCTCCATCTCTCTCCTGTTAAGGAAGCAGCCATTCTCTTTCGACAGGCTTATGCCGATGACATAGACACCAGGGATCTCTTCCGCGTTTTTGTGATTGGGTATTTCAAAACCAGGAAGATCTCTCTGTTCATTGTCATAGGCAATAGTATTCTTGACAATGCTCGTAATGACTTTGGGCGGCATGCTGTGTAGCAATTCGCACATAGCCCAGTCACAATTACGTAGAGCATTGACAGTATCTACTACCGAGAACTTGTTGTCCTTGAGAGTCTGGTTATTCTCAAGGTCATTTGCAAGTCTGGGGAGCTGCAAGTACAGCTCATAAAGTGATTCACTCCTTATACAGGTGTTGATCAACTTGAGATGGTCCTCGTCCCAAAGCATTGGCATTTCTGCAGTGCGTTCGGCGGCGGGAGGGAAGTTTGTGACCGGATATTGGTCATCTCGCGGTGCTGGTGAGCCCATTTTGAATGATGTGTAGAGTTGAAGTTTGTAACGACCTGTTGGTATCGACGGAGGAAGGTGAAGTGCACAGGATGACTAAGGTGCGCAGGCCAATCTTAGAAAGAAAGTGCAGCCTATTATTAAATTTTAATAGTAATGAATGAGATAGGTAAATATAAAGTATCTAAATTGAGATATAAAATGTAATAAATAAATAATACAAGGGTTCAAGATAAATATAGTTGAAGTTTTATTCTCTTAAATTTTATTAACTAAAGCTTTTTTACATATTTTTAATTTTTAAGCTATATCATCTATTCTTATAATGTCTAGATTAACAATCTTTTACATTAGGTTGATAAAGATAGCTGTCTATAACTGCGAAGCACTGTCGATGTACCACTTAACTTGAAGCTGGAGTCATTCACTCAAGCGCTGTATAATATTCCAAACCTAGGTAATCTTTTCATCTCTTTCATCCCACATCACTCTCCATCACCACCACCACCAGCAACAGCAACAGCAATAACAACAACAACAATAACAACAAAATGTCGGGTCGCCACTCAAATTCACGTCGCCAAAGCCGTCCAGCCATTCATGGACACCAACAAGACAACGATGCGCCATCTCGTCGGTGGGCGAGATCGTTGCTCGAAGCCAGGCCCGAAATCCTCCCCTCAGAAGTCTTAGGCAAGGTAGGTATCATACCAGATACCATTACCGATAACTGGGCTCAAGAGGATGAGGATTTCATCCAGGCCGCTTGGGATGAGAGTCCCGAAAAGCGAGAGGTACCCAGGATCAACGGATCCAGGCACGGCACTCTGCTCAAGTTGTGGAGGTGCCATGTGCGTGTCCTGCAAACCTCACCGCACCGGGTAATCTCTCCGTTATTCAACCTTCGTTACCAGGCCCATGGGAATAACGATACTACACCTCGTGGCACATTCTCAGCACTCTTCTGCGACAATCTCGCTTCGCTTATCGTACATCCCTGCTGGCAGGCAACTGTGGAACGGATTGTCTGGGCTTTGCAGTACGCCGTCATCTGTCGCTTGGATGATCGACGTAACTGGCCAGCCGTTTCCATGGAAGTGAAGGACAGTTGCCCAGCTCTGCGTTCTCTTTACGAAGAACTGAGCATCATGGGTCCTTTGCCGCGGTCCCTCCACTCCATGCATATCTCAGCAAGAGAACGTGTTTTGGCTGATGGAGGCGTACCGTCAAAGCATTCTGATATATTACATCAGATTGGTGAAAAGGTCCTGGCGAGAGTAAGACGAAGACCCCGTGTCGTCCCAGATATGCTGAGACACATGGATGTCGACGTATTGCCTCTGACCGGATGGGATGTTGATGCTGTTATCGCAGCCATAGATTCCATGGACTTCGGGAATCCCGATTGGCAGTTCCCTGCTTCTGAGGCCTATGGAAGTTTCAAGGCCGAGTATGACAGTAACGGAGGGCCCACGATGAGTCAACTACCTGAGATCTTTGAGCTTACCTTCAAGGGTATGCTCAGAGAGATCAGGTTGAAGACTCGAATACAAGCTGAACCTGATGTCGAAATGGAAGACGACATCCCACTTGGATCCGATGCCTCTGATCCTTCTGATGGGGGCTCGTCTCTAGATGCGGAGTCTACCGTTAGAGACTTGCGTTCTCCCAGCCTTGGCACGGGACATGTTGACCAGAATGTCACCAGTAGCATTGCCAATGAGCTGGAGAACGATCAGGTAAGCGTTCAGGGCCGAGTCGGTTCATTGCAAGACGTCAACGGCCTGTTGGACAGGGCCTTGTCTGCTGAAGCTGAGATTCTTCGACTGCGTGCAATGCTTGCCGAAGCGAGGGAGGACCAACGCAATTCGGCTGCCATGATCGAAGTCTTGACAATGGAGAAAAGCCAACAAGCTGAAGAGATTACAGCCTTGAAGGTCTCCAGGGTTCAAGACAAGTGGAAGCTAGAGGCATCTGAGGCCCGGATCCGTGAACTCGAGAACCGGCCAGAGACTGGGTAAACTCTACCCAGCTTTATCCATGGCTCTACTTTGGATGCTGATGAAGGTGAGAATCTTCTCTTGATAACTTAGGCCCAAGACCCCCTCAAAGACTTTCATTGTCTCATTCCAACACCGGTACACCAGAATTGGGATGAACAGATTCTAAGTCGAAAAGGGTGAGCTTGGTTCCTCTGAATAGTCCACGGGACATCTTGCAAAAGGCCTTGGAGTCTATTGCTAGCAATCTCTCCCAACTCGATAGGATGTTAGGGAGCGGATTTCCCCAATCTCAGCGCTTATATTGCACCTGGTATCTACAGTTTACATTGTTTCCACAATTGTCATGGACTGTTGGTTGTGCAACTAAGCCCAACGTTCTGGTATTCCAAAATAGATCAATTTCCATTTCATTTTCTCAACTTTGAATGTCGCCCATGTGCACCGTGATGCCGTAGCCATTTGTAGCCGCAATGCAGTTAATTGCTTCGGCGAGCAGTAAGTAGGATGTTCTTCCCCCGAAGGTTTGTTCCTGGAGTTCCTTGTCATTATGATAACCTCAGCTTTCATGTCACTCAGGCCAGTCAGTCCGAGACTTAAGTTAATCGTAGTAAATATTCTTATGGTTTTAACTACATTTCATTATTCTTATCAGCTATTCAGTCGCTTAGTTTATTCCATCTGAGATTGTCACTACTGTAGTGCTCAGTCTGTTCTCCAGCTCGCCAATGCCGTCTCCGCTAGCTCACATGTCATACATAGACCCTAACAGTGAAAACCAAGTTACTGACGTGGGGAGAGAAAATATAACTTGTGCCAAATGAACAACAGGATAACAGTCAACCGGAGCCGACCAGGAGACCAGGGAAGACCTATAAGAAACACTTAAACACGAAAGAACTCAAGATAGGCCAGACCCCTTAGACCTCTTCGTAGCTTTCCTGGACCCAGGTCAACGGCGCCCGTGGGGTTATAGAGTCGTACCACTTTCTACCTATCCGGGTCTGATCGCCACCGTGGATGGAATTATTGACAAGACGCTTGGCAACACGGTTGGTCTTTTCGTCAAAGTATACCTCCTCGGAGCTTTCCTGGACCCAGGTCAGCAGCGCCTGTGAGGGTTGGGACTGCTGCCCGTTGCCCTTTGGGTGCTTGTCTTTCTAAGGTTGGTCCTTGGTGATACCGCCAGAGGACTTGCTCTTGGCGGATGAGGTCTTCTCCCTCCCATCACGGCGTATGGCATTGGCAGACCTGCCAATACCCGAACAGGAAGGCTTGGGAGTAGGGTCCGGCACAGCACCAGCACCAGTGGCTACTGTAGACTCGACATCTATCTGGTCCAGCTGTGAACGCAGATTATCCGTGCCTCCAGCCTGTTCAGCCAGCTCCTTCAGCCAAGCTTCTAACTCCGGGTCTTGAGTCTGAGGGCGATCGGCTCTGCCAGCGAATCGGTTTCTAACCATCGTGAGTTATTGTTTGTGAAATTTTACTGAAAAGGTTGTTGTTGTAGATGCCGTATCGTTCACTGTGATGACGAGTTCTTCTCCCTAACACCATGGCGTACGAAACGCTTTTATATAGTATTCCACCTCAATCTTGCCTCGCAGCTTATTGAGTCTCCAATTTTGGTGCTCCATTCTCGCGCTGTCGATAGGTGGCTGGGAATCTCAAAGGGGCATATCGTTTGAGTCCATTGCGAATCACTGTTTGTGATTATCGTCGTCATTGCCACTGGTGACGGTATCGTTAGAGGCCTGGTTCTCGCGGTCTCGAAGCTCATCACGTAGCTGGGGTTCCCAAATGGGTATATCGTCATCCGAGTCCACCGTGATTCAGTGCTACTTGCGACGATCGCCAACGCTACTGGAACCGGTGTTATGAGAGGCCTGGTCCTCACGAGAGGGGAGCGGATGGCGACGACCAGAAGGACGTGGGGAGCGGGAGTGGGTGCCGCGAGGAGGGCGACTGGCCATAAGGGAGGGAAGGTTGTTGCGTATAGCTTTTATAGCGAGCTGGGTCAAAGCTTGACGTCATATGGTGATTCATAACCTGTCCCATCAATCCGAGGTGATCTGTCACCTCCACTCTCGCAGATGGGTTATAGTAATAGGCATAGGAGGTGATGCAGCCCGCGGGTCTCGTCCGGGATGGAAACCGTCAAGACCGCTCCGAGTGTGATGGTCCCTTTAGTCAATGAGCGGCCTCAACTCGTGCATGATGACAGGCAAAGCTGGGACCCAAATGCGTCGGGAGGTCGGAAAAGCAAGTGCTTTCTATAGATGCATTTCGCGTATGCTTCTAGACTGTGTGTTCGATTCATGGGAAGCTTTCTGAAGAGCTGTAATAGCAGGGCATTCTAGAGTCAGATATCCTGTTAGCCATGCATTTCGATCATCCAGACGGCATGACTGTATACTATAGAGCCACAGTGAATAGCAGAGGGTTTTTCATCCATTGTCGTTGGACGTAAGTGCTGCAAGTTGAGAGAAGTCGAAAGAGAACATAATCTGATTTCAAGGCTTGGGTCCTCGGCTGCCGCTGGCTTATGGCGGATTGGCAACCAGAGAGATCAGCGTAAGCGGAGAAATCTTCAAGACCCTCCCTGTGAAGGCTCTTATGGCTGTGGTATCCATTCGAAGTCACATCGCTGAAAGTCGGGTCTTCGATTGAGTTCTCTCAGAGTCATAGCCTTTTCATCGTTCCCAGGACCAGTAAAAAGGGGATGGGTCTGAAGCGATTACGGGAGAATCTTCTAACTTCCTCGTTGTCAATCGTAGGTCGCGCTTCCAGGCATGTTTCTACAAGTCCGACAGTGATTTCACAGGTTAACCTTAGTGATTTAGTTGAAGTATTCTTGTTCAGGTTCAGAAGAGCCGATAACGTGTATGTTCAAGGTTGGCTGTTCCACAGAGGTATGTTGATTCATGTCGCGAACATGTGTCGGTGTACATCTGTCAGATTGGTTTTGCTCTGTTCGCGAATCTTATCATTGTGTTTGCGTGGGCTCGTGCAGATGTTCTCGTCATACAGGGAAGAATAGTCGAAACAAATACGCTGGGCTGTCATGAGTTGTTAGTATCGTATCTGAGAAGCTGTCGAGAACATACATGGTTCTACCTTCTGCCCTAGTTACGCGCTCCCGTCATCAAGTCCCCAAAATTAATCGAATGTATATCAAAGCCGAAAGTCCAGCCCCTTCTCATCCAAAGTCAACACCCTGACTTTGATGCACCCAGTACCATGGGTTGGGCAGACATCCCAAATACGTTAGGCTGTCATGAATTGTTAGTAAGGTATCTGAGAAATCTGTTTAGAACTTGCCTGGTTCAACCTTCTACCCACTGGGAGTTCTCATCCTCATC
Organism: Fusarium tricinctum; assembly: GCA_020744515.1. NCBI lineage: Eukaryota > Fungi > Ascomycota > Sordariomycetes > Hypocreales > Nectriaceae > Fusarium > Fusarium tricinctum. The sequence goes on from JAGPXF010000001.1 coordinate 4,277,166, forward strand.
GTCATACTTGGAGTCGGCGTGTTAATCTAGCGACAGTAAAACGGCGAGGATAATTTATAATGATTATATAGTTTGGGTGCTTTGTTGGCGTCGGCCTCGGGTAGGCTTTAAGCGCATAGGCTCATGGGACGCTGCATCTGAGAAACAGACTAGGTTGGCGATCCAAGCTTAGATCCTCAGCCTGCAGCTGTTGTATATAGTAGATTAACGGCCGGAGAATCCTTGAAATTCGTAGGTAGATTCCATAGCCCTGTGAAGACTGACTGTTGGAGGCTCGGCTCTGGTTGTGAGGGCGAACGTAAGACCAAGGGTAAGACCACCACAGAAAACGAACGGGGATGGGGCCAGAAACAAAAGTGAAGGGGAACTGGTTGAAAAGAAACGGAGGTGTTCCGTAGCATTTTTGGCAATGTGTCAGCTGCAACCGCGAATCCGTTTGTCCTCAGGCTCTGAGCCGTCCGAAATCGGCTCAGCCCTTCGTTTCAGGTTTGGGTTGCGACGAAGTCTGGGCCCCGACTTTGTCTCTCCACAACCAAAGTTCGTTCTGGCATTCGAGACATCGGCCTTGGTTATGTAGCCAGCCGCGTGGCCAGAAATGTCTTCACATCACCCGCATCAAACGCCCCGTCTTTGGCCTCCGCTCCTGACATCATGATCCTGGGTTTGGCTTACGAGACAAGTTGAGTAGCTCCAGAAACCGGATGATTGATGGTAACTGTAGAGCATTCCAGGTTCGAAATAGAAGGATCTCTTGCACCCACGTCTTCGGTTGAGGTGACGAACAAGACCCATTGTAGAACGCCATGCAGAGCTAGAGCACAATCTGCTGGCATGGAGGAATCGATCATGAGCAGCACGCTCGCATTTCTTAGCAAGAGCTTGGCTTCTATCGTCTCCATCCCAGAAATACTTATATCCCAGGTATCATATGACCCTGGGTCTGGCTTTCAGGATGCAGTGAGAAGTCTTAAGAACTCGACAAAGCTGATCGTAATTATACGGCGTCCTAAGCTCGGAGAAAGCATCTCGCTTACGTCTTCTGTCGACGTGACGAATAAGAAGATGTTGTTATCCTCCGGGAATGATGTCGTAACTCTCGACTCGAAGCCTGGCTCTCGGCAGAGTGGCAACTTGATAGTGCAACTGGGATTGACTCTTTTTGTCCGAAGAATGAGGGCAGTGTTGTTTATATAAAGGTGAGTATAAGATATAAAGAAGGAGGTGTTAGGTTTGGTGAACCGTGGTAGAGTACTTTGCCCAGTCTCTGGCCGGTTCTCAAGTTCAAGGATCCTGGCCTCAGCTGCCTCGAGCTTCCACTTGTCTTGAACCTGGGAGACATTCAAGGCTTTGATCTCGTCAGCTTGTTTGCATTTCAGGACTTTGTTCTCGGCAGTAGAATTGGGCCGGCCTTGCGTCAGTTCATCGCAGTACGCTGTCGAAGAAATTCAGCTTCAACAGGCAAGGCCCTGGGACTTGAGCCCCTATAGGTTTGTGGCCTTGTCGGCTTCATAGGGAAGGGTTTCGAGCTTGGCTTCGAGCAACGATCTTGTTGACAGGACAGTACATTGTCGCCTTGTGGGTTTCCCGGGGAGGGCGAGAATACGCTCAGGGGATTGAGACAAACAACAGCACAGCGACGAACTGGAGCCGACAAGGAAACCAAGTGGAAAACCTCCGAGAAAACAAACTGGGCGAGGGCAGGAACCACAACGCAGGGGAGCTGGGACCGGTGTCACTAGAGGCCTGGTTCTCGGAGTATAAGTGTTTAGATCAAAGGATCTTTTCTTCGCAGACAGGCATATGTCCATGGTCCCAATGACGAGGTCACTAGGCCAGGAAAGTCGAGATTCCTTTCCCCGTCGTATAAATGTGACACCTACTAATCGATGGCTGGTGGGCCCACCAAAGCTGGAGGCGACGGTCATCACCAAGATTCTCAGTCGTCAATTAGGTGGACATTCGTCTATTTTAGTTACATATAAGTTGATCATAGCTCGCCCTTATGTCACTTTCTGTCGCATCCGATCGTGGTAAGGTTTCGGGTGCGATCGGCCTTGTCGAATGTCATCTTCGTTGGTGGAAGAACTTGGGACGGAAAGCTGACAACAGCGACGGTATCTCTGACTGAGCGATGGAAGTCTTCTCAAACATGTCAGTCAGGTTGTACCAAGGGGTCGGTTCCACTCCTCAGGGAGGATCATTAACTTACATGCGAAATGTGTGGTCTCAGTGGCATTTTGATGGAGAGTCGTAGAGGGTAGAAGACGAGGATAGAGTGTTGAGTGTAGGGGAGAATAGCGCGTAAAGACAATATAGTATAATATATGAACTCTGTTGAGTGATGCAGTACTGTACTGTACAGTAGTGGTACACAGATGTTGACTGTTCCGGACGCAAAGTGATGTGAAATGATGAGTGGTTTCGCAGTGTGAGATCAGCGGTTATGGGAAGACACCATAAAGAAGATAAGAGTTCTCTGCATCTTTGAGGAATTTGAGGCTGCGACCGCCCAGAAAGAGAATCTCGATGGTTATCGTACCCAGTGCTGGCTGTGGAATGATTTGAGTTGGACAGTGGCGATGCAGAGGTATTTATACCTAGATCTGGAGGCCGTGGGTAACGTAATCCGTCAAGGTGATGCTGATGTAAAACAAAAAGTGTCTGGGTTGTTGATGCAAGGCAAAGGATATTGGATTGCGCAAACTCAGTCAATTGGAAGAGTGGACATTAGCAGTCGTCCGCTGGAGTGCCTGTTGGGCAAAGTAATTGAACAATCACTTGAGGCGGAGGCTTGTAGGGATGATTCTTGTTGGTGAGGCCGGGAGTTTTTCATCGGCGAGTGTTCTATCAAAGGGTGTTCCATCGAGGAGTTTTCTTATCGATGAGCGTCTCCATTGGGGAGAGTGTTTATCGGTGAGTGTTTCCATCGAGACTGTTTCCATCGGTAAGCGTGGTTATCGGTGAGTGTTTCGATCGTGGAGTGGTTTCATCGGCGAGAGGGTTTCTATAGAGTGAACAAATGTTTAGCTATTGTCCGCTGGCTGAAATAAGTTGGTCCAAGCAGACATCTCCGTCTGTTTATTGGGAATTAGGAAGGAATGCAAACCTGCCAGTAATGGCAAATGATCAAGTGTTATGACAAATCGACGATCCGCAAGAAGATTTGTTCTTCTCGTTTGTAATGTCGCCATGACTTCAGCGGTATGATGTTGAACTGTTAGGAACTTGAGGCTTCGTAGGCAGAGCTCCCGGTTGCGATGATGTCAGTGATGAATCGCGGTGCACTGCCAGTGCACTGGCAGTGCAAACATCAATGCCAATAATGATTAACAAAAGCCCACAAAGCAATCAGGTCCCGCAACAGGCCCAGTCTCTCTTTTAATTTTTCATCATTCTTCCACCCTCTTCGCTACTCAATGTTGATTTCCACGCAATAACAAAATCAACAAACTTTGATCATGAAGGAGCTTGCTTCGAGGACAAAAAGCGGCGTCCCATCAAGAACCTCTTCGGCCTCCAGAAAGTGAGAGAATACAGGTCCAATAACCCCAACTCTTCAAACGTTACTGATCAGCCTAGGGAGAAGACAAAGAAAGAGGGGGATCGCCGCAAGAGATCCAGCACCGCCGATAACGGCTCGATTCTCCCCCTTGAAACGTCGCCGTCAATCCCAAGTACCAGCAGAGACTAGAAATACATCAAAGGATAAGCCTCCCATCAACAAGTCGCAGCCAACTCGCACATTGACACCACCTCCCGCGATTCGATTACGTCCTATTTCCTTGTCACCTGAAGACCCCTCAGACGACAAGGATGGGAAAGCAGAAGACACTAACGAAGAAAGCCAAATTACGATAGTATGCAAATTAGAAGAAGAGCTTGGAGCGAGCATTGACGTGACATAGGGCCTGAGCCAACTGGCAAGACCAGGAGGGAAAGCAGTGACACCCTTTGGACGCGGAGACAACAGCCCAGAGACTCGCCCAAGACATAGTTCAGCTGCCTCGTTCTCCGCCGTTGCAAAAGACGCCACAAAGTCCAAAGCCAACAAAAGTGCTCGGCCATCTCCCGATCAGCGACCCCGAACCGCCGACGAAGTACCCCAACTGCGTGATGACCTCTCCCGATGCGGCAATTGTTTATCCACTACGCATTCCCTAGACCGATGTCTAAAGGCCACCAGTGGTACGATCTCAGGATGCCCGCTGTGCAAGGTACCTGGACATCTCTTGGAAGATTGTGAGAAGTTTCCACTGGCAAACGCTGATCCCTCCACAATCGTGCGCCTCGTGGTTTGGGATCGCGGCAACATGCCTGCCTGGAAAACCAAGGTCCCTTGGTTCAAGTACCTATATTTCTACATGAGTACATTCGAATTCTTTCTCCAGGATCGGAAGTTTGTCCAATCAGCGCCTCTTCCCTGGACAGAGACCTATGCCCGTGCGGTCGCGGCCTCGGCTAGCACACAACAAAACAACCACGATATTGGTTCAAACCTTTCTGACCCTCAGACGGCCAACTTGGCAGCCGCCTGGAAGACATTTGCCAATCCGAATGAGTACGTGTGGCCTTTTGGACCATCCACCGATCCTTTCCGACAGGAAGAGACCTAGACAGAGTACCGGTTTATATGTAAAACATGCGATAATCAATGATACCCTAGCAGGGAACCTGTACAAGCGCTCAAGTCATTGTCCACTGGTGACCATAAGCCAATGAACATCCTTGTGTAGTCTCAATTAGGCAATGCTGATCGCACGCTAAATCCACAATGTCCTGGACATAATATTCCGTCATTAGCGACTTTAAGTTCTACGTTGAGCAACGGCTATTATGATTACCCAGTGCCTGGTACGACCGACCGTTGATCGCACGGCAATAGTCTATTTCAACTTCATAAGTGACAGTTTGATATGTTCAATTTACCTAGAATGACGAATTTGATCATTGGGATTCAGTACATATTTCTGTAAACCTTTACCGGAAGCTCGTAAAAGAAGGACAAGTACTTAATCTTGGCGTCCCTATTATTAAACCCGTAAAGAAATCCCATGTAACTGTCACTCTTGAGGTAAATCCATGTGAAGAATACCGACGGCGGTCCAGCCTGTGTATGTCATCAATCACGATCCCAATGTCGAGTAGACAAGGCTGTTCAAAAGCAACTCCACAACGACAGAAATAATTCTCTTTACGACACCTTACAATAATTTATCAGGTAGAATACCTCACTATAATTGAACTAATAAATGCCTGTAGGAGTTGGGGCAGCCACTGGCAGTGACGCTTCACCAAGCACTTTGCCTAATCTTTTAGGCATAGTAAGTGCCATTTTCATCCCTTCTTTTTATCTGTTCTTTTCCAACAACAAAACCTCTCTCACTCAACGCGACATCAAGCAAATCGCAAATATGAGTGAAAGTCAAGGAAACAAACGACCTGCGACACGCGCTTCGTTGTCCGCTCGTCCCAACAAGGTTGGACGCCCTTCGAATGACCGAGCCGCTACCAGAGATGCCGCTGAATATGCGGAGTCCCTGATAGATGGGTCGGTCCCTTTCGAAAAGGACGACATTGACGAGGTCGTCGGACACCTGATCAAGCCTCCTGATGATGAATGGACTCAGACTCAGGAGGACGAGGTCATTGAGATGTTCCAAAGCTCGGGCATGCAAGATACAAGGGACAAATTGACTGACAAGTCTCACCCTGTATTGCTTGGCTTATTTAAAGTCTGCCTTCGGGTCTTTGGACTCACCCCTGTGGAATTGATCTCTCCACTTCATGGGTTGAACTATCAGCCAAAGAGGTCCAAGGGAAAGGGAAGCCCACATATCTTCTCAACACCCTTTTGTGACGCCTTGAGTGGACTGATTGTTCACCCCAGTATTGATGGGAGCGGCTCCGGTCTGGTCTGTATGTTGCAGTTCGCAGTTATCTGTCGACTCGACATCAGACGCCCATGGCTGGTTCCAAAGGTTCCCAAGGATTGCCATGTGTTGTCGATGCTGCGCCGCCAAATGGATGATTCTAGAGGGCATTCCCTAGATGAACCGGTCAGCACAACGCATGAGAGATTGAGGAACTCTGCCCATGAAAATGGCCAGAACTGCTCGAATCTGTCCGACTATCTGAATCGGATCAGCGAGGTTTCTGCCGAAACATACGAGCCGGTTTCGGAACCCGATGACGGCTCCTATACCAAGTTTGGCGCCTTTTACAAACCCCTTACTGCGGATGATGTGGACCTAGTCGTCCGTGTAATCAACGAGACGCCGCTCGAGGGTACAGATTTGACGTACACCGTCAGCGATGCCCTCAAGAGCTACAGGGATGCCAAAAAGGGTCATGAATTTCCGAGTGCTCGCGAATTCCCTGAAGTCTGGGAACGATCTCAGAAGAAGATGCTGAGGATCTTCCTTCAAGGGGGTGATACGAGACTTGGTAGGTCTCAAGAGAATGAAACTCCTGCTAACAGTCACCAGAGCGATGCAGGACCAGCAGTCTCTGAGCCCGAAGACAATCGCTCGGTCGCTTCTCAAGATGTTGAAATGAGCGGCCAAGATGGTGAGGTCATTAGTCCGAGTTCCAGAACCGAGCCTGATTCCAGTGCCCGGTTTGATAGCGGACGTCTCGCTCCTCCAAGTGCCCATCGGGTGCGTCGCCCTCCAGGACGCTCATCCGATTTGGTGTCACTAAACCCAGTCGGTGGGTCTTCAAATCTCTACCCGATGCGAGCCCGCGAAAGTAATCAGCTTTCCGTCAGTAGAGCTGAGGAAATCGACTCTTTGAGAGAAGAGATCCGACAACTTCGAGAAAGCAGAGCCCAGGACCGTGAAATTATATCGGAGCTTAGGGAACAGATCAGGACGCAGGGTGAGGAGAGCGCCCAAGTCCTTCACAGAGTCGAGAAGCAGAACATGGAGTTCATCCAAAAGCTCAAGGATGAGAACACCCAGTTCATCAAGGGTCTTGAGGAGAGAACCAATCTGCTTCTTCGTCTTCAGAGCTCAAATTCCCGTGATACTGAAGCCACGGTGAATACAGCCAGATCTGCATCTCCAGAGCTTGGCATATCGCCCTAGAACTTGGTAATACACAAGATGATGGGGGGTTGCCAGGATTCTTTGGAAGTAACTCTGGGGATAAAATGCAATGTTTTTTGATAGTTTACTTAATAATTGAGACATTCACAAAAGTATAACGAAAGCTTCAAGGCTTAAACAAGTAAAATTAACCTCCATTTTCTATTGTGTGTACCTTATCAAACGTGTTCTTCATGAATTGCCACAACCTATCATTCCCATAGCTCGTAGATGATCTCAGTGTCTTAGTATCGGCTGGGCATGTCGTCAACATTTCTGAAGGAGTTATCCTTCTTGGTAGTGGTAGTGGTGGTGGTGGAGGCCTTCTTCGCAGAGGGCTTCTCCAGAGGCAACCCCCTTGCCGAGCGCCAATCCCTGTATTGGGCTGATATGCCTGCCCTTACATCTGTCATTTCTGGGCCTTCACCGAAAGGCCAGCTATGCTGTTCAGCATCTAATCCGCATGCTGTCACTAGAAACGAGTTAGTTATGAGATGTATGTCATTTCAAACAAGACTTACCATGACTCTCCCAGGCAAGCTTCTCAGACTCAAAAGAGAATGAAGCCTGACTGACCTGCTCGTATTCTGACAGATACAGCAGCTCGCAAATCCTTTCCTCTGTTTTTGAGAGGAGGGACTCCCACCCAGCTTCGCTCCAGACACCGTAGTGCTGGAAGTATGCCTTAATAAAGGCACGACGATCTTCCGACATTGTCGGATTGACCGCTGCTGGGTCAGGCGCAGGTTTCTTGGTGCTGAGCATTTTTTTTGTATTGTAATGCGATTTGTTGTGCCGTTGTGTGTTGTGGTGTGTTGTGTGTGAAGTTGTGAAAGGAAGAAATTAAAAAGAGGTGGAGGAAAAGGTATCTTAATCACAGCTTGGTAGCTAAAGCACTGATTCTCTTGCTGCTGACTTAGGCACAGGCAGTATTTTCACTTAATCATTTAATTACCAATGTGGCTACTGAAGGAATATTATACAGTCACGCCCGGCTATTGTTCAAAATCCTTACCTGGTGATAATCCAAGGACTTCTGTTAATCTCTATTTTGATATTCAAACTGTTTCCATTGCATGTATTGACACTGTTCTGATATCTAGTTTTATCCTATTCAGCCTGACTAGTGGTGTCCCTTGAAGAACAATGTTCATTATCTCAGTATCCAATAGAGTAAAATTGATCGTGAGATTCACAAAAGCACAATGCAGTCCTCAGCCCTTGGTAAACTCAAAAAGGCTGTCAATGAGCTGCGCATTGTCATTTGCATCGCAAAGCACGCTTGAAGACCTCTGATGAGTCTCGGCCTGACGTTGATGATGAGAATCTTTACCTAGAGGCTGCATTATATGGTGCGCCTCATAGTGAAGATGACATTGTTCAGCAAGGTAACTTGCCTAACATGAACATGGCGCGAACCAATCTGGACATTGTATCACCGACTTAAGTTCACTGACACATTGACACACGTTTACATACGAATCCATTTTTAATACATTACAAAAGTAGAGAAACATACAACTTAGGTAGAAGAAAAGAAGAGTTGTTTTCAATACCAGACACCGAGTTTCATGATCTATAATCTACTAGTTCCGTCTTCAGTGCCATACCTATAGTCTTGCCTATATTGCCTTTCCTGTGAACCATCTCTCTGGATTTTGAGGTCTCTACACGGTCCATAGTAATCAACTGCCGGTACAATTGTACACCTGGTACATGCTGTGCCACTGCATGGCCACGCTTGCCCTTGACTGTGTAGAATCATGGGATCATGCGTTGGAAGAGGTGGACTGAGTGGTCGCGGCGGCAGCGGTCTTGCTCTCTTTGAGTTCAATCAGAGGCAAGCCTCTTGGTAAGCGCCAATCGACATACTTGGCAGAAATACCGTCCTTCCAATGTAACGGGTCTGGGGTTACAGTCCAGGGCCAGCGATGCTCATTGGCATCCAATCCACATGCCCTCACTAGAAACGAGTTAGGTACGAGATATAGTCATTTTAACAACGACTTACCATGCTTTCCCCAGGCGAGCTTTTCAGACTCAAATTTGAAATAAGCCTGGCTGACTTTGACGTATTTGGTCGTAGCCAGCAGTTGGCAGAGCTTCTCCTCTGTCTTTTTGAGGAGGGAATCCCACTCGGCATCGTTCCATATGCCGTGTTTTTGAAAATGTTCTTTCACAAAAGAACGTCGGTGTTCCGGGTCAAGCGATACTGCTTCTGGTGTAATCTTCGTGTTCTGCATCGCGTTGTGATTTCTGTTTGTTGTGTTGTTATGGAAGGAGGAAAACAAAAGAGAGGGAAGGAAAGATGCCTGATCGCAAATTTGGCAGTCGTTGCTGACAATTTGGTTGCCTGAAAATAGGTGCTTAGGCAAACAGGCAGTACTATCACTCATCTTTCCTAATCATTGGTTGCGGGATGATGTCAATGATGAATCACAATGTTTTCCAAAAACCACAAACCAGCCGCATCAAGCAGTCCATTCCTCTTTCAAATCATGTTTTCTCGTCGCACTCATTGCCGCTCTCAAGCAACGCCAAGCTCAACACCAACAAGTCCACTGTCACAAAGTTCTTTCAGACGCAATATATAAGATCCTGCGGGGAACCCCTTCAGCGACCGGAAAGTAGGGGAACCAGCCAGTTCCAAAACCCCCAGCTTCTTGAACACCAAGTCTAGGGGACTCCGGAGGAAGATCACCCTTCATTCGCCGCTATTATATATTATTATACTGTCCAAGCCAGCAACCATGACTCCCTGTCAACAATCTGCAGCACGAAGACTCTGGGGTTTCTGCAGCTTTCTCATGGTGGGAGGACTTCTACATCGAGGAGTCTTGCAAAGATTCATGTCGTGCCTATATCAGGGTTCAGGAGGCGTACGACAAGGATGGTGACAAGGAGCATTTTCCCTTTGACGAGGCCGCCCGTGACCTCGAGGCTGTATACAGAAACTACTGAGAGCCGAAAAGCTTCCAGTGGAGTAGTCGTATGATCGACTTGGCGGCTGCTAGGCCCGACGAGGAGAACCTCCCGGATGCTCCATCCCTTGGAAACACCGCAGCTCCCCAAGGGACTGTGGAAGTATGTTCATTGTCTTATGGGCGATTGAACAGCAGAATTCAGTACAGTCAATAACTCAAAGCCTGCTCCCCCGAAGCAGGACAACTCTTCAAGAATGTCGACGATCTTCAAACCCGACATTAGGATACTCTGAGACAATCAGTGGACGAGTGGCGGCTCACTATACTATCGAGAAACCCTCTGATCATCGATGGACGGGTGGAATGACAATTGAGGACTTCAAGTATCAGCCTGTCGAAAGCGATTGATGGCCCAAATAGATATATATACTTATGCGTCATCGGCAACTCAACACAATACAGAATACCAGGACTGCTCCAGACCAGCAGCGGTCAGTTTGAGAATGATGGAGGACCTTCATGCCTTTATCAAGGCACACTTCCAGCACTACGGTGTATGGAACGAAGAAGGTAGAAGACCGCCGTGCGTTTATAAAGACGCACTTCCAGCAATACGGTGTACACACACGCACACAAACCGTCAAAATGAACGGCAAAAAGCCTCTCGACCATTCCAAGGTCAACTCCTTTAATACAGGGGAGCGACGGCAGCATATGCAGGCTGTCTTCAGCCATGTCTCTTGCTGTGTTTGCCATAGTCATGAGTGCTTTGTATCAAGCCTAGGAGATTAAGGTTTAAGAGTAGACGAGGCAGTATTACTGTATGTATTAGTGCTGAATGGATGATGTAATGGGCGTGGATCCTAAGACTGTATAAAACACAGAGAGTTTGTTACAATTTATACAAAGTAGGAGTTTATTATAATTTATATAAAATAGAAAGAGTTTATTACAATTTGTATAAATACACACTCAGGGAGATTATCGGAACTTTTGCACGGAACTGCATTACCAGTTTTTCGATCTTTCCGCCGAACTCGAAGCTTGATGTCAAAACACCAAACATTCTCGCGATAGCTTGCGACGTTCCCGATGAGTACAAGCCAAAGAATTACAAGAAGTTGGCTTCTTTCACTTTGAAGCATGCTCGGAAGGGGATGCACAAGGTCCGTGAGCTGCTCAAGCGGGATAATTAGGACTGAAGTAGATGAGGCCAGCATTACTGTATGTATTAGTTTATGCTGAATGGACAACGAGATGGGCGCTCAAAAGTTAACTTTTCTGTTTTCATAAAATAATAAACTCCAAACCTTCCTAATTACCGTGCAATGTATATCTGTAATACGAGTTCTTTGATCTTTCCACCACTCGGGAATATTGGCTTTAATGTGAAAACACCAAACATTGTCGCGATAAGAGCTTGAGAGCACAGTGTGTAGACGTACATCACACAGTAGTCAATCGCACCCCGCTTAGTCAGTGCGTCATCGTGCTTCTTTCCCTCATTCAACCGTATCAATGCATCGCATTCCCTTCCGCCAAAACCTCAGACCTCATTACTGTCGTCGTTTCTTCAGCATGTCTCAAAAAACACAAGAACCCGTCATCACCAGGACATCCGACCTCCCGATTGAGGAGTCCAAGTGGGTGACACTCAAGAAGATTGAGTACGTCGATCAAGTCGGAAAGGCACGCACATGGGAGGTTGCCACGCGAAAGACAAGAGGAAAGTCTGGTGTTGATGCTGTCGCAATGGGAAATATTCTCCTCCATCCTTCAAAGCCTGCTTCGACCCTTCTCGTCATCCAGTACCGACCTCCTCTAGACGCCTACACCATTGAGTGGCCCGCGGGACTAATCGATGCTGAGGAGACAGCCGAACAAGCAGCTGTTCGAGAGTTCAAGGAGGAGACCGGGTACGATTGCAAGGTGTTGAGTGTCAGCCCTGCACAAGCAGCTGATCCCGGAATGACCAACGCCAACATGCAACTGGCCATGGTTGAGGTTCAATTGGGTGAAAACGAGGAGGAGCCTGAGCAGCGACTAGATGATGGAGAGCATATCCAACGGGAGATCATTCCTTTGGCTGAGTTGTATGACCGTTTGGTTGAGTACTCAAAGAAGGATCGTACAGTTGTCGCGGCCAAGCTTTTCCACTTTGCTGCAGGCATGCACTTTGCACAAACCCAAAAGTACTTTTAGATGGGTTCAGATAGGATAGACAGGTGTTGGATGCGGTATTTACAGAAATGCTGATACCAGATAAGACAGCCGTTCAAAAGACTACGGTTAAAAACTGTTAAAGGGCTACAGTTTAAAGTTACAGTCGAATAGATGTCGTAACTTGTATCTGATATTTACTACTTAAGTCCTATGATAGTCTTCCACTAGGCCGCTCTATTCTCTTCCTGCAAAGCTTGGTTATGTGAGCAAGGCAGCGCCTGCCCATTCACTGAGGCACCTTCCACATCGCGATACTTCCTCGCCTTCTCTTCCATTCCACTCATTATAATCCCTTCGCATATTCGTCTTTTATCAACATCATCCTCGGTAAGGATGTGTTATCAATTCATTGCCTATTCAGGAAGCGGGGCACTCGTCGTAAGAAGGCGTTGACATCACTAGATGAAGCACCTTCTGAGGACGTCAGACCAGACAAAACATTGCGATTTTTTAATCCAGTAAACTATCACCCTCAAATAATCATCACCAACCATCGTTCACCAGCTCAATGTCCCGCGCCCTTCGACACACTCTGAGTCCCTCCAGACATGCTCTGTCGTTTCAGAGGCACATCTCAACTCGAGATATGTCTGCAAATGACTTGAGAAAGCTAAAAGTTGACCAATCTCGTATGATGGATACTCTACATCAAACATGCGCCTGGGGAACTGGACTACGATGGGGAGAGTAAGTAACCCTGGTTCATTGACAAAGCTAACAAGACTAGTAAACCAACAGATACAGGAATGTCACGGCTGGCACTATCGGACTCTGATAAAACAGTTAGAGATTGGTTTGTCGAAACTACAAAATCTCTAGGCTGCAAAGTGACCATCGACGCGATCGGAAACATCTTTGCGGTTCGTCCGGGTCGAAAAGATGGACCCCCGACACTCGCGGGAAGTCATCTAGACACTCAACCTTCGGGCGGCCGATACGATGGAATCTTAGGTATCCAAGCAGGTATCGAGATGCTCAAGATCCTCCAAGAGCATGATGTCGAGACTGAATATCCTGTTGGTGTGGTGAATTGGACAAAGTAAGTTCTCCACCCAGGACTGACAATTCTGACCTTTAGTGAGGAGGGTGCACGATTCCCTATAAGCATGATGGCCTCTGGAGTATGGGCTGAGTCAATTGCCCTTGAGAGAGCTCACAACTTGAAGGAAGTCGCTGGAAACGCAACAGTCAAAGCTGAACTGGAGAGAATTGGGTACCTTGGTGAAATACCCGCCAGCTTCAAGTCTATGCCGATTGGTGCTCACTTTGAACTTCATATCGAGCAGGGGCCAATTTTGGAGCGTGCTCAGAAGAAAATCGGCATAGTACAAGGCGTGCAAGCGTACAAGTGGTTCACTATTGATGTCAATGGACGAGGTATGTCCCGTACACAAGTACAGACCAAGCTAACAATGTAGATGCGCACACCGGCTCTACTCCCTTTGCTGATCGGGCAGATGCTCTTCTCCTTGCTGCACGACTGATCACCCATTCTCATCGATTGGCAACCAAACACAATGCTCTTGCTTCAACCGGGATTCTCAATCTCACGCCTGGAAGCACCAACACAATCCCCGGCCATGTCAGCTTCTCTCTTGACATTCGATCACCATCCGATGAGACAGTGGAAAAGCTTGAGAAAGAATTGCGCCGCGATTTCGATCTATTGGCCCGTGGAACAGACGTAGATGGACTATTAGCTGGCTCAACTTCTGCATTACCTCTCTCTCTCGAATGGCGAACCGATACTGTCTCGAATGCGACCAAATTCCACCCCGGATGTATCCAAGCCGTCAGAGACTCGGCCGAATCAATTCTCGGTAAAGACGCTGCCATTGATATCTCCAGTGGTGCTGGTCACGATAGTGTGTACACGAACAAACATTGTCCCACGACCATGATCTTCATCCCCTGCAAAGGAGGAGTCAGTCATAACCCAGAGGAATACTCTACGCCTGAGGAATGTGCCATTGGAGCAGAGGTTTTGTGCCAGGCAGTCGTGCGATATGATCAGAAGAGGGTGTAGAATTACTTGGAATAGTCAGACATTCGGGCTCCTCAGATTTACCAAACCCATTCAATGTCAAGATAATATTTGGTAGAAACGCCAGAACATGCAGACATGCAGACACAACGCCAGACTGAATCATCTTCTTCCTCTGCCAGCTCCAGGCCCTGGCATACCGGGCATACCAGGCATACCACCTCCACCCATACCCATCTGTCGCATCATGGCTTGCATGTCCATACCCCCAGGCATTCCACCACCTCCACCAAGCATCTTCATCAAACTTCCCATATCTGGCATTCCTCCTGCTCCACCTGCTCCTCCCATACTCTGTAGTCTCTTCTGCATCGCTGCTAGTTGTTGTGCTTTGTTGCCGCCTCCCATTGCTTGCTGTGCCCTCTGCATGTTCTTCATGTTGCCGCCCATCTTCTTTGCCATACCGGCCATCATTCGTTGTTGTGTGAGGAGATCCTCAACCTCTCGTACTGATGTTCCTGATCCACGGGCGATTCGGGTCATTCGAGTTGGTTGGTCGATAAGGATCTTGCCGTCCGAGTCGAGTTCCTTCTCGGTCATGGAGTCACAGATGTAGATCATTCGCTTGAGCTTGGCACCACCCTCCTCGTCATCCATACCCTGCATCATGTTGCTCATGCCTGGAATCATACCTGCCATCTTGGATAGGGGACCCATCTTCATGATGTTGGAGAGTTGGTCTCTCAGGTCACGCACTGTAAAGATACCCTCTTGGATATGCTTGATGGTGTCTTTTTGGTTGAGGTTGAGACTCTGAACATGTTCCATCAATCCAGCCATATCACCCATGCCAAGCAACTTTTGTACAAACTGTTCAGGAGCGAACTTTTCGAAATCCATCATGTGTTCACCTGTACCGATAAACACAATTGGAGTGTGTGTTGCTGCGACGGCGGAAATAGCACCACCGCCGTGTGCGTGACCGTCCGTCTTGGTGATGATAATGGCACCGAAATCAGCTGCCTCTTTGAAAGCCTTGGCCTGCGATTCAGCCTGTTGACCAATTGAAGCGTCAAGAACCATAATCGTCTCATCAGGCTTAATAGCTTCTTGAATATCCACCATCTCCTGGAACAGAGCGGATTCTTGTCTGTGGCGACCTGAAGTATCAACAATGATAACCTCAAATCTCTCCTTCTTGAATTGGTCAACACCAGCTCTAGCAACCTCTGCGGGATCGGTCTCGGTAAGGGAACCATAGTAGGGGATCTTGGCCTTGGTGGCGTTCTGCTTCAGCTGATCGAAAGCACCAGCTCTGAAGGTATCAGCGCAGACCAGACAAGCCTTGAAACCTCTTGACTGGTAATGTCGCGCAAGCTTTGTACATGTTGTGGTCTTTCCGGCACCCTGAAGACCAACAAACATGATGACATTGCTCTTGCCTTTCTTTGGTCGGAACGGTTCGGCGTGAGGATCGACGAGTTTGACGAGTTCATCGAAAACGGCTTTCTGGATGAGGCGTTTCTTGTTCACGGCGGGAGGAAGTTCTTTAAAGTTGACGGTCGATTTGATGGACTTTCGTAGTTGACCGACGAGTCGCACGTTGACATCTGCTTCGAGTAGGGCAGCGCAAATCTCCTTGAGCATACCATCGAAAGCCTGGGATGTTAGATGGGCATGCGGCATGCGGCTGGGGTGCTTACCTTTTCATCGAGATTTTGTTCACGGGTGAGGTTTGTGACCGCCGCATTGATGCGACGGCCAAGATCTTGAAGAACCATGGCGTTTATTGCGACTTTGATGCCGCGGGGTGATGATGGAGGAGAGTGTGGCCACGATCAAGATGTGGAGGTGGGGTTCGGATATAGTTTTTCCGGGTGTATTGCTACGGAGTACAATCTGCTAAGTCGCCCGCCTTTCACCTTCAGCTGCTTCTAAAGATCGCTGCTTTCGCTGATCATTTGTATCTTTTGAAAAGTCGGAAACATGCTCAGGGACTTTAGCTGTGTTGTATGGTCCTGGGATTGGCTCCCCAATTGTTTGATACACAGGCAACACCCCGGTCCACGTTGAAGCCACCAATTCCTTATTCTCCAAGTCACTTTTATCATCTGTGGTCGAACCAGCGCTGATCTTTGCACTTGCTGATTCGATTCGAACTTTGAGGATGTTGGTACTTTGCATTTCTGATGCCAACGGAGGTTGACGGGTGTGTCTCCATCTGTCGGTCACTACACTGTTGGATATAAGTTCCATTGCGTATAGCTTCTCTTCGTCTGTTTTGACAGTTGTCGCATATCCAAAGAGAACTGCTGAACGGTAGTTATAGTTGTGGGAAAATGTTGCCAGAGTCAAAACAAGCCCGTCAACGTGAGATGCTGCAACGCAAACAGGCATACCCTGTTCTTCAGTGGCTTGGGCCAGGTTCATCATCCTTGATGATACATATCCATGAAGGTAAAGTTCTAGGGGATCGCGAAGGTCTGCACTCGGGCGGTCAAAAGATCCCAGCTGTCCTATCATAGGGAGGACAACTGGGAATGGTTGAGATGGTGTATTGAAGGAGACATGAAGAATTGGGCATGTGTTGACGATACTATGGACAGTTTCGAGATCGTAAACCCCGTGAACCTTGTACCGTTTGATGGTATTGGTCGAGTCTTTAGGATACTGTAGATTATGACGGCCCATGGTTGCTGCTAGTCATAACCAGGAGCAAGCCTGGCAAGCAGCTTTTATACTTGGGTGAGGCTAGAATTGCCTTGTATGGATATTCTATGCGGGGTCTCGCCTATCTCAACTTTATCTTTCCACGGATCGGAACATTAGCAGACCGAAGCCATCATGCCAAAAAGCAGGTACATCAACACCCGGCAGAAATCATGTTACCATTGTTCGACAGCCAAAGCGAAATGTGATCACAAGGAAACCTGCGGGCGTTGTGCCTTGCGGGGTTTGACATGCACCTATCCTTCCAGGTCTCGAGAAACTATCGACCCCGAGCCGTTACTGGAAGAAACAATCTCTACCGAGCCCTCTCCGCGAATGGAACCTGAACGCCATGGCCCCAACTTTACAGCCCTTGATCTCGTGTGTCCTATCAACAGCGATGACATCAAGAATCGCTGGCTCAATTCATACGTCCCTCTACCAGGTCAAACGGTCAAAGCTTACTCTCCACACGTCATGAACTTTGTGTATCGAATGCTAAAGTCGTATACATCAATGGTGATCCGGGGTCGAACACCTCCATTCATCCACCCTGCACAACTCTCGACACCTCTTTCGACTTGCTTTACTTTGGTCCGGATATGCAAAGACCCTTTACCTGGGAGCGAGAGTGTTGCTACGGATATTCTGCAAAGAGAAATGACAAATCTGTACGACCAACGTATGACCTACGACGGTGTTGAGCTCCTTGGTGCATTCCAGGCATATCTGATCTACTCGATGGTTCTCTTCTTCCACCTGAGCCCTGCCTCGATGTTTCTTCGTCAAACTATTATCAACCTTCAAGATATTGCCTGTCTGGCTTCTCAACAAGGGCTTGTATGTGTAGCAGAACAACAGGGTATCCGTCCACGATGGGAAGCATGGATTGTGGCAGAAGCGAAACGACGAACCCTATACACCATGTACTTTCTGGATAATGTATTATCCGCCCAAGACGGCCTCCCAACATACCTGGGTCACGAATTAAAGGGATTGTACGCACCCTCAAGCAAGAGTCTATGGCAAGCAGATCAAACCGAATGGGAACGGGCATACAACTCGCATTTGGCTGAATGGACAGAGGGGACTTTTCAACTAGATCAACTATGGCCAATACCTTCTGGCGCGAGCGAGGTAGAAATACAACAGAGGCGAATACAGACAGATCGATGGTTAGAGGGTGTTGACGAGTTTGGCACAATGCTGTACGCCGTCACAAGCTGTACGCATGGAAGCTGAGGTTATAATTGTCAGATAATCATGCCACACGATTTATAGTAGAAGCTACCATACTGAATACAATTATATGAACCAGATAAAGCGAGATACAATGCAGATGCGTTGCATGCTTAACTAATCGCTTACCTTGGACGCTTCATTCGCTACGAGAGGCGCAACGGGCACTCCGGATTATCTGTAGAGGTACTAGACCATCCGCTACAGTGGTCCAGCCTCACTGACGACACTACCGACTGCCAAGAATATTGCTTTGCACTCCATCCACATCTACGGATTCCAATGTCACCGCCCCGCCACATCTCCTCAGCGGATCTGCTTGAGTCATTGTACAGCACATGGAGCCCTTGATTGAAACAAAGTTCGGCGCCAACCGTTAGTGGCGGTGATCGTCAACGGTTCGTCCAAGCAAGCACAGCGATCTATTGCCGCTAGTGAAGGCTTGTCTCAGTTATCAAGTCAAGAACTCGCCTCCTGTCTACTGTTCTTCCATCTTCATCCCAACGATGACTCTGCATTTCATCTCCACGATATGTGGAATGCAACAGGTCCCGATTCGAATCGAAAAGCTCCTGCTGGGGTTACGCCCGATTACAACAACCCGGAG
This sequence comes from Fusarium tricinctum, assembly GCA_020744515.1. Taxonomy (NCBI): domain Eukaryota; kingdom Fungi; phylum Ascomycota; class Sordariomycetes; order Hypocreales; family Nectriaceae; genus Fusarium; species Fusarium tricinctum. The sequence goes on from JAGPXF010000001.1 coordinate 4,295,937, forward strand.
GATGTGTACTGGACGCTGAATATCGTCATTGCAGTTCTCTGCGTGTTTTTTACTTCGGTCTTTTTCTTTGTCCGGGTTTATGTCAAGCGTACGATTAGTCGCAATATCGGGATAGAAGATTGTATGTCTACAGGCCATAATTGAACCAAGCTGACAGTTTAGGGACATGTATAGCAGCATTTGTACGACAGCCATAGGTTTTGTGTTCTTTGCTGACTCTCCAGATTATGGTCATCTTGTACTGCTTTACTGCACTAATGAGTATGTTCTCTGTGGTTGTCCTGGCGTTGCTAACAAAATAGTGGCCCGGTATGGAGGAGGTTATCATGCGTGGGAGATTCGTCAACCAGAATATTATAACTGGCTAAAGGTGAGTTGTCTAAATAGATAGCGACAGATCTAACAGTTCAGTGGTTCTACGCAAGCACCGTCGTTTACATTCCTGCCGCATTCTTCACCAAAGCGACCATCCTCTTCCTTATGGCACGAGTTTTTGCTGTCGAACCGAGAGTCGCAAAAGGAATTCGGATATTTATATGGGCTCTTCTGGTCGCATACATCCCGATCCAAATATTACGAATTGTCAACTGCTACCCGATCCGGACATACTGGGATCCGACGGTTAGAAACGCGCACTGCCTCAACCAACGAAAGATCTTCTTTTCCGACTTGGCATTGTCGATTGTCACCGATTTGATCATCCTTCTTGTTCCAATACCGTTGACTTGGCGTCTCACTTTGTCCGTTAGGAAAAGGATAAAGATTGTGTTGCTTCTGGGAGCTGGAGGAATCGCTACAGCCTTGACACTGTTCCGAGTAGCCAAAGCGGTTGATTTCTTAAACTCTGACGATATCACGGTCGACTATACGCCGATCAGCATTCTAACGTATGTTTCATGGCCTCTTTAAACATATCTAACCGTCTCAGGGCTCTCGAAATCACCATCGGCTTCGTCTGCGCCTGTCTCCCATCCTTGAATCTCGTGATCGAGCACCATATCCGCAGACGACGACGCGAACGAAACCAAACCTGGCCACAAGATCGAACACAGGCTTCTATGTTTAAGCGACACTTCCGATGGATCAGCTCCTCTACAGATCCATCGCAGCCTCCCCGTCCTCCACATCCAGTGAATCGACCCTCAGAAGGAATGATTGATTTAGATGTGGAAATGGCCATGTTGACTGGCCAGCCTGTACGATTACGAACCGAGAGATTAGGGAGTACGGGTTCTGATATTCGACCTCTTGATCATCGACTTAATTCGGGGGATGGACGGCGAGAGGGGTGGTTATCACAAGACCAAGATGATCAAGACGAACTGCAGGACAGCAAGTTTATTATGAAGATGGTAGAGGATTCAAGAGCAAGGGCAGAAGAGGGAGCCAAAGAATCATGGTGCCCAGTATGGGATGGGCCAAGAGATCCTTTGGCAAGTCATGGAAGCTGGAAGTATAGCATAAAAACGCATTAGCTGACATGATATGAGATGCGTACTTGATATCTCCAATCAGCCCATGGTGGACTTGCTTGTGAGTTACGATAAAGACAGCTTCCATCCAAATTTGTGAACAACCTCTCTCCAGTCCTGATTTGAAGACGACGTGTGCAAATCTCTGGTATGCCAAATCAATTTGAGAGCATTCCAAACCGCCGAAATGTTGCTTATCGGCCACTGGCTATCCAATAATGCAAAATGGTCCAGTACAACCTTGCGTTGCTGGTCTGACGAGCATGTACAGCCAGCTAGGAAGAGCGGCCACATTGGGAATGATCTTCTTGTTTGTCCTTCAACTATGATGTCGGAGAGGCACAGTAGGAGAGCTTCATGTGGCTCTAGAATAGACGGGTGGGTGATGGGAGTGTTGTAACACACAAGGCGGAGGTAGATTTGGGCTGCAATTCTGAATGACTCTGCACTCTTGGAGAGGTAATCGTCGACGTTGTCCTGGGATAAATGTTCGATTCTTTGCTCAATATCTTGGCCTTTGACGTGGAGATCCTTGGGTATGTTTGTAGACAGTGAAGAAATCTCGTTGATAATGTCTACAAGCTCCATTGAACAACCTATCTGTTCGTCGACAAGGTTTCGAGCATGTGGAAGATTAGCTTCAGCTCTAGCCAGTGTGATCATGGCTTGACGATATGGGTCATCCTCATGACTTGGTTGGGTAGTTTCCATCAGGATGTATCGAAATCGGAAATACTGCAGCACGAACTCGGCCACGTTGGGGTCTATAGTTGTCCCAAAACTTTCCAAAAGAGCAAGGGCGCCTTGGAGGTGGTGAAGCCAAGTTGGAGAAGAGCCGTGAGCAATTTCCAGAGACGCCAAAAGAACACAGGTTAGGAGATTACCCTCGCTGCCTTGTGAGTCGAGTAAAGCCTGCTGTAGTTCGTGGAGAGCCCGGACCTTGTACTGTACCGACAAAGCTTGATAGTCTCCATTAGGTACGTTCTGGGCCCATTCTGCCGCGCTCATGGCTAATACTGCAGAGAGTAGAGGGCCTTGGAACATTCGAGGTATAACTGATGTGCGGAACCCATTCCGACTGGTATCCACATAGACTCGACTACTAGAGATGACTTCGACATCTAGGGGTCAGATGGGCGTCAGATGGGTGTCAGATGGGCGTCTCAAAGGAATCAATACTTACAATACTGCACAAGCGACTGTTCAATGGCTTTGTTCCCTTGCGACTCAAAGAGAAAGGGCGAGAGTGTGCGGGGAAGTGGTACATCCCATACACGTCCTTTGAAGTGATCACAAATAGATATAAGTTCTTGAGGCGAGAGGTTCAAGAAACTTGTATTCCGTGTACTAATCGGTACCAGATAATGGTCAGAAGCCGCCACCACAAACTTGAGATTGGAAGCTGAGGCTGGCTCTGGAAAGACACAATCGTCTCGAGTTTTGCGACATCGTCGACAGACTGGTTTTTCTTCATCACATCTTCTTTTGCGTTTCCGGCAGTTGAAGCAACCTTCTCGACTCCGGGAGCCACCCGGCATAATGCATTGTTGGAAGTTGATGATATGTTGTAAGTGTTGAGTTGAAGGAGTGACAGGTGGGGACCGGGTGAGTTCCCGATATACAGACACCACGTGACGATTTCACAAACATTGATCTTGGGACTTATAGTAAGTAATGAGCTTTAAATCTAATCATTGGCTTTCTATTTCATGCTTGTTTACTTACCTACTTCAAGTCGCAAATCACCTACTTCAATGACGATTGGTTGGTGGCTAGACAAAGACAACCCGGCATCGTGATACTGATAATCCAACAAACATTATCCGTTCAATAACCCCTATTGCATCCTTCTTGTATCCTTCTTGTATCTTCTGTCACTAATCCATAAATAACGTCAGTGGATGTCTTATCTAGCCTTCCCTGCAAAGCCATTGCGGGGACTGGCGTACCGGGTGACTGGGTATACGCTATGCATGATGACGATCTTCTCAAGATGGACATCAATCTGATAACAAAAATCTAGCTACCTCTATAAGTATATATATCTCGAATCACTTCTACCAGTCCTGTCGCATCCACATCCCGAACTCCGATAGTGGAGGGTTAGCCCGCAGTGGGGTTAATTCGGAGTCATACTCGGTCGAGACACGGAGCCAGCTTCGCCGATCAATTCTTTCAACCTCAAACTTACACCAAATTCAACGCCTCACATAGCTTTCAACATGGCCTATGATCACATCCTCACCCTGTCGTGCCCCGACAAGTCCGGCATCGTCTTTGCCGTGACTGGCATCTTTGCCGAAAACAAGCACAACATTCTCGACCTCCAGCAATTCTCTGACCCCGTCTCTGAGCGTTTCTTCATGCGAGTTCACTTCGGCCCTACCGAGACCGAGACCACTGAGCACCTCACCGAGGCTTTCGACAAGCTCGCCGCCGATTACAAGATGGACTACGATATTCGTCCTGTCGCCCGCAAGACTCGCGTTCTTATCATGGTCTCCAAGATTGGTCACTGTTTGAACGATCTTCTCTTCCGCATGAAGACTGGCCAATTGCGCATGGAGGTTCCTGTTATTGTGTCCAACCACCCCGAGTACGCTGCCCTCGCCGAGAGCTACGGAATCGAGTTTCACCATTTGCCTGTTACAAAGGATACCAAGGCTCAGCAGGAGGGACAGGTCCTTGAGCTTGTCAAGAAACATAGCATTGAGCTTATTGTTCTGGCCCGTTACATGCAGGTCCTTTCGCCTACACTTTGCGAGGCCATGTCTGGACGTATCATCAACATCCACCATAGTTTCTTGCCTTCTTTCAAGGGTGCCAAGCCTTACCACCAGGCTTACGAGCGTGGTGTCAAGATTATCGGTGCTTCTGCTCATTTTGTCACTGCTGATTTGGATGAGGGTCCTATTATCGAGCAGAGAATTGCTCGTGTCAACCACGCCATGAACCCTAAGGAGTTGGCTGAGGAGGGATCTAATGTTGAGAGCCAAACGCTTGCTGCTGCTGTGCGGTGGTACGCTGAGAGAAGGCTTTTCCTCAACGGTCACAAGACTGTTGTCTTTAACTAGATGTATTAAAAGTAATAGCATTGGTTTCCAGGTCTGTTTCACCAAAGGTGCTTATTTAATGCAGGTTTCGGGTATATCTTTTGCTATGGCATGCCACATGTATGGGTGTTAATGATATTCTGCACTAATGCGAAGTGTATCAACCATTGGCATACACCACTGGAAGCCTGTGGAAGGTTTGTTTTAGCCCAGTAAAAATAACTGCCAGGCCTAACTTACAGTGGAGAAACTGCAAAAAATGAGTTCCCCGAAACCTGGATCGAACAAGTGACCTTTCGATGACACATAACAATTACAGTCGAACGCTCTTCCAGCTGAGCTATTCGGGGAAGTCTCCGAAATCGGAGGAATAGCCATTAGAGGTGGTTGGAGCTTGTGGTCAAATTACGGTATATATAAGTGAGCTGCGTGTGGTGGATAGATTTAAGGCATAGGTCCATCTGATTATGCTTAGATTAAAATTCTTCTGTCAAAATCATTTTATTTATCGATAGCAATTACCGTTTTGGTATTGTGCTGTAGATTCGCTGTCACAGATTTGGAAGCTGTTGTTTGGGCATCTGAACAGAATTGGCAATCCTCGAACGCTGACAACTTAAAATACCCATTCCTGGACTCAAAATATAATAATAAAAGACTCTTTCTATATCACAAGAGAGAAATATGGTTAGCTCTCGATAATCCATAAGATTATTCCGCCTATGTTCTGTAGAAACAAGCCCTGGCTGTTGTCTTCATCTTGGCCTTCGTGGTTACCCTAAATCCAAATAAATCACAATCTACAGTAAAGCCTGATGAAGTACGACTCTTGGAACTGGATTACAACTTATTCCAGGGATAGTTAAGGTTTTAAATATTAACCTACGCCGAGCTGTGTATTGGACGGTGTATTTGCGTGTTGCAACTTGACTCTAAGGTTAAATGTTCAACCTACAAATTAACAGCCACACAATATGTTTCAGCCAACACAACGCTCGACATGAGATTGCTCCAACAACTCGTCAGAATAGATAGAGTCCAAGTGAAACCGTTTCAACTAGAGAAGATTACCTCTAAATGTCTAGATCGCCAAACCCTGCTCGCTTTACAATTTTCAATTTGCAACATATACCAAATTTTCAACGTCCGTCTCACAATAGCTATTCCTCTGATTGGTCAGAGAAATCCCCGAATAGCTCAGCTGGAAGAGCGTTCGACTGTAATTGTCATGTCATCGAAAGGTCACTTGTTCGATCCAGGTTTCGGGGATTCATTTTTGCTTTTGCTACCTTGGTAATACTATCGTTACTACCATCAATATTATCTCAATCATCATCTCACTATGTATTCCACTCACCTCACAACTCTCACACTTCTCCCAACTTCACCCCTCTCAACCTGCTCAACCCTTCCTCTAACCTTGTTCCAAACCTCCTCAGCTACCTCCTCCACACTCCCCCCCGCATCAACAACCACAAGATCCTCCTCCTCCTGTGTCCATCCCTCACCCTCGTCCAAACCAAGTCCCTGTGCCGCAGCATCCTTTCCACCCATGCTAAGCCCCCAGAACAATTCCCGCACGCGCTTCTGCATGCCGGATCTCTCGTAAACTTCTCCACCCCATCCGCCCCTCGCCTGGGCCTGCTCTTCGGTCAGGTCAAGGAAAAGGACAAGGTCTGGTCGGGGTAGACCGCGTTCAGGTGCGCGGGCCCAAGGGAGGGTCAAAGAGGGGTTTTGCTTGGCGGCCGAGTAGACAATTCCTGAGTGATAGTATCGGTCACAGAGAATGGTTGTTCCTGAAGCCAAAAGGGATTGAATTTGTTTGCTGAAAGGTTAGCCATGAACTCCAGCCATGAACTCATCCATGGTGAGTACTCACACAGCTTCCCATCGGTTTGCGCTAAAGAGGAGATGGATAACATGATCCTCCATCTCTACGTCGCTTTTGAGGTAGGCATCAATCATTTGCCCAATAGGTGTAGTGCGGTCTGATATGTTAGCTTTGTTAATGTGAATGCAATTGACTTACCAGGGAATCTCATAACCTTGACCTTTTTACCCTCTTCTACAAACCTCTGCTCCAACAGCTTCACCTGTGTCGTTTTCCCGCTTCTGTCCAATCCCTCCAGGACGACGAATGCGCCTCTATGAGTAGACTCATCTGGGCCATTGCCGGTAATTGCAGCAGTCGCGAGGTCATTAATTGAAGACATGATGTTGATGAGGGGAAGTGGAGAGCTGACAGAATATTCACACTGTTTTGATTAGCGTTTCACGTGGAACACAGTGCGGCATAATCAGATCATGCAAAATTAGGTGATCAGTCAATTCAACAAGTCAATAAGTAATCAATAAGACAATAAGTCAATCGCCATAAGCCAAGTAAAACAGTACTCCAGCGCTTGGTAGCCTGTGAGAATAACCAGTACGCCATGCTCCATCCTTTCCATCCGTATCATATCCGTCATTGCCATTACCATATTCGTCCATATTCATCGTCATCCGTCATTCTCTCATGATGCATCTTCATCTTGTGCGCTACTGCTTTCCCATAACTCAAAGCTCTCACCGGTTCCTTCAATTGGTTCCAAAACAGCAGCCTTACTTGTCCCTTCTGTAGGCTTAGCCATGAGACTATCGATATCTTCTATTGAAGGGTCGATAGGCTTCAATTCAACGGGCTTGGCCTCAGCTTGTGTTTGTATTTCAGGCTCATCTTCAGGCACAATGATAACTGATGTCTCATCGCATCCTTCAGCGAAAAAGTCGGCAGTGTTCATCTCTCCCAAGGCGACACGCTCCTTCTCGATGATCATATCATCAGCTCTGGGTGCGCGACGAGTTTGCGAGATATCGTCAGGTGGAGGAACATTTTCCTTGTCGCGACCCTCAGCGCGATCCCTGTTGCGCTTGCGCTCACTCTCCTCATCGGATGAAATGTCGAGCACACATGTGCTATGTTGAAGTAGGTTGGTCATCTCTTGTTCGGGTGTGTCCTCGTGAATGTCAAAGAACCAGCTAGCCTTCATGTCGGGCTCCTCGAGAGTGACAGGCTCCTTAGGAGCAGACTTGGCAGCATAGCCAGGGATTGTACCCTTAAGGGCAGCATCGAGTGAGAAGGGAGCGGCGGATCCAAGGCTAAATGAGGGAGGATCAACACGAGTGTAAGGACCAAGGGTACGTCGTCGACTAGAGGCGATTCCTGATCGCTTGCTTCTAGTTGGAGATCGACCAGCAGGAGCATGAATTGGGGATGACTTTGAAATGCCAGTGTTGAGAGTTGCTGGAGACTTGGGTTGAAGAGTGCGTCGGGATTTGGTAGGGCTGATCAGACGGTTGGGGATGGGAGAAGGTGCAGCCTTGAGGAGAAAAGCAGATGGTTTGAGGATGTCTTTTGTGATATCCTTGGTATCTTTGGATCCTTTGGATCGTTTGGCAAAAGCAGAAGGGTCGACATTTTCAGAATCGTTGGTATCAATCAATTCAGCCTTTCGCTTGCCACTGACAGGTGTAGGAAGAGCTGACGATGTTAGCGATGCCCAATTGTAGCCTTATCTCCACATACCATTTTGTCGGTTCTTTAGACTGGTGAGATTTTGAAGCCGGGACCCATCAAGGGGAGCAAATGGTTGACGAGTGACAGTAGCCATTGTCAATGTTGTTTGTTGTTGATGCGCAAGTCGTGATCGTGGTCGTGGGTCATGTAGTGAGTGAGGTGAGATGAGTGAAAGTGGGAGAGAGCGGGTAAAAAGAGGTGCTAAAGGTGGGTTTTTGGTGTGCGGGAGCGCGTGGAGGAATCGGTAATAAGGGAGACTAGCGCGAAAGTGGGCGTCTCGTGCCTTGGACGTGAGCGCGGAGACGTGGACGTGCCAGTGAAGGGTGCTGCGGCCACTAAACAAGTACAGGCCCTGAGTGGAAGGCTAAAGACGAGATGCAGGGAATACAGGGCACTGAAACGAGGAATGTGAGATTCGCGACCTTTTCGCACGAAATGAAATGATGGCGGCATTGATACTATTGGATATCCGCTGAGATATGGTGATATCGGCTTAGGTTGCCTCAGGCGTCATCCCCTCACTCATCCGTATCGTCACCGCTAAGTGGCCTTGTTCTTATGCGCGATGATTCGTTCATTGACTGCTTGGCCTTGTGGGACGACCAAACTCCACAAGCGTCAACCCAGTTTCTTGCATGTCGTATCCAATGGTCGCGTCCAATTATTGACCATCATGCAAGGGAGACAGCCGTCTAGGTGTCCTCTCGGCTCTCATGAAGCTGTCAGGTCCTGGTTGCTAGTGAGTGATCTTTACCAACCTCAATCATTAGTTATCTCGGGTTCTGCTTGCCTCTGTGTAGCCTCATGCACCTGGTCACTCATATGCGGCCATCGTCTCATCACAACATCCATAGCATAAACGTTTCAATTGGTCCGGCTTCCAGCTGATCCACGACGCTTGTAGTGATCACCAACCAGATCAGTGTCTCCACCTGAGGTCCCTGTAAGATGTAACCGAGCGATCATCGTACCGCATTTGTTTCTATTAAAGGCCAGGCCACCCGCGAACTCTCGCGTCGTGTCCGTGTTGTAGCCCTCATTGATATTAAGTGCAACGCCGACTCTGGCTAGCATCTGCAACTCGAAGGCTGGGAATGAGACAGATAATCTTGAGCGTCTGGCGTCATTGGTGGTTGGACTTGCTTCGACCGTCAGGTTGCATAGCATTGCCTCAATGCCAACTCAGAGCTTCTGCAACCGTTAGCCAATGATCATCGTTCCAACACCTCTGTTCAGTCAGTTAATCAATTTCAAACCATTATTAGGGTCACATCATGGCCCGAATGAAAGAATATATCTATTGTACTGGCCTCTGATTATGAAGTGATGACGATACTGGCGTCCCAAGGTTGATTCATAGCAATGTTATCCACCGAACCCACCGTCTACCTCAATCATACCAATTCAGTTATCATGGACATGGTGTGGCCCATGGCCGGACCTACTCATCTGCTTCAATCGTATGTGGCCGAGGTGATCTGGCCCGTCGGCTCACCAGGTCGCGGTGTATGTTGTGTGAAGTAGGAAATGATCCTGGTGTCATCTTGTCCTGACGAAGTTGGTGTTCTGGACTCGCTCGAAACGTCTCGACTTGATCGAACCCAATATCGTGACCGTTGGGCTGAGCAGGATATGTCTCGCTGGCATCTTCGAAGAGATCATGTTGGTGAATTGCAGGTGGGCTGGCTGGAGCTTTGGTGTCGGTTCGAAGCTGATGGATAGAAGGCGGATATGTGGGAGCAAACGTATCCTGTCTCAGCTTGTGGTTCCCACTGGTTCTGTAGGTTGGCCCCATTGGATCTTTGGCAAGATTGTGGCTGTGAACAAGAGTGGCATCAGTGGGTGCAAGAGGGTCTCGAGCAATGGACCTCTCTCTTGGCTTGATGCTGCTTCGACGGCTGCTCACGGCAGAAAGAGTTGTAGGTGTGGCTTCAGAAGAGTCTTCAGGAATACATGGAAGGGACTCATCAGCTTCCGAGTCGGGAGTATGTGACTTGCTGTGTGACCTAGAAGAACTCGAAGATGACGAGGTCATGGGTGGTTCAGGCTTATACCCGCAGCACTCGCTGTGCCTTCGGCGGCTCTGCCGTTGCTCAATTTCGTTCTCGATTTGAACAAGAGTCATGCAGGGATTGAGGCAGCTCTTGCAATAGTCTTGATTACTGGTACCTTCGATATCGTAAAACTGTCGAACGTCTCCCCGCAAACTGGCAATGAAGCCGGCATAGACTGGAGATGTTAGCGTGGTGTTCTTGAATTGTCTGAGGAAGCTTACAAGGAACGCAGAAAAAAGCAAATGAACAGCAATAATCCGAGAAGATGGAATAGAAAGGCGCCTTCGATACGTGTCCTTCCTGTGCATAGCAGTTTCCATTTCGATAGTCCACGGCGTCATCGAGAAGAGATCTAGCACGGCCGTAGACAACACAGGGACAACAATATGCCTCCGACTTGTCATTTCTGGAGGTGTATTCACCACCACCGGAAAGCCATTGCCCAGGCTTGTTAACATACTTCTCGACCATTGTGTTGTTTGGGATGCGTGCTGGGTACACAGAAATAGCGGCACGGTTGAGGGAGATGCACAAAAGAATGATGCTGATAGAACTGTATAGATGAAGATGAATGAATGATGAAGATGGGAGATAAAATCGTGAAGGAGAGGAGAGATGTGTTGTGCGGAAGGAGTGCCGCTTGCTGTGGAAAGAGCAAGTGCATACGGGATTGCCTTCCCACCTAGAACACATCCAATTGCTCTTGCTCTCCAACCTGGCAACCTTTTGCTTCAGTGTGAGGTTCTTAGCTTCCAGTGACTCAAGACGTTCCATCAGGCGTTCCAATATAGTGTTGCGGGCAGCGTCAGCATTTTCCAACTGATGAACACGGTTGACCATATCATCAAAAGAGCTTTTCGAGATTGCGACGTTGTCTGAGGTGTTGTTGTAAGCTTGGCTTGGAGACTCGTTTCTAGGACGCTTTCTTGCTGGTAGTGAACTGTTCGTGTCATCCCGGCGTGTTGCATCACTTGGCTGGATGTTCTTTGGCGCTGGTGTTCTTAAAGCACCATTCTGTTCATTTATTGAGGTGCTATCGCAAGCTCGGGAATGGGGGATATTGGGCATGTTGTCGGTGACTTGAACGAAGCTTATGGTGGACGGATGTATATTGGCTGTAGCTTGAACTGGCGAGCAATACTCAGTAGACGCCATTTAATGGAATAGTGAACTTACTGAAAGTAAAGACAAAGGACGGGAAAGAAATGAGCCAGCGGGAGAATGACGCAGGGAACAGGTGAGAAGTATGGAAGACAAGGAAGAGGAAGAGAAGTTAGGAGAAATAACTATATACTCCTGGGTTTGCCGCACTCTGAATCACTGCCAACCACTGAAAGCCGCCAGGCACTGCCAATCATTGATAGTTGTAGATGATGGAGAATGGTTGCTCTGAAATGTAATAGTCATGAATGTTGGGTTGGGGTTTAGAGACATGAATATTCACTAGTGATGCAAAACCCCTACAGGCTGCCTCGCGGCTCTTGTATCTCGATGTGGACTTTAACGCCCAGAGTATAAACAGCAACATTCCGTTACAGGCAGGCAACGGGAATGAAGTCATCGCGAGTATGAGCTTCAGTATCTTCTATGGTCGTTCTGTTCGCGAGTTCCCTTTCTAGTGTGTTGTTTGCCTTTTGCAACCGTGGTCTGCTTCCACGTATGAGGAATCACTCAGGTCAGCTCTTGGTGCTCGATATTCCGTGGAGTTGATCAAGAAGGTAGACAAAATAAAGTCGACTTAAGTCGAGTAACTCGAGAGTCCTCTCCGTGTTCAAACCCACACATAACCGAGAGTGTTGAGTACACTGTGTTGTGTTGGATTGCCATGTTCAGTCCAAACCATTGCTGATCCGAGGTCAAGACAATCCTCCGAGTTGGACCAACAGGCACTAGCCTTATTTAATCTATATCATGCCAATGGTATCATTCTCTTATTCAGTTTGTGGTAAGCAAGCATGAGGTAGAGTTGCTAGTTCATAGATCGTGCTGAAGCATCTGCTGCAAGCTCGCTGCGAAGCATAGCATTCGGAGTCTCTTACAAAGGCTCAGATCTGAAGTCTCGAAGCTGGCAATACTAACTCGATTAGGTCAGGTCTAGGACTGTAGTATTTGACATATTCGAAAGTTCCTATATTAATACCAAGACTGGGACCTTGAGCAATAACGGTGTTCACTTGAACTAGGGAACTGCCCTATCTGCGCGATCTTGTCGGAATGCCTTTTGGCTAACCATCAGGTTTCCGCCGTTATCCTGTGCCGTTGCCCTGCGCATTGTCTGTATCAGTTGGCCTTACCACATCCAATAGCGGTGCTCGTCGTGGGCTATCAAGTCGACAAAATAGGGTTTTCAAAGTATCCATGAAAGTTGCAGACCTTGCATATGAACCAATAGCTAGCCAGAGTTGCTTATCACAGTTCCAAATGCAGTCAACATCTCTCATCTGGTTCCAGCTTTTTTGTGCCAGTGCTTTCGCTGTCGACATCTCAGTGGCAACTTCGCTGAGACACCAGCAACCATCTGAAATGTTCACCAAATGCTTCGCCTCACCTTCGTCATCTGAACCGTGTACCACACATGTTGGTGGCAAATCCCAATTCAAGTCATTCCCTTGATGCCGGTTCTGGAAAGGAACAAACCTCTGTAAAGCATCCATATTGACGGCGCCACTGAACAACCCTCTGGAACCCAAGTCTAGAACCGCTGTTGACCCCATTCCTTGGCAAAATGGGAGCTAATGCAGGGACCCCAGCACTCGCAGTGACCAGGTTCCCTACTGTTGTGTTGCCGAATCACACTTTGCGAAACTCGTCTTGGTGACATTTTGAAAGAGGGGAAGCGCTTTTACGGGTTGGGTGCGTAAACCTTGTGTGTGATTGCTGTCGACTGTCCTATGACGAAAGTCAAAATCGGCTATGCAGATTGAAATTAATGTTTGAGAATGATGTGCGTCGTAATAGCATCAGCGTATTAACAAATATACGCGGAATACCCTTGCCGTACACGGACACGATACCGAGAACGAGATAAGAATATCCACGGAAGTCTGCCACTGAAGTGGATGCTGTGCCGCGGGTTGAAACGCACAGCATACAAGCGCAAAAGGCCCGAGATGTTCGATTCCTTCGGTCTGTGCAGCATCAAATTATCAAATATTCTTGTGGCGATTTACTTCGATTAAAGTTGTGCGATTTGCTTGTCGATAAAGTTGTGGAAAAGAAGTTTCGATCTATTCAGGGGGAGGAATTCTGTGGCTGCTCAACTCCCGATGGAAGCCCTCAAACCTTGTTGTGCTGTTCCTGACTTGGTTCTCCTGAAGGATCAGCGTCATGTGTTGACAAGCACAATCAGTCTTGAATCGTCCCACGAGGGCAGTCGAGATCATCAAATGATCAATAGTTGACGATAAAGCACACGACCACGGGTTCTCGGCTGCCAAGACAGACTTGGCTTTACTCCGTAGGGACTGAAAATCAACGACAGCTGAACACTGGAGGATTTGGAGAGGAAGCTTTAACTATTGGGGCGAGTCAGTAACCAAAAGCCGGCCGCGGATCCATTTCGGTGGCGCTGGACCGTTCGAGAGTTAGCTTTTGAAGGCGCGGGTAAATCGAAGATAGATAGACTATATAGTTGAGCCATTTTCGTCGGAGTTGTTATTCGTGGGATTGCGAGTATGAAGACATGCAGCCGTGCCACATGGGCATTCATCGACTCTGTATATGCAGGTTTGTTGGATCTGGATCTATCGCGGGGGACGCAAGGGATTGTGTCTGTAGGTGTTAGATTCATGAAGCCTCAATGGGAACTCCGACTCCAACGGACGATGGTTGTACGGTGCTCCCGACTGAAAATACGCGTATGCTCATGATGCACCTCGTCGTCGGCGCAAACCTTGAAGCACTCACATATTCGTACACACACACACACACACACACACACACACACTGATCTTGGTGATGCCATGAGCGAACGAATGGTGATGGTCCTGGAGCAATCTAGAGCGTAGCATCAGACAAGAAAAATATGGGCCGCTAAAGCCGGGGTCCCCCGCTGGTCCTTAGCTCGCCTAGCTGCGCGTTCCCGCCAGGCCCAAAGGCGGCAAGCCCACAGGTAGCGCACCCGCTTTAGGCCCAAGCGTGCAAAACTCCGGGGCCCCTTGTACTATTGGGGCTTAGTTAGGGGCTGCCTCTTCCAGGGAACGCGATGCCCGTGGTTTGATGTCGTCTTTGGTTTCTCCTCTTCTGCCGTTTCTTCAGTCTGAGTGAGGTGCATAGAATTAGGGACCGACTCAAATACAAGGTTCATTCTATCCCAGGTTTTCTTGTTAAGCTTCTTCTCCATCCCTTGAACTCTTCTTATAATCGCCCACTGCAATCTCGTCTCTTTAAAGAGATAATCTTTAGCTTCTTTTATTTCTTGGCTTCATTATTTGACCCATTGGCAACCAATCCAAACGTTGCATCACCGGGCGGACCTGAGCGAACCGACGATCCAAACGACCCATGCACTGAGACAAACCAAGCGACCCGTCCTGTTGCCATCTGCGCTCTTCTCAATTGTCTTTTACACATTCATTGAACCTAACAAACCACTCCTTTCTGGTGTCTATTGCCATTCTCCATCCTTTCTTGATCACTTCTTTCACTGTCGCCTCTACGGATACACCATCGGCTTCAGACTGTCCCTTTACACTATCGACCTGAACACCGGCCCCTAAATCACCACATCCTTACTGGCCTACAAACATTTAACCATCGAGTTTCACTCAATTCTCGTGTCTGAGCAATAAAAGGTATTTACCAGCCGTTTCCCGTTGGTGGCACTGTCACATTGCATCACAGCACCAGCCATCGCATCGCCACAGTTCTGAGACTAACCATCGCGATAGCTCATTCAATCCTCGATCCCTTCTTTCGACCCATTCTCCATTCTCCATCCTCCATCCTCCATCCTCCAACAAAATGCCTTCAAACTACGAAAAGCTCTCCCGCCCAAGCGGCGACACAACCAACACTCTCACAATCCCCAATAAAGTTGCTGGCAGCACAACCGTCAGCGAAACTCCTCGCATGAGTCCAACATCGACACCTCAAACAGACAAACTCAACCCCTTTGACACCGACATCGAAGCTATGATCACCACCCGAACCTCAGACTCATGCATGCACAAGACATCCAGCAGCCCTATGGTTAGAAAGACTGATTGCCAAGTCTGGCCAGGAAAGGATCACTGGAAGAAGCAAGCAAAGGCAGCAAAGGCAAAGAACCGTTGCACCTGCATGGCTCATCTCAGCCAACGAAATCGCTGGATTGTCAAGGGCCTCATCATTTTCCTCGTTGTCGGTATTGCTGTTGGTGTAGGTTTCGGCGTCAGCAAGCCTCTCAATGCTCCCATCTGGGGAGATCATGACGACAAGTAATCTCTTTCGGTTTCATATTCTAGATACCCCAGCTACCCGCCAGGGACTCTATTGCCCACGGGGCTTTTCCTTTTCATTGCCTAGCGCGCTGGATTTCTTTCCTACTCATGAACAGGCGTTATGGTGTCATGTGTTTTTTGAGTGGTGGCATTTATGGAATGGGAGTGATGGATTACAGAACATTGGTCTTGTTCTTAGTTTCGCTATTTGCTTAAACATGCGATTATATGGTGGATAGACTAGAGTCTACAGTAGAGGAATAAAGGTCTCCTTCAGGGAGATAGGGCATGTCCCTTCGCAAACATGGTCATTCACGTGTAATTTGAAGTGAGGGTGTCGTGAGAAGGTCCCTGCAGCTCCACCATGATCGTCAGGAACAAGATCAAGATGCGGCCCGTAGGTCTGTGGGGAAATGGCAAGATGCAGAAGGAATCATTGAGCTTGATTTGGAAATGGCGGCAAAGTTGGCCAGTCGAGAGGTGAGATGCTGATGGAGGGGATCCACAGGTATCCGAAGCTTCCGATGGTGGGATGGCTGGGAGATATATATGATGGCTGGTGTCTACTATATTATCCTAATTCTACCTCGTTCATGGTCAGGAAAGTTCTGTCTTTTGAGTATCCGCCCATGGAATTCTTGGATTGCTTGTCATTTCGACGTCTCTGTGAAGTGTTCTATCCGTTTTAGCTGTACATATGCAGCCGAGAACAATGAGCCATAGAAGGAGTGACATGTGTATTGGGTTGAGAGTTCATGGTTAGGTAAAGTATTCAGATGCATTGGCTATATCTACCGACATGCTTCCAGTCGCTGAGACCGCCATAATACCAACTTCACTGTTCTGATGGTACTATTGACTATTGCTTAAGACACAGCTGTTCACCTGCTTGTTCACACTCTCAAAGGGTTCTGTTCACCCTCACAATGAATATGTAACAAAGCAGTCAATCATTCGAACAATTACACAATCACGATATCTTGATATAAAGACTCCCATCACCCTCTTCATGAACGCAGTATCACTATTGCAACCATCATCAAAATGGACTCTTATTCTTACCTACCAGCTTCGCTCTCCGAATTCTTCACCTGGCCGCCGATTCGCCGCGACTTGGAGGAGCGTCCCCAATCAAAGACAGACAGGATTGTTACTATTGCTATTGTTTGTGGTATCTCTGCGCTCTTCCTTATACCTCTTGTTTGGTACATTGTTGCTCGCATTATTAGAATTCGTCGGTCTAGAGCGAGGGCTAAGGATGCTGAGCAAGGTGTCGCGATGTCTTAGCAGTATTCCAGTCACCAAAGCTGATCGCCGGCCGTTCAGTAAAATATACTCTTTTTTATTCCTGGGTAACTTCGCGGTGGCTTGCTATACAAGATTGACAAACTGGGACTGATACTTTGATACTCAGTGGTGATGGGTAGTCGGATTCCCCGTATATCTCGACAAGACAGATCGAGCTATACAGATTGAAAACATTTTCTTAAACACATTAAGACATTATCTATATTGCCCTCGACAAGGTTTCCATCATACATGATCATACTTTGACCTTAAACCTTCTGTATAAATTACGCAAGAGTTAGAGATATGGAATAGTAAAATCATACTTTTACATAGACCATTCAAGATGCTGGATATCAAACGTGAGCTTCGAACATGTGGCGGGACGTGACAGTATGAGTTTAATTACAGTTGGGTTTCGGTCTTATTCATGAGATACAAGACGTATAATTCAGACTTTGTCTAAGAACTCAGTATGTTGGGCACATGTAATGTGCGTAAATGTGGCCTGTTCTTATGTTGTTCTTTTATTGTTAACATATTTCTTATTAATGGCATCTAGTGGATGAATATCGTTCAACTCCATTCAAAGATCTTTGTTCAAACTATTCAGTACCCAGACGCACGCTTTCCAAGGCCAGAATCACCTCTATAACACCACAAATCAACCCACAACTCAGATCCTCGGACGATCCGTGGCCCACCATGAAAGCATCAAAGCTGTGCGCTATCATGTTACCCATCCTTGTCTGTATCATTCTCATCCCCGTCATCATGTCCCGTCGACGTTGGCGCAAGACCGCCCATACTGAAGGGTCAAACCTTGAACGTGACATGCTTGTCGAGGTTGTGCGCATTGTTAAAGATGGAAAAGAAATCTACTCACAAAAGCTTACACCTGATCAACGCTTGTATGATCATCCGTCTTTCGCACCGCTCGAGGAGAGAATGCAAGAAAAGACTGAGCTCCAGACAAAACCCGCATCACAAACCAGCGAAAAATCAACCATCATAGCCCAGGACGGTTTCGAAGACATCCCCTTAACTCCTGACAGGTCAATGAAGGAATTGCGAAAAGAATTGGCTAGAGGGTTCGATATGGTGAAAAAGAACTACTAGCTGTATAGCCATTCATCAACATCTATACACCACAAATACGATTAACAGTCGGTTGTATCTTGTCTGAAACCCAATAGTCCGCCCGTGACCATGGTAAGCTGGCCACATGCGTTCGTGCGCCAATACCCATGTTTATCTTTCCCAGAGGTGATCCTGACCTCTCCCATGAATCCGTAATAAGTCAAGTTGTGAAGAAAGCAGGAGACGATCCAGTTGTATGTAATGACAAAAGAAACTTGTTGCAAAGATACTTGCTGACGCTGTGCGCCTGAGACGATCGCGCATGTATGTCGTGATGTCAGGTTCAACATTTAACTCGTAAATGGCGGTGATTAAACAGACTGATATAACAGGAGAGGCTCGCCGACGTTTTCGATTTCGGGAATTGTACACTTTAGGTCGAATGCTTTGGAAAGAACAATCTTGAAGATCTGGGATTGTTAGTTGGATAACTGAGGGGAGCGTTTGGACTACCTTTTGCACGTTGATACTGTGACTTGTACTTGAAAAGATTAATGCAGCCCTCATGGCCTTGGCAAACCGTCTCGCCTGATGATGTTAGTCTTGGAAGACAATGATCCAATTGACATACCTGATTTGAAATCTCTTCTTGATCTTGAGGGGGAAAGTTGACAAAGTGATCATACTTTGTACCCACTAGAATCGGAATGGCTGTTTTGTTGAAACCTCGTCCTTGGCGATACCACTCCTTGATGCTATTCAAGGTGCTCTTGCGTGTGAGATCAAACATGAAGAGAATGGCAACAGCATCGTTGCACACAAGCGGCAACATGTTGACAAACTCCCTCTGACCACCCAAATCCCAAATCGAAAAGGTAATTTCCGTGTTACGGATGGAAATTGTCTTTTCCATAAAATTGACACCTAAAGTTTGGATGTAATCCTCGTCCCAACTTCCCTCGACGTATTTGACCATTAATGAAGTTTTTCCGATCTGGGCGTCACCCACCATGCCAACCTTGATCACGACATGGTTACGGCCGTTGGATGAAGGCTCGCCTGCGCCTGCGCCTTGCCTATAGTCGTTGTAGGCCTGGTGTGCGGGGTTGGACAAGCCACTGGCTGGACGAGAGAGTGGAGGTGCGGATTGCACCGGAGGAGTGTATCTGGAGGAGGGGTCTTCTTGTCGCGGGCTTCGTGGGCTGGCTAGACCTTGATCGAGGGATGTGCTCTGTTGGTGATGGAAGCCGTTGCTCGGACCAACTTGCGGGGAGTCTTCAATACCGCCCATGGTATCATTGTGAACATGGACTTGATGGGTATGGGCCTCATGAGTAGGAGTTTCATAAACAGGAGCTTCTTGGACGGGAGCATAGGGAGCTTCGGGAGGATTGACGGGAGCTTCATGAACAGGAGTCTCATAAACAGGAGCCTCGAGTGGGGGAGCTTCCATCTCCATGTTGGGAGAAGGGTCGGGGATGGCCGTAGCCTCGGAGATCGTTGAGTCGTCCAGCGTGAAGGTCGTCGAGGATATTAGGGATAAATACGAGGCTGTCGAAGGAGTGTGGAGACAAAGTCGGTAGAGAACGTGATCGCCAGGAAAGGAAAGTAAGGTAGAAGAGAAGTATTCAACAGGTCAACGGCATCAAGCTAGTCGACAAGTTTATGATGATCGAAAGCAAAGCAGCGCGGATGAATGGTAGGCAGCGTCAGAGTTGGATGTTGTAGGTGGCGGAGTTGAATAGAAGCCACAGATCAATGCGGGTTCGAGGGAGAGACGGAGTGAGACAGGGCGTCGGTTGTTTGAAACTTAAATCGGTGACAGCGGTAAAAGACAAGAGATTCGGCGCGTATTGTACACTCTTTGATAGAGCAAATCTCCAAAGTCGAGTCAAGTAGATCCTGGTGGGTTGGCAGGGAGGGGGTTCGCTATTCATTCGCTGACGTTGGAAGATGATGGTGGGAGCCTCTTGTTTAGGTCGCGAGCGGGACGGAATTTCAAGGCACCGGTGGTAGGCTTCGGTAGTACATTAAATGAACAACATCACAACAATGCATATGTTTTGCATTATTGGGGAATGCGCTGAAAATAGATATCTCCTAATTTCAAGATTAACTTTGGCTAAGCTCTTGTTATGCGCGAAATGCCGTGTTGATAGTGGTGGGGATGCTTAGTTGACGCGTTACAGGGCGCGTTAGGACAAGCAATTGGCTGAGACATTGTTAAAGGCTGGCTGAATGAGTATTGCAATTCATAACATGGATGATAAATCAGATGTCCTCGGTTTGTGTAGTGATCTTCTATCAAGTCCTGCAGCAATTCATAAGTATTGTTAGTAAATAGCAACCGTGTTGTTTATTGTGTAACCTTGCGCAGCAAATAGCGGCTATTGGACTCAAAGAGCAGCAATGGATGCAGAGACAGCTGGCAGCTTCGGTCTGGCTTACACGATGCACTTATGACGATTAACGAGTCAATAACCCATGACCATGTTGATTCAGTTCCAAACAGACTTGATTCAACTGCTCAAACAACCCCACGCTCCAGGTTTCCTCATCTGGTTTGATTGGTTCACTGTTTCATTCCAGCCTCATGTCTTGTCGAATTCTTCCAACGGTTAATATAATGTTAAATATCCATACTTTAACCCTATTCTCCGGTCATAGCTGGTACATACTCCGTATTGCCTGATGTTGACCTGTCCTGTGTTAACATCATGATCTGCTGACTAAGGTATCGGCATGCCTCCGAACCCACATCTCGGTCCATCTCCGCATGACGCTGGACAAAGCTTGAACCTCTGATATCACCACCAAATCATCACCACAATGGCCTCAATTGCCCGGTCTCTCCGCGTCGCTGCCCCTCTGGCTAGGGGTATCGCTCCCCGCGCTTCTATTCGCACATCAATCCGAGCATTCTCATCCACCAAATTGAGTATGCAGCTCTGAATCTCCTTTAGACTTGCACTAACAAGATAGGCCTCGCTCGCAAATACACAAAGGACCACGAATGGATCGATCTCTCGGCCGATAAGAAACACGGTTTTGTTGGAATTTCAGAATACGCTGCCGAGCAGCTTGGCGACGTGGTCTACGTTGAGCTCCCCGAACCCGGTTCGTGGGTTGAGCAAGGCGATGCCGTCGGCGCCGTCGAGTCAGTCAAGTCTGCCAGCGACATCAACGCCCCGATCCGCCTGCGCGTTCTCCAAATCAACGATAACCTCGAGGAGAAGCCCTCTACCATCAACAAAGTTCCCGAGGACGATAGCGCTGGTGGTGGCTGGATCGCAAAGGTCGAAGTTGACGAGGAGGGTGCCAAGCAATTCGAGAAGTTACTAGATGCCGAGGCCTACAAAGCTTTTGCCGGAGCCGAATAAACACTACAAGCACAATAGAGGTATCATATCCCGGGTATTGGGTTGAGTTCATGTGCCGATCATATATTTATCCACTTATTTGACTGTCTCGGGTACCTCCCTCTTCTCGCTGATATCATCCAATATCCTTTGCGCTCCTTGTTCTACCAGTGTTTGAGCCACCTTCTTCCCGAACTTGTCCGCCTCGTCTGATGTCTTGATCGCTTCCGATATCTCACAGTCGACACCCTCGTCACCTCGGAGGGATACGACTGTAGCCTTCATGCGTAGCTTGTCGTCAATCCACTTTGTTTCGACACCAATGGGAACACTGCATCCACCCTCGAGTGCCCTCATGAGAGCTCGTTCTGCCTCACACGCCAGCGCTGTTTGTTCGTTCTGGATCGACTTGAGGAACTGGAGCACCTTTTCGTCATCCGCTCGGCATTCAACCCCTAGGGCGCCTTGACCGACAGCGTGCAGGATTCCTCCGTTTTCAGATTCGAGAAATTGTGTAATGTGTTCGCCAAGATCCATACGCTGGAGGCCTGCCGCAGCCAGGATGATACCCGTCAGGTCAGGGTCCTCTTCGAGCTTTCGTAGTCGGGTTTGAATGTTGCCTCGGTGGTCCTTGAATTTGAGTGTCGGGTATCGACGAACCAATTGAGCGATGCGGCGCACGCTGCTTGTGCCGATGATACTTCCGGCCGGCAGATCCGCCAAAGTCTTCCACCCGTGCTTGTCCTGCAATTCCTTCTTGATCACCAGTGTATCTCTCGGATCCTCGCGAGACGTGACACATCCGAGGACGCACCCTTCGGGAAGAACAGTCGGCATGTCCTTGAGCGAATGGACCACGATATCAAGTTCCCTGTTGACCAATCTCTCTTCAAGCTGGGATGTCCACAGACCCTTGCCACCAAAGTTGTAGAGAGCTGTGTTTTGGTCGCGATCGCCTGTGGTGGTCATACTGTGGATGGGAAATTCATGATCGGGGAATTTCTTCTTGAGCGCGTCAACGACGATTTGCGTTTGGGCGAGAGCAAGAGGCGACTTGCGAGTGCCGACGTTTACAACGCCTTTGGGAGGCTGAGTTTCGGCCATGGTTGTGGAATGAATTGGGATGACGGATGTAAACGGGTGATAGCTTGGAGGGGCAAGTTGAGCTTTTCGGATGGTGGGGGAACAGTTTCAAGGGTACAGTGCGGGGTACCAACACTGTGACCGGTGCCGGTATAATACCTTGGATATCATGAACTCGGCACAAGCATATAACATGATATACTTACAATAAAGATTACGCGGAGAAATATCATGGACTTGATGAGTACGAATCGGTGTCAAGGGCAGTACAGCCATCGATGGTATGGTCTACAGGCAGCCCTTGACTGCCGATGAGTGACGAATGATACTACCAAGAGACACATGTCTAACGAAGCATTGGGACTATTCCTAGGCGGACGAGATATCGTCAACAGTTACATCTGCTAATGTTATAAGAACAGACATCACCTCGAGATCAATCGTAGACAAGACATTCACCAACACGCCAACATGAAGCTCCAACTTACCATCCTTGGCTTGGCTGTTCTGGCTCTTGCAAAGCCTCAGGCTCCTCCTGATCCAGCTCCAGCTCCTCCTTCAACCTCTCAGCCTCCCGTGCCTCCGGTTGAACCTCCAGTGCCTCCAGCTGAACCTCCCGCTGACCCCCCTACTTCACCTCCGGCCGAACCCCCGTCTCCTCCAGGACAACCCCCGGCACCAGCTCCTGTTCCGCCCTCTCAACCGGCGCCACCACCTCCTACCTCTGAGCCAGCTCCAGGGCCTCCTCCTTCTCCGGCACCTGTTCCACCGTCCAATCCCGCACCGGCTCCTCCACCTCCGAATCCAACTGGTATACCTGATGGACCGATCTGCGAGTGTGGATACACGTATTGTGCTTCAGTCCTCAAGGCTATGGGTATGTGCATTGATCTAGGGAAACAACGCTGACAGGTTGTAGATAAGCCGTGGAATGATGGTCAACTAGTTGATGGGTACTGCAAGACTCCCAATGCTGTCTGCAACCAGGGAGCTCCTTCTACCGAGATAGAGTCAGCTCTGTTCATTTGTCTCTGTGCAGAACCTGATCAAAAGGTTGGAGATCATATTGAACTCCTATGCGGATGTGACACTTGTCTCAACGTTGGGCCGGACTTTAGAGGGCGATGCAAGACTCCATGCCTGCCTGGCGGAGGGTCAGGTGGTGATTCTGGAAACGACAAGAAAGTCAGAGGAAGCAATCATTTCGGATTTTGGATTTGAAGTTGGAAGTACGGAGTAATAGTTATTCGGAAGTCACTCTTTAAGATAAGTTAGTCTATTTTGCCTGAATCCAAATTGTCATACCTGCATATTTGTCTGGTGAAAATAAAGTAAATAGCATTGATGGTGGAGTGATTGTCCACGTGTAGATTCATGCAACTAGAGAGGTGCAGCTTCATGCTCCGATCCAGCAACGCTCGGAGCTACTACAAGTCCAAACTCTGGTTGCTTATCAATGCCACGCAATTCAAGTGGACCAACTGGTTCAGAATCTTCACCGTCTTACACATCCTCTTCCATGAGAATCTTTGTTTCCACAAAGATCATCCAAAGCTCAGCCTAGCGTTAGCACACATTACCGGCCGCACCGAGGCGTGCGAGGCTCAACCCCGGACGAGCCCCGCTGAAAAGCCGGCACTACACGGGGCTAAGTGCCGAGAATGGACGGCTAGGACCGTTAGTCTGACGTCAGGACGTGCTGCACCCAAAACAGAAACAAGACGGAAAAGTTTGTCACGTCTGTTTCTGCGGTCTCTGAATTGGTCCGATTGGAGTTTTGAGCAAGGGTCTAACTGTGGAGGCGGGGTTGGAGTTGACGAGCGTGTGGTATAAAGACTTGCGGTGCGTCATGACTTTTGACTTATTCCTTATACCAAGCATCTGTCAACACATCAACAACTAAGCACTTATACCCAAATAAACAACACACCAACAACCAAACACTTATACCCAAATATCATAACAAAATCAAAATGGCTCCCAAGGTTCTCGTCGTTCTTACCAGCCAGGCCAAGATGAACAATGGCAACCCTACCGGCTGGTATCTGGTAAGCCTCCTACTCACTCAAAATCATTCAAACACTAACAAATCAGCCCGAGTTTGCTCACCCCTACTATGACTTCGTCAACGCCGGCGTTGAGGTTGTTGTCGCCTCACCCGCTGGCGGTGTTGCTCCCCTTGACCAGGGCTCAGTCGAGATGTTCAAGGGTGACGAGGAGTCAGTAAAGTTCCTCAACGAGAAGAAGCAGGTCTGGGAGCAGACCACTCCCCTCAAGGAGTTCCTCGGCAAGTCATCTGAGTACGATGCTATCTTCTACCCTGGTGGCCACGGCCCCATGTTCGACCTTGTCAACGATGAGACCTCAATTAAGCTTATTGAGGAGTTTTACAAGGCCGGTAAGCCTGTCGCCGCTGTGTGCCACGGACCTATCGTCTTTGTCAACGTCAAGGTTGACGGAAAGCCTCTTCTTGAGGGCCGTGAGGCTACTGGCTTCAGCAACTCTGAGGAGGATGCTGTTCAGCTGACCAGCTCCATGCCTGTTCTTCTCGAGGATGAGATCAAGCGTGTTGGTGGAAAGTACGTCAAGGCTGATGACTGGGCTGAGAAGCTGGCTGTCGATGGACAAGTTATCACTGGCCAGAACCCTGCTTCTGCTCACGTTGTTGGCAAAGCCATTCTCAAGGCCATTGGCGCTTAAATAATGACTAATGAATAATAATATTACTGTTTATGTCTGAGATGTTAATTGATGGCATGATGATAAGGGTAACCCTAATAACATTCTACTGTTGAAATATCAGTACGAATAGGGTCGTAGTATATGTTAAGACTTGCCTCACAACACCAACCAGTAAAATGTTCAAGCTTCATAAATGACAGACTTAACACATTTTTAAATTGGTAGAAACGTGTGTAGGATATTTCACATAACTCTCATAATGTTAGAGCCAACACATAGTAACACATAATAGTAAAAGTATGAATAAATAAATATTAATTAAATATTAATCTGGTTAATCCCGCTTGAACACCTTTTCAAATCCAGTCAAGGTGAATCGATATCGCACCTTGTTATCCTTAACTCGCTCAACTGCCTCAGCACATCCCTTCTCAGAGACGTCGATGGTCTCAACCCAAGCAGCAATGTTCTTCTCAGCAGCAAGCTTAAGCATAGCATCCATCTCCTGGTGATTACCGAGATGGCTACCAGTGATCTTGCCAGCGTTGCCAGCAAACGTGCCAGCTGTCAACTGAGGGAGAGGCTCGTCGGGAATGCCAACGTTGTGGAACTCGCCTCCAATGTTGAGAGTCGACATGTAGGCGTTCATGTCGAACTTGTGTGTCTGGTCGGCACAGTTGAGAATAAAGTCAAAGGTGAACTTGTACTTGTCGGCCCAGTTCTTCTCAGTTGTAAGGATAACCTCCTTTGCGCCTAGCTTCTTTGCGTCCTCGACCTTGGAAGGGGAGTGTGTCATGGCATAGACCTCAGCACCGAGGGCCTTGGCCCATTGAACACCCATGTGACCGAGACCGCCAATGCCAACAACAGCAACAGTCTTGCCGGGGCCGACGTTGGCTCTCACAAGAGGAGAGTAAGTGGTGATACCAGCGCAGAGGAGAGGAGCAACCTGCTCAGTCTTGAGAGCGTCGGGGATCTTAAAGGTAAAGTACTCGTGTGCGCGGATGTGCGAAGCGAAACCACCATGAGCGATGCTGCCGTCAGGGTATTTGCAGTTGTAAGTGTCGACCATATCGGGGCAGTAGTTCTCGTTCTTGTTCTTGCAAAGCTTGCACTCTAGACAAGAAGAGACCTGGGCTCCAACACCCACACGATCTCCAACCTTGATATCTTTGACCTTATCGCCTACTCGGACAGCCTTGCCGACAACTTCGTGACCGACACAGAGGGGTCCTTCAAAGTCTCCCCAACCGCCAGTAACGGTGTGGACATCCGAGCCACAAACACCACAGGCGTCAATCTGAACATCGATATCGCGATCTCCCCAGGTCTTGGGGGTAAGGGTGTGCTTCTCAAACTTGTTCCATGATTTAGGGCTGTCAACGCAGAAGCCTTCGAAAGTGTCAGGGTAACCCATATTGGCAGGGAGTGAATAAAATAGGATAATATGTGATGCTTGTAGACTATCAAGGTTCTCTCATTGTAGCAGTATTTATACATCACGTCTTGCTTCCTCCTCGCCTACAATGACGTCTTGGAGTTGTAGATATAAGTCTATGACGCCACGGGTGAAATGCTCCGACGTGTAGAGGCATCATAATCGTGGCATCGACACTCTGACGGTTGACTCCAGTTTGTAACTCAATTGGGTAAGCTTCTCGAGAGTTAGCCTTAAAGAGTTTGCAGATCGCGATCCTGGTGCTCAGAATGGAAGCTGGAAGCTGCCTAGAAGATGGAGATGCAGCATGACCTGGCTAAAGCCGTGGAGTCTGAGGGGCCGCACGTACGAATGACGTAAATTAGTCGGCAGTACGGATAGATTGGCGATAAGATATCTCGTTCGTTATTGTAATTGAGACTGGTTTTATGTCTGAAAAGGCTGCACATTAGCTTTGCTTTGTTGATAAACCTTCTTACCACTCCAACCAACGACTTCCTACAAGAAGCAGTGTCGTTACATTCAAGGGTTCCGTTCAAGGCTCAGACCTTCTGACTCGATTGAAGCTTCTGGTTGCTGCGTGAGAAGCAGGTTAACGGAATGCCGCCTCAGGGCATCATGGTTGTCAATGAGACCCAAACTACCCCGATTTATGAGCAAGAATGACGGTAATAAGAGGGTTGCCAAGTGGCCAGTGTTAGTGCCAGGTCGTTGAGGACATGTTTCGATATCAGATCTCGTCGCCCACGTCTTGCTTGCTTCTTCATTTTTAAATGTTGCATTGGGCAATACAATGACGGGGATGTTCGCATTCAAACTTGCAAGCATAAAATAGAATGCGATAGGTTGAGCAACAACTTCCCATTAGCAAATTCGGACCAAAGTCATATATTGCTGTTCATCCGCCAATACGGCTCATAAATCAATACTATTCACAAGCTCAAGGAGCTCCTCTCCAAGAACAGCGGTAACCGCCAAGTCGGTCTTGGTAAATGTGTTGTATCGCGCATGCTCATATTTGTTGCTATGAAGCCACCAACGCCATCCAGATAACAAAGAGAATAAATAAATAGTCGAAAGTCCAGCAACGCTCAGTGCCCAAGTTATCATTTGCCATTCAAGAAATCGAATGCAATGTTCCACATCGTATTGGAACCCGCTAGGTATCTCATCCCAGTTGTGCTTTTTTGACAAGCCTACTTGTCGAAGGCTTGTCTTGTTTTCGTTTTATGCATTTTGCCATACTCTAATTAGCCCATCTTGACATCGCCATTAGTCTCGGTCTGAGGTAGCATAGGCTTCTCCTCTTCCTGGGCTCGTCGCTTGCCCATACGGTCGAGCCATTGTTCAGCGCTGACGATTGTTCCATCCACAACACCACTGACTTGGACAACCATATCCAAGCCCTCTTTAGCCAGTACCAGCACCTTTTGAGCACCTTCAGTCAAGGCCGACTCACTATCGTGCTGCCCGTTGGTCTTGTCCGACATGGTGGCAATGCGGAATCGTTGAGGTAAACTAGTGAGATGACGTCGTACAAGAATCCGGGCATTCTCAGGTAATGCACCTCCCGCATATTTAGACACAGTGTTGATTGCGTCGCGAAGGGTCCTCAGAACATCGTTCTTGAGGTTCGAGATGCGGGCTGCAAGTTGAGTGCGGGATTCTGGATCTTCAGACCGTTCTCCAGGATGTACCTCTGATCCATCGTGAGGTCGCACTCTCTCATACTGCTCCAGAGTGGTCCTCAAAG
Source organism: Fusarium tricinctum (assembly GCA_020744515.1). Taxonomy (NCBI): domain Eukaryota; kingdom Fungi; phylum Ascomycota; class Sordariomycetes; order Hypocreales; family Nectriaceae; genus Fusarium; species Fusarium tricinctum. The sequence goes on from JAGPXF010000001.1 coordinate 4,324,174, forward strand.
CTGTGATGACGCGAGATATATGATCGTTTGCCCATCTGAGCCAGTGAAGACAATATTTGAGACTTCGTAGACTCTCCTCGCTCATGGCAACACTCAGACCCGAGGTGGACATGATCAGACGTGACTGCCATGCACTGTTGGGTCTTGAAGTAGGCCGTGGTTCACTCTGTGCATCTGTTTCTGTGTATGCAGGTGACCGCAAGTCATCGTAAGCGGGAAGGGTATCCACAGTGCTTGTGTTTGACATTCGACGAGACATCGTCTTTGAAGATGGTGAAGGCTCTGCTTCGAGGTGCTCATCCGATATCTGCTGCATGCCTTCACCCTCAAACCTCTTGTTGCTGACGGCTTCGTCTTCACTGTCCATCTTGCGTCTCTTCTTACTGTTGCCAGTTTCCAGGTCTGACGTCGAACTAGTTTGTCGCCGTCCAGCACCCAAAAACCAACGCACGCCTCCCTCTACACCAGTCACTCGACCAACAGAGCCAACAGTATTCGCAATTGGTGTTAGGTATCCTTCGACATATTCGGCGCCTGATCGAAACCGCGGTGAGAAGTTCTTGGCGCCACCGTAAGCCGAAGTAGCGCCCTCGATTGTGCTTGCAAGTAAAGGATGAGTTGTTGTGAGAAGCGATAACAACGGCTCAGGTTGTGGGGACTGCGGTGGTCGATTGGGAAATCCGTGCGAAGTTGGTGGGCTCAGTGGAAGTGATGTATTCCTATGAGGCGGTGATGATATAAAGTCTGCAACTGTTAGTAATGATCAACAATGCCATGCAAAAACACACCTGCTCTCAAGTCGCCAAGCGCCTCAGCTGCAAGTCGCACATCAGGGTCATCTAGACTGACGCTTCCAGCCCTTGCAAGCCCGTCGGGTGATGCGGCGCTGACAACGCTGTTGGTACTCGCATCAAGATCCATTCGAGTTGGGCTGTCGATAGTATGTCCAAAGGCAATTGGCGATTGATATAAAGGCATGGGGTGAAGAGGAGGCCATGCCTTTGGCGGTTCGAGTGCCATTTCACTTGTAAGAGAACTCAGAGAGGGTAACTTGATGTCGTTGTCGGCTTCAAGTCGAGCCAGGGGAGGCAAAGAAGTCGGTAGGTCGGTATTAGGAACATCAGGAAACTTTATCGCGTTCGGAGACACATTGGAATATGCTGGCGGAGAGAAAGCCATTAGAGACGGCGGCGGTCGAACTGGTGGTGGTCCGAGGAGAACATGGCGAGACTCGGTCTCACGATCGGTCGGAAGCATGTGATTGCGCTCCATGGCGCTGGTCGGCGATAACACGGATATGTCAACTAAGCATCGAGTGGCAGTCGGCCAAGGGCCGCAAACATGAAATTATCAACGAAACAAAATAGACAAAAGAAATCAAGATTGACAATGATGCTGACGGTGATGGTTTGGTGATGAAGCGGAGAGAAAAGGGTTGGGGTGGGTGAGAATGGGAATGAGAATGTGATCGTGGGGGGGAACGAAACCTGGAAACGAACGTCAGGCGCGACGGGACCTTCTTTCCTTGAGCTGCAGGGACCGGCTGAAGAGAAGCCCAGCGCAGGACGATAGCCCACTAAAACCGGGCCGGCTACAGTGGTTCCAGGTGACTTGTAGAGGCGTAGTGGGGAGGAAGGGTCGCTAGAAGCCTCTGAATTGCGCCAGTGCTTCAGTCACAAGATGCATCTGGGGCGATCGCCTCGCTTCAAGTGAGATGGTTCAAAATTGTTGGGATATATGGTAAGGATGAGTTTCGGCTTGGTCTTGTGATGTGAGGGACCAATTTGAAGTCTCAACTTCTACATTTACTTAAACTTGCAACTAAGAACTGTACCTGAAGCCTCTCCAGCACGTGTCAAAACTGGGGAATGATGATGACCGACATCACATGCAAAGGAAGAGCTTGTTAAACTCGTCGTCGCGATTGTTAAGCGGGGCGCCCGAGTCATGGCCAATGCACTAACAAGATCAACTCTAACACATGCCAGAAATGGCTGTTTCCTTTTCCTGATGCGTTTAAAGATTGTTTCCTCCAATAGAATGGGTTTTGATAACGTCAGATATCGATTGCTCATTGCTTGCTCATCTGAAGCTTTGGCAATTAGTGCCTTTTAAAGTAAGGTAGCACTCCTTACCTTTATCCAGACCAGTCGGCATTCGGTTACTTTCGTATCATCCGATATTGGTTAGCCTCTATTCGGACATGTTCAATCCGAGTAACCATGTGAACTTGTGAAGCTTGACATGTGTCGAGTATACCGTTGCAGAGGATACGAGGCTGCATGACTTCGCTGCAGGTATTGGACCCTGATCTTGCAGTCATCAACTTTCTGATGGTTGACAATAGTGGATATTGCAAATGATCCATGGACATTAATCAAGGCGCCTCTCGCTTCTCTTCAGGGACCAGGCACAAAAACTGAGGCGAGTTTAGTGGGTTTGGAACAACCAATGCGATAATGCGATCGACTCTTGATTCACACCATTGACCACTAGGATGCTCTGGTGCTTGAGGCAGAGTTTTATCACTCCAGTCAACATCGTCTCGTTGTAGTGGGAAACATCTTCAAAATGAAGCACACAACGATTAATCTGCCAGCTGCGTACGCAAGCAGCACATCAAGATCCCCTTGATGCCCCAACAATTTCAAGGTCCAGGTCACCAGGACAAGCCACAACATCGCACCACTGTCCAGTCACTTTACATTCACAATTATAGTATGTCTGGCTCCTCTGACACCGGCCAAGCAACGTAAGTTAAATACTCGGTCAGTTCTTAATGGATCCAGGTTCCCTCTCCGCACCACATAATCGCAGCTCACATCAACGGCTCCGCGGCTGAAATGACAGAAAGTCACTCGGTTGCAGGCTAGGTGATGGTCTGTACTGTCTAGAGGGTGCGTTGGAGAGAAGAGAAAACCAAACAATGTCAGAAAAAATGAAAGCTTTTTATCACGTTTCAGAGGCCCGCTCATGTCACGTGATGCAAAGCTGAGCTACAGCTACCCCACCGATATCCGATATTCTACCGTGTCGTCACCAGCATTGGAATGGCCAGGCTGCCAAAGATGCCAGCGAAACAGCTTAAACAACGAAACTATATTGCGCCAAGTATCATGATGACTGCCTGCACTTCTCTGTAGTCCTTAATTACCCTTAGTCTCTCCTTATCTTTTCTGTCATCGTCTATCAAGTTCCTCAGCGCATGATCCCTCCATTTTGGACTTGACCGTCGCATCTTCGACCTCCTTTCCGCCCCTGCCATCAACTTGACCTCGCCAAGACTACATCATGGCATCCGCGCTGTTCTTTTTGGATCTCAAGGGCAAGGTGTGTTAATTGCCATTGATCTGTTGTACATGCTGACTTTTAGACCCTCCTTGCCCGAAACTATCGTGGTGACATTCCTATGTCAGCAGTTGAAAAGTTCCCTGTACTCCTTTCAGAAGCCGAGGAAGACTCCTCTGCTGTTCCACCATGCTTCTCCCATGAGGGCATCAACGTATGTTGTTCTTCAAGCTGCTGTACAAATTCTGACCGCGTAGTATCTCTACATCCGCCACAACAACCTCTACCTCCTCGCCCTTACAAAACGAAATACAAATGCCGCCGAGATCCTCCTGTTCCTTCACAAGATCGTCGAGGTCTTTACCGAGTATTTCAAAGCCCTAGAAGAAGAGTCCATCCGCGACAACTTTGTCATCATCTACGAACTCCTCGACGAGATGATGGATTTCGGTTATCCTCAAACAACAGAATCAAAGATCCTCCAAGAGTACATCACCCAGGAATCCCACAAGCTAGAGATCCAGGCCCGGCCACCCATTGCTGTTACAAACGCTGTGTCATGGCGATCGGAGGGTATACGATACCGCAAGAACGAGGTCTTCCTTGACGTTGTCGAGTCGCTTAACCTGTTGGTTTCCGCAAACGGCAATGTGCTTCGCTCAGAGATTCTTGGCGCCATTAAGATGAAGTGCTACCTAAGTGGTATGCCCGAGTTGCGCCTAGGCCTTAACGATAAGGTCATGTTTGAGACAACTGGCCGAGCTACTCGCGGCAAAGCCATCGAGATGGAAGATGTCAAGTTTCACCAATGTGTACGACTATCACGTTTCGAGAACGACCGCACCATCTCCTTTATCCCCCCCGACGGCGAATTCGAGCTCATGTCTTACCGCCTCAATACCCAGGTTAAGCCTTTGATTTGGGTTGAATGTGTGGTGGAATCTCATTCAGGCTCCCGAATTGAATACATGCTCAAAGCCCGAGCCCAGTTCAAGCGCCGCAGTACTGCCAACAATGTCGAAATCGTGGTTCCCGTACCTGACGACGCCGACAGCCCTCGGTTCCGGACAAACATCGGTTCTGTTCACTACGCACCTGAGCAGAGTGCCATTGTCTGGAAGATTAAGCAATTCGGTGGTGGCAAGGAGTTCCTCATGCGTGCTGAGCTGGGCCTGCCTAGCGTGAGGGGTGATGACGAACAAGGTGGTGGTATGATGGGTGGTTTCGGTGGTAGTATGGGAGGCGTTGGAGGAGTTGGCAAGGGTGCTAAGCGACCTATCCAGGTCAAGTTTGAGATCCCTTACTTTACCACAAGTGGTATTCAGGTTCGGTACCTCAAAATCACCGAGCCAAAGGTACGAACCCCGCCAAAACTATTAACCAATACTAACAGACCCAGTTGCAATATCCTTCGCTTCCGTGGGTGCGATACATCACTCAGTCTGGCGACATTGCCGTGCGACTTCCCGACGCAGTCTGAGGTCAGACAACATTACTTATATAACCATAATCGAGCCGTGCGTGTTCACAATGGCTCACATACACCTGCCATGATGGATGACCGGTGTAGATACGAGATGGATATGGGGCAGAGCTGCAGAGCAGGGGGCTTCATACACCAATCAGGGACGAATAATAGACTAAAGATCAATCTATGCTGACGGAATCCTGCTAGTCATGTTTCTCGAACAATAGCTGCCTCCCATTCTAAGCTGCGAAGGTTTTCTCGGGTAGAGTACGGGTTTTCGGGATCAAGAAACACCTTAACGACGAAGCCCTTTGGATCTTCCGAAGCCGTCGGGGGGTCTGTGACAATTAGCCCATGTTGGAAGTTAAATGTCAATACTTACGTCCTCGAGGCGGTTCGTTGCTATTCCAAAATCCATGTCTCCATACTCGGTTGTGTCCGAGAAACACGTTATCTATCGAAGTATTGTCCGTATCTTGCACAGCATATAGTGCCATTAGTCCTAGGACAATAGGCAGCTCTCCCCCGAGGCCTGAAGAATGTGGTGGATTACGGTGAGGCGACCTGTAGGTCGAGGGGAGTAGACTCGGCATCCAACTGGGTGACCTGCCTGCGATGTAGAGCACAGGACCACCCCCTTCACCCATATCGCTATGAATGGTGACGGCTTGAGACAGACCTGGAATGGAAGGTGGATGAAATATGCGCAAGAGTTCCCAGTATGCTGTTTCAGAGGCAAGAGGATCTTGATCAACCACCATAATAGGGAGCAGCGGGTTGCAGGCGGCGACTCCAAACGACTTATACTCCACGGCTTGATGGTACTGGCCAAATTGATCCAGCATGTAGTTTCGCTGGCTGTCTAATTTCAACAGCCGCCCGGACGTCTCCACCTCCCGATACCAGTAAAAGTCTGCGGCCTCTGTGACTTCACCATTGCAGTATCGCATGACTTTACTCGGGACTTCGCCGTCGTATTGACTTGGGAATCTGGGCGGTACGTGGTGATGATATAAGTCGGTGTCTGGTCCATTTATTAGAAGCTTGTTCACCATGAACAAGAAACCCGTATTGAGATGGCTTGAAGAGCTCCCTTTTCGCCCTGAACTGTGCTTCGACGATTTGCTCTAATGGTGTTATCAATATGTCAAACTGACCTCGAAGACTTCTTACCTGTTTCATTTTGATCAAGATGATTGTGGTGCTTCATCAATAGCCAAGTCACTTGAACAACTGTCATTCTTATACTGTCGAATTAGGTCCATGAACTGCAGAGCCGCATCTTCTCGACTAAGCACTGGGGCATGCCTCGGTCGTTCCCGCACCCATAGTCGCGACATCATCCTCCGAGGACCCAGAAGGCATCTACCTTCCTGCCCTCAATGACGACATTATCTCCACTGTCAGCTTCGCCTGCAGTCTACCAGACATTACAGATTCAGGTGTACGTGATAGTGATGAGACCCCATTCTGGATTGGTGCCACGACCATGGCACTTTGTTGGACAGACCTCACTTCTGATGTCTGCATGGAGTCAGGATAGGTGTTGCTGATTACATACCCCAGTTCATGCAGTACAACTGCGGCCAGCCCCATTAACGCTTCCACTGCTTGACACCGGCCTCAATACCCATACTTGACGGGTAGATGGATGGTCGGGTGACAAGCTCAATGCCAGCCGGGTGATATCCCAGCTTGATTTGTCAAGGTAAAGCGGACCAATGGATATGGGCTCAGATCTGGCGATCAGTTGTTGGCGCTAGCATTTGGCTCTTCGGTCAAGTTCGTCTTGGCAACGTTAGATTATGGTGACAGTTGTTAAGGTGCATTTGAGGCCCGAATGCAAGACATCGGCGTTCCTCGAGGAAGCCTGGCGCGTCCATGAGTATCGTATGGTGGGAAGTCCGGATAGGCGATTTGCAGAAGTAGCCAATCCTTATTGAACCCTTTGCCTCCCTGATGGTGTTGAGGTCTGGTATGATAATGCCTCTGGCTATCGTAAACCCTTGTTGATAACCCACCCGTTGGTCGTTGGGGGTGGCGTAGAATCCTCGTGGTAAGACAGGCTTGAATGTAACCTGTGTGGAGATCGTCGATTCATATGCTATACAGCAAAGTCCATAACCCGAAAGCTCGTATTTCAGAAGCCAGCACTTGCTGCCTTGACAGCTTTGGCACGATCAGAACCGCATCAAGCGACGACTGGAAGGTATTTTACCTGCAATTCCCGGTCGACCTCAGTGTCTTTGCCGTGTTATGAGTTATACAAGTTTGTGACACTTCAACCTTGAAAATGCTTAATGTTAGTCATTATTTCTCATTGTTCGAGGTTCTTGTCGCAGCATCGTTGGTCAATCAAAATCTCTTGTGATAAATGAAGAGTGAGTATGGTAAAAGTTTGTTCAAGGTATGTATCATTTATATAGCAGTAGTCGATGTAATTGTAAGGGCTTGTTGCCTCAAGGTGGTTCGCAATATGGATGTCTGCACTGCATGAGGAGAGAGAAAACAAGAGCTGTCACATAACCCCACGGCTATCAAGCTGATCAGCCAGACCGCTTCGTGCGCTTGGCTGGACCAGAATCATCATCCATTGTCATCTCGACATCGTCAGAGGATGCGGAAAAGGATGCGGAAATTGCTTCTTGGAGGAGCTTCTTCTCTCCAATTCTAACGATAGTGGCCATGCGAGCTCGCTGGCTGAGGTTATTGGCCCTGATCAAAGACTCGTCTTCTGAAATGCTGGTTGGGTAACGTGCCGCGAGAGCCTCCAGTGTCTTTGCCAGTACAGCTTGGTGGATTTCGTCTCGTTTTCTCTTGTCTGGAATAGCATCCGACTGTGCTTTCTTGACACCCTTGAGGAATGTCTTGAGTTGTTCTTGGAGATCTTCAGGCATACTTTCGAATCTGGCAGGTCCAGCAAAAGTGCCATCTGAGTTGACTTCTCCGGTTTCGCGCTCGAGCACAAACGTATCTTCAAACTCGTCTTCCTCTTCGAGGGCACCACGCTAAGCAAGTCAGCTAGGCCATCTTTTAGCACGTCGGACTTACCAGCTGCTCCAGGATTTGGTTTGAGATGCCAAAGTTGGATGTCATAGCCGTTTCAACAACATTCCAAGGAATCTCGACAACATCATAACGGGAATGCTTCTCGGTAACATATCCGTACCGTCTCAGAAGTTCCGAGTTGGGATGTGGGCCGTAATAGTTAAGAATCTCTTCACCCGCCTTGATCGGCCTCAAACTGGTAACGGTAAGGCTTTCTTCTTCGTGGTTGACGTGTGCCTATGTCCGTTAGTCATGCTCGACGCCCATGAGAATTACATACGTTGAACTCGGCGTCAGCATTCAGGATATCAGCCATTGGGACCATTCCCATCATGGACTTTCCTTCTCGGTCCTCAACCCAGCCATCAGCCTCTTCCTCTTCCTCTTCATCGTTCTCGAGATCAAAGGCGTACGCCATAATGGTGCTACCCATTCTGTGGGCAATCTCAATCAACTCCGCATCGGTCTTGCTACCGACGTTGAAGATGTTCGAGTGGCTGCGGATAAGTGGAAGCAGCGTTTTTTGGAACATGTTCTCCGCGTTTGCCTTGCCAATCTTGTGTCGCATATGACTGGCTTGGAGCTGTTCCAGCTCGTTCTCTGACCAAAACATGGGTGTATCGAATGAAGTAGGGAGCACATCAAAGTAAGGCTTCCACTGGGAGTTTTCGCCTTGCAGATACTCGTAAATCATGATGAGAATAAGTGAGCTCCAAGAGTCAAGCGCTGGAGCGTCATCGTCATCAGGCTTGTCGAGGTCAAAGACATCTGGAATCTTCTTGGGCAGATCCGAAGTTTCGGTATTGATGATGCTTTTTCTCGGGATAGTGAACAGAGTTGTTTCCGCAGGGATATCCTCAAGAGCAACTGTTTTGTTAGTCTTGGATCACAATCCGGAAAGCGACTTACTTATACCGCGGCCAGCATTGCGATCACGAAGATCAACAATCTTGATGGCATCAGAAAACGTAGCATTTTGCAAAGATTTGAACCAGTTAAGAAACCGTTCGCTTGTTCCGTCAAAATTTGTAGAATTCATTGTGTCTGTTGAGGGATGATGAAAGGGAAGAGTTCTCATGAAGGTCTTGCCGTAAAACTTTTTTGTGGTGCACATCCTACCCTGTACGGTTCCGTGCAGAATCCAACCGGGATGCGCAGGATAATTTATATAATCTCATGGTAATACTGTATCAGTTAAGAGTATATATTTAAGTATTATTACATTGAACATAGAAGAGAAAATCGTCGGAATTTTTGCAAACTCACAGCAAGAGACGAGTGCTCAAATTATCCTCAATATGATCACAGCTCTCATCAACTAGCCAATTTTCTGTCATTACATCATAATAGCGATACATGATATATAGAATTTCGTTGAACACCAACGCCCCTAATATGTCAATTACTCCTCGTCTTCTTCCTTCATCTTCGTCTCCCCCTCTTTCCCATCTTTTGCCCTCTTCACCTCTCTCTTCTTGGGTCGTAACCAATCTTCCATACCCTCTGGCCAGTAAACCCTATCCTGAGGACCTCCCATGGCAAAATCCTCTGGACTAACAATCTTCTCAGGTACCTCGATATCATCTTCCGCCTCGCCATTGACACCATTGGTCTTCTTCTTACCCTTCTTGGCCTTTTTCTTGATTGCCTTTCGTGACTCGTCTTGACGATCGTGAGGTACAATATCGTTGAAGGTATTCCAGCCTGGCAGCTTGAAAGTACGCATCAACTCGAAGACAGCTTGCTCCTTGTCCTTGGCTTCAATCATGAGATCCATATCAGGTTCGCAAGGTGGCAGAGTCTTGACCCGGGCGGAATGCTTGCGACGATCTCGGGGAGTAACAGCACTGGCCGTCTGCTCACTATAATGCATTTTCTGGGTGATTCCCTTCCTGGTCCAAGTTGCTTTGATGCGGTCGTAATAGTCAATGATATCCTTGGACCCCTCCCTTATCGAAGGGTCGAAAATGATGTTGTGGTGGTGATAATCAAGGACCATGGGGATATTCAGCTCCTCGCAGATGGGCAATAAATCGTGTACACTCCATGCAACGTCGTCATTCTCCAACACCATTCGTGCCTTCACTCCATCCGAGAGTTTGGAATAGTTCTGTCTGAATCGGTCAAGTGTTGCGTTCTTATCGCCGTAAGTGCCTCCCATGTGGAGGATCATGACTGCGTCGCGGTTAAGCTGGTCGGGGAGTTTGAGCAAGGAAAGTAATTCGTTGTGGTATTCCAGATCGCGTATGGCAGCACTGACAACTTCTTTACGAGGGCTACCGATCTGTGTAAACTGCCCGGGGTGTGTCGTTAGACGATGGTTGAATTCTGCTGCCACTTTGCCGGCTTCTGCGAGTACCTCAGAAGCAAAAGGAGCCAGCTTATATCCATGTTCCTGATGGCTTGCAAAAGGAAACATCTCGCTACTGAGCCTCATAAATCTAATGCCGTACTTGACGTTCCATCGGATCATTTTGACAATGTCTCGAGCATTGGCCAAGCCCAGCTCTTGTACATACTTGAGGCCTCTCTCATGGTCAGCAGGCTTGTTTCTGTCCGGCCGGTTCTTGGTTGCATGTTCTGGTTCATCTGGGCTTGCGAGCGGATGTCGATGTTCGATGATGGATGCCATGCGACATGTTCTTGACGAAAACACAGGAGGATTTGCGTTGCGTAAATATGTATTTAAACATGCCTATGGAAATTAGAAAAGACGACAACCAGCTAACTAGAACTCACATATCCCAATCGCCCTTTCCATGGTAAAGGAAGAATGTCGCTGTTCACCGGAGGTGGTCTGTTGGCACCTCGGTCAGCGCTGTCTTCTTCCCCAGTCGCATCAGCGACATCACCAGCAGCGTGTTCGGCATCTTCCTCATCTAAAGGCGCTGTAGATGTGCCTGTGACAGCATCAGACTTTCCTTCCAGATTTTGGCGAGCAGGAATAGTTTTCTGGTCCGGCGTATACATTTTAGGCCGAATGTCGGGTTCGCTAAAGGCTTCCTCCTTCAAATGAAGATCTGACGATTCAATTGCAAGCCGTTGTGTCCTCACTGCAGTCTGTAACTTTTTCTCCATCTTACTCAATTCTCGCATAGCTTCCTCGACACCTTCGTCTGTGTCCCAGACAGCCTTTACATTCTTCGGGTTGGCTGTTTTTAACGGGGGGACCTTCTTTGTAATGTCTTGATTCGCCGACCGTTCATCTGTATTGGCAGTGGCATCTTTCAATATTCGACTGCTTCGTCTGGGAGCCGTATCAGGCATCTCAGGTATCGGAGGTGGCGGATGGGCGCCGGTTCTCTTTCGTTTCGGCGTCATGGTTGAGGCTGCTTGATACGAAGCTCTGCTGTATGGATGTTTTGGCAAGGCGGCAACAAGTCTTGCAGCAGAGGTAAGAAGACGAGATGGCATACAGCGTTTACAAGCTGCGTAAATGTTAAGATTGTAAGTCGAGGTAAAATAGCAGGGCGAATTGATTGTCGAGAACGAAACCCGGCCCCGACATTATAACGATTTAAAGTGCTGGTAGTCGGAGGAAGTGGCCCGAAGAGCCAATGACGCAGCGTGCGTCATGCATGGTTTGCGTACGATGTAATGTCGCAGGGCCAGTAGGGCTATCGCTGTCATTATTTCCGGGGGCAATTGTAACACGAAATGGAGCGAAATGAAGCCCCCTGCATCACCTGGTGGTTTGCATTGGCTCGTTTTTTGAGTGACCAGACGATCTGTGGCCGATTTCCTCGATTCGAACTTTGTAGATGGTGATGAAGTCATTAGAGGGCGGGAAGCCGATCGCCGATCCGGCTAGTCGTGGTGTATCCGCCGACTTTGCTCCGCTGTGACGCTTTTATAACAACCCAACTTAATTAAGCACCAACATTACAGACAGGCAAACAAAAGGTCAGTAACTCAAAACCGGAGGTAACTGAGCGTAACCACTAAAGCAGCTCGGAGCAGTCCGCGCAAGGGTTCAAGAATAAGCTCCACAAAGGACTGAGACCTCCGGGATTTTGGCATCGAGATGGGCAGGGAGGGCATCTTGAAAGATGTGGCTGAACCTGTCATATGGTGATCAGCGATTCTTTGCTTTAGTCGTAAGCATCGTTGCTTCTTATTTTGTGCGAGGGTCGTAAATCATTGGCTCGTGATGCATTCGATTCAACACAACGCGGATATGATTAGTGATCCATCAAGGGCAAGCTCTGAATTACCAGAATGGTGATACATGTAATGTTGGTTCCCGACGCCGTGCCCCTTTGTAAAACTGCACCCTGCATACAGGACAGTCGTGGCGCTCAATCAAAAACCATGACGAGAGGCACCTCGAATGGAAAGAATGACCACACGCATTTATCGTCAGGATGTCGTCTTTATGATCCTCAGGGGTTTGGATGGCCGTTTCTTGATGGCCGGCTTTAGCTTCATGATTTGCCGACTGGTGAGACGTCACTGTTGAGATTTCTTCGAGCGTTGGACGTGGCTCATTGTTAAGAGCATGTGCTGGCTCTGGTACTAGAGGGCCGATGCAGATAGGACTACAAATGTTAGCAAAGTCCCTGAATTGATCCTCAGGGGCGGCCCGCTATAGCTCCGGCCGAGAGGCATGGAAGTGGAGTACGAAACGTCCGGATTATTCTGGGAGTGGATTCATTTACCATTCACCGAACTCGGACAGTGGAGCCGGAGCCTCGATGTCGGCGGTTGGATCGGAGTTCGTTTGAGGAAGGACTGTTGGAGTTGTCACGGTGCTAAGTTTTCGGCGTGCTGTATCCAATTGGTCTGGTTGAGGGTTGTGAACCTTTTCCCGAGCGTTGCGTGAACTCAGTCTAACACATGTTCTGCGAAAGGTTAATTAGGTACAGAATGAAGACGCTGGCAGAAAGACTCACATAGGGCCTAATATTAGGAGGAAGAGAAAGAGCACAAGAAGAATGATGCCGACCGGCTCCATCGAGTATATTGAGTGGCCGGCGAAGTAAGCTGTACACGTTTTGTAGCCCTGCGATCGGGTTGGGGAATAGTTGATAGAGTTGAAAGAGTGCTAGGATTTGTACTTTGTGCTTTCGCAGGCGTGGGACAGTTATAAGCTGCGTCGGTATCAGCTTAAACTAGTTAATGTTTTTGACATAGCCGTGGCTTGCACACCAAGACCGGGTCTAGAACATCAAAGCCAAAGATATTTCGTTTCCATTTAGCTGTATTTGGGTATTTTTGGTGACATCGCACCCAGGACTGTGTCGGGTAGGCATGATTTGGCACGTTGATAACAAAGACTGAACTTTGATACGGGCTGACGGGACAGTCGAAAGACACTGGGTAAATCTTGGCGAGGGTAATGCAGTTGATGTTTTGGCATGGTTCGTGTACCACATGCTTGATGTTATTCAATTTGAGCCGGCAGGTGGGTAGGCGGGCAGGAGGACAGGAGGCAGGAGGGGGCGGAGCGGGGAGGCGGGGGGACTTCCCAAGGTAGCCTAGCATGGGATAATAAACACAAGACTTTGAGTATAAGAATGTTAGGAATAATTATTTCATTATGTATTCTGATCGATCTGATAAATGCTTAGGCATAAAAGAGTACAGCTTCAGCTAATCTCGAATGTATGGAGCACAGACTCAGGAATCTACTTTACTTCTTGAGGCAAGTCTCTCGAAATCGTTGTAAGTGCCGCATGCTGTATAGAAGCATTTGATGTTTCGCCGAGCGTGCCAATTCATCATCGCCACTCGTTGGGGACCTCACAATCTTTGACACTTTTGTCAGCTAGTGACATTTGCCAAGACCTTCCGCGGTGGAATGGCGTTCGCACGTGCTCGTTTCGATACCGCCTGGTTGATGGGTGACGGCGGAATGCTCATAGTCCACTCCAGTTGTTAGGGTTCCCAAGTGCCAAGATACAGGGTTAAATCTTGGCACACGCCGGGTTAATACCATTGGTTGGTTCGTAACATTTAAGCTTGTTTTCATGCGTTTAAACGTTAAAGATCGCCGGGGACAGAGATACCAATGTGGTCTAGTACTCAAGATATCTGGTTGATACAGGTCTTTGATAACAATTTCTCAGTCATCTACCTACGATAGAGCGAATATTCTTTTAATTTGAGGTACCGTCAAGTCGTTTGTACGCAGTAACTCGACAATAAATGTCCAAATCCAGAAGCTGTTAGCACTTCGTCAACTCGTCGCGAAACACCAAAAACGGGTATCGTGTCTTCTATGTGCAGCAATGCTGAGTTCTTGAGATCTTCGCAATAAGAGCCGCCTCCACATTGAAAAAATTATCCTCCAAATAGAATCGGCTTCCCAACTCTTGGCACTGTTTGGAACCACACCTGTTGTGATGGTTCCTCTTGGCGCATCCACCACAATCCGCATCGCGACGCTGCTAGTTACTCTTTTACGTATTATGTAGTACTTGAGTGAACTTCTTTTCGCCGCCAATCTATGGACGCGGCTTATAAAGGCCATGTCTCTCCCGTTCAACTCCAAGTTCTTTCCTCTTCACCTCAACAGTTCCTTTAGCCATCGACAATATGGGTCAGAAACCAGTCGAAGAAACGCCCCATGTCTCGGGGCAATCCAACACGCCCATGACGGCACCTGCTCATGCTCTCACCTTTGAACAGGTTGCTCAAGAGCTTGGAGCCAGCCTCGATGATGGATTGACCGAAGAAGAGGCCAAGAGGCGCCTTGAAACCAACGGCCGAAACGAATTCGGCGAACAGGAAGGTGTCCAGCCTCTCAAGATCTTTATTGGACAGATTGCAAATGCCCTTACTCTAGTAAGTCATCCTTTATATGCTTCCTTGATCGAGGGTCATGCCCAGGTTGAGAAGCTCTAGAGATAATGGTAGAGTCGCTCATTTGCCCATTGGGGGACAGGTTCTCATCCTTGCTATGGCTGCTTCTTTTGGTATTCAGTCGTGGATTGAGGGCGGTGTAGTTACTGCTGTTATTGTGCTTAACATCGTCGTTGGTTTCTTTCAAGAGTTCCAAGCCGCCAAGACCATGGATTCACTTCGTTCTCTCAGCTCCCCAACTGCTCACGCTGTCCGCAACGGCAACAATCAGGTTGTAGTAACGGCCGAGATTGTCCCTGGTGACATGGTCGAGCTCAAGACTGGTGATACCATTCCTGCCGATCTTCGTCTCGTGGAAGCCATCAACTTCGAAACGAACGAAGCACTTCTTACTGGCGAATCCCTCCCTGTGCGTAAAGAGATCAACAAGACCTTTCCTGAAGATACCGGCCCCGGCGATCGACTCAACGTTGCTTATAGCTCCTCAACTGTGACCAAGGGCCGAGCGCGCGGTATTGTTTTCGCGACCGGAATGTACACAGAAATTGGTCAGATTGCTGTGGCTCTCCGGGGCAAGTCTTCCAAACGTCGACAGCCCAAACGGGATGCGGAGGGTAACACCAATGCTGGTCGCTGGGTGCAGGCGTGGACTTTGACATGCTCCGATGCTGTCGGTCGATTTCTTGGTGTCAATGTCGGAACTCCCCTTCAACGCAAGCTTTCCAAGTTGGCGCTTCTCCTTCTTGGAACAGCTATTGTGTGTGCCATTATTGTGATGGCCGCCAACAATTTCAGGAGTCAGAAAGAGGTTATCATCTATGCTGTGGCGACCGGTCTTTCTATGATCCCTGCATCCTTGATCGTTGTGCTTACTATCACAATGGCTGCTGGTACCAAGAGAATGGTCCAGAGACATGTCATTGTCCGTAACTTGAAGAGTTTGGAAGCTTTGGGTGCGGTGACCAGTGAGTTGGTTCCATCATGGTAAAGGATTTCGCTGACCATTCAGACATCTGCTCCGACAAGACCGGAACCCTTACCCAAGGTACCATGATTGTAAAGAAGGCCTGGATTCCTGGACGCGGCACTTACTCTGTCGGCGCTACCAACGAACCCTTTAACCCTACTCTTGGAGATATTACCGTCACCGAAGACCAACCTAAGAACATCAACTTCCAAAACGAAAAGGCCGAGGGGATATCAATTGATGCTTCTGCTCAACCTTCTCAAGACTCGGGATTGGTCGAGTACTTGAATGTCGCATCACTCGCCAATCTTGCAACCGTTCACGAAGTTGACGGCGAGTGGCATGCCCGCGGAGATCCAACTGAAATCGCTATGCAAGTATTCGTGTCTCGATTCAACTGGAACCGTATGCGACTGTCAACTGGCGAGAACGCACGCTGGCATCAAGTTGCCGAATTCCCATTTGACTCGGATGTCAAGAAGATGTCAGTCATCTTCAACGATAGCGAATCTCAGAAGCAGTGGGTATTTACCAAGGGCGCTGTGGAGCGTGTCTTAACTTCATGCCCTCACTATGCTGCTGGTGATGAGATCCTGGAACTCACCGACGCCATCAAGGACGAGGTGATCAGCAACATGGAATCATTGGCTCGACTTGGTTTGAGAGTCCTCGCTTTGGCTAGTCGAACCGATATCAAGCACGTCGATGACAACGAAGCCGAACTGGACCGAGCAATCTTCGAGAACGACCTCGTCTTCCGTGGACTTATCGGCTTGTACGACCCCCCTCGACAAGAGTCAGCACCCTCCGTCAAGAAATGTCACGAGGCCGGTATTAGCGTTCATATGCTTACTGGTGACCACCCTGAAACTGCTCGAGCTATTGCTTTGGAAGTCGGAATTCTACCCAGCAGAATGGCGGATCTACCTAGCGACGTTGCCAAGGTCATGGTGATGGCAGCATCTGAGTTTGACAAGCTGTCCGACGATGACATTGATAAACTTCCCCTATTGCCTCTAGTTGTTGCTCGCTGTGCTCCCCAGACCAAAGTCCGTATGATCGAGGCTCTTCATCGCCGCAAAGCCTTTGTTGCTATGACGGGTGATGGTGTCAACGACTCGCCCAGTTTAAAGCGTTCTGATGTTGGTATTGCTATGGGTCTGGCTGGATCTGATGTTGCCAAAGAAGCATCCGACATTGTCTTGACTGATGATAATTTCGCATCTATCCTCAATGCTGTCGAGGAAGGCCGACGAATGTTTGATAACATTCAAAAATTCATTCTGCACGTCTTGGCCGAGAACATTGCCCAAGCCTGTACACTTCTGATCGGCCTTGCTTTCAAAGATAAGAGCGGACTATCAGTTTTTCCACTGGCTCCCGTTGAAATCTTGTGGATTATCATGATCACATCTGGTATGCCTGATATGGGTCTAGGCTTTGAGATTGCCGCTCCAGATATTATGCAGCGTCCTCCCCAAAACGTTTGTCTCCCTACTACTTTCGCTTGCTCTACTGACATTTTCTAGTTGAAACAAGGTGTCTTCACGCCCGAGCTACTTGTTGATATGGTAGTCTACGGCCTTTGGATGTCGGCTCTTTGCCTTGCGTCGTTCGTTCTCGTACTGTACGGCTTCGGAAACGGTGCTGCCGATATTGGAGATGACTGTAACAGCACTTACAGCGAGGAGTGCAAGGTCATTTTCCGTGCTCGTTCTACAACCTTTGCATGCTTGACCTGGTTTGCGCTGTTCCTTGCATGGGAGATGATCAATATGCGAAGGTCGTTTTTCCGAATGCAACCCAAGAGCAAGAAGTACTTCACCCAGTGGATCCACGATGTATGGAGGAACCCATTCTTATTCTGGGCTATTATTGCTGGCTTTGTCACCATGTTTCCTATCATCTACATCCCAGGATTGAACACAGTCGTCTTCAAGCATGCTCCCATCTCATGGGAATGGGGTATTGTCTTTGTTGAAGCTGTGCTCTTTTTCTTTGGTATCGAGTCGTGGAAATGGGCCAAGCGTATTTATTACCGCCGTCAAGCTCGCAAGTCAGTGGGCGGTGTTACCGATCTCGACAGTCGTGTCTTTGGCAAGTACTTCACTATGGCTGGTGATAGCAACGATGAGGAGAGCAGGGGTGGAGAGAGAGAGAAGAGTGTTCAGTGAGAGCCTGAAGTGGACTCATCCACGGTAATCAACCGGATATGCGAGAAAGCTTAGAGGTAAGTAGGTACGTAGTATGTGGAACAGCATGCCGTGCATTAAGTCAAAGACTACCTTACATGATACCTAGGTAGATAATTGAGATCTCAAATATCGAACCAATATCCTCATGAGATTGCTGCTCAGAAAACTACCCATACAAAACAGCCACGTCTCCATGGGCATCTCTAAGAATTGAGGTAATATGCAGGTTAGATCGAGATAGCAAACAGGAGACTTGCAAACTGGCAACAAATGGTTGGACCGACTATTCAAGAATCTGCATTATCTGGCCAGAGTGACGATAACTGGTTGAAGATGCATATGTCTGCTGATGACGATGCAGGCTTGAGTGATTTATGGGATCTAGACCAGGCTATACTCGAGATATTCCATCTTGATTCATGAGAAAGAAAGGTTTAATATTCAATGGTCTCAAGGTGTCTCCTCTGGATGACGACTAAAGTTACATCGCATCCGACCATTGCTTTCGAAGCATATCTCCTGTTGTGTCACGACCTTTCTTCTGAGGAGATGACGTATCTTGAGGCCATCCAGCCAAGCCGAAGAGGGTGTAGAATGGGATAATCAGGGATGAATACGTCTAGTCACACATTACCGTTGATGTACTACCAAATAGACAGAAATGGTTAGAATGAAACGGTTCAAATACTCCATTCTAGCATCTGATAACTCGTTCTTACGGACATCCAAGGTCGCAGCTCGCTAACCCTAGTACGTACCAGCCCCTCCAAATCCTGGGGTCTCAGGCCACTGCGTCATTGGATCTTATAGGCCTGCCCCCGCCTCTTGGTGATCTGCTCACGAGGGTTCTACATCTTTCTGCTTGATCTCGCGACTTCATCACAAGCACCAACAACAGAACTGCACGCTCTCTTCTACTTCGATACACTTGCTTATTCACCAAAGACGCCGCCTCTTGAGCTTTAGCTCTGGCTTGCTGTTAACCTTTCAACTTAAGCTCAACTAAGCTCCCGCGATTTTATTTCAAGATGGCTTCTGCTGTTGACTCTCCCCCGGCGCACTCGCCTCCTAGTCATCCTCCTCAACGACCCAGAGGTATGCAGACTTTGCATTAAATCGTCGCTTTCTAACAGTCCTAGGAATTCTCAAGAACTCGTATCAGAAATCTCCACCAACCTCGCCGAACCACGACGCTTCTTCCAACGAGAAGGAAGTAACTATTGCCAACACCCAAATCAACGCTGGTCACCGTCGTTCGTCCTCTGGAGGAGTTCGCCCTTCAGGATCTCGCCGACAATCCGGCGCCAACAGCTCTATCGGCGACATACTCGAACCCTCTCAACGACTCAAGTGGGACGAGGCCAACCTATATCTCACCGAGCAAGAGCGCTCCTCTACTATGAAGATCACAGAACCAAAGACTCCCTATGCCAAACACTACGACCCGGCAGAGGACCCGTCTGACGAAGAGGAGGATCCTCTGGCAGACGCTGGTTCTCGTCTTAAGAATTCACGTCCAAGCCGTGAAGATGACATTCCAGGTCTTTCGCTGGGCGAACCGGAGGAGGAGATCCCGGAAACGGGCGCGCCGTCACCCCGCAGCGAAAAGAGCGTCCACGTCGACGACGAGAGCAGCATCGGCCATGACGCTGAGGCAGAACTGGCGGGCATGTCTCCCGAGGAACGTGAGAAGCACCGAAAGTTTGAACAGCTCCGCAAGAGACACTACGAAATGAAGAATGTGGCCCAGCTTCTGGGCCACCCCGAGGAACTCGACGACGATGATGACGAGGGCGAGGGTAACGTGCCACCTATGCCACAGGTACCTAACGGCTCCTCGTAGATGGATACTGAACGGCAGGAAACAAGGCTGGAGACACGACAGGGAGTGTCTAGCTAGGACATCAGGCTGGAGGGCATTAGGCTGGAGTTTTGAGGATATCATTATAGGGCGTTGGCAGAAGCAGCGGAGGAGTGTCAAGCTGTCTGAATACTCGCTCACTTTGAGGATTCTGATGGATGATCGTCGTAAACGTAAGGGCACATCATGGTTTCGGTTTCGAATTCGCATTAGATAAGGACATTGCATTTCCTAGAATTGATTTACATCTGGGACATGTACCCAGTTATCGTCTCATGTTCGTTTTGGGTTCGGTTTTGTTGATATTCCATTCAGAGTAGACCCTTTCGTGCAAGCTCAATCTTCCGGGCCGTCTCGCCTTCACGGAAACCACCACGGGACACGCAGAGACGTAGTCCTTCACCTAGTTCGAACTTCTCTTGTTGAGCGTCCCAGGCACAGGGACAGTGGTGAGGGAAATGGACGCAAGCGAGGGTATCGGGGCAGAGGTACTTGTCGCAGACGGCTACACAATGTTAGGTTGGCCATAGATAATGGTTTCGCAACTCACAGTTCTCGTAATTGTGTTTATAATGGTTCGCATCACTAGGGTTGTTCTGCTGTTGCGGTTGATGGTGCTCGTTGCCGCCCTGTTGACCAAACATCTGATCGAAAAAGCCACCGAACTGGGCATTGACCAGAGTCAGAATGGAAAGAAAAGCAAAGATGTAGCGCATTTTGTCAACAAAAAACAGTGTATTGGTGAATACATCAAGTTCAAGATACTGACAGCTACATGCGACGCTGTCCACATCCTTATCGATAAGCTGATGACTAAGCGCAAAAACTCCATCTCCAGATTTGGATTCGAACAAGCATCACAGCTCAGCTAACCTCAGCCCACATCACTCCGAAATTGCTGGCCATGAGGTTCCTCACGATACAGCGGCCGATATTGGCTGCTGTGGCCAGTCTTGCTCGGCCGGCCTTTACACCCGTTGCTCCTCTGGGTGTCCAATTGGCCAATTCCCTCGTCCAGGGTCATCGATTCGCCTCGGTCAAGTCACAGGGAGCGTACAAGAAGAAACCCAAGAGGGGTATTCCCAAGAAGCTGGGTGCAAAGCGTACAGGAGGTAGGTCATAAAAGTCTGAATGCTGGGGCTGGGCTGACTGTTCAGATCAATATGTCATTCCTGGAAACATTCTGTACAAGCAGCGAGGTACACTTTGGTGGCCTGGCGAGAACTGCATCATGGGCCGAGATCACACTATTCACTCGATGGCAACCGGTTACGTCAAATACTACCGCGATCCCGCACGACACCCCGACCGCAAGTACATCGGTGTCGTATTCGAGAAGACCGATACTCTACCATATCCTCAACACGCCGAGCGCAAGCGACGACTTGGAATGAGTGTCTTCCCCATTAAAGAAGCCGCTGCTAAACCTGAAGTGTCTCCTTCCGGAATTCCTTTCCAGGTCACTCGTGTTGAGGCCGGTGAGCCAGACAGACTGCTCAAGCTGCGCAAGGATTACAGTTACCGTGAAGACAACTGGGCGATCGGAAAGCTGGCCAGGACAACAGGTCTCAAGACGAAGCGATTCAGGACACGAAAGCAGTGGTTCCGACACAGAAGATGGAGACGTGAGAGGGAATTGGAGGGACAAAGGAAGGCTGAGCAGAAGAGGGCCGAGAGCGGTGAGGAGTTGAAGGCTGTTAAGATGGTTAGCAAGAAGCAAGCCAAGAAGGCTGCTAAGGCCTCTAAGAAGAAATAGGCCGATATTGAGGGCAAGCATGTATGATTTTGTGTAGTACTGTACATTATGAAGACTAGACATCACATTTTGCATTAACACGTCCGTGAATCGCTGAGCATGTCAAAGCGATGTTAAAGCGATGTTAAATGCGGAATCAGTCTTTAATATTTGTGCGAGATATTGGTTATTTCGCTGATGAATTGCAAAGAGCAGTCGAGGTAGGTAGTGCTGAGGTCCCTGTTAGAAGGTATTTGCACCTTGCTTGTGTTAGAGCTACTGCCCCCTAGCCGCCGCGCTACAGCCTCAACCGCGTCGGCGCGTCTCTAATCAATCAACTACTTAGTTCACCTTCACCCACTCGACTTATATAACAACGGCCTTTGTAACAGATACAAAGGCTTTGTTTGTGGGACCATTTCGCTCCTTATTCACTGATATCTAGTATCATCCAGTCTGTAGATGAAAGTAACGATCTCAGTCAATTCAGGAACTCTCACCTCTAAGCTCAATGCTTGAGCATCCACAGCAACCGAACATGTCCTCGAGGGAGGACTCAAACAAGACAAAACCTCCAAGCTTCTCACCTTGGACTTTAGTCAATAAACCCCAGACTAACGGTCCAAACCCTGCACGTATTGTCAGCGACATTATGGAAAACGCAGCAGTCAAAGCTTCAGCAGCTGGGATTCTATCAAGTAACCCAAGAATCCAAGCCGCGCAGTCAGAGTGGGAACGTAAAAGTCAAGGTAAGTTACACATGCAACGGATGCAGATTCATCTGACATGAACCAGGACAGCCTCCATCAAGGCCTTCTTCTACAGGACCACCTGGGACATCTTCAGTGATACCTCCTCAACTAAAGAGAAACTCCCCAGCTTCAGATATGCCAGCTGCGAAGAGACAGACCACTGAAAATATCAAAGATGTTCAGAGTCATGCTCGCGAAAAAGCTCATCGCTTTACAGAGGCGGAGGTGGCCAGGCAAATGGCTGAATTGACCGGTGCATCTATCAAAAAGAGTGCGATGTATCGTGCACCACAGCACGCTGCGCCGATGCATTTCGCTACAGGGGCTGAATTGCTCAAGAAATACACCAGTCAAAATTCAACATCACCAACTCCGACACAAACACCAATACCAGTACCTGTACTTCCACCTGCACTTCCACCTGCACTTCCACCTGCATCTGCACCAGTGTCTACGCCAGTTCCTGCGCCAATTCCTGCGCCAGGGTTAGCTAAGTCGCCAGATGCTCCATCACCAGGTGATAGGATTGCTGCAATCCCTATGGCTGATGCCGATCGATTGTACAGTTTGTATCCTCGTATGTGTTCTCTGTCATTGCAAGTGCCTTCTAACAAATCGCAGTACCTGAAGGTGGAACAGTCTCAGCCCGTGGTGCAATAATTCCACCAAACTACAAACTCCACGATGACCCTGAACTTCAGTTTATCTGCCCTGTGCGAGACTGTCGCCGTTTGTTCAACGGTCTCAAAGGCCTTGGTGGTCATTTTGGTGCTGGCCACTGCTTGACTACCTTTAACGACAATGGTGATGGTACATTGACCAAAGTCGGTACCTATCAAAGGAATGGTCCTGGCGGTACGCCTGGCATCGTTGTGTCCAGAAACCCTCTTCCTCCTGATGCACCACCCCCGGTGGATCCAGGATTGTCGACGTTTGCTTCAGCCCATCAAAACCGCATCTCTCGAGCTGCAGAACTGGAGAAAAAATCCACGCATCTTCGAGGGTCTATGAACCAACCTCCAGGTCCTCCCGTGCTTTCAGATCCCACCGTCAAATCTTATCTGCACCAATATCTCAGCCCAGCTCAAAGAACACACCGCCGAGAGGATATCACCTTTATGCTGGCGCTACCTCGCAAACGCGACCTCCCTGAAAGCTGGAAGCAAATTCATCGTGGCGGCAATCTTGATGTTAACCACTATGCTTGTGCATTGGCATACCTCACTGGCAGAGTGGTCACTGGCAGTGAGCAGTGTATAGCCACCACAACACGACCATCCGCGCGACTTTCAGAGCCTTGCATCGCCCTCCCGTCAAGTATGCCTTTATCGGCAAAACAATCGTTCTCTACCTTGGAGTCTTGTGTTGGATGTAGATACTGGTGTCACCATCAGCGACGCTCAAATGGTTGTGATTGGTGTCCCGACCCTAAGAGAGGACGAGGAACCTCTGGCGGTTCAGTGAGGTCATCTTCATCCGGGGAAGTTAGCCAGGGAACGGACGTTGATATTGAGGAAGTGGACGAGGAACCAATCGAACCCGTTGAAGAGGTTCAAGGGCCTAAGCGAGCCAAGAGGCGTTCCTCCATCCACAATACCCAAGTCACCATGCGAGAATCCTCGATCGGCATTGCAGGCAGACCAAGTCAGGGTGGCGTTGAACTTGAGATGGAGGATTGGGAAGTTGCTCCAGGAAGAATGAAAGATGATTTCTCAGAGAGTAAGTTTACACGTTTACACCCGAGGTCATCACTAACGCATCTAGACATTGCCTTTTCCAACTCGTACCTGACTAGTGGACAACCCGTCACCGTTTCCGAGGATATCAGTTTCAATGTCATCGTCCTTAAGCCGGGTAGTGCCAGCCACTGGAAGGTCGAGGATGACAAATTGCGAACATGCTCTGTCGCGGCAGGCAAGGTTCGAGTGACAATGGGCGAGCAGACGTTTCAGATGGGTCCAAACGGCATGTTTGTTGTTCGGCCTGGACAGGCTTGCAAGGTTGAGAATCGACTCTACCTAGACACTGTGGTGCACTGCACTACTATGGGAGACTTTTCGCTGCACTAATGGGCATATTGGGTTGGAAAGGATGCATTGCTGGGTTTATTCAGGGTCAAGGAGTTTGGAGCGCTTTTATTAGTCATGTTATCATCATCGCTGGGACGTATCTACAGTGGGCGCATTAATTTCGATGTATTCTGGTAATGAAGAGAAAAAAAGATTAAATTATATCTAAAATCCAAACCTCGCTCCCAAATCTTCAACCCTCATTTCAGAAGGTCTGGGGTGATCGCTTCGCCAACTCCCAACAGCCATGGCTACATACAACAGATTCCATCGCGGACCATCCGGAAAGCAAACAAATTCATCAATCATCATTTCAACCAAAGGCTTGAACTTCTTCAACACAGCTTCAGTTCCTCGGCCCTCCACGAGAGCCTGTAGCTCATCAGCTTCGGATGGCTCGAGATATTTCCTCAGGTGGTTCTCAACCTCGACAGGTGTCTTCCACCATTCTGGGCCTTGACCTTTGTCCACAAGTTCTTGCTCCATTTTCTTGCGCAGGTTGGGGAGCACTGATTTCCACATCAGTTCACTCCCAGAGTGGGGCGAATCGATGAAGCCTTTATGCTTATACTCCAGCCGAGCCAATGCGAGAGATAACATGAATCTCCGATCGGTGAGATGCTTAGAGTGGTTGAACAATCGATCCATAGGGTTCAAGTCGGGCGGTCCAGGCTTTCCCAGCAGGTTGAGCTTGTACGTCTCCCAGAGTGAAACTGTGTTTCGTGTACAGGCCCAGTATAAGGTCCCTGCAAAAGTGTAAAGACCATCACCGAGATATTTGCCCGCATCTGAAGGCGCCTCAAAGATGCGAACCAAGCGGTCTGTATTGGTCCACACTTGCTGCTCCAAACTCAGCCGAGGTGTGGTGGTTTCTCCAAGTGCTTGTGTATGCAGATGGATGTCAGAGGACAGTAATCTCGACATGTACGAGAGCTTTTCGGTGGTGATCGGATCTACTGTAGATGAGCTGGAGGAAGTAGTCAAAGCAGTACTCTCGCTACTGTCGTCAGACCCAACTGTCTCTCTAGCCTCTGCGAGGGCATTTTCGAGTTCCTGGTCTTTACCGCCACGCTTCTGCGCGAGCTTTTCTATTCTCTTGAGAGCATTTCTCAGTCTCTGATTCTCATCTTTAAGAGTGTTAAACTTTGAGGCATGGCGCTTGCGATATTCGCGCTGTGCGACTCTGCTGCGCTCTCGCTTTGGCTGTTTTTCCATGTTAGTTGATGATCAAGGTAGGTGCTGTATGCTTGGTAATCATCCACTGCTGGAGGTAAGGTATCCACTCACGTCTTGGTTATCTCCATTACCAGGCGGTGACATTGAGAGAGTAGCAGGGCATTTACTGGTCGAGAGACCTAGGACCTCAGAGAAGAGTAATGGTGCAGGTTGTGATGATCAAGTTGCTTACTGAGAAGGATCAAGTAACGTTATGAGGCGTTATATGGTGGCTGGTGGGGTAAGCTGTCTAGGGTGAGGCGCTGCCTGTAGACCAAGTGATGACAATTGGTAACGCAACACAACGTTGGAACTTGCATATTTGGAACGATGCAGCGGTTGAGAATATCTTCAGGGTCGATAAGATGGGAAATGTATATAGGAGCGAGAATATCATGAGAAATATGTGCAATACCATCACTCAACTCACTATTACAGTACATCACATCTTGAACCAATAACCCAGCCCAAAATGCCTCCCGTCAAAACCCTTCATAAAAAAAGCTACCCAGCTATCTCTCCTCTTCGTCCTGAACTATCGACCAAAGGAAAGAATGCTCTTGTCACAGGTGGTGGCTCTGGTATTGGTGTCAGCATTGCCAAGTCCTTTGCACAGTCTGGCATCACCAACTTGGCTCTTCTAGGCCGTACAGAAAAGACCCTTCTCGATAACAAGACCTACATTGAGAAGAACTACCCCGAGACCAAAGTCTGGACCTACGCAGTCAATATCGTTGATGCCGAATCGACTCGTTCAGTCCTCGAAACATACACCGCTGCCATCAACGGCAAGATTGACGTTCTTGTCGCCAATGCAGGATACATGCCCAAGACGGAACATATTGATGTAGCGGACGCTGAAGATTGGTGGCTCACTTTTGAGATCAACGTTAAGGGAAACTTTAACCTTCTTCGCGCTTTTCATCCTCTCGCTGCCCCTGAAGCGACCGTAATCCACATCTCGACCAGCGCCATGTACACCGAGTTTATGCATGGGTTTTCAGCCTACCGTGGATCAAAGATGGCTTCTTACAAGATGTATGAGTGGTATGCTAAAGAAAATCCGGACAAGGTGGTAATTCAGTTCCACCCGGGACTGATTCTCGACACTGCCATCACTCGACCTATTGTAAATGTCATCAAGGAGTACAAGCTTATTCCGGAGGATGTTTCTCTTCCGAGTGACTTTGCTGTCTGGGCTGCTAGCGATGAGGCCAAGTTTCTGAACGGTCGCATGGTTGAGTGTATGTGGGATGTTGATGAGCTCAAGGCGGCCAAGGAGCAGCTCGATGCCTCGTGGGAAAAGTTCACTGTTGGGCTGGTGGTTTGAGAAGGCTTTATAGATGGCACCTCGTTGGAGGTTGATACACATAATTTTGAAGAGCTCGAGTCAGTAGGAGCAGGACCTGCGTGGTTCTAAATATTTCTAGGTAGCTATTATCATTGCATTTCTCGCATCGAAGAATACCTATTTTGACTCAATCCAGATAAATTTCAACAAACAAAGGTTTCCATTCTTGCCCTTCACTATGCTTGGATAAGAGAAGTTCGTGTAGAGGTTCGGGGCAGGGCCCTGGAGGCTTTTGATGCTTTCGAAACGACTATAGATCTGGGAGTGTAGTGGGTTGAAGGTAGTTGAGCAGTCTTCGGGGCACCCGTAACAAACGGCATAAGAACAAACACCAACGCTCTAGCTATGATAGGGGCCAGAGCAATGATTGGGAGGGGAGCCTCTGATGGAATCGGAGCAAGAAGAGGCTGGCGAGCAACCTCAGGTGCAGAAATTGTAACAGGAACCGGTCCAGTTGTAGGAACAGGTGCAATTTTAGGGACATCCGCAACTCGAGGACTCTTTGCGACAGAGGGAACGACAGCTGGACTTGGGATTAAACAAGTCTTGGGAGCGTTTGCGGTTGAAAGTATAGATCGTACTTTAGGTGCGCGAACCACACGTGGAGTTGCTCGGATGAGAGGAACTTTGGCAAGAGAGGGAGTAGCTTTGGTCTTGGGGGCTTGGGCAATATCAGGAGTACGTTCAATCTTTGGAGCCTCAAGAGTCTGCGAGACCTGTCGCGAACGAGGAGCTGGAACATGGGTCTTTGAAACTTGACGAGAGCGAGGAGTGACACCAACGCGAGAAACTTGTCGTGAGCGAGGCGAAGGCATGACTAGAGGACTCTCAGGGATAGCAGCCAAGATCTTGGCTGGCGTCTTCGGACTTCCAGGTATTTCCGGTACAGCAAAGTCGCCTTTCACGGGATCCCCTTCCGGATTATTGTTCGCTGTGGGAGTAACAGGTCGCATGGGGGCGGCATCTGGTCCTCGACGGAACGAAGCATTGGAGCCTCTGTGGCCTAGAGTTGGCGTAGTAGGACGGAAGCCAAGAGTGGGTGTTCTAGGCCTGTTACGGTTCGGAGTTCCTGGACGTTCGGGCTGCGACTTGCGGATGGGACTTGTTCGGCGTTCAGAAGACTTTGTGCCCATGGCATAACGAGGAGTGTGTGGAGTTTCCATGTCAAGCAATGTTGGGAAGAATAAACGCTGATGCGATATTGGTGGAGTGGAGGGAACCTGGCATTATATCCTCGCAGTTTCATGCACTTTTCCTTTGGTCTTTCCATTTGAAACGCGAAGGCTGACACTACATGAGACAACGGAAACCCCCGGAAGTATCAAGTCTTTGCTTTTTATCAACATCTCGATCATTCGATAATCGTGGTCGGCTATGATTTAACCGGGATCTTATTAAGAGCATCCTTGTTTGATGTCTCGTTTTAGCTCTGATGATGTGCATGTCTAGTGCAGACTGGGGTATCCTTGCTGAGGGATAATAGGACTCTGATTGCCGAGTACTCTGTAATCTGTACGCATAGAAATACTATGTAAATGATCCAATTACACACCAGGCTTATCCTACTTTGCCTTCCTCCAGCTCCCTTTAGCACCTATAGTCGTCTTCTTATTCTTCTCAGGTACTGAATACCCCCTATCCCTCTCCAATCGATGTCTCTCCCAGAAATCACTCATCTCCTCTCTCAATATCCTTCCACCCCTGGCCTCCCTCTCCTCTCTCTGCCGCTCAACACGCTGAGGAAGCATCCCTGCCATGCTCGCAACAGCAGGTCTACACAGGGTCCTCCACACCCAGGACACCACAGCCTTTCCTAGGCGAGTGAGCCATTTGGCCAGACGTCTAGCGTTTGTGCTCCAGGCTGCCACCAAGGAAAAGACTACGAGTACGAAACTCGATGGGAGAGAGATGGCCCCGATAGTCTGCAGTGGGAGGTTGTTCTCGCCACCCCATTCTCGTGTATTCATACCGAACAACCCAGTAAAAAAGGTCAGCGGTAGAAAAATAACGGTAAAGGTCGTGAAGATCATGACACTGCGGCTCTGCGCACTGGCAAGGTCGGCGTGAAGTCTACTCAGCCGTACCTCATCAACCTGCGCTTGACGTTGAACCATCTGAAGCAACTTGTCGTAGTCATCCCTTGTACTTCGTACACGCTCAATCATCTCTTGGCCCTGGTGCGCATACTCTGCCAATTTCTTGAGAGCTTCGCTCAGAAAAGCCCTTCCATTTATCGTACGGTCACGCAATTCGGGGCGTGTGTAAGTGGAAAGCATCGAGCTAACGACTTTGGACTGTCGTTCGAAAAGATGAATCAAAAGTAGAAGCTCATCCTCGATATCCCGAAGTTCGAGAAGTGCAGATGTGTTGTCGCGATTATCTTCCTCCGTGCGACGGCCTTCAGCTTTGTGTCGTGCTCTGATGGAGCGGGCCTTGTTCTCTACTGGTTCGTAGGCGGATGCTTTATCGCGGAACCCTTCAGCGCGGAACGTTTTGAGAGAAAATGTAAGTTTCTCGGTCTGCAAGGTCAGCATGGACTAGATCAAGCGGGTGATGACTCACGAGAACGCTAATGGCCTCTTCGAAGATCCGGAATACTTCTAGATCTGGGTGTGAGGACCTATCGAGGAGTACAGTGACTGCATGCAAGACTGATAGCGCTGCGAGATCTAGGGCGTTTTCGCATTGTCGAGTGAGATCAACATTGACCTCATTAAAGATACTGTCTCGAAGATCTGCTTGTTGATATAGGGGTCCCTCTATGGCGTCGCCCTCGCGCTTGGGGAAGAATGACAGAAGCGTGTCTGCATTGTTAGCTTGCATTTATGGCATGAAGGGTCAACTTACGCGAGTCAATGGCCCACAGCCACAATTGATCTACCATGAGCACATTACCATTCAGAACAGCATCCTCTGGGTCACCCTCGTCGTCTCCGTTGTGACTGCTCGTCTTGGACTTTCGACTTCCACTCCCACTCCCACTACTCCCAGAGCTGCTGTTCGACATTTGCCCATGAAGTCCAGGACCTAATCCCGGAGTACAGGTACGCTCTTTGGTCAACTTATACAGCATTTGGTCATCATCGCGCGATCTCGTATCCCTCAACGAAGGATAGCCGTACTGATCCAACGTTCTTCGACAGTTCAGCGGAGGATCGTGCCCCAAAAACTCCCAGATGACCTGAGCTTCGAGGGAATCAGACTTGGCTACAGACTCAGGAACAGGTCGGGCTCTTCCGTGGCCCAAACGTTGTAGAATGAGTTCCCGGCGGCGGATGAGCCGCTTGTAGGAATCGAAGTGAAGATAGGGCAGAAAAATACATGTGTAAATCCCACTGTCAGGCTTGGGCGATATCGATGACTGCTTCGAAGTTCGACCTCGAGGGGACACTGCATTGTTAGCCTGGCCCTGCAGGTAAGTGTAGGACTTACTATGACGAGGAGCCGAAAAGTAGCATCCTGGTTTCGCAAAGTAGGCATAATGCTGAGAGTGACGCCCGCGGGAATGTCTCGTCGCCCAAAAGTCGTTGTTGAACAGAGGCGAATAGTTGCGGTTATTCGAATTCTGCAGTGTCTCGAATATTTTCTACCCGAGTTAGTGGATGTCTCGTAAATCGGACATACTCTTACCGTCACCCAGCTTGGATTGTTATATGGTAAATGAACCCATATAAACTTCCTAGCTTCAACCTGAGGCTTCGCGAACGCAACAGGCACTTCATCTATAATCACCGTCTCGCTCGCTCTCCTTCCTCCATCATTGACGACCTTTCGAATTGCGATGACAGCTTCTGGCAGTTTCGGCGATGTTTCCATCTCGTCGTCATCACTGAAACCCTCGATAGTGCTTCGGCTGCGGTGCGAAAACGGCGGAAAATCTCGATACTCGTATTGTGAAGCCTGAGTACCCAAACTTACAGAGCGGCTTAGGGATCGGCCTATTCGTCCTCGTGGAGGTGGAGATAAGCGATCGACAGCAAGATCTTGGTCAAAATTTGCGCGGATCAATGGTGAAGGGCGACGCATTGGTGTCGAGTAGTGTGTTGGTGGTGATATCGCCACAGGTGATAGCGGCGTGAGGGGAGTTCTTGATACGGCTTGAGGTGCCGATTCTGACCTTGTCTTTTCCGAGTCGATGGGTCGTATAACAGGCGATGTTTGGGATGCCTGGAGTAATCCACCCTGGGATATACCAAGAGGGTTATTGACTGCGTCAGCAACATCTTTACTCTCCTCAGTCGGCAACAGTGCCGTTTTCCCTCTCGCCCTCAAAAATCGCCCCTCGTCGACTGCTTCAACTTCATTCAGCCTCTCAGCTAGACACTCTTCGGGGCCTTTCCTTAAAAAGTCACGCAGAGGAAGCCTCGTAGACCAAGCTCTAATGTTTGCGACATCCATTGGCCCAGGTGGATCTTCAAAGAACCCATGGACCTCGACATTGACCTTTTGTTCAAGGTTCAAAGACCAGTTTCCGTCCTCGCGAGAATACTCGTCTGCACGGCTGATAAGCGCAGATAGCTGTTTCAGAAAGAGACGCATCGTGTGTATGTTGTGCCTTCCAAAAGATGCAATATTGGCATGGTCGCTCTGCAAAGGAAGGATCGTCTCTTGTCGCATACCCAGAATTGCAGACTTTATCGACGTAAGCGGTGCTGTGAAATAAACATCCCCTGAGTTAGCTGAGAGGCGAGAGTCAATAGTCTCATACAGAGTCCAGATGCGAAAATCGTGAGCTATAGACTTGAAGTCGTCGTCGAGTTGTAGAAGGAGAGTGTTTCCCATGCGTAGATCATCGGTTATCGATGTCGGTAAGGGAGCTGACAGTTGAAGCAGGGTTTTGATACCATTAGCCAGACTCGGCATTGCAAAGTAGCTTGATCCTTGATGAGGAGTGCCTATATCGTTAGCACAAGTTGAATCTGGGTGAATAAACTTACCGAAAAATGCAGCGCCATAACACTGTCTGTAGATACCCTCAAATGAAGTGTTTCTACTCGCCTTTGTCAACATCATCTTGACAATAATACCACCAATGCTATGTCCCACAAACACGACTGGTCTCGTCTGGTTCTCTTGTTTCCGTAACTTGTCCAATTCATCTAACAGTGCATCTGCCAAGGTACTCAATCTCACGCCCTCGACTGCAGACGGATGTCGATAAAGCAGAATTCTGGCTCGATCAGCTTCACGTCGAATTCCTTGTCGAATCCACGATGATACTGGTCGATCGTTGCCTGGTCCTGTTGAACCTTCGGCGTCGCGCATAGATAAAGCTCCATAGTAACGACTCATGAGGCCATCACGACTCCATGTTCGAATAGGATCGGCGCCAGGACACGGTACAGCTACAATATCGACAGTCGTTTGATCATGGGTAAATTCTCCATCCGGATCAATACTGAAGCTCCCTCTCTTGTGCTTCTCCACCTCTTCTGTATCTGTAATCGTCTCTTCACTTGTCTTCTTCTTAATATCGTTCTCCGTAACATTGGTATCGAGTGGCATCTGGACTGGTGGATTCGCTAGATTCGTAGGAACAGACTCCTTGTTGAGTTCTGGCTCAGGTGAGTCCAAGTTCTCCGCAGCCATATCAGCTCCAGTGTGAGACGCCCTATAATTCTCCCGGCGCCTTTGCCTGGTCAAAACTGGACGTGAGGCTTGAGACATGGGAACACAGTTGATAGAGAAATAAAACTTTGAATCAAGTGCTTTTTTTCTGTCTTAAGAGAAACTTGCTGGCCATGGCTACGTATTTCAGCATCACGCTCTTGGAGTCATACTCTATGTCAACTTCACAAGCCGCATTTCTGCCTTGATCAGCCCCTACTCGTGACAAAAGATCCATATTTTAATACCGTAATTCCCGATTTCCATACAAGTTGCTCATGTGCTAGTTTTGTCGTTGTAGGCTGACTGGCTCTCGAGCGTCGGATATTATCTGAGACAAGGCTAATCAGATGACTATACCACATGAACCATCCCAATGACTGCCTGATCCAACCTAAAGTCCCGTGTATTATTTCCCTGCCGTTGTGATATGATTCCACGTAAAAGCTCCGATGGTTGGTACACTGTTAAGGTCTCATAAAATATTGATAGTATGAAATGAGAGGAATAGAAACTATAGTGGTCAGGTAACTGTTAATAAGTCTTGATCAGTCAAGAGCATCATACAATACGGAGTACTTAGACAACATCAACCTTCGACCAATGGACCAGGGACCCCTGAAAGACCCCTGTGGATCATGCCCCACCGCTGCCCCAGCGACCGCTAAATCGTAGCTTACACCATCCAAACAAGCTCAACCTTGTAAATGTCATCTTCAACTTCACATCGTTTCAAGATGGTCGACAAAAGTGACCTGGACACTCGTCTGGCCTCTGTCCTCCCCAAGGGCCACGGATTCACAATTTTGCATATCTCGACGCCCCCGACAAAGACCGATCCTCTGTATTCCCCTCCACCGAACGAACGCCCTGAGCGAACATATTGCGAAAATCACTTCCTCGCTGTGTCAATTGATGCGCCAGATGCGCCAGGGAGTCAGGTTCTGGTTTTAGGGATTGAGGTCCTTATCTATACAACAGCTCGATCATCGACACTCTTTGTTTCGAAAGCAGACTCGACGGGTTATCTCACCCTCCTCAACCTCCCCAAGGGAACACCGAGTCCCATCCGCGAGATATGTGCCACGTTCGTTGGATTCCTTGTTGAGAAAAGGAGAAGAAAAGGCATCCAATTCGTCGTTAATCTGTTTGCTCGCGCCCAGGATCAATATCTCTTCCCCGGCAGTGTCGACAACAAAGGAAAACACGTCCTCGATGATCGTGGCCTTATCAAATGGTGGTGTCGTGTATTAGATCCCCTTCTTGGCCCTGCACCGATATCTACAGAAGCTCCTTGGAAGAGTGCAAAGGGTTACATTGTTGTCCCCGGATTGGAAAGAAACGAAACGAAAGCCCTGACACCACGGAAGCCAGACTCCGCTTGGGAGTTTACACATCCGCTGGAACGCATATCACACTACTACCGCGAGTTCGATTGGGTACCACCACGATGTTTGATCCCCCACTTCCCCGACGACCCCAAATCCAGGTTCCGCGATGAATTGGATGAAGAAGCCGCCAAATCGCAAGGGATGAAGAAGCAGGGTAACTGGAAGAGTGTCAAGACCCTTGATATGTTCTGGGATATGATGGCCTACAGACAAGAATGCTCGAGTGGTCGCATGACAGGTTTCATCTGGCTTGTTTTTGACGACCAGGAGCCATCAGAAGCCAATGAATCGTTCCAATCAACGGCCCCTCCAGAAACTCCAGAAAAGCAACGCACGGTGCAGATAACACCAAGCACAACCCCTCGAAAACTATTCCCCTCCAAGAGCAAGGCAGAGTCAAAGAAGAAAAAGAAGGCGAAAAAGACACTCAGAGGTCCTATCATAGCCCGTAAACCACATATCAAGCGGGTGAAGCACAACCGTGTCCTTGATCGTCCTGTCAATACGGCATACTACTCGTGGACACCCCAGGCCCGTGGCGAAAAGGTTGTTGATGAAGCCACTTACAAACGCATCGTGGATTTGTTGCTGCATCTTGACTTTGCCACGCTCAGCAAAGCGGTGGGTAGTACACGCCGCTGGTTGAGTGAAGGCGGAGGAGGCAGCAAATGGGGTGTCATTGTATCAGGCACGAGAGAAACACCAACACCTGCAGCATCAAACGGCAACGATGGAGTGAATAATCTTTCTGGACTTGTCAAGAGAAAACGCAATGATTCGACGGTTGACGAGAACCAGAGCAAGGTTAATGTCCTCAGTGCTGGTCTGGTCAAGAAGAAGCCAAAGGAGGAGCCCAGAGATAGCGTGAATGTGCTCTCCACAGGTCTTATTAGGAAGAAGCCCAAAGAGTGACGTTTCGGTTATTGTATTTGGTTAGGCGTTGAGTATATGATGGATTGAGCCGGAGTTATGAGTATTGGCTATCAAAAGCTTGAATGTTACAATGTTATGGCATCTATTATACCATGCATTCCTCGGTCGTCTTTCCATATCCTATCCAGCGCTTCACAACATGTTCGAGTTGAGCACTCACTTCTTCAGAAATTGCAGATTCACAGGCGTGGTGGCCTCGCCGCCAGCCAGTACAGCCATGATGTTTCGCATGCTCAACTCTTCGAAACCCTTGTGCGTATCGACAGTCCCACCAGCGTTGTGGCAAGTCAACAGCACACGACCCTGTTTCGCAAGCTCCAAGAGTTCGGGGTTGATCTTTGGTTCATGTGTGTGGACATCAAGAGCTGCGTTGGACAAGGTACCTTCTCGCAACGCTACGGCCAGAGCCTCTTCGTCCACGAGACTACCTCGAGCAATGTTGACAAAACGTGCACCGTACTTGAACAGTGGCAATGTAGTTGCATTGATTATAGTCCCTTCGCCGGCGGGTGTGCACAGCACAACACAATCACACCGAGCAAGAAGACTCTTAAGCGTCTCATGGTGAGTGGCTCTTAGTGGAGCAACGACAGAAGAAGGCTTAGGAACTATGTCGTAGTAATGAATATTCATGCCGAAACCATGGTGGGCGCGTGTAGCGATTTGCTGGCCGATGTTACCAAATCCAACGAGACCAAGGGCTCGATCGCGAAGGTTGTACGACTGCATAGTAGCGTCGCGGTGGTTTGTGCTGAATGCCTGCTCATTGCCGGACATTGCTGAAGATATGCACCATGGCAGGAGCCGGAAAGTAGAGATGATACCAGCCATGGCAAAGTCAGCTACCGCTTCAGCAGCTGCAAGACCAGAGTTGCAGTAGATGATCCCTTTGCAGTATTAGCGGGTCGTCGTTCGTAGCACCGGTTGACTCACCTCGTTCACCCAACAGTTTCGTATCAGCCCAGTCGAAGCCAGCGCCGGCACTTGCAAACACCTTGACACTCTGAGGCAGAAGACTGATCAACTCATCATCCCATTTCCCCATTTCGCCGCCAGTTCCCCAAAATGGACGAAAGATAGCATCAAAGTCGCCCCATCGTTTTTCCTTAAGACCCTTGATGAACTCTGTGCGCTGGCGCTCCTCGGCCAAAGGCCTCACAATCTCGCATTGAATACTGAACCGGAGATAAGTTTCAGGGTTGTATTTGATAGGATCTCCAATGTGAAGAACCCTGGGTTTTGAAGGAGGCATTGCTAGTTTTGTTGATAAAGACGACCCCGAATGTGAAAAGGGCAACTGAGGAGCAGGAGATGTAGCCCGCGGTGTAGAAGCTGGTACCGGTGTATTGGTTGGTTCCGCCATTTCGAGTGATCAGGTCTTATAATAGTCTTATTGAACGGAAAGTATGTCCCAGGACTGCCAAATACAGACTGTCAGTTGACTCGACGCTGTTGTGTGTGCCTGAACCTGAGTAGATCAATGAGTCGAAGTGAGTGGAGCGGTTGATAACACTCAGCCGCACGTTTACCTCTGCTCCCCTTGTCTTTGGGTGCAGGAAAGGCCCCCACGGTAGGACTAAGACCGGACCCTGGCTGCCGGTCTGTAAGCTTATTGACGGCGGATCCCTGTAGATTGACGGCTCCAAGCCGGTGCTTGCCCCGGTTGATATTGTTTCAATGCCGTTTATAGGTTAAAATGCGTTTAAGTCAACGGCGCGAGGTATTGGAATATTGTGAGATATGTAGGCATCCGCGTGTTGACGTGTATACCTCCTGATGTCTGCATCATAAGGTATTAACAGACAAACCTGAGGATATCTTGCATGAGCTGATACCAGGGTTCGTAAATTACTGGGTAACTCAGTTGTTCGGAACCCCAACCATGTCGTTAATTCACTGGGGAAACCGTGGGGAAAGCTTGGTTGCATTTTCGTGGGGTAACATTATATCCGGATCTTGCTCTACCATCGTCGCCATGGCTGATCGATGTGCATACAGTAACTTTGGGGAGACTTAATATCTCTTTCGTCTTGTAGTCATCCACTTAATCCTGAACCAGCAAGGGACTCTGTAAGTGATTACCGAGGCCTGCCTCTTTGACTGGGAACGTGAACCGTCCAATGTCCACCTCTGTAGGGATTCGCTTCTTCGCCAAGGCCTTCTCAATTAATTGAACAACCAATTTGTCGTTACCTTGGATACTTAGGACTGAGATGCACACTGGTCTGTACTCGGTTCTCCCAGAGATGGCAGATTTGTAGGGCACCTGAGTGACTTGCGAACTGTCAGTCTTCCGTCAAACAGTGAACTGTGGACTCACATGGAAATGACAAAACAGATCCCCCCAATACTGGTGCCAAAGTCTTATGATCAATGCCTTTGTATATAGCTGGTGGACTGCCATGCTTGTCAGCCAGGCCCTGAGACAATTCACAAGCATTGCATACGCCACAGGCTCATTTCGATGCTCAACTTTAGGGTTGCCACACGGCAAAATCACAATGGTGTCGCTCTTGGCATTGGGGGTTGAACTGCCCATGATGTTCTCATCGAACCATCTTCGGTATATCTCGATGCGATCTGTATCTTTGCGTTGTTCCTCTTCTGTAACAGCCTTGCATTGGTTCCTGGCTAAAGTCAGCAGAGCAAAACAGCCGGGTGGCCAAACAGACCAGAAGTATTGCGGCGTAGCCTCTGCAAACGGTTCATTGTGGAATTCCCTCCGGTATTCGTCTCTGAAGTCATCAAAAGCATGGTAGTAATCGTAACACCATGATCGGAAAGGTGCCTAGTCTGTCAGCAAAGTCCTCCTTATTGACCTGGGACCTACCTGGCTCATGTATGTCTGCATTGCCTCTTTCGGTGCTTCAGCTGGGGGATTCTGCTTCCAAACCTTAGCAACGTCAATACGATCAGCTTTGACATTTAGATGATCTTCCAAGATCGACACAAAATCATCAATGGCTTTTCCCTGTGTATTGTCGGGTGATTTCAAATCAATCGGAACAACAATCTTTGTCGGAGAAACATTCTCCAGTAGCTCTCCTTTGGAACTTGCTGTAAAGTCTAACAGTCCCTTCAAAGTCCGACTAAACAACCTCGTCTTGTCGAATCTGGGATTGTCAGTGTAGTTCGATGATAAGTGGTACTACTTACTTGGATGTCGTAATTACATGATCGGTTGATAGGTTTGCAGGTTGACTAAGGGAGTAGACCCCGGCCTCAGATACGACTCTGCCGTCTGGGATGTATCAGCCATAGCTCTTTGATATGATATCGACTTACCGTCAACTCCAATACTATGGTCTAGCCAGGGATACCCAACTAATGCTGCAGCGGCGCCGACAGAACCACCCTTCATACTATTATACCCATCACCTCTCGCACTCCAAGGGGCCTGCTGATCAATCCATTCTGCACCTGTACCAAACTGCGAAGTTTTAGTCTTTCCAATGATGACACCACCTTGATCAAGTAGCGTCTGGGCATATTTGGCGGTATTGCTCGAGGCTTCCTTGTAGAGGGATTTCCATGCGCGACTGGAAAAGGTAGTATGGGTGCCTTTTACGGATATCGTGTCACTTATAGAAACACGCATGCCAGAGAAGGGTTTCTGTGGAGAAGGCCGAGGATGATAGAGCCGTGAAGGTACAGGGATTGTGACCGAGTCTCCAAGAACAGAAGATGAAGTAAGAGGTTGAAACCTGAACATGTTAGCGACGAATGACATACAATGGCAACATACTCATCCGGCTTGCCGAGATCATCAGGTACGATGCCAAATGTAAATGCTCCTAATTCGTCATCGTACAACCGCCAGGCCTGGTGAAGATTCGGACCGTAGAGAAAGTAAGGACCGGACGGTAACTCGGAGAAGCCATCTAAAGCTTTGACCTGATCCATGTGATAGGTTTGTCGTGCATTGCCCCGAACCTGACTGCTGTTGTCTCCTGTCTTTTCCACCAGGATAGATCCGAATTCGGGAACAAAAACATCATCGTAGGAGTCGAATAGATCAAGAATGCCTTCAAGATCGCCAAACAATTCCTCAGTGGTGAGTAGCGTGACTGGAATGAGGGCATCCGGATTGATGGTCTCTTGGATGGTTCCCTGGACGCGTTAGTCACTTGTGTAGTTTGAAATAGGCGATTGCATACTAATTTCAAAGGATGAATTAAATATTGAAGTCCTGCAACAAAGCAGGTCGTGATTGGAAGCATTGTTAACGTGTCTGTTGGTGAAGGTTGCCGAACGTTGGAAAGTGATGAATGCTAGGTTGACTCTTGCGCGTCCATAACTACCAAACTGCTTAGACACAGTCGTATTCAATAGGTTCTGGGATATTAGTACATAGGAAGTTGGGCGTGTTTTATTATCGATGTAGGTGATGTAGGTGTATGATGTAAGTTGAGACATTGAACGGTTATGCTACAAGGTAGTAACCAGCTGAGGCAGTCACGAGTTACAGCTACAAATAATATTGAGGTAACGCTTGACCCGATCACAGTTTCAATAGTTGATTAGATTTAATGAACAGAAGCTCATATCTATCGAATAGTCTGAGTCTTTTTAGGTACTAACCTACCATACAAAGTCACAATCCTGGTTGTCACTATCTCGGTGAGTTCGGTCAAGCTCGGTCAGCTTATCTTTGTGGGGTATCAAAAATTCCAACTCCCCCACCAAGCCGAAAGTTATAGATTCAACATCACATTTATAATTCAAGCAAACCGTCAAAATGGCTAAAAAGAAGGGTATGTTCTCTAAAATCGCTCGCGTTCCTAGGCTAACATGTTCAGCACCCTCAATCCGCTCCCGCGCCGCGCGCCGCACGACGGACATCGACATTGACACCGACAAGTCTCTAAAAGAGGTCAAGCCTCCTCCTCGCGATACTCCTCAGCGTCCCTCCGTTCTGGCAGCACAGCACTCCGCCGGCGTCACAAAGAAGACCAAGCGCGGTCGCAACCTGTCAACCAGGGCGCGCAAACGCCAAGAGAAGGGCCTCGAGATGGCCGAGGCTATTGCAGAGCGCACAAAAACCAAGGTTGAGAAGAGCAAGGGTCGTGGAAAGAATATTCAGCAGCGCAGCAAGAACTGGGACGATATCAATAAGGCTGCCGAGGAAGACGAGGAAGTGCAGGAGAGTGATGATGATGAGGAGGTGAAGAAGACCGAGCACAAGTGGGAGATGGACGAAGAGATGAACGGAGCCGATGAGACGACGCCTACAACGGATGTCAAGCCTGCTCCTGATGCAGCGCCTCTACCTGCGGATGAGGATGGTGATGAGATCCTATAAAGAAGATTCTCGCAAGGGACAACCGGGCTGGGTTGGAGTTTGGTGTCTAAAATTGGTTTCTTGATACACATCCGGACAGAAGCCGGCTTGATGAATGACTTTGTTTTATTTCGGCTTAAACTCATCTGGTAGATACCTAGATATAAGTAAATTTGATACCTTAAACATTTGCATCCTTTGTAGCTGCCTCTGTCTCCTCTTGCGGGGCCATTTCCTGATCAACAGGTGCTTCTGCAACCTTTTGAGGTTCTTTCTTCTTGGAAATTCCTTCTAGGTGAATCCTCATGGTCCGGCCCACTTGGCCGTCCTTCGGTTTATACTCTCTCGAGCCAAGATCCTCAACCAGCTTCTTCACCTTGGCGAACACTTCTTCCGCTGTGTCCTCTGAAGTCCTCTTCTTCTGTCCCTTCTTTTTGAAACCCAAGACGATCTCAACCTTCATGCCCTTCTCGAGAAATGCGACCAGTTGTTTCGTCTTAATCTTCAGATCGTGATCGCTAATGGCCCAGCTCATCTCAAGTTCTTTTGTCTTCGATGAAGTCTGCTTGGATACACGACGACGCTCGTTGAGCTCACGCTGGCGCTCATATTCTTCTCTCTTGTTGACAATCTTGCATATGGCATACTGCACTTCCTTGTTGTTCTTTGGGTCACCTCGTATGTAGGGCGTAACCATGCGGAGTGACTCTGTATCGGCGAGGCGGCTTAGGACGTTTCGGGTCAGGAGTGGTCCATCAAAAACACCGTTATCCAGAACCATGATCTTTGGGTCCTTGATTTCATGGTCCTTAGGGAGACGGTCGCGGCCAGACTTTTCAAACTCCTCCTTGGTGGTGTAGCGTCGATCGTAACTTCTGTCCTCGTCTTCGAAAGGTTCTAGCTCTTGATCTTGTTGACGAGGGTTCTCTCGGCGGACCTTTAATTGAAACGGTGATGCAGAGAAGAAGCGATTCTGGTACAGGGGTAGTGTCCGTTGTGTGATCGGGAGGAGTTGTCGTGTGAGAAGTGCTTCGTGCTCGACAAACACCCGGTAGAGGGCCCGGCGGGAGCTTTGAAGGCAAGCGAAGCTGCTCATCCTGAAGGTATCGCCTTGAAGTATGGAGAGTGTTTTTTTCAGGACTACAAAAGCCCGTGAACCAGCAGCAATGGCTTCAATGTTGACTTGGTTAACTGACTGACCCATCGTCCAGAGGCGGTTGGTTTTGGCAGAAACGTCACTGTGGATCTATACTGGGGTAATGTCCAATCATACAGACTCGTAAACGGGATGGATTGTTTGAACGGCCTGACCTGAACAAGGAGTCTCGTGTGTTAATGGCTTCATAGAGGTACTACTTTTCAACTTACAAAGGCCGATTGGCCGTCAGGAACCTCGCCATGGCCTCGTTCCACTTTGCCCGTCATCCGGTGCGCACGACAGTATCCTTTATTAAAGCTGCTTGTCTTGTGCATCTCGGTCTTACATATGGCTACACTATCAGTCCAGCCCAGGGCCCTTCGATGCTCCCAACATTCACAGTTGACGGCGACTGGATCTTGTGTGATCATACACGCCGTTATGGCCGTGGTGTGTCTGTGGGTGATTTGGTCGTCTACCGTATCCCAATCTTCAACAGCCAGTGGGGAGTGAAGCGAGTGACAGGCATGCCAGGGGACTATGTCTCTGTTGGAACACCTGGGGAACCAGGGGAGGAATTGATGATTCAGGTATTTATTCCCGTCCTTACCAGTGACGATACTAACTTCTCAGATTCCTGAAGGACATTGTTGGATTGCAGGGGATAATCTCCCTGCCTCAAGAGATTCACGACATTTTGGCCCTCTACCACTGGCCCTCATCTCTGGCACTACTATTGCCAAAATCCTACCCTGGAATGAGCGGCGATGGATGAAGAATGGAATAGACAAGATCGAGGAGCTTGATTGATCACCCACAAGTAGTCTTGCCTGTGTACAATACGCATATCTTATCTGGGTATAGAAACTGATCACCTCCTCGTCTAATTACATGTGCTCTCCCCAGATTCAACTACCACAGTAAGTGATTTGGCGGATGTCCGCAACATAAACTTCATCAAAACAAGAAAAGAATGCCATCCTTCTTTGATACAGCGTCCCAGCATCTTCTCATACACCGTCCGTAACACCGTTGTCGCAAGTGAAGAATCAATTCTTAAAACAAGCCCTGTGATAAGGGCAATGCAAGCCGTAAAGAAACAAGCCGCCCCCTGTAGAACCAAACATCAATCTTGGAAATGGTACATGACGCCCAACACCGGTCTCCCAACCATAACGCTTTCGCTTTTGAGATGATAAAAGAGCATTCGCACTTCAAGGTCGCACATGTACAAGTTTAACCCTCGATATGAGCCTTGGACATGCTCTGTCCCAACAGCTCCAGGCAACGCTGGGCTAGGTTAACGACCTCACCTTCATCCTCGTCCTCGAATTCATTGTCGGGTTCGATTTGTCGATTGGCAATGCTTCGAATGTGTTCGATGATATCCTCAGCTTTACCGATGAGTCCGATCAACGTCTTATCCTCCGACTCAAACAGTTGAAGAAGGGTCCACACGGCAATGTGCTGGAACGTGGCATCGCCAGATTGCAAGAATCTGCAAAGGTATCCGTGGATTCCACCTTGGGGCTCGGTCCAGTTCTGTACAAAGATAGAGTAGTCGCCCACTATTCTTGTTAGCTTGTGTTTGAGAAACAGTTCTGCCTGCTTACCTTTAGAAGAGAGGTTGCCCAAGGCAGCAGCACTGTTGCCTTGGACCTCGATGCTTGGCGAATGAGTAAGAGGAATGAGAACACCACAGACTCCCAGGTTCAAGAGATGAGATTTGAGATCGTCACTCAAGGCTAGGACTGCAATAGCAGCAGTCATCTCGGACTGAACAGTAATGGGTACATCAAGAACCAATTGCTTGCACTTCTGCACGGCCCCAGCATCCAGAACAAGAGCCTTGTTGCGGTCAGAACTGGCTGCCAGATTTCGGAGGGTTGAGATGGCGTGGCACTGAATCTCTTCGTTGTCTGTGGATCCAAGCAGGTCGACAAGTGGCTTAAGGAAGTTGGTTTCGATGATAGGTGACTCGTTGAGAGGGTGAATAGAGATGTTTCGTATACAGGCGACAGCAGAAAGAATAAGTGGTAGGTAAGAAGACTGAAGGAGTCTGAGAAGAGGAGGTAGACCGTTGGCTCGAACAATATCAAGCTGATACTTTTCGTCCGAGGCGAGGTTGCGGAGGGCGAGGGCGGCCTGGCACTGGACCTTGGGTGATGTCGAGTCCATAAGGTTGACCAAAAATTGTACCAGCTTGGGTTCGCTTTGAGCCAGCTTTCGTCGGTTGCTTGCGTCGACTGCAATATTGCTGAGAGCTGTGGTACAGTAGTACTGAACGTCAACATCGGGTGAGGAAAGAAGTTGTACAAGCACAGGAATGGCTCCAGCGTTGACTAGCTGTTGTCGGTTCTCGTCTATATTCCATTAGCACTGGTACACATCTAGGCACACGGAACCTACCAGAATGTGTCATATTGAGCAGAGCGCCAGTAGCATTCCGTTGAACTCGCATATCACGAGATTTGGCTAGTCTTGTTAAAGGGCCTAGAGCTCCGGAGCGAGCAATCTTGGCCTTGTTCTCCTCGTGTGTGGCTAGGTTCGTGATACATCCTACAGCATTGCACTGAACCTCGACGTTGGGAGACATCATCTGTCGGATTAAAGGTGTCAAACCACCAAGTTGTACAATAAGAACCTTGTTCTCGGCTACGACATGTCAGTCACTGGAATTACAAAACTTGGGGTAAACATACTGTCAACGGCCAGATTTCCGAGTGCAGCACTGGCTGCCCGTTGAACCTCGATGTCGGGGCTCTGGAGGAGGAAGAGTATAGGCTCAAGGGTATCGCGGTCGACCTCTCGGACATCTACCATGAGGTTAGTAAGCCAACATCAAGCAAGTCGCTTCCCAACCGCTATTACATACCTCGTTCGGTGATCTCAGCAAAAGTCAAACTAGCACTTCGTTGAAGATCAATGTTTTCCGAGAATACCAGAGTGCTCAAAGCACGCAAGGGTTCGCCAGAGAAGAAGTCGGTCTCGCCGCGCTGGTATCAGTCAGTAATGATTCCAGTAGATGATAAATGGCCGTACGTTTTCGAGGTATTGGAGAAGGTCGGCTACAGCCTCTCGTTCGCTATCGGCAAGGACAGGTTCGTACAAGCCATCGCGGGCTCGCCCTAAGCATCACTGTCAGACCAAGATCCACGGTCACGGATGAAGCATGCATACCTCCGCAGCAGGTAGAGCTGCAGATACCCATGGCCAGAACAAAGAGTACAAAGTCTTTGATGAAAGAAGTCTATGTCGTTGGCCGACGGGGAGACGGTGTGGGAGTGGCTCGATACTCGAGGTTGATAAAGAATCGGTCAAGGCTTGATTGTTGACAAAGCTGTCGTCCGCTCGTTGGAGATAGCGTCACGGCAACAGGGATTCAGAGTTTCGGGTTACAATTATCAGTAGCTCGGTGACGGGTTGAAGATGATGCAAAAACAAGAAATCTCTAGCCGTGCGACAGTTGAAAAGCCCAAACGACAAAGAGACAACCAACGCCAAGTGCTGGCACGACGATAGAGTCGGGATGGAGAATGAAATTAGGCGGATAGTAGAGGTGAGAGATGGAATCCGAAGGGGAGTTGATCCTGGCGCCGTAGTTGGTTGTTGGCAAAGGAAAGAATGG
The DNA here is from genome assembly GCA_020744515.1 of Fusarium tricinctum. NCBI lineage: Eukaryota > Fungi > Ascomycota > Sordariomycetes > Hypocreales > Nectriaceae > Fusarium > Fusarium tricinctum. Next base: position 4,368,905 of record JAGPXF010000001.1, read on the forward strand.
GGATTGGACGCGTGCCAGCAACAAGTCAAGGTAGGCGCCGTAGCTCGGGTAAGACCTTCTACAGAGCTCCTACGGTAAAGGCCTGAGCTAGAGGCAAGAACGGATGAACTGACACGAGCTACTTCAAGGGAACATTAGCAGCCACTATTAATACGCGCTTGTGTAGGTAGCGGCAGGGGAATGTCGAGGTTTCCTGCAGTAGGTGACCTCAATTGAGGTCATTTGGTGAAGTGGTAGTATCCGCCCAGGGACGCTTAGTGGAGACTTGCGCTGTTGTTCTGATCTTAGTGCACTATTGGCAGCTGTTTTATGGGTCATCTCATTATGCGAGCACTACTGTGGAGTTTCGAGGAGCATGGACCATCTCAGAACTGCCTCTTATCCATACATTTTGATCATTGCCAGCGCCTCATTTTCAGGTTCTCGTTGACCAGGAATTAACTGATCAAAGCTCAATTGCGGTGTGGGATTGAACAGTATAGTGGTATATCAAATTCCGTGTGTTTATCAATGGTGCTTATGATTAGGCTGGGTTGTGTGCGTGAGAGCGGCCCAACCACCTAATGCGATTTGCCTTCAGTACTTGTAAGGTCTACCTACACACACGACCCAGTATCTCAACCCTGCAGCACTTACATGTGACAAAGCTATTCGTTTGAAGGGTTCCATCCTTCGCAACTGCTTTAAGTTATTCGCCCGGTGGTTGAGTGGTACAGACAAGTTCAAGCAATGTCGAGCGAGGCCTGTTTGCTCCATAATGTTCGCTGATGTCCTCTACGTCTTGGATGGGTTGATTTCCGGCAGGAGTCCGAGTCTCGTGCAAGATAAAATTTCCGATGCAGTTGTTTTGGTAGTTGTCATATTGTTTCAGGCGAGGTTGATTAGTACACGAGACATCCAGCTTTGACTAACAGCTATGCGCATCTGCATCTGCAGTACAGATCTACCCTGCACCACCACGTTGGAAATCAGCCATGGTGGCGGCGACAAGGGCCGAGGACCAGGAGGCTATTGAGTATTTAGAACTGATAGTTGTATGATAGCTAGGGGGAGAAAGAAAACACCAGCAGCGACTCTACCACAAGATATATTTGATTAAGTATGGTAATATTAAATAAAATTGTTTCTTTTTAATAATTATATTATAAATACTACTAAAGCTTCTTCTAATCCTATTGTTTTAATATTCTTTATATAACTATTATGAATATTCTGGCCAGAAAGTCTAATATGTAGGAAATTACATCCGGTGTTTTATTCCCCCCCGAGGGATAGGTAATATGTTGCAGACCGGAGAAACTCCTAGACCCTTAAGATGGCTTTCGGATGGTGTCTGGTCCGGGCAGCAGAACCCTTAATGGTGAGCATATGGTGTCTAGGAATGAAGAAGCTAAGACATACTCACTGCTAACCTATGCTATCATGTTCAACATATTCGACACTGGCTGGCTGTGGAAGAAACCCCATAGCCTGAGGTAAGCGTTGGATTGCAAGCCATCTCTCAGGTGTTGTAATGTCTCACCAGTCTGTCAACAGCATGCCGTATTCAACAGAAAGGTTGCGGGATTTTGCATACGGCAAAGATGTTGTGATGTTCATCCATGACACTGAGTAATGGACCTTCGCATTGCAAAAGTGAGAGATAATTAATATCTCATCGTTCAAGAAGATCTGACCAATCTTGGGCCGCAGAGACATAATAATGTTGCACTGTAAACGGCCTGTTCACGCCAAGACGCGAAGCTCATTGTCGATCCGCCCATGACGTTCCCGCTTGCGTCCAGGGTCCCGTTAAGATCAATGTTGGCCATAAGGTTAAGAAGTAGTTATGGAGTAGGGTCTGCCATACAGTAACACTATTGCTGGACTTTCGTTGGGCGAACAGTCGTGCTGGTGGCTCTCTTATCAAGCAAGCTGGTAGGTGAACGACCGACCGATTGCCGGGTAAGGTGATGGACGATTTGCTCTCTTTTTCCTTTTGACACCACTTTCCATCAAGTTTTATCAAACGAACTTGCGCCTTTAATGATATGGAATTACCGTTAACCTTGTCGGATCATTTTCATTGACACTTGTTAGGCTTGTGGTCGCCTCTTTTTACATTTTTCTTTATCTGCTCTGCACAATCACAGCTCACGTCTGATTTCCCTTCCAGAGAATCTGTGATGCGCCATAATTCACTACGCATTTGACCCTAGACAAACACGCAATATTCGACTTCTGTTATTCCTCGATTTGATCAAAACGATCGGAAAATTTGCCCGTGCACGATTTCATCACGCAACGCATTGTGGAACACCAGGAGATAGAGCATGGTTGGAATGGAAGGAAATCCAGAAACCGAACCCGTACGAGGGGACCGACCCCTCGAAGCGGAAGCACAGGCGCCGGCAGATAATGAACCTCAAGGACAGCAAAATCAATCAGAAGCGACAAATGAAGCTCTAGCCGAGGACACAGCCAATGCCAACGTCAAATCTTGGATCGAAGCCCAAAGCGAGACCCAACCTCAGAAGCCTCAGCCCGAACCTCCAACTGATGATGCATCTACAGAGGTCGACGATGCTGTAGGTGAACTGCCCCGCGTCGAAAATGAGGCCCCCAGTACAGTGCTTGGCCTGACTGGCACAACAGCTGGAAGCGCTTCGACCACAACATCAGCTCCAGGTACAGACGTCCCGGCACCAGCGCCAGCAACAAGCGCCGAAGCTGGAGTTGGAGTTGGAGCTGGACCGGCTTTGATAACTCCACGCGGGCGGGCTGCATCAGCCTCCACTGGAAGCCCCTCCACCACAGCCGGTCATGGCCATGTCCCTCAATTTGTCGCTCCGTCATCCTACCTCCGACGCAGGACTTCTATCCGGAGCCCAATGGCGCCCACCGAGCCAAAGCCTCTCAGTCCTTTGGACAAAGATCAGTTGCAAGGTCTAGTATGTTTCCGTTTCTTTGCCTCCGCTTAGGAGTTGTCTTGGATTGTCGCATCATTTGCCCGTACCAATTCCGACGTGGGGCACGCGCGCATCCCACCGACGATATCGAGTTGCAGCTAACGTATTGCTCGACAGAATGCCATTCGCGATTTCCTCAAAGTTCGCACCAGCTACGATGTTTTACCTCTATCGTTCCGACTCATCGTCCTCGATACCGACCTCCTCATCAAGAAGGCCATCAATATCCTAACCCAGAACTGTGCGTCACCCGATACCTGCAGATTGACCACCAATACTAACCTTTGCTAGCAATCGTGTCGGCTCCTCTTTGGAATTCGAAAACCTCCCGGTTTGGCGGTATTCTTACAAGCACAGACTTTATCAATGTGATTCAGTACTATTGGCAGTTTCCTGACGAGTTCAGCAAACTGGACCAATTCCGCCTGAGCAGTCTAAGAGGTAGGCAGGTTTCTTTTGTGGCGCATGCATCGCTAATGACAGCCAGATATCGAGAAAGCGATTGGCGCAATACCCATCGAGACGGTTTCGGTTCACCCTTCGAAGCCGCTTTACGAGGCCTGCCGACGCATGCTCAAGACTCGCGCTCGAAGAATCCCACTTATCGATGTTGATAGTGAAACCAACAAGGAAATGGTTGTTTCCGTCATCACTCAATATCGTATCCTCAAGTTTATCGCCGTCAACAACGAACATAACACGGTACTGCTGAAGAAGACGGTTCGAGATATTGGCCTCGGTACATACACGGGTATAGCTACAGCATCGATGCACAGCTCCGTATTAGAAGTGGTTCATTTGATGGTTAAGCACAACATCAGCTGTGTTCCGATTATCGACTCACATGGTCGGGTGCTGAACGTATTCGAGGCGGTTGATGTCATTCCCTGTATCAGAGGAGGCGCGTATGAGGAGCTGGACGGTTCTGTTGGTGATGCTCTGTGCAGGAGATCCGACGAGAGCCCTGGCATTTACACATGCACCGAAGGCGATCGCCTGGACTCCATATTCGACACTGTCCGAAAGAGCAGGGTTCATCGTCTGATAGTGGTTGACGATGATAACAAGCTCAAGGGCATTATCTCGCTCTCAGACATCCTCAAATATGTCTTGCTGTATGGAGTGGAGGACACAAGCAACTGGGCTTGATAGGATGGATCCATGATCTAACATGATGAAGCTTATAATGATTGCATGCTGTCTACGATCAAGGGATCTCTTATAGGAGAGACAGGCGCTGGAAGGAAGCAAGCATATAAACTGGCGTAAGGGAATTTCCGTGGAAAGAATTAACACGCTCAATCTTTCACTTTAGGTTGTGATTCCATGCATGCATGATGTAGCTTGTCTCGGAGGGTGACTTGTACAGATGTGTCACAGTCGCAGTAATGAAGGTGTTTCTCGGCTTCGGGAACCGAGTGGCTGTGAGTGACTGGGCGGATTGGTTAGGTTCTGTTCGACATGACATGGCAGATGACTGCCAAACTTGATGGTGTTGCTTGATGCACTCTGACGATATCAACGTCGTATTCTATTCCAGTATTCGAGTATTCTATCGCACATCTTCAATTTGGCTGTTTTCTGTCAGCGACCACTCCAGTTGGATCAACTATTATTGTACAATATTCTGTGCCTCGTTACGCTGCCAATGGCATAGAATGTTTATATTGCCTGTACACCCTTGCTTTTATCTTGTCTTGTGGTCCTGACCAGTTGTATATACTGTTGCCACCTGCCATCACTGCCATCCATAACTTCCACTCTTGTCATTACCAGCGCCTTCCATTTCTTGGAATTTATTCCGTCTTGAGGTCCTTCCACCTATTCGCTATGAATTTCCCATTATGTCAAGATACACGCCACTGTGACAAGTGAAGTTGACATCACAACACCCTCACAAGCTTTTCGCGGTCTCTTGGTACGATATTACTCGACGGATGGGCACTTAAACCTCAGCATTAATCGCATCTACTATTTCGCAAGGATTTTGTGTCGATGGATCAGCATTATCACCCAGCACCTCTGGGCCATTACTCTGCACCAGAAAACCTCCATCAACATCGACTGCTACCGTCCAGGAGCAGCTTGTCGCTCCAGGCTACTATACGACAGATAACAGATCAGGGGCCTGTGCATACCAGTAAAACATGGACGACAAGCAGCGGCGATCATAATATCCTGAACGACACAGACGAGTTGGAGGATAGGGCTGGCTTTGTTCAGGAATACAATCGTTTGGCAAAGAAGGTGAGGTTCCATGTCGACGAGAATCTGCAATAGAACTAATGGCCCCAGAATGGAGTGCGCATCTTGGTGATTGACGATTTCGACTTTAGGCATACTGTAAGTATCACCTGCTACTGATCCACAGCGTCTAATAGAACCAGGGAAAAGGACTTGGTAGTCCTCGCAAGCAAGGATGGCTTTATCGGATCCTGCGGTCCTCTTCCAACCAGGCCACTTCAGATGAAAAGTCTACCACTTATCAAGCACCTCGTCATAAGCGGAGCGTCTCGGACCTCGCCCATAGTTTGGTACATCATCGCCGAGAAACCCCCAAAGTACTCGACCTTCAGTCCATGATACGAATAAGCGGCAAGAGCGTATTCTACCTCCCAACAGAACATGCACCGTCTGCTCTCATCCTCCCAACTTGTCTCCGAGCTACCGCGCACCACATCGCTCAGCATGTCACTACTCGAGGGATCTTCCGTATACCAGGATCCATCAGAGTAGTCAACATGCTCTTTGACTATTACTGCTGTACTGAACAAGGCAACGTCGACATCACAAGTACTGTGCGATGCGCAAACCTACCGATGCACGTTCAGGCCTCTGTTCACGATGTTGCATCCACTTTCAAGCGACTCCTCTCGGTGATACCTGGCGGAATACTTGGTTCCCTATCACTCTTTGACGCATTTGTCGCAATCCATTCGCAACTTGAGGGCGATCCTGAGTTTCCTCGTACCAAGCACACCAAGGTACGAGCCCGACTAATTGCTCTGGCTATAGCAACCGTCGAGTCACAGTTTCGCCGGGAGCTAATTTGTGCTGTCTTTGGACTCCTCAGCTTAATTGGGAGAGTGGCAGAGATCACTCCCCGAGAGGATGATGAAGGTCGATCGTTACCAACAGGAGATCTGATGGGTTACAATGCGCTGGGAATTGTATTTGGACCCCTACTTCTTGGTGACTTACTCGGACTCTACTCCATGAAGCTGGCGATGCCAAAGTCTGGGCTGTTGGTGCTCCCATTGAGATCCCCAAGGTCACGACAAGGTCGAAACGTGAGGAAGACACTCGGGAGCGAGCTTCCAAGCCCCCCGACAGTAGATAAAGTCCTCATCGCCAACAGTATCACCGAAATGCTCATTGTCAACTGGAGAGATGTGGTACGGCAAATGAAATCACTCGGTATGAATAGAAGGGCAGAGCCACGGTCAGTGAGTCCCCAAACAGATTCCCAGGACAAGGATTTTGTTATCAAGAAGCCACAGGGTTGGGATCGAGAATGGCGCGCAAATGAGAAGGATGAGATCAAGAGAGAAAACACTCCCGAACCCCCTACGCCAACTCTGGGGATATCAAAAAAACGATCACGAAGACGTGGCAGCTCAACATCCAAGAAGCTTGCGATACAATCCAGCGTTGGATTATTGAGTCCTACCGTTGAAGAGAGTACCCCTGAGGAGGAGGATTCCCATGGTCCTCAGAGTCAGTCAATCCCTAACAAGGCGAGGAAAATGAGTGACCAGATGCAAGAGTACAGCGTGCTAGAGGAGTCAAACATCAAGGAAAGTTCAAATCATACTGCCGACTCGCCAAAGACTGAACTACCAAATGACGAATCGATTGATTATATCGCCCGAACGCCCATTCCGACTACAAAATCCAGAGCCATTTACGGAGATAGTCCACACGTCTCCGAGGATGATGTCCCACCTCGTACTTCTTCGAAGCAAGGGACAAGCACAACCCCTTTGAATCGAGCTGGCGTTGACGAGCCGACAAATCAGGCGTCCAAAGTATCAACTTCAAAAGAAGTCACACCCATCGAACGCAAGGGTGCTATTAGAAAGAAACATCCAGCAAAGAATTTGCAAAGAACGCCTAGGCAATCTATCTCAGTAGAATGGTCGGAGCTTCCAAGTAAATCATCAGGCATGTCCATGGATAAGTCAAAACTACAACCAACACACCTCGAGTTTTCTTCAGAGAAGGAAGCATTGGAAGCTGCACTGAAGGCACATTTTGAAGAACTGAAAGAACTAGAGTATTCAAACCAGCACAAGACACTACTCCCAGACACCAATATCAATGAAGAGTTAAGAATATCAACTCTTGCTGACCCAACAGAGATACCACAGCAGCCCCTCAACAAGACAGATAGAGACAGCGAAACCACGGAGAACGAGAGCGGCACCAAAGTAACAGCAACCCAGCAGTTGTTGGCACCTAACTCTGCATCCTCAACACCAAGACAATTCTACGCCCCAATGCAGGTGCCGCAGACCCTAGGACATAACACTTCAACGGAACTTCACTCCCCTAGAAGCCACGCAGAGACGTAGCGAGTCTCTTCTGGATCAATGGGAGAGTTAACCAGTACTCAAGAACTAAACAGTATTGGTCGAGGCCAAGCCGGGAAGAAAAGCTTCCTTGATGACAGCCGTGTTTGGCAGCAGCACAGCAACGAAATGTCTGATCGATTGTACTCTAGCCGAGTTATGTCTTTGCCTACTGAAACGCCAAAGACCGACCATAGACTGCATGGAGAATCCGCTCCATGGTTCTCTATCCCGAGAAGGAAACCAAAGACGTTAACACGGCCAAGTTTATCGAGCAATAATCAAGGGGGGGTTAAGGCTATGGCCGCAAAATTTGAAATCAGCAATCACTCAACTGAGATATCTCCAACACAACCCAGAAGTGCAAGCAAAACTCAGAATCATATATCGCACTTCTCGCAGGGGTCACCTACGAAAAGCGTATGCTCTGCGAGATCCGTCTCATCTTTAAGACAAAACAGAAGAAACGGATCCATATCGAGCCAGAATCCGTTACACTCTCGTAATGCGTCCGTAGGGGTAAATGCCCTGAACGACGAAGCTCATATACAGGACCTACGAGTTTCTATCGGAGAGGAGGCAGCGATGAGGGCGGCCGAACTTCAGCAGATGGACAAAGAGCAGAAACAGACACCCTCTTACGACCAAGGAGAAATGTTAGCACAACGGCAGGTAGTTCCATCGCGAAAGCCCATTCCAGGAGGAAAGGTACAAGAGGCATCATTGGAGAATCCTCGCAGTTTGGGAACGATGATGCCATATCCTGAGCAACCGCCTATCGCCCAACACCTTAATTTTATAAGACCATCATCCTCTACATCTAATGTACAATACGGAACCGACTCTTTGCAGATTCCTCATGGCACCGGGACTCCTTTATCACGCCCTGGCAGTACGACCACTCTCCATACACAGATTCGGAACCTACAGCGACAACTGGATCTCAAGATGGAGGAAACAGTGCAGTTGAAGAGGCAGCTTGAGGTACAAGAAGATGCAGATGTGGGCACACTGAGCCAGCAGCTACGAGAAGCCAAACGGGAAGCACATATGTGGAGAGAAAGGGCAGAGAGTGCAGAACGAAGGATCAAGGTGTTCGAACGATTCACATCACGACTCAACGGAATACGGGAGGCATCGGCACTTTCTCAAGAAGCCGTTGACGCAGGCGACAAGCGCACTGGTCCAGAATATTTCGTGGGAGATGCAGAGACGAGAGGGCAAAAGACGAATGCATTCTTGAATGATGCCGCAGGATATGAAAGTGATAGCTCAGGGAGAACAGAAGACGCTGGACTTGTCACAGCTCGAATACGCAGATGCCTTCATGGCTTAACAGATGGGCCCCCGGACAAACCTCTCTTTGGAACCGACCACAACCGAGACATTATCTTGAGTGAAAACCCAGAATCGGACATCAACCCAGGTGCAGTCGAAACTTGGATGGCAACACAAGAGTTCCTTCAGCAGGGCGAAGCTGAGGGGCCCAGGCAGCGGAGTTAGGTCGGATGTACGATTGACAGGTTATGCGGCAAATGACAAGTGTCCAGGCGCTTAACGATATTGAGGTTGTGCGAGAAGGGCTCAGACTCTGGATCTTGGGACAAGACCCTGGTGGAAAAGTGTGGTGGTGTACCTTTTGATTATCAAGTCTAGAACATCATCTCGATAAGTGGCAAGGGTGTCTGTATATCAGAATATCAATGGACATTGTCCAAACATGGTATTGATTGAACTGGTTGTTTTGCAATTGTGAACGTCACGCTACATGACAAATACCTGTGGTGAATTTATGTCTTTGGTTAAGAGCCGGTGGCCCAGCATGTCGATCCCTCAGGAAATATTCGATGACCAAACCTCTGCAAATCAGGTTATGGGGATCTGATGTCCTGACCCTGATTCTGCATGTAAATTTTCTAGAAGCAACGTGCTTAACATGTCATTTTCAAAACCCGTTGGCTAGTTTGTGCTAGACCTTAATTCTCTGGATATGTGATTGGTTTGTTGAGTGGCGACCCTGTTTTTAGTCCCAACTTCGTTCCTGGAAGTCTATTCGCCCAGACTTCCTGATATCAGAAGCTCGAATGCCAATGTGGACGGTTGGTGCCTGTAAACAGTACACACTCTCAGTGTATGAACATAGCGGTGGGCTGAGTGAAAATATGCTATGGTCTCTCATCAGATGCTCGCTTGATTCGCCACCTGCCTGCATTGTCACGGCCCATTGATACGTGAATGCGCCCGATTCCATCGAGAACAGCATCAAAAAGCGCAGAGTCTGAAGAGTCGTATGGCTCGTGCTTCGTAGTGGTTGCAGCGCCGGTGTTGAAGGTGGGAAAGCGGCTGCGCGACAGTTCGGAGTGGCGTTGAGAGGTTGTCGAGAATGCGGGGGACATTGGCGGTCCGTGTGAGAGATGAAATTGATCCTCCCAGGGCTGTGTCATCGGCGGAGACGGGAGTAGACTTGGAGAAGACATTGGTGGCGGAGAATAAGCAATGGGCGTGTAAGGCTGAGCTGAGGGTATGTATGACTGTTGGGTGCTTTGTTCGTCATAGGTATCCTGCGAGTTTGAATACTCGTGATTGGTTCGCGAGGTGACGGAAGAGTGCCGTGGACTTTCTATCGAATAAGATGGACAAACTGCCTCTACTGGTGGTGATGGCAGGAGTGTCCCCAAGGAAGGGGTTGGCGTAGGTGATATATGAGACGGGTAGGATGAGTTAGAGGTTAGAGGCTCGAGGTCGCGACCAAGAATCATGTCGGAGCTAGATGTTGTGAATGACATTGCGGTATTGGGCCTTCCTTGGCCATAGTTTGATGTTGTATTTCGCTGCAATCTTTGTGCAGCTGCGTGGGTGTTGTGTAGGGGTTTTGAATATCTGACAGTCTCGGTTGAAGTGGAATCAGGGGTTGCTATGTTTGATTTCCCGTATTGGTCATTGTTAGCAGTTTGTTGCTGTCGAATAGGGGAGGTGAGAGTGCCAGGTTCAATTGGCAAAGTCCAGACCATGGCCACATGTGGAGCGTACGCCCGTGAGGACTGGTGAGGGCCATGATCTGGTTGGGCAAGTCAATTGCCTGCAAAGATAGACTGATGCTTGTGCGTAGCTTGCACAACTGAGCTGTACAAGGCGAAATCTAGAAATGTTAGTTACGGGTACTCCCGAGTTGATTTTGGCAGTTGAAACGTTTGAAGGGTCCAAGCTTGGTAATTGTATAAATTTGGTGGTGTTGAATGCGACGAAACGTGCAATAATGACGACAGAAAGACGATGGATACTTACCCACACCAGCCCCCAAATCCCGGGATGTCAAAACTTTGATCGACAGGTCCGGATTGACCTTGCCAATGACTTGAACGGCGTTGCCATTCGAGAGGTGGGCATCCTGAATAATCAATCATGAGTGCAATGTTCCAGCGAAAAGACACCAGTCTTTATGACTTACTCTGTTCAACAGGACAGTGACAGTACCCTCCGAGTCAAGAGTTGCTTGATCACCTCGGAGCTGCGTAACTTTTCCAACGAGCATGACGACTCGGCCAACGAAATTGTCGAGATAGGCGGCGGTAATGCGCGGGGTTGCGAGCTGATCAGCCATCGTTGTGTTTGGTTTTCGCTTATGACTGAGTGAGAGTGATGCGGAAGTAAAATTTGTTACGGACTCAATCTAAAAAAGCGTTTCAGATAACCTGCTGGCCAGCAAGAGAGATTGGGTTGTAGAGTGAAGTTTGTCAGTCGATCAAACGCACATGAAGCTGTTGGCGATAACGCTGTCAGGAGGGGAAGCGCGTTGGAGCCTGACGCGCAATCACGTGCAATCAATCCCCACCTTCACCTTCACCTATCACCTACCTATCACCTACCTATCACCTGTCTTCTAATCCATTCTTGCTAAAAGTTAGAACTTCTCTGTCCATTGGAAGCTTCATCTTTTGCAAGATACCAATGTCCGCCCACACCTGTCAAATTTGTCAAGGATGCTTTTACTTTTTTGAGATGAATTACAGCGCATGGAAGATACATCCAATATCAACCAAGCCCCACCCTTGTGGACAAACGCCCGACTCCTCCGGATAAGCCAACTGGTGAGGTCTCTCATTCCCACGATAAATCCGCTAGCCAAGCCAGCTACCAGCCGCAGCCCCAGGCAGGCATGTCGGTGATCAAAACCAAGTTTCCCTTTTTTACTCCGTACTCACAGACATTTTTCATCAAAGACCCATAACTTTATTACTGTCAACGGCCCCACTCCGGGAATGCACAATCTACCAACCGCGTGTGTCTTTCTCAGCCGGCGGCGGGACAAAAGCTCCGAGCACAGTAAAAAAGAAGCGTGGTTCAAAAAGATCTTTTGAAAAGCTACAAAGATGGCACGCAGACATTGTACAGTGATCGAACGGAAAGTTGCTCTGGATTTTACATATGATACCAGATCTCAAGCCACGAGCAGCACTTTGCCATGGTCAGGGGTTTAGTGTCCCTAAAGCACAACAACGTTAACAACATTTCACCGTGGACCGGTTAAGAATCATCAGGTTATGGAGGACACACAACTGGGGCAATCGTTACTTAAAGTGGCATATAAAATCCTGATCAGATATGCCGATCACTTGAGGTTCTACGTACAGTACTCCGGACTAGGTATCTCCTTCATGTAGCGGCCAGAGATTGAGTCAACTCATCTGATACCAAGCGATTTGCCGGCATCGGTTGAACTAGACCATCACTGGAAAGACCTTGTGTGCATCGACAGCGATCAAGCCCCTCATGTCGTTGTTTTAAAAACAACCTATCAACAATCTACAATCTGGAGTTGACGTTTACAAAGTTCGTCATGATCATCTCAAAAGATACTGAAAGGTAAGAAAATTTTAACTCGAACATGCCCACTTGAATGCCCATACTACTGTAATCAATTCTCTCGTTTCGCTTCGCTTCGCTTTCGCAATAGGGTCCTAACAATATCATTCTTGTGTACAGTCCCGCTTACACTGTCTAGCCAAGGACGAGTCTCTCAGCCCTTGTGGGCTATCCACTATTTGATTGGCCAGAGCCCGCCGCGGAGATCAGGTCCGTTGGTCTATGATTGGCAGAGTGAAGCCAGACGCCTCTTTCCTCTCAAGTACTACGTTGTAGCATCGCAAGGGTCCACTTGAGAGTTGCAACAGTTTGCCGAGTTTTAACTGGAGGGACCAAGTACTTAGAGTCAATTCAGTCGAAGCATTTTTCGGGGATCCTTGCTCGTCAATGTCTAGCTAAACTACAGTACCGCGTTAGGCTCATGTGTTGAAACGGGATGACGCCGTTCATTACTAAAAGAAGCTTTGGCTACTGTATCTCCGGATAATATCGTTACAAGTACGGAGTACTGTTTACGCAGATTCGATTCGCTTGATGGAAGTTAAATCCGGCAAAGCGGGTCCTGGCGACCATTCCGGATCACTTACAACATCAACGGTTCGGGAGTCTCACAGTCTGTAGCCTAGTTACTATGTCCAAAGACCCTTCTGCACCCTTGTTTCCACATTGACCTTCGTGACTGACAATCGAATGGCGAATTAGAACTGTCGGACTGAGACCGGCAGCCCAAAAGTTGTCGGACGGTCAAGTCGTTGCACATTTTCCCCTGTCCTCACCCACTCGTCTCTTTACATCTACTCCCCAGACCCCAGCTGTTGGATAAGTACTGTAGCAAACCAGCAATCCGATCCACTGATGCTCGATATTGCGGAATAAGTGACGCAAGACATTTTCTTGCGGTGGTTGCATGGGTTGTTGGCGTGGTATAACAATCTAATATCCGAATCCCTTCACCATCCTTAGCAAAAGGTCGTAGCTATTGGACCTTTGCTAACATCGTGCTGACTCGATTGTTCTCAACCTCGGTTTCCCAACATTTCGATTCTTACAAATACAATTGACTACAGGGATGGTCAATTCGCCTCCGGGTCTAGAATAGCCTTATAGGCATCGCCGAACGAATCATTGTATTGACAGCTCGCGGAAGCATAACACGGCAACAAAGAAAAGCGCAGGCAATTTGCCCCCAACGTCGAGACTTCGCTACCCTATTACGGGATTAACCAAGTACTTGAGCTGAGCCGTTTTTGCATATGGGATTCCGGTCTTGACGTCCGCTTGTTCTATTGTCGATCTGGGTGAAAATTCCAATACCACGATCAAGTCAGCTCAGTACGGCTACAGCTACGACAGCTACGACAGCTATAGCTCCAGCTACGGCTCCAGCTACTAGCACTATCAACGCACTGCGCTGCACAACCGGATCGGTTTCTCCGCCAAGCTCAAGCTGGCACCTGCCCTGGTTAATTTTGACCCATCCTGTCTTCTACACCTTCTTGACCTTAACCACAACAAGACCTTTCCTTTTCATTTCGATCTCTTACCTTGGGCATTGGGTTTCTGAGTATACTCCCACTCAACACATCCTCCAATTCCCTTCCCTACCCTGCCTCAGGGGCTCCTCTGCTTTACTTGCCACTATTGGTCTCTCGACGTTCTGGACTTGGGCTCTTGGGCTCCATACTTCAACCAATTCGGCTAAGCACCCCTTCCTGTGCCCGCTCCAGGCCTCCGATCTCTAGAGTTGCAGGTGTGATTCGCATCGACGTGGCGGGAGGCGACTGCATTTCTGAAACGGCTCGATAGTTTGTGGTGCTATCAACGAAGAGCAATAGGTCCGTTCCGGCCTTCATAGCTGGTGTAGCAGGTCACTGGAGGCCTTAAGCTCCAAGCCCAGAGCTTTAACAAGTATTGCAGGATCGAAATGGACGGACCAAACCAGCATTACGGCAACCAAGCCCGAAACTTTCCTGACAACTACACCTTGACTGGAGCCGACGATACTAACATTGATCCATTGCTCAACGTGAGCTCGACGGGTGGCCCTGCGCCTCCAATTATCAGCAATTCAATGGACGCACAATTCCTGATGGGCTCTGCTATGTGGAACCCAGCCTTGAACAACCCCATCAACTTTTACCCTTCAAGCATTTCAAGCCTGACCCCGGAAGCCTTGACCAACAGCCACAGCCCACCCACCGAGACACGATCGTCACCCAGGACGCCATCTAGTGAACCGGTATTTGGATCAACACGTACCTCGAGCAAATCCTCTATCCCTTCTGTCACCTCTCTGGACACTGATGCCAAACCTCGGCGTAGCAGTAGAGGTACCAAGACGCAACGCCAACCAGCGACAGTCGAGCCTGTCGCCAAGCCACCACCTCGACGGCGTGTTTCCAAAGAGCCATCCCTCAAGGAGGAGGAAGAGGAAGAAGATGATGATCCTGGGCCGGAAGGTTCCGATAAGCGTGGCAGGTTCCTCAAACGAAACAGGATCGCCGCGTCCAAATGTCGCCAAAAGAAGAAGGAATGGGTCAGCAACCTCGAAGACACACGTTACAGCTTGGAACATGAAAACAATAATCTGCACAAGCAGTATAACGGGCTTATAGACGAGTTAAGCACCATAAAGAACCAACTTATGGAGCACGCTTCTTGCAATGATGCCAACATTAACCAGTGGCTTGATAATGAGGCCAAAAAGTTTGTCCAGCGTATTGCGGCCCAGAACACGACACAAGCTCCAGGGCAATCGCATACGAATACAGGCGATTTCCACCATAACCACCGCCGAAGCTCCAGTGGTAAGTCTGTCTCTGACTCCTGTCGGGATCAAGGCAACATGGCTAACTGTTATCAAGTTGCCACTTCCGTACCCCAGTCCATAGAACCGGAGATGAATTATAACCATAGATCAGGTAGCACCATTAAGTCGCGACCACGAGGATGATAACGACTAAAGATGGAGAGAGAGTGCGTGCCGGCGACCATAACGTGCGATGACCAGAAGGGTTTCTCAATGAAAGGGTTGCAGTGGAAGAAGGCAAACCAGCATTGACGATACTCCACAACACCACATCACAACAGCCTTGCTGTGCGAGTTTGATTTTCGTCCATGTTTGGCATAGGGGGATGGCATTTCGACTGCTCCTGATTTGAGCCCTACAAACGATCTTTGAAACGGAACAACCATGATAGCGAAATGCAATGGTTCAGACAGAAAATCTTCATGTTATAGCATCTGGCTACTGACCCCAACAACATCATGCTTAGCTGAAACTCGACCACGAGCAAGTGTTTTTGACATCTCTAGCGACAATACTGGGATGCGTTTTTGATCAGGAGCAAGGAGGATTTGGGAAAGGGGATATTTTATAATTTGATGCTTCACGATCATGGGCTGATTTGTGCTGGGTTACCCAGCTGAGATGTACGATTCGCTAATATGGGCGACGACTAGCTAGTACGGAGTACTCAGCTGAGTCTAAAAATTTGGTCCTTGACCATTCTCTTGGTAAAAGAGTCGAGTGCGAGATGTGCAAAGAAGCATGCAATGATAGCCTCTCTCTATCCCCTGGCATAGGACAGGGCGGATTGATGATGTACGACAAATGGAAAAAGATAGAGTGTAATACAAAAGAAACGTTCTATACTCTGAACAAGGCGACAGCCGGCCACTGTCTTTGACCAACATTCTGCAAGATCGGCAACATGATGAGTGTAGCGCAAAGTTCGATAGTAGTGCTTGTCGTCAAAGCGTCATCGCAATGACCATGGTTTGCTGGGAAAGATTTGTGAGGATCGATCTCGGGTTGAGGATTTGGCTTCGAGTCGCAATGGTGAAGTTGAGAATTCTGAGTCCTCAAGTTGAATAAAGTGGCACTCTATATTTGCCACTATTTAGTCGAACCCCCTTTCCAGTTAAGGCGAAAGGGGAGATCGATCAGCAATATTCATTCCCGTAATTCGTGCCAATGAGATAAAGTTGCTGTGTAGTTCCAGTTATCGCAGCTCGGAGGCATCCGAACATGCATTGAGCGTCGTGATTGGTGGTCCAGACGTGAAACAGCACGAGACTGCGAATGACAGGGAAATAAGTGAGGTTGAACCTAGTAACGGGAATAACTCAGTTGCCAAGAACTACTATGTACGTAGGTAGAAAAAATACAATCATGATGTCCACTCATGCCAGGTGCGAGTTGTTGCAGATAGTTTATTTGTCTTGGTACTCCTACATTGAGGCCCTCCTTTTCTAAATGTACAATAATATGATACACGCTCATCCACCGCCACTTCTTTACCTCTTCTTGATCCATCCCCTTGAGTTGGAGATGCCTTTGATGTTCTTGGTGTACTTCCAAAGGTGACGATACTTGGGTCCTTGTCGCTTGGCTTCCCATCCACGGGGCTTGACTGGTGGCTTGAGACTGTGGACGCGTGTGGGACGGAACTCGATATCGGAGCCGGGGATGTTGTGTCGCGCCATGACGGCTGCGGTGTTTTCGTCCCATACGCTTCGGAACATGTTAAAACCGAAAGGTGTGGTGCGGAACTTGTCGCGGAATGACTTGAGTGAGAAACCCTCTCGCTTGCTGTAAAGTTCCTTAAGTTTGGCGACGTCGAGCTTCACACCAGGCTCCTGCTCAAGAAGGTAGATGCCGAGACGGTGGTAAGGTGCACCCTTTTGCGAGAATGCAGGTAGCCATGGCACAGCGAGTTGGTCCTTTGCCGTTATCTTACTCAAAGGTAGTGAAGTGTCTGTAGGGCTGATAGGGATGTTGGCTGCGAGGAAATGGCATCGCTTGCCGAAGGTATCGGAGTCAGGGTTGGGCACATCAGAGTCGAGGACGACAACCGAGACGAGACGCTCGCCCTGGTCAAAGACCTGCACACGCAGACGGGGGGTGTTTTCACTGACGAGACTGTCAACAATTTGGCCGGGAGGAATCTTGAGCTTGCGGAAGTATAGCTGGACATCGGCGGTGGGCTCGAGCTTGGGAAGCACATCGGGGACGATGTTGAACTGCTTGATACGTTGTGTGATCAGACGTTGGTCGTATGAGCGCCACTTGGCCTCAGCGTAGTGACGGTAGATGGGCTTGTTCATATCGCCTGGGTATTCTGTGTTAGTTGCGACTCAGACCTTGTAACCAGAACATGACATACCCGTTCCATCCTCAAAACGCTTCTTAACGACGGGATCATTCGCATCCGCATAGATCTTGAGCTGTTCGACATGCTTCCGCAGACTCTTCAGTCTAATGTCCTTCATCTTCTGACCACCATTGAAATCCTCTGGTTTCGTAGCCTCCAACCGGGAGATCTTCTCAAGTTCCTTGGTAATATGTCCCAGCTTCTCCTCACGATCCGCCGCCAGGATCTTACGGGCCTCTTGGAAAGCCTGGTAGGGAAGATGCTCGAATGGCAGGTCGCCTGTGCTGCGGATGGCCAAGCGACGACGTCGGGAACCGATTGGCATTTTTCCAGATTTCATCAGCTGTTCCTCGAATTCGGGCAGCACCGTATTGGGGTCAAGGTCTGCATCGCTCGGCGTGGGAGTCTGAGTATCGGCTTGTGTTCGAAGGAGGGCGGCCGAGGTGAAAGGGCGGACAACGCTGTGGCATTGCGGCCGCAGCTGCCGAGTAAGCGGCCTTATGACGGCCTGGCAGCGCGACATGATGTGCAGCGGAGCGTAGGGGCCGTAGGGACGGAGTGGACGTTGAAGTGACGCTGGTGATAGACCTTGAGATATCTTGAAAAAAGCTCTGGGGATGGTTTGCAGGCGGTTGCCCCACTAAAAACTCGGGGCGGAGGACGGATGTTGCCGATCCACTTTTTTACAGTATCGATCGCATCACGGTTTTTGAAGCCTCAACACCAGCTCAGCAATTGTGTCTCGCTATCCACAACCAGAAACTCACTGTCGACGAGGGCCTCAGGGATATCTGGTATAATGGCTGGTAAAGGACTCGGCTGTTTGGCTGAGGCCATGGGTGCCCTACGAGTGTCTGCCAAGGTATGCTGAAGAACCTGCAGATGGGATGAATTCCATGTTAATAGATTATAGCCGGCGACACTCAATCAGGCCTTCACAAGGTCAATGGCCACACAAGTCTCTTCAACGGCTACTTCGACCGAAACACCCAAGTCTAACAACACCACTCAGGGTATCCTAGAGTCATGGAAGCCCAGTATGAACCCCGTCACTCCTCTTAAACTCTACTGACCATGATAGTCACAACTGTTCCCGTCACAATCCACGATTTCCCCTCTCTGGAACCCATGTCACTCGAGCGATGGTCCGTCAACCACCTTTACCTCCCTCTCCGTCGAGATCTCCTCCACCTTGCCGTCGTCTACGAAGGTGACAACACCCGCCAAGGTACCGCATCGTCCAAGACTCGTTATGATGTCCACGGCTCCCACCGCAAGATGCGCCCCCAAAAGGGAACTGGCCGTGCTCGTATGGGAACCAAGCAGAGTCCCATTAACCGTGGTGGTGGAAAGACATTCGGTCCTCAACCTCGTGATTTCGGCACAAAACTTAACCGCAAGGTCTACGACAAGGCCTGGCGAACGGCTCTCAGCTACCGATATCGAAAGGGCGACTTGATTGTGTGTGAGGATGGCATGGATCTTGAGTTGCCAACCGACTTCGAGCTTGTTGCCGGAAAGTACCTCAAGGATGGACTGAAGGAGACTTATCTCAAGCGATACATGACTGGAGTGCTGGGCAACCTTGGTTTGGGTCGTGCCAGCGGTCGAACCCTCTTCGTCACCGGAAACCGACGTGAGGCGCTCTTTGGTGCTATGGAGCAGCTGCCCTGGGAGGGTCGAGCTTTGGACATGGAGGATGTGGATGTCAAGGATCTTTTGGAGACAGGCAAGGTGGTCTTGGAGCGAAGCGTGCTCAAGGAGTTGATTGAACAGCACCAGAGCGACTTGGTGAGCAGAGTCGTTATGCAAGGCCTCGTCAAGGGCGGACCCGCGATAGGGACACCGGTGCTTGGGGCTTGAGATGAGGTGTTAGATTAAATCTGTATTATTTTGTACACAATCATAAGACGCATAGTGCATGTCTTGACACATGAACGAAGGTTGCTCATGGGTATCGCATTGGACTTTTCTGAATCCGTGATCTATGATTACATTGTTGTACATGGAATACAGTATTACAATGCTCCGCCGACTAGCGAAACAATCCACATGGCGACCCTAACTTTGAGTCCGACTCTTCGTTCAGTTCGCGCAAAGTCATCTCGCGTCGCCTTGGTAGCATGCTCCTGCAGCCACAACTGCTCTTCTCCTAATCTTGTCTTGAGTCCTTCATCGCGAGTGACGATTAAAGCCCCTGCTTCGAGGTCATGTGAATAGCTGCGTTTAGTGTAGTTGGAACTCCCAATAATACTCATAGCGGGGTTCTTGTCGCCTGGCATCGTGACCCATAGACCCTTGGCGTGGTATGTCCACCCGCCGGGTTGGCCAACGACGCCGTAACGCCATTCCTTTAGGGTGATGTCGGCATCGCGACCTTCGTGGTGGACGCGGTGGACGAAACGGCGGGCCAGAAGTGTATATGCATCGGGTAAGAGGCCCGAGACGCCTTTTGATTTGTAGAAGCCGTTAGCCTCAGGGGATGCGGTGATGACTGTGTTGTTGGAGGATGCAGTGCCAAGAAGGAGCTTTGTCAGAGACGGGGCAGGGTTAAAATAGCCGGCTGTAAATGTCCATGCAGAATCGCGATAGGCGGGTAAGGCGAGTGTCTTGAGGATGTGGGTGATGACTGGGAGCTCAGTAGAAGTGTCGGGCTTCATGACCTGTGACATCTGGCCAAGCATGTACACCCTTGTATCAGAGATATCGTTCTCCGGTCTGGACTTGGGATGTAGAAGCGCCTGAAGCGTCGATGTAGTACTCTTGATGAATGATTGGGGCTTTTCTAGTGGTGAGGGAGCAGAGTTGTTCTGCGGCCATGACAGCGTGAAGCCTGCTGGTTCTTCTGAAGGTTGAACAAGGAAGCTGAAGGATGCTACACCCGAGTATATCTTCCAAAAGTGATCGGTAACCTCTTTTGATGAAAACAAATGATATCGATCTTGACGGTTGGTGAAGTAGTCGGTAGACAAGTTTGCCCTGACAGGTCAGTATATTTCAGACGCAATGGATTGTTTGGCATACCCAGACATGATGATCTCATCGTCAACACCGTAAAGCTTCATGTGCTGAAGTCCCCAACCCTCGTTGATTCTCTTGGGAATATATTGCTTCCTCAACCCCGTCAGATTGGGCGTGTGGTACATTCGAATTTCAACACGATCCGCTCCGAATTCTTGTACTAATGGCGCCAGAAGTGATGCACTTGATGGGTCAGGCGCCTCTCGAGTTCCCCGTAACGCATCTGTGAGGATGCTCAGTTTCACCTCTGGGTTCTTCCTCAGCGCCTCCTGCAGCGTCTCAATAAGCTCTTTTTCCGATTTTCCAATGTACAATGTTGACAAAAAGATTCGCCTCTTGGCTGTTCGTATCCGATTCTAATCCCCATCAGTCCCATATCGCAGTTCGTATCTGGTGCTCCCAACCTTCAACGTCTCGTAGAATTCTGCTGGTGTTCGAATGATTTGGATTTGCTCTCCTCGGACATCAAAACTCGGTGCAAGATGATCCAATTCTGTCACAAAAGGCGCCAGAGCTCCAACGCCATTCATGCTACTCGATGGCGGAGCACTTCCAGCTGGCGTAGCATATTGTCTGGTCTGGACTCTTGCGCTGGGCACCCTGGGCTTGAAACTTGCGGCGCGAAGCCTTGTAGTACAGCGCGCGCAGCTCCGAGTGAGCATCGCGAGTCGAATCCAACTTAATTAAGCTTGTGGTCTAGTTAAAGATTGCTTGTTAATTGCTAGAACATTTCTGGATGGAAAGCCTCGGGGTACGTACCCATGCCGTCACAGAAGCAATTGGCCGAGGTTAATCCGTGCCGGGCAATCTTCACCATCAGTCGTTGATGGGCTATCAACGGCCTCCTCCCGCCATACATAGGTCAATTGTTGCTAAACCGCCATCATGTCGACACTAGGACGAACGCTGTCCAACCTGCGAAAGGTTGGAATCAAGGCGAGTTTCCAATCGCATCCCCAACAAAAGCCAATGCTAACTTGAGTAGGACTACTTTACCCAGCTGCTGGTATGTACCCGACCGATCGATACTCGAATCTTAGCTAACGACTCTGTTCCTTACGCATAGTATATCGGTACGGATCTAGCAATAACCGAACGTCAATCGCCTACTAACCCCCACAGGTGACACCAAGGCTGGTCGTCTTATCGGCACCGATCGCGCCGGCAACAAGTATTTCGAGAACAACGAGGAACTCCCTCTCCGAACCCGCTGGGTTGAGTACGCCAAGCACGACTACGATGCCGCCCATATCGAGCCTGGATGGCACGCCTGGATGAGCTACAGTGTCCAGAAGCCTCCTACCGAGGATTCTCTGCTGAACGCCGGTGTTCGAGCCTTTGAGCCTTCGCGCGCCATTCCCAACTTTACCCAGACCCGTGGTGCCTTCAAGACATACAACACGTATGTTTCAATACGTTCTTGTGAGAGGCGAATTGCTGACAGTTTGTAGTGTCAAGTCGAAGATCTCAGCGTGGGAGCCTGTAGCTGCTCCTCGGGCATGAGGATGGGCGGCCAAGTGTACATAAATTCGCGTAGAGATTGCAGTCAACAGAACCCAAAAAGGGTATTGATTTCGACATTTGACTTAGTGTTTGATACAGCATAAGAATGATATGGTATAGAATCTAGAAAATATGTGCTCTATGGCTCACGATTCAACTCTTAACTAACTATAAGGAATTCTTCACACGTCTACGATGATTTGGCCTCAATAGCAGATTTGATGGCTGGAGGTGTTAGCCGAGTCGAAGAATGGGAGGAATGACTTACCTTCACATGTTACTCTAGCATCTCCAAACAACATCTTGGCGTTGGACATGTAAAACATTGGGTTTGGAACATCAGCTACTCTTGTTAGCGAGGTTGATTTTAGGGTCAGACCACTCACCATAACCACTGGCCATACCCCTCTTCATCACT
Source organism: Fusarium tricinctum (assembly GCA_020744515.1). Taxonomy (NCBI): domain Eukaryota; kingdom Fungi; phylum Ascomycota; class Sordariomycetes; order Hypocreales; family Nectriaceae; genus Fusarium; species Fusarium tricinctum. The sequence goes on from JAGPXF010000001.1 coordinate 4,391,386, forward strand.
ACAACCTGTTTGGCCTTCCAGGCGTGCAGCACGGGCATACCCTCGATAGAGCTTCCCTTTTCCATAGCAATCGGGTTGACGGTATCGTTAGCACCAATGACAACAGCAAGATCAGTCTCGGAGAAGTCATCGTTGATCTCGTCCATCTCCAGAACGATGTCGTAAGGCACGCTGGCCTCGGCGAGAAGTACGTTGCACTGACCAGGCATACGGCCAGCAACGGGATGGATGGCGAAGCGGACAGTAATGCCCTTGGCTCGCAGAGTCGAGACGATACTCGAGATGGCATACTGCGCCTTGGCAACGGCCATGCCATAGCCGACAATGAGAATGACCTTCTCAGAGTTGAGGAGTGCATCGGCAAGGTCATCAACCGAGGTCTGGGTAACTTCTCCTTGGGGCTTGTATTCCTGAACTGCAGTTGGCGTTCCCAAGCCTCCAAAGAGAACATTGGTAAGTGATCTGTTCATGGCCACGCACATGATGTACGAGAGAATGGAACCAGATACACCGATCAACGCTCCAACGGTGGTAAGAAGAGGGTTATCCAACATGAAGCCTTCAGCAACCAGGGCAAATCCACTGTAGGCGTTCAAAACAGTGATTACAACGGGCATATCAGCACCGCCAATCGCAGAGGTAGTGGTATAACCCTTGATGAAACTCAACGCGGTGCTTCCAGCAAGACAACCAGCTGCAATCAAAGGACTTCCAGGCGCCATTGTAATGAAGGCACCCATAGTAGCTGCATTGGTTGCAAGCAATCCCGAGTTAATAATGTGACGTCCAGGGAGCATCTTGGGCTTGGAAGACATTCTGCCGCCAAGCTTGAGAAATGCGACGATGGAACCAGTGAATGTGATGCCGCCGATGAAAACGCCCAGATAGGCTGTTACCAGGTGTAGAGTCGAAGGATCCATGACATCTCCCATGACACTACCGATGCTGGTCAGAACAGCTGCGAGACCAACAACAGAGTGAAGAGCCGCAACGGTCTGAGGGAGATCGGTGGGGGTGATTCGCTTGCCAATGAGCATACCGGCGATGGTACCAAGAGCAGCGAGGCCGCCGAACTGGGTGAGAACCTCGGGTGTGAAGCCAGCAGCGAGCAAGCTGGCCAAGACACCTGTACCGACACCAAGAATACCTAGAGCGTTACCCATACGAGCAGTAGCCTGGGAAGCAAGACTCGAGATGGAACCAATACAAAGAACAGAGCTAACAAGATAACCAGCTTGAACAAGACCAGCAGCACCAGTAGAGGCAGCAGCCAAGAAACCACCACCGCAGAGTACTGCAGGAACAGCATAAAGCCAGGGGTACTCCGGGGGGTCAGTAGGTCCTGTACACATTAGTTACGCTCACTCTTTGGTTAGGAGACTCACGCTTGAACATATCCAGCATGCGCTTGGTAATGACAAAGCCACCACCGACATTGACAAAGGCCAGAAGAACACTCAGGGCACCAAATGCTTGGGGAATAGTTGCAGGTAGGAATCCACCACCAAGAATGAATAGACCTCCGATACCAACCATGCCGGAAATGGCATTGGTGACACTCATCAGCGGGGAGTGAAGCGCAGGAGCAACACCCCAGACAGCACGATATCCAACAAGACCAGCAAGAGCAAAGGTAAAGGCATTAGACATGAGGAGAGGGCTAGTCCATTTTCCAAGAGCCAGGATACTCCCCATACCAGCGGTTACACCAGCAACTTCACGAGTCTTTTTCTGCCAAGGAGTCAAGGCTACGGGCTCAGGAGTTGCGGCGACGGGTTCAGTCTTTGCAGGTGGCGGAGGAGGTGCCGCTCGAGGAGCAGGTGGCAGAATATCTCCATTTTGGGTCACAATAGCACCTCGCACAACCTCATCTGAGAGATCAATGCCAAAAGCATTCTTTTCAGGGGTCATAGAAAGCAGGAACTTGGTGATGTTGTTAGAGTAGAGTGTCGAGGACTGGGTGGGCAGACGGGACGGCAGATCAGTGTATCCTGTGGGTGTTAGTTTGACCTTTGGGCGTAGAACGGTCACTTACCAATAATCTTGACATCGTTGTAGATGGCCAATTCGCCCTTCTTGGTAGCTTCACAGTTGCCTCCAGCTTCGGCAGCCAGATCAACAATGACACTTCCGGGTTTCATGACATCGAGGATATCGTTCTTGAGCAGTTTCGGGGCAGGTCTTCCAGGGATCAATGCAGTGGTGATGATGATGTCGACTTCTTTGGCTTGGTCTTTGAAAAGCTTCATTTCAGCTTCGATAAATTCCTTGCTCATTTCCTTAGCATAACCACCAGCACCAGATCCATCTTCCTCGATTTCGACTTCGATGAATTCGGCTCCAAGCGACTGAACCTGTTCACGAGCAGCTGGCCGGGTATCAAAGCCACGAACAATAGCTCCCATACGACGAGCAGTAGCAATAGCACTCAAACCAGCAACGCCGGCACCAATAACCAGAACTTTGCATGGAGGGATCTTGCCAGCAGCAGTGACCTGACCAGTGAGGAATCTACCAAAGACGTTGGACGCTTCAAGAACAGCTTTATAACCGGCGATGTTGGCCATACTACTGAGCGCATCAAAGACCTGGGCTCGAGAGATGCGAGGAATCATGTCCATGGCGAAGCTGGTGGCCTTTCTAGCAGCGATCTTGTCGACAAGTTCCTTGTTCTGGGCGGGCTGGAGGAGAGAGATAATAGTCTGGCCTTCTTTCATTGAATCAACTTCTCCAAGGCCAGGACCACGGACCTTTAGAACAATGTCTGAATTAGACCAGACTTCCCGGGGACCGTTGACAAGAGTTGCGCCAGCCTTTTCATAGGCAGAATCAAGAAAGTCAGCAGAGGTACCAGCACCACGCTCAACAATGACTTGCTTAAAGCCTTTCTTCTTAAGCAGGGCCACATTGGCGGGTGTTAGAGCTACGCGGCGTTCCCCAGGGAAGATCTCTGTAGGAACACCAACAACTAGGTTGTCATACGGAGTTGTCTTGGGAAGGACTACGGTAGAATAATTGCGAGGTGGCGCGGTTGCAGGAACATGACGGATCAGAGCGAGAGGCTTGGAGGTTTCCGTGACAAGAGCACGCTGTCGAGGCGATACCTTGAAGGTGCTGTGCCATTGCTTGCGACGCGAGAGGAGAGAATCTAGAGAGCTTGAGTTAGCTCGTATGAGCTTCGGTAGCAGATTTAAGCTTGCCTTGGACTCGGTGACCCTTCAATTGCTTGTGTATGAAGAAGGAGGAAGCGCACAGCTCTGATGCTGAGGCTGGAGCCGCGGATGAGGCCAGCGGACGAAGCATTTGGGACGCCATGATTAAAGAGTCATGAGCGCGATAGCGAGACCAGAGGACGGCTCGACGAGTGGATATGGCTTCAATCTCCAATACTCTTGACGAGTCTTGTGTATCCAAAGCATGCAACAAACAACAAACAACAAAACACGACAAACTCTTAAGGAGAGGGAATAAAAACAAGAGACAAAACAATCGAGGGGTTGCCTTGTTCTCTGTGTCATGTGTTGTCGGGTCCCCCATTCATTCCTATCCTCCAAATCCCAGCCGGGTACAGGGGACCTAACACCACTGAAGCTTGGACCCTGGCTGTTCTCCCGGGGTTCTATTAGCCGCCCCGAAAGAGGGGCGAGGGGCACTAATGCCGCTAAAACCTGGGGGAGGGGCAGCTGCGGCGGAGAAGCATTGCAGGGGGACCTTGAGGTCGTCGAATCATCAACAGTCCTCGTCATGGATCATGATGAGCGTCAGCGGGTGCTTCGGGGGAATTGACAAAGCGAGATGTGATGCAACCAGTCAGACGAGTTTACGGACCTGCCTGATGCAGTTGCCGACACGCTTGGCTTCAGATAAGTTTGATAAACATGTTTCCCCTCCTCGGATGTTGAAATCCGGTCATGAGACGGCTAGAGATGGTCCGAGATCATGATGGATGATGTATTCAACGTGGGGTAATTAGAAATACGACTCGTCTCTGCAGCCGCTTCTGGTCTGTAGATGATGTCTTGTTCCGTTAGTGGTACTTCCGTAATAGCACTGCAGGCCGTTGTACTTATTCGGGAAGACTCGACCATAGGACCGTTTTCCGACATGGAAGAGGTTCATTTGGGTTTACATCACCCGCGTATCAGACAGATTTATATCTCAGCGCTCATTGTATCCTAGTGAATCAACAGGTAAATATAAGCAGCCCTTCAGTCCTGAGACTGATTCGAGATTGAAGTCCCATGGCACGTCACGCTCGCTCTCAGTCTCTCTTTCAATCACTGTTAATTCTTTATATCCTCCCGAGTTACAGGGGCGTATATAACGGTTTAGCCGTTGGAGCCCCGAGATGTATCTTCGTCGTATTAAACATGTTTGACTCCAATTCTAGGCCTTGACCTAAGGGTTGGGTAAAGCCGCATAGAACTTTCTAGCCTATGTATCTCTTTCTCGCTTATCGATCGCATTTTAGAGCTAGGCAATCGTGATAAAACGAATTACTACATAAGGAAGACGCAAAGTGCGATCCTTAGATATGTGTAGAAGATTGAGCATCTACGGGGTTGACTACATAGGTCTGTTAGTATTGGAAGTAATAAATAATCGAGCACAATACTATGAGTATATATCTTTAAAAGAAAGACTAAAATAACATAAATCCACATTTCTATTCGTGGATGGCTTGTCTCGTTAGTGTAAGTCGCCCAACGTGAAGCATAGATGAAGTGTTGCGGAAGGATACTAGCTACACTCTTAAACAGCTGAGATAAACTAGAACCGTGGCTTAAATATAGAAAAATTATATTAATAGCAGCCTTATTTCTTATATCGCGTGGTAAGCTTGGCTCGATTGCTCATGTAAAGAATACATCGTCTTCAAGATGGACTGATTTGTAATATTTAGAATTATGAATACATTCAAGACAATCATAACCGGAGAAAACAGATTCCATGAAATACCATATCTTAACTATAGTGCATTATTAAAATATTAAAATATTTGGTGAACAATATGAGATGCATTGAGCAATCATTCCCTATTGAGCCTAACGCTGGTCTCATGGTGTGGATCTCCAATATCATTGGAAGATGGGCTCATATCAATCACGAGAACCATCTTCAGCTTCACCACATGACACCAGCTGTCTCTGTCCCATCCTCGAAATGAAGAATTGATTTCTTTATTCGCAAATCTGATCTTCATAATAAAGTAGCACACACCAAAGCCGAGATCAAACAGCCCAACATGTCGCGTTGGAAAGCCCCTATCCATCACTTCTCATACCGCTCCCTCATCATCCCTCCCATCCTCCTCGCTGCAGCCACCATCGTCGCTCTATTTATTCACTCCGACGTCAACGCCGCGCTTCTCTGGTCCCAATGTCACTCTCACTCTCGTCTTCCTGGCATAAGTCGCATTCCGGGTCTCGGCACACCTCTATGCTACATCATCAGCTTCTTCCGCGCAGCGCTGCACTCCCTGCGTAGTAAGGCTGTGATGGCTGTTGTTATAGCCTTTCTCGGCGGCCTTTTGACTGTAAGCACAGTTGAAGCTGCGCGTATCTGCAATGCACCGAATGTGCTTATTGCGTACCCTATGGGTCCGTGGCTGGTGTTCGATCTTGTAGGCGGTGCTGTTGTCTGGGAACTTGTGATTATTCCTGCGTTCCTGCACCGTACGAAGAGTGTTTTGAGTGCGCGGAGAGGTGACGGGAATGGTGATACTCAGGTCTTCACGAGTCGTCATCTTCCTGGCAGTGAGCTTGTGGCTATTCCTATCAGTGTAGCCCTCGGCTTCTTTCTGCCATCCATCCTGATGCTGTTTCATACAACCCCAGCGACGATCGGGGTTTGGCTCTTCTTCCCTGTTTATGTGACAATTATCCGGCAAATCACTCGCAGGATCGTCACCGCTATCAAAAGAGCCAACCCGACGAACGTTCATCTGGCATCAAACCGGCGATCTCTACTATTTGTTTATTTGCTTCCCATCATCTCCTCAATCCTGGCTCACGTTTTCTTCATCTGGAGCTTGACTCAACCTGATGATCGCAAAGAAATGACCAGATCAACCATTGTCTTCATCGAAGTTGACACGCAATTTATCTTCTGGACCGTTCTGTATTGGATGCTGGTGGAAGTTGGATGGCGGGTTCCCTTAACCACAGCCGTCGCATCTCTGATCATAGGACCTGGCGCGGGAACTTGTGTTGGTTGGATGTATCGAGAGAAACTCATCCACCATGACAATGAAGAGCAAGGAAATGAGAGTGCTGCGCTGCCAGCCGATGAAGAGTCGCCCTTGTTACAATGATTTTGATGCCCTGACGTTGAATCGTTTCATATAGCCCATTTCTAATACCCAAACCATAAACTAGTGCACTTGCTCGATCAATGCAATGCGGTATTCTTCCACAAGTTTCATATGCAGGGATAGCCGCCACGCTTTACAGGCCCAGACCTCTTCCTAAATGGTACAAATATGGTACAAATTAATCCACTCACCCGCTCTTATTCCTGTAGCCTTGACAATATCCGCTCCCTAATCACCTGTGATGCCACTGCGGATCCGTGCTGAAGAGTGACGGCTCCAATGATGGCCAGAATCGCACCGTTGAGCACGACGTCAACACCCGAGGTCTTGAGTTTTTGCACCTGTTTTATGTTAGTAGAGCCTCATCATCCGGGAAAGATATATGTACCTTTCGGGGTTTCCACCGCACGACATCAATCAGGCCCACTTCAGCGGCCAGGCCAGACAAGTTATCCTTGCCAGCGATATCCTTAGGTCCTGCCACAGACAAGTTGTCTACGGACTGCAGGTTGGGATGCATGAATGGCTCACGCTCGAATCCGTCATCGATTTTTGGTGCTCCCATAGGATCTTTAGCGACAATCGTCTTAGTTGTCTCCATGATGAGGGTCATTCGTCCTAGCAGGGTCAGCATTCCATTGACTCCCCATTGCCAACTTTCAACCAACCTAAAAGCGCCAATCGATCGTTGAATCCTCTCCTTCCCTGGTCAAAACTCTTATGCGTAACGGCGAGCCACTTGAGCTCCTCAGGAAGAAGTCTGCTGCCACCTTGACCCAGCAGACGCTCATACACCTCATCCAGCTTTCGAGGGTCGTTATTGACAGTCCAGACCTTGTTTCGGGGGTTCTTTGCAAAGTCCAGTTGTAGAGGAGCCTTCATGGCGGGGGGTGTTTGCTTCCATCGTGGGGTGGATTCAGAGGTAGAAGCGGCTTCGGACTTGAAAGATTCGGGTGTCGAGTCGGTGGCATAGGTACGTAGGCAGGGCATAAGAGCTCGGGTGACTTGTCTACTCCGGAAGAGGCCAGAGCGGCAGGGTTGTAGAGCCATGACGAAAAATGAGAATGGCCGGACTGGAGAGTGAGAATTATGTGCAACTCAATGCTCATTGGGGATGGGGTCGAGGATGCGAAGCTCGGTCGCGAACATTTTCTGAAGGTCACGTGCTGAATTTGATAAGATTTCGGCCTGGCGGGGTGTCACTCCACTCTACTCAACACCAAATTCGAATCACAAATGGTGGATCACCAGCTTCACTTTGTCTCAGACGGGGGGAAAGCGTCGATACAAGTTGGTTACAATCGTTCTTCGGGCAAAGAAACAAGGTGAAAACTAAGAACGTAGTTAGTATAGAGAGTCATTCCAATGCAATGGAGTCTTGTTAGTGACCTAACATGAAGATCTGATCTCTTGAGGCAACGGGACAGCGGTATTTCTACCCAGTCATTTAGAACCTCAAACAGCTACAGTCAAGAACTTGCCCGTAGCCACCGCGGCTATTGTATAAACAATTTCAGGGCAACAATGTCCGATATTTGACCATTTTGTTGTCAAGACGATGAATCGCAGATTAATCAGGTCAATGATGCCACAGACAAGAAAACTGGTGTGACCTTGCGATCAAGCAATAAACAACTTTACAATAGGTAATTATATTTGAAACGCCTGAAGGATGTTGCAATAGTTGCGTTCGGTTCCAGATCTCTAGAGTCGATGTCAAGGAATACTCTTATCCTTACAACCTGGTACTTTGGTTTTCTTCGGGTGATGACCACCCACGTTGAAGGACTCAGCACATATGTTGAAAGCAAAGTAAAAGCAAAGAAAGCTGCTCTCCCTCAACGCAGCTTGTGTTCGACCCTTGATCCTCAGCTTGATTTACTCAGCCTCTCAGAATTGTGGCGCTTCCCCAGATTCAGCCACACCTTTAAGCCAAATCTACGCGCCATCTCAGCCTCGTCAAGCTTCGCGCATCCGCATAGCTTACCATTAATACCTAAATTGTCTCTTGATCATCGGGTTGGTACCCTATTGATCTGTCCGGATCTTATTCTCTTACCTGCGAACTCAAGTGTTTGCCTGCGCAACACACGCCATGGCAGCCGAAAGCCCCAAACTTCTCTGGAATCCCGATAATGTCAAGGATGTCGCAGAGTCGGTCGGCATCGGCGCCCTCAATGAAGAAGCCCTTAAGTGCTTGACTCAAGATGTCGAATACCGAATCGGCCAGGTCATTGTAGAATCTCTTCGCTTCATGCGCGCCGCCCGTCGAACGACTCTTACCGTCAATGATATCTCCCTCGCGATGAGGGCGCTCGACGTCGAACCTCTCTACGGCTACGATTCTACGCGTCCGCTGCGATACGGCGAGGCCAGCCTTGGACCTGGTCAACCGCTATTTTATATCGAGGACGAAGAAGTCGATTTCGAGAAGCTCATCAATGCGCCTTTGCCAAAGGTGCCGCGCGACATGGGTTTCACAGGTGCGTGCTCTCGCGGCCGATGCATGATTCTTTACTGATTGTTTATAGCACACTGGCTCGCTATCGAAGGCGTCCAGCCCTCCATCCCACAAAACCCTACGACATCCGAATCTCGATCACAAGAACTCCTCCCCAAGGGACCCGGTGCTAATCCTGCCTTATCCGCTTTGGCAGGTAACGATAACGTCTCCATGAAGCCTTCTGTTAAGCACATTGTGAGCAAGGAGCTCATTCTCTACTTCGACAAAATCCAGGCTGCCGTTCTCGATGACAATCCCGATGAAGAGGTCGTGCGCCTTCGACAGGCCGCTCTTGGCTCCGTACGGGATGATCCCGGGCTGCACCAGCTTATCCCGTACTTCATCACATTTATTATGGACCGGGTCACACATCATCTCGACGATACATTTACCCTCAAGCAGATGATGGAACTGACCAATGCTCTTATCGAAAACAAGAGCCTCTTCTTGGACCCCTACGCCAGCCCACTTTCGGCGCCCGCGCTTACTTGTCTGATGGCCAGGAAATTGGGCACTGATGAGGGGATAGACACTCTAAAGGAGCAATATGACCTTCGACAGCTCGCAGCATCGTTGGTTGGACAGATTGCGCGCAAATATTCCGCCTCAAACACACTTCTACGACCCAAGCTCACGCGAACGTGTCTCAAATACTTCCTTGACCCTACAAAACCCCCTGCTGTTCTCTATGGCGCAATTCATGGACTGCTTGAGGCAGGTGGCCCAGAAGCTATTAGAGTCTTGGTTCTACGAAATTTGAAGACTTTCGACTCCGGCATCCTACAACCTCTCAAGGAAAAGGCAGAAGGTACAATGGATTATGAGATGCTGGTACAGGGCATAGTCCAGGCCGTAGCTTCACTAGCAGATCACGTCGAGTCTGACGCAAATGGAGTCAACGGAACAGCTAGCGTGGAAACAGAGTTGTCTGAGCTGAAAGAGTTCATCGGACCTATTGTTGGAGACAGGATTGCCGCATCTGGTAACCGGAGATTGATCCGGACGATTCTGGATGCTCGGTTTTTGGAGTAGGAAGTTCACATATTATGACGAAAGGCGAACGGAGTTATGGTTGCAAAACACCTCACAAAAGGTCTTGCTTAGAAGTAGACTCAAGCATTTTCAAGGCGCTTGTGCACATAATAAAATTGGTTGCTCAAAGTCAAGAATGCCTTCTCAGGCTAATACTCGTACACGAGTTTATCGTCCCATCCCTTACCCATACTCCTTCCTTGTATCCAGCAACTGTGTATCATCCGCTGCATGTGTTGCCTCCATCTACGCCGCCCTTCCAACCCAGTTTCGATTTTGGTATCTTACAGGAAAGCAACAAGACCAATGGCGCCGAGAATGCTAGCGGCCCAGATGTACTTGTCGGCCTGAACAATAGTTGTCTTGGCAAAGCCCTTGCCGGCATCGTAGAGGAGATGCTTGAAGCCGCTGATGGAGTGGTAGACGAAGGGGAAGCCAAGAGTGAACTTGATACCGCCCTTGACAGCGAGAGGAAGACCGGCGACAAAGCTGGCGATACTCAAACTCTCGAGGTGCAGACCGACCAAAGGAGCAGCGAGGTAGGCGAGCGAGAAGCCGTAGAGGGTGACGGAGAGAGTAGATCCGGTGATTCGGTTCCAGGCGGAGCTACCGAACCATGTCTGCTCGAGCTTGTAGATACCCAAATGGGGAGAGATAGGGCGGTTGAGGCGCTGGTTAACGAGGATCTGCTGGCCGTCCTCTTGAGAGACCTTTGTGGATGTGGTAGCGCTATGTACATATTAGAGGGATCCGCGGAAGCTCAATTGCAGCTTGTTACTCACCGGACGGGAGAAGAGGTAGAGATACCAGCAGCCAGAGCAGCCTTGGAGATGTTCTGAGCGAAGAAGGGCTTGGCCGCACCTAATTGAGGTCCACCGTTAGTATTCGAGATGTTTGAAGTTGTTCGCGTTGCCAAATGTACCTTGACGGAGGGCGTTGACACCAACACGTTGAGCGAGCATCGTGGCGAAGGATTAGGGATTCGTTCGGCTTCGACAGGAAAGGGTTCAGCCAAGGTTCGTCCAACGGTATCGTCGGCGTCGTTGCTTCCAGGGAGGGCGATTTCGTTGCTGGTTCCAAAGGATCAATGATGATGGCTTCCTATCCTCAAGCATCGGAACGGGCCCCTCGGCTTCTCGGTCCAGTTTGACCAATAGGAAGCTACCAATTCCTCATCTCGGAAGACCTGGTCCACTTTCAAAAGCTATCACGTGCTCAGAACAATGACTAAGCACAAATGGAGTTAGTTATCACGAAAATTTCCCTAGCTTTGTGTTCCTTTTCCTTTCTTCTTCAGATAGAAACGAATGTCCGCCGCACGCTGTCTAGTGTAGAGAGTGGGCAGCATTGCAGGCAGGGTCTTTGGACTTGAGGACGTTCTGAGAAGAATATTGGGAAATTGGATCCGTCGTTAATCTCGACACCTAGTTATCTCCGTCTAGGTGTCGTTTCATTTTTGAGATCTACATTCTTTCGCGTGAACATGTTTAGCTATATTCTGAATGTCTGCATGTCGATAATATTGCACTGCTGTATCGTGACTTTACGCGAATGATATCGCTGTAGATGGTCATCGAGCAGTTAAGCAGCACTTGTCAATTGGTTTGATTTGGCAAACAGCAATGCTAGTTTGACCACGATGCCTTGATATTCATGCTCTCCAAAGCCAATGCGGCCATGCGCTCAATCGCTATGGCAGCTCGTAATCAGCTTGGCTTATCGTTTACCATTGGCCATCTACAGTTGATCACAGCATCTTGCAACAATCCCGTTGCGCCTTTATACCCAGCGTTCCACGCCTTATTCTTAATGCATCGCAGTCTCCTTGGTGTTTGTTCAACATAGATAAAGCGACGGCCGGTGATTAAGATGGTTGCCTAAGTAGATCTACCCACAATGAATTCGCCATATTGAAGAACTTCATCCACGAACAACCACGTTCAAGCTTTCACCTGAACAAGCAAACAAAGCCATGGGTACCACAACTAAGTTCATTGCTCAGTCATAGAACAATGCTTTTATACAAGTCAAACAAATTGGTGTACAATTGCCTTGTTCACTGTTCGTCGAACAGCAACTATAGGCCTATATCACCAACATCCTCGCATCCATTTCACCTCAACAGCAATATCAGAGTCAGTACTGTAATAAACCACTACTAACTGTACAGCAACTTTTATCATCTCTAAAATGTCGTCCCCCAGCTCTTTCACCACCCTCTCCCAAGCCACCTCCACCACCTGGATGCCTAGCTCCCACGACGAGCCTTCCATCCATAAGTCTGACAAGCCCGTTATCATCGGCCTCACAATTGGCGTGGTTGTACTGTTTCTTCTTTTCATTTTGCCCTGCTGTTGCTTCCAGTTCCTCGCTCACTGGCAGCAAAAGCGTATGAACAGAGAAGCTAGAGAGAGGGCCAGGAAAGCAGCTATTGCTCCTGGAAGACCTGCGGCGGAGGTTTAAGAGAGGTTAAGACAAGATTAAGAATAGGTTAGGATGTATTGAGTGTGCTGGTTCACGCTTATCCAGATCAATAAAGTCACCTTTGAGAGTTTCTTATCCTATGAAGTGTATGTGAGTCCTTAAAGCATTTATGCCTGGTCAGCTTTGCCAGTCAGTGATGAACTTACTATAACATGAATCTGCCCGTTTGCACTCACGTAGCTGTTGGCACCAACTTGTTCCAAACGAGTAGAATCAATATATTCTACAAATACATCCGTACTGCACTGTCCCCTCACCGTTTGCCTGTGTTCGATGTCATATCCTCAATGCTTCTTGAACATCTTCGGCGTTTGTATTTCACAAGAGATTAACACCACAATCTCATACCCTCTGATACTCTCTCAAATTACAATTCATCCTCAAAGAAAAAGCACACCTAGAATAACATCGGTACAACATATCATCCCTGCCTGTTCCCCCATTCATCACTAACACATCACAGCAACACAATCATGTCTACCTCGCACGTCATTCGTCACCTGAGCTCTTCCGACACCAACGTCATCGTTGCCATCCTCAGCGCCGTGGTGTTTATCATATTTCTCTGGATCGTTCTCTGCTTCACCTGGCGCACCACTCGTCCCCAGACCCCTTCCATTGATGGTCGCGATTCTGCTGTCGACGAAGAGGAGGCCGAACGCTTCTACGCCTTCCGCATCGTTCAGCCAAGCTCTATCAATGCTCTTGGACAGCGAATGTATCCTATGGCGGCCGTCCCTGCTTCCGGTCCTGATCCTGGCCCCAGTGAGCGAGGCGGTGCCACTGCCAAGTAGACGCATCTACGTGGTCATTGAAGGAGGGCGGGTGGCCAACAGGCAAAGATGAAAGATATCAAGACCGTTCTGTTTCTGTAAGAAAAGGAGATGAAAGTCACCAAGTGGGAAGATAACTCACAAGCTATACCACTCGGACGTCCTCGACAATAAAACACATCTAAGCCGATCATGACATATTGCCCCTTGATGTATAAATGCACATGCTTGAAACATATTTATTGTTACATTGTAAAACAATCCCCTTCTGCCTTCCAGTAATATTCCATCCATTCGTAAATCAACCAGCGCCGCTCTATAAATGCTCCGTGCACCCTGCTCCGTGGAGATTCCCATTCCGTTACATTTCACCGAATTTTTTTATGTTGAGTGCTTCGTCCTAGCCCATATTTCCCATTTGAAAATTGTTGAATAATGAAATTGGCATCTGACCCTGCTGTGGAGGTGGTGGTTGTTGATTCATGCCTCCCCATAGATCCCAATTGAGGGTCGAGACATCCAGGTAGTTGCCCAAGAACGGGTCGAGATCCGTCATCTGGTGAGAATTTGTGGGAAGCTGGACCATTGGTTGTTGAGGTGAGGGTTCTGAAGTGCGGCTTTCGCTCATTACAACGTCTCGTAGGCGGTAGATGAAGCTGGGTGTCTCGTAAGGCTGACCAGCTGTCCTGAAAGCTTGTTCGCGGTTCTTCCATGCCTTTAATACTGTTTGAGCTTGGATCGAGTATGTCTTTTGTGTCATATCCAGGAGTTCAGGGTGGTAGTGATAAATTTTCTTCACCATATTCCACGCACGATCAGCGAGAGAGCCGATCGGTCGTTGGCAAAGCTGTTTCGTCATAACTGTGAAGATGTCGATCTGGAAATGATATTTGAGGAACCAGAGGAAACCCGTTTGGTCCATCACGCCGTATGCATCGGTGCTGTGTTCATTATTCATCAGAACAATCTTGAAAAGGTTATCATTCTTGTCGAGGATTTCAGTTCCCCACTCAGGCTGTTCTCTCATAGGCACCAGCATCTCCCTCATTTTGCTACAGATCATTGGGCGGATACTGAGTGCAGCAATGTGTACGTTCCCAGCAGTTGGATCGATATATCGAGACTCTATTTCCAACAGGTTCTGCTCCAGGTTGTCCACCAAGTCTCGGTACTGTTGGATACTTGGTATCGCTGAAGGGTCCTGGCCTTCAAAGTCGGCTCCCATGACGGCAGCTTCCAATCCAGACGTTCCGTGGAGAGATTCAGCATTGACTAAAAATTTGGCGATTTGGTATCCGATTAAGCAAAAGGCCATTTCTGTTGGGCCCTCTCGAGGTTGAATGGGTTCGACGGATCCAGGGAAAAGGTCGGCATCGTTTACGTTTTGCGGCATCTTGGTGTCCCAGCTGCTTGGAAGAAGCGAGTGGCTCAACCCAGAGACAAGTGCGTTCTTTGCATCCTGAAGGATAATCTGCCACCACATTCGTCGTCGCATTTCAGTCTCGAAGGCATTGAGTCCCAGATAGTCGCCATCACGGTGGTAGCCCATCTTTTGCGCAATTCGCACAACCATTCCGCTTAGAATCCAGGCAGCATGTCGGTCATAGCGGTTCTGAAGGGACAACTGAGCGCCGTTAGTCACAGGATCATGTGGAGGACTTCGCTATGCCTTACCAGGTACAGTAGCAATGCCTGCAATGCCACCATATCGTAGTTCTTTAGAAAATTGAACTTTGTAAGTGCCACCTTAGTTCCGATAGTATACCGTCGCAGAGCTTCGTCACGAGTAGTTCCCAGCATCTGAAGGCACTCAGTCTCGGTGAGTGATACTGTGGCCATGGTAAATATGGCAAACAAGAGGGCCTGGTAGTTGAGTGGGATTTTGTTTATGTCGGTGGCCATCTCCAAGGTGTACGGTTGGACAGTTGGCACGTGGATGATCTTGGTCAAAGGGTTGACACGATCGACGAACAATTGCCAAAGTCTAAAAACATGGACAGGTTCTGGCTGGAAATCCTCGCTAGATCTGGCAGTCGAATCTGAGGGAATAAGGAGATCAATGTTGTAATCTGGGCTCAAATCCTCGGAACCCATAACACTGGCCTCTTCTGGATCATCGGTATCGACAATCTCCCTCATGGCTTGGAGCTACAGGTCCGCATCACATTAGTTCACCGTTTCAGCAGCGAAGTTGAATTGAACTCACCTCATCATGAATATTAGCCCATAGATAACTGTCCATGAAGCGCACACCACCCTCCTCTTTCACCATCTTTCCAGCTGGTTTCCACTTGGACTGGCCATCGACATTGGTAGGCGTGGCAGGGTAAGTATCTGACACGGAACCATTTGGAGCAGGCGAGTGTCCAATAGCAGACGGAGATGGCACAGAACCATCAGCATATTGTTTCAATAGTTGCTCACATCGAGCAAGCCGTTCCTGTAGGTCCTGGTTGGGTCTCCGGCGCTTCCTGGCGGGTGCTGGAGTGCTTGGAGTGCATGTGACATTCGCCTTTTAAAGTCAGTTCAAGTGCTCAACAATGCGTGAAAGCTATACACATAATTCATCGTTTTTGATCGAATACACATCAGATATAAGCAATGCAATATCTTGAACGCACCTTAACACAGTTTGAACAGGGCGTGTTGCGATCACACTTGATCTTGCGATGCTGACACAAGACGCATGCCAGAACTCGAGGATTTTTGTGCGAGACGGATACCGATCCCGGCCCAGACGCGAAATTGTTTGACATGTCCACAGATGGGACGAGGCCTCACATAACAGTCTTGAAGATGGTGGAAGTGCAAGTGAAGGTCGAGTAAATTATCCTATGACGCCAGCGCGAGCTCCACCTTAAGGTTCGGGTTGCAGAGTTGTAGTAGCCTGTAACCTGTAGGCGGGAGCTGGGGTCTTTTTGAAGCCCGCTTCCGCTTAGGTGCTAGGGGTCAGGTGAGGGGGAGGGGCAGATAAGTAAAGAGTTTGTTCGGTTAGGCAAAGCTGAAAATGGACAAAGAAGAGAAGACAGGAAGGCCAAGAATCTGATGAGAGTCGACTATGCTGAATAGTTAACAGTCTAAATTGAGAGATCAAACTTCCTTGCAAAAGATGATAAGCAGGGCAGGTGACTATACCGGTAAGATGCCGAGCCTACCGGTACAATGTAGAGCCGTCTCTGCCCTGGGAGGTAGCCCAGGGGTTTTTTGTGAATGTGCTCAGCGCTGAAGGTGCTGGAAAGATGCTGTTATAGCGCGCGGTAGCTGCCTTCAGGGTCAAAGGATGAATAATTAAACGCGCATAACGGAACCCGTAAATCCCGTCGAATAACCACAGCTGTTGACGTAGGGCACTAGATGTCAGAAAACACCCATTTATCGAATAAGAAAATGTTACCGAATGTCCAAGGCAAAAGACAGCAGCCTTGAACTGATATTGGAATGAGGCGTGTAGACTACCTGGCCTTAAAGATGAAAGCCATGGTCATGTAATGCTGCCTGAAGCCTTGGTACTAGCTAATACACGAGTTTCACATGGATGAAATGTCATCGAATCTTCGAGCCGGAACTGACCAATAACAAACATTCGGGTCCGAAAGCGAGCCGTCTTGTTGGATAGCGGCGGACTTGGTCATCGCAAAGTCCGCTGCAACGGATGATGACTCAAATTGCATCAGAGTACGGATACTACTTTGGTATAGAACTTTAAAACTACGATATACTAGACCTAAAAGGCCATTGGGCCCTGTAAACGAATACGTCAAGAGCTCTGTAACCAGCACTACGGATGCACGAAACTATAGCTCAACCGCGAGGATTTTCGTAAAATTCGGAAGCTCCGGAAGGTTAAGCCACTTTAGCTATCTTATGCACAAATAAATATCCTGTTCCAAGGTTTCCCTTCTGCGCAACTCCTGTGACTCTATTAAATAGAAGCCTATTTGTCGGGTTATGGCAGCAACCCGGCTCCAGGCTTCTGCACACCGGGCTGTTCAATCACTTCATGGTATGTTGTTCTTTGTTAATATTTGGTCCGCACCACGGAGGTAATGTGACCGACCCCGATAAACCCATTAGCCCTGCCCTACGGAGCTTTATACATGTCATGAATTCAACTTCCATCATGTTCTCTTTTAATAGTACGGTTGAGATTCTCGGATAAGCGGCTCTTGATCCTCCTCTAGTCAATGCCGAACTGGCTTTGACGTAGCTGGCATTGGATGTCCTTGTTCCCAACCCGTAAAGCAACATGATCCTACCCAGGTGACATCTCAGATATGGTTTCGCAGCCGACTACTAAAGCCGAATGAACTTCAACGTGTACTCAAGCAATGCAACGATAAACCGGACTTCGGTCTTCCTGCTCTCCGTCAAGAGGTTCAACAACACAACCCTTTTTGTTCTTCGGCAAGTCTTTGCAGGTTTACATAGAAACACATCAGATGATATTTTCCAAATGTTCATGTTTGAAGAGCTACTACGTAGTATCCGAGACGATCCGGTTTTAATACCTAACGTTTCGGAGCATTAATAAGAGGGTGGACCCTGCATAATTATGGCTCAGCTTCGACCAGGGCTCCCGTGTTACTATCACAAAAGAGAGCTACGTGTCAACCTAAATGGAGGAGCAGTTGCAAGAAACATTGTTTGCACGTTCGGTCCCTAACAAGGATGTATACTTGACAACTTCTTGTATTGGTTACTCTGAAAACATGGATCCCAACTCTGGACCCGAGTCTGGCTCATCGGCCTTGTTAACAGTCTTTTGCTTCTGTTCCACCGGCACCAAGGACGTTCTAGCTTTCTTGCGGACAACACGTCGATGAGTCGCACTCTTGAGATGCTGAGCCCACGCCTCCTCGGTCAGTAGTACCGTGTGACAAATTTCACATACGCGTTTGCATGGCGTTGCTTTTGGAGGCGGGTTGCCAACTTGTGTTAGAACCTCTTGGGCAAGGGAGGATATCTCAGTTGGTGCAGGACGTTCTTCACCTTTAAGAAACTGCTGCGCCAATTGTACTGCCGGTTCAACAACATTCTGTCCGTATGCAGAGACATCGGTACTGTCCAGCAGATACATGTTGCTCATAGCCTCTGAGTCGACTTCGCGCAGTCTTGGAATCTGTTTGAGTCTGATCCAACGGGTTTGGTAGACAGCGTACCGCCTCGTCGCTGCTTTCATCTCCTCAAGGGCAGTGCTCTTGATCTTTTCGAGCTCAGCCGCTTCTCGCTTCTCGTCAATGGCAGATAAGTATGGCTCAAACTGCCTGTATCCGATCGACTGCCATATACCCTTCGACATATCCAAAGCTTGGCCCTCGGATTCTTTCTTATGCTTAAAATCGTAAAGTTCTCGGAGCTCATCCATGAGACCGCTCGATTGCATCTTGTCCACCCGCTTGTCAAGACGCTCACGTAGGACCTCGCGTTCCGAGTAAACCCAGAAAAGCAAATTCTCCCAGGGTTGCTTATCGGCATCTTGCGCAGCTTCTTTTCGAGCCTGCTGCTCGGCATAATGTTCCGATGCCCGTTTGCCGCTTCTCAGATAAATCTCCAGTGAACGTTGGATTTTGCGGCGATCCTTGGGGTGCCATCGGTCGGCCATGACAGGGTCGACTTTGCGCAGCTCATGAAGCATTACTTCAGCAGACTCTTCCAGAATTGGAAACGACTTGGTTGTATCCAGCTCTATGTCATCTAGGATGACTTCTTTGAAGAGTATGGGATCGACATAATATTGAGAACCGCCAACTAGAATGGGTAATCGCCCTCGACCACGAATCTCTTGTATTGTGCGAATAGCTTCCCTTTTGAAGTTGTCGACATCCCAGGGCTGTTCATCCAAAGATATATGGCCCAAAAGATGATGAGGAATTCCTCGTTGTTCCTCGGCAGTAATTTTATTAGTGATGATGGGTAGTCCATTGTATAGTTGCATAGCATCGGCATTGATGATTTCACCATTCAACCGGGTTGCAAGCTCGACTGCTAACTATCAAGCGTCAGAGACTCTCTATCACACAAATCCATCACCACTTACATCTGACTTCCCTGTGCCTGTAGATCCCAGCACCACCACGAGGGGTTCTGTTGGAGGTTTTATTGTAGACATGGTAGTAACATTTCGCCTGAGACGAGGGCCCAGGCGACGCAACATCTAAAGCGAGGAAGCCATGTATACCAGTTATCATATATTCGCTTTCATGCACCTGGGTTTGCCTGAAATCTACTACGTGGTAGGCGTAAAATATTGCTGCTGTGTCAAATCATACCTGACATCTCAAAATGTGTTCCAGAACAGGCAAAAGCGGAGTCAATTAAACGGAAAAATTACAGTGGAGTAAAGCTCCGAGCTACAATTGGTCTCAGAGGATGAAACCCCTTTGTTCACTCCCGCGCATTGCTGCTGGAGGAGCTAGGCCCTGGAAGCTCAGGGAAGCTCACCCCTTGGGCTGGGGAAGGTCACGTGTCACTCCACACCCAATATTGGACACATCTACATTTTGGGTCACTGAAGCCAGATCGCCAACCCTCGCCCCCCCCAGCTCTCCTTTAATTCCACCCATCGACCCTTCAAATCGCCTGGGCTCTTCAAGCTCAGCATCTTCCTTTTCTTTCTTTCTTCCCTCCATTGGATGAAATAGTCCAATTCTTGTCCTTTCTCTTAGTATTGTCGCCCACCATGAGTTCCCGTAAGTTACCATCTCTAATCCCAATTGCTTCTACATCACCAAGCTTTCGAAGCTCAAAGTTTGAGCTCGTGCGACCGCGACAACGCGCGCAATTGGCGATTGGTATGGCAATCACCAAACCCAAGCTGACTTGTGATTGCGCTGGACAGTACGATTTCTCGATCTGGTCAAACCGTTCGTGCCGTTCCTCCCTGAGGTTCAGCAGCCGGAGACCAAGATCCCCTTCAACCAGAAGCTGATGTGGACTGCCCTTACCCTCCTCATCTTCCTGGTCATGAGTCAGATGCCTCTCTACGGTATCGTCTCCTCCGACAACTCGGATCCTCTATACTGGCTGCGAATGGTTATCGCGAGTAACCGTGGAACACTGATGGAGTTGGGTATCACCCCCATCATCTCCTCCGGCATGGTTTTCCAGCTCCTTGCTGGTACCCACATGATCGATGTCAACCTTGACCTCAAGTCCGACCGTGAGCTTTACCAGACTGCTCAGAAGCTCCTGGCTTTCATCCTCTCCGCCGGTACCGCCACTGTCTACGTCTTCTCTGGTCTCTACGGACCTCCCTCCGACCTTGGAGCTGGTATTGTCTTCCTCCTGATCCTCCAGCTGGTTGTTGCCGGTATGATTGTTATCCTCCTCGACGAGCTCCTCCAGAAGGGCTACGGTCTGGGCAGCGGTATCTCTCTGTTCATTGCCACCAACATCTGCGAGTCCATCATGTGGAAGGCTTTCTCTCCTACCACCATCAACACCGGCCGTGGTCCCGAGTTTGAGGGTGCTGTCATCGCCCTCTTCCACCTTCTCATGACCTGGCCCAACAAGCAGCGAGCTCTCCAGGAGGCTTTCTACCGCCAGAACCTTCCCAACATCATGAACCTCCTGGCCACCATTGCAGTCTTCGCCGCTGTCATTTACCTCCAGGGTTTCCGCGTCGAGATCCCCGTCAAGTCTTCTCGCCAGCGTGGTGCTCGTGGATCTTACCCCGTCCGTCTGTTCTACACCTCCAACATGCCCATCATGCTGCAGTCCGCTCTCTCTTCCAACGTATTCCTTATCAGCCAGATGCTCTACTCTCGTTTCTCTGAGAACCTCCTCGTCCGTCTCTTCGGTGTTTGGGAGGCCAAGGATGGTTCTTCTCAGCTCCACGCTGCTTCCGGTCTCGTCTACTACATGTCTCCTCCTCAGAGCCTTAAGGACGCCCTTCTTGACCCCATCCACATGAGTGCCTACATCGTCTACATGCTTGGTGCCTGCGCCCTCTTCTCCAAGACCTGGATCGAGGTATCTGGCTCCAGCCCCCGTGACGTTGCCAAGCAGCTCAAGGATCAGGGTCTCGTCATGGCCGGTCACCGTGACCAGTCCATGTACAAGGAGCTCAAGCGCATCATTCCTACTGCTGCCGCCTTCGGTGGTGCCTGCATTGGTGCGCTCTCTGTCACCAGCGATCTTCTCGGTGCTCTCGGCTCCGGTACCGGTACTCTCCTTGCTGTCACGTAAGTCAAACTACATCTCAATATCTGAACATCGTACTAACGTAACACAGTATCATCTACGGCTACTTCGAAATTGCCGCCAAGGAGGGTGATATGTCCGGTATGAAGGGCATGATTATGGGCTAATCAGCCATCGAATCAACGTAAGGCGTGATTGATTCAGTCTCGACGTTATGAACCACTCTTGGGAGGGTGGATTGTGTATCAACAATAAAGAGGAAGAGAAAGATAAAATAGTTAACATGGTTTTGTTTCCTTTTGCTACAACAAGCTGGGGAGTCAGGAGAGTGATGTCAATATTGGTTGGAAAGGATATCGGGGCAACCATTAATGGTTATGTCAACATTAAACAAAAGTAGCTCAACAGCTGTCACGACGGGTTGCTTGGAGTGGGACGCCATGTCTGAAAGCCACGTGTGGTGTAGTCAATGGTTTCCCTTGTAACTCGAGTACGATCTATTAATGACATATTTAATGCCATGCTTGTGCAAGCTGTTTGTCTCACATGTCCTTCCTGGTAAGTTCCGGTACCACAACTGCAGGGTTGTTTACCTGGATATGGATAGTCACGCGTCTGCTGGACAAAATATTCGAGATAGTTTGTTTCTACACTCGGTAACATCCTAAAAACGAATGGCCGAGAAAACTGTGGTGCTGTTCTAATAGCTTGACTGCCTCGGAGTATGCTATACAAAGGGTTACAAATCTCACCGGTCTTGTAGCGAGGAAGCCTCGCGTCGCTCTCCACAATGGTCCAACGGGATCACATCAGTATGCTGCAGAGTCATCAGTCTTCGATTGGCCAAGACCGTTGAGTGTAACCGCATACACGGCAACAAAACGTGGGGGAACTTTTCAAGGGACCTGGCGAAGTGACAAGGGCTAGCAAGAACTGCAATTGGCGAGTGAGGGTCAAGATGGAAGTTGTGTGATATCCGGCGGTGAAGACTAAGGTGATTGTGCAGATGGCCAATCGGGTAATGAGAGAATTCGATTACCTATCTCAACGGTTTGCATATGGTGAGGCTGAGAATGAACGGCAGGTTTGTTTGCTCTTTGGGCTTCTGAGCTTTTGAGCTTCTGAGCTTTTGACGACGATATCTAGAGTGCTTGTCCTAGAATCTCGTCGTGAATACCCAATGCCAAATATTGAAGTTAGACTAGGACTGCCAAACTGCCGATTGGTGCCTATCCTTCTTTTCAACGTCCCGC
The DNA here is from genome assembly GCA_020744515.1 of Fusarium tricinctum. NCBI lineage: Eukaryota > Fungi > Ascomycota > Sordariomycetes > Hypocreales > Nectriaceae > Fusarium > Fusarium tricinctum. The sequence continues at coordinate 4,413,886 of JAGPXF010000001.1, forward strand.
AGGTCACATACTGTAAGCAATTGGATGAGTCGTATCAACAACAAACCATTCTACTTATGATACCATAGTTCGTGCATCTCCTCCCATTTTGGTCAAGCTTCGTTGGCGCTCTGACCACAGGGCGGTATGTTTCCTCGCATGCTGCTAAAGATATGATCCCTGCTGCAAGAAAACAACAGCCCAAGCATTCAGTAGGCTCAAGGCCTTTTGGGTTGTTGTGGAGATGTATCTTCTAGGGTAGACTGGGGCATTCTTTGTCGACTGGAACAGAACACCGTAGGAATTGGTTGGTGTGGCTGTTATCAAGTTACTATGTTTCTTGACAACAATTGAGGGTAATACTCCGTATGTAAATGTAACTAGATCCCTCATCCAATTGGGCTCGAATTGCAGAAGTGTTTTCGTGTTGATTGCCATCACGATCTAAAGTGGTCGCTGTGTCTACCGATTGTCGAGGAACGTGCATGGAAATTTGACAAGGTTACTGCTGGCATTTCACTGACTCAAAGACGACATTCAACGTTCCCATACCTCGAGCCATTCTATTGTTTATGTCTCATCTGTCTCGTGATATTACTATTACAGCGCATGCCTCCAAGCAGTTCCGCCCTTTTTACCGAGTCAGCCATAAACGAGAAGCTCCTGTATCGGTATTGATATCCGAACCAAGGGGCCATAACGTCATGACTGGCATCTCTTAGATAAGGCTGCAGTAATGAGGTACCACATTCGAAGGCACTTTTGTCAAGCTCGGCTAAGTATCTTTGTTCAAAACGCTAACATTCCGTAGCCACTAGATGTCTAATCGGCATGTCTGAGACTCTGAATTGATGTTTTTACGTTTTTATCTTTCTTGAGTACCTGGCCAATGTCTGACTGGGATTGATTCTATTAATCAGTGATATTCGCTTGCTTCACAAACTTGAGGTTGAGGACAAACATAACAATTGTGTCAGGACAGGCCGGAATATGACACCTGCTTGAAGCGGAGTAGACGATGTAATTGTCCCCGCAGCCCCGTCATAGAACTGGGGTTCCACGCTCTCATCATTTGAAGGTGAATGTTTGTCATGGCGAGAGTCATGAGATGAATTGTAGTGTACCCAGACTTGCACATATCGGTAGATGAGTGAGGCTGGATAGTACCGTTACCTCCATGTTGGAAAGTCTATTATGCTTGTCAAGTGATGTTATTCAAGGAACAACCTAGACAATGTCAATGGTGCAGCGCAGCCATCATCTGCATCACCCACCTGGACCTGGTCTAGCAGCTCACGACCCCACTAAAGCTCCAAATGGTACCTTAGCTTGCAGGATTGCAGCGCGGAACCTCGAGAAACTTGCGCTCTAGGTCCCTGACCGACACCACTTTCCCTCCACTTTTCACTTTCCTCTTTCCTGTCTAGCCAACAAGAGTCATTGTGCGCAATCATATCTCGGACTTGGATTGTTTAGGACTGGCTCTGGACCGTTTCCCGTTCTTCGTTCTTCACTTCGACGTCAACGGCTGCACATTCTTCAACTCTTCCTCCTCCTCCTTCTCAGTCCTACAGTATAGTCAAAACATTGGTTTCGACTTTCACTGCCTCTACTAACTCGGTACACATATTTTCTTTTCTTAATTATTTCGAGGCCTTCTAGTCTCCTTCGCTCTCTACCAGACGTGGTTGTCCAAGAGCACCGCTGAGAGCGCATGCGAACTCCGTGGACTCGTTCTACATGATCAACGCAGACAAGCTCAACGATCTCGGCATCTGCCTGCGACTACGACTGCGACTGTAAACGTCTCAGCATCTCTGGACTCTTGCTTCACGACGCCTGAAGCGCAAGTCTACAAGTTTCGAAATCTAATTCTTCTCAACCATCCAGGTTCTACCAAAACCAGGTCACGCCACGCTCCCATCGATGGTGTCTGCCATTGACATTTGACTGGGATAATTGCGACAAGACACCCGACGAGTCCTTGTACATACTTCGAGACCTCCGACGCCGCAGCCACCGCTACTGGTCCAACGCGTGCAACCCACCTTGACGATCATCTGCTCAAATCAATACTTAACTAATAATTTTTTCTCCAACTTGTCAATCCATTGTCACAAACCGCTGCGACTTTTTGCTTTTCCCGCCTCTGCGGCTGTCCCTCACCCTAGTGAGCTAGACACTTCATAACCAGCAACAACCTCGAAACCATGGGGTTTGCGCGGTGTGATGGGCCTATATGGGGGATTGATGACTTCAGCGTCTGCTTCCGGCAAGAGTTTGTGCTCCCTCGATTTTTCATCCTCCGCGCTCTTGATTTGGCTAACTGACTAACTTCTGTGTTACTTTAGCTATCTGCAGATTCTCTTCCCTCTGATCGCCCTTGTATTTTCCGTCGCATTTTTTGCTTTGTCCACCATCTCACGCCTTTGGAGCTCCTGGTCCAAATCCAAAGCCAGGTATCAACAGCTTTCCACCGAGGACCGCCGCCATAGCCACACCGATCTACCTCCGGAGCAGGGTGACGATTCTGATGACGATGACGCCCTCGAGATCAATGGAGGTCGCCTGGCCCTCGTCAAAACCACCACCCGCGGCTCTATAGTCCAATCCGACACCCCAACTGGACAATTGGTGTCGCAAATCATTGAAGAATTTGCTGTCGCCGGTCTCATTGCTGTCAATGTTATCCAGCTCTCCACTGGTAGCAAAGGACGTCATAGCCATGCTGCTGCAATTACTGGTCTTGTTGTTTGGGTTTACGTGTTTGTCCTTTCAACTCTGCGACTCGTCCTTGGTGTCATGCAATGGCGAGGTCCGCATCTCTGGAACCACACTGCATTCCTTTACAGCTTCAACTGGGTCATCTCGGTCTTCCTCTTCCGTTCCGCTTTCCTCCAAGAGGGCATCAGTCGCATCGACCAGATTACAACATTTGTGGAGTTTGGACTTATCACCCTCCTCTTTGGAATGGCAATGACCACTAGGAAGGGCAACAAGACAGTTCGCCTGGAATGGGAGGATGGCATTGAACCGTCGCGCGAGCCGCTAGCCAGTCTGTTCTCTCTCGCCGTGTTTGGCTGGGTTGATGCGATCGTTTGGAAGGGTTGGAAGGCCCCAATGGAGATGGAGACTGTTTGGAACTTGCTACCCAAGGACAAGGCCGCTGCTGTCATTGCCGACTACCGTCAGATGAAGCGAACCGGATCCCTTGCCATGCATCTGCTCAAGTACTTCAGGAGGGATCTGCTCATTCAATGCGCTCTCGCTGTCCTCGCTGGTCTATTCACGTTTGCGCCTACCCTTCTCCTCAAGGTGATTCTTGAGTTCGTCGAAAACTACGGTACCAGGTCGGATGAAAACAGACCGATTAACGTCCTCTGGCTTTATGTCATTGGCCTTCCTGTAGTCGACCTTATACGTTCATATGCCGATAATCAAGCTCTCTGGATCGGTCGAAAAATCTGTATCCGAGTCCGAGCCCTTATTATTGGTGATATTTATGCCAAGGCTCTTCGTCGTAAGGCTGCTGCAGGCAAGGACAAAGTGTTGCTTGAAGACAAGGTCAAGCCCGCAAAAGATGGCGAGGCACAGGATGGATTGATTGACAAGATCAAGCGGGCCCTGAGCATGAAGAAGGATGATAAGAAGGCTTCGCCCAACGATGCCGAATTTGCCAGTGAACCCATCAAGGACGACAAGGACGATTCTGGTGATGAGCAAGCCAATCTGGGAACCATCATCAACCTCATGTCCATCGACAGTTTCAAAATTTCCGAAGTCACCGCCTATCTGCACTTTCTGTGTGCCTCTGCGCCCACCCAGCTAATTGTAGCCGTCGTTCTGCTCTGGCAGGTCATGGGGTATAGCGCTATCCCTGGAATTGTCGTCATGATTCTTCTCTTGCCAATCAACTACGGTCTTGCTCGCGGTTTCACCATCACTTCTAAGAGAATTCTTGCAGCAACCGACAAGCGTACTAATGTTACCAACGAGGTCTTGCAAAACATTCGCATCATCAAGTACTTTGCCTGGGAGCAACGCTTTGGCCGTATTATTGATGAGAAGCGCCAAGCTGAGCTCAAGGCTCTGCGCTCGCGATTCATGGTCTGGGCACTGGCTGTGGCTATCTGGAACTCTGTCCCCGTTCTTATCACGTTCTTTTCGTTCCTTGTCTACACATACATTGAGCAGAAGCCTCTGAAGCCATCAATTGCCTTCACAGCTATCTCCCTCTTCATGCTCCTTCGTGTTCCACTCGACCAGTTCGGCGACATGTTCGCGCACGTCCAAGAAACCAAAGTTTCTATTGACCGTGTTGAGGAGTTCCTCATGGAAGAAGAGACCGACAAGTATGTTCAGCTTGGCTTGGATAATGTGGACGGTGACGGTGTCAGGCGAATCGGCTTCCAGAAAGCTACTCTTACTTGGGGCAGCAAGGACGTCGTTGCCGATGATAGTTCTCGTGCTTTCCGACTGATGGACCTGGACATCGACTTTAAGATCGGTAAATTGAACATTATCGCAGGACCTACAGGTTCTGGAAAGACATCCATGTTGATGGGTCTTCTCGGTGAGATGACTCTGCTTGAAGGAGGCGTCTATTGTCCTGGTGGCCGTAGTCGAGAAGATGTGCACCCCGATCCTGAGACAGGTCTTGCTAACACGATTGCTTACGTCGCGCAATCCGCGTGGTTGGTCAATGCGGACATTCGCCAGAACATTCTCTTCTCCTCACCATTCGACGAACAACGATACCGCAATGTCATCGTGGCTTGTGCCCTCGAGCGCGATCTTCAGATCCTGGATAATGGCGACGAAACTCTCGTCGGTGAAAAGGGTATTACACTCTCCGGTGGTCAGAAGCAACGCATTTCTCTTGCCCGCGCACTGTATTCCAACTCGGCTCATCTACTTCTTGACGACTGCTTGAGTGCTGTTGACTCGCATACTGCTCAATGGATTTTCAGCAACTGCATTCGAGGACCTCTCATGAGAAATCGCACTTGTGTTCTTGTCACACACAACACGACACTTTGCGTTCCTTCTTCGGATTATGTGGTTTTGCTGGAAAATGGTCGAGTTGAAATCCAAGGACCCTCAGCAGAGGTGATTGCTTCTGGAAAGCTCGGCGAGGAGATCCAGAAAACTCATCCCGGCTCTGCCAACCCTTCTCGAATTCCCTCTCGTGTTCCTTCAAGCGTCGGCGATGATGAAACCACTGTTAACGGCCAAGGTGATGCCCTCGATGGTGTGGATAGCTCCAAGAAAGATAACCAGGCCAAACCGAAGAAGGATGCTATGGAAGAGACCAAGGCCACTGGATCAGTCAAGTGGCCAGTTCTCAAGATTTATCTTCGGTCCATGGGACCTTGGTGGTTCTGGGTTGTTGCACTCTTTGTTTTTGTTGCCCAGCAGGTTTCCGGTTTGGCCACCAACCTCTGGGTTCGAGAGTGGGCAAACCAATACGTTGAACAAGGAGGTCCTATCGGCATGGAGGCCAAGTCGAACGCTTACTCTACTACACAATTCTCAACAGTCAGCTTTGCCAATGCTGTTCGATTGGGCTCTGCAAATGATAACCCCGAGCCTCTCAACGGAGCCATCTTCATGCAAAACGGACAGCACGGCGTCAATGCTATGTATTATCTGACCGTCCTCGCTGCCATCGGAATTGCAGGTGCCCTTGCAGCTCTGTTTAGAGATCTGTGGGTCTTCTTGGGCTCGTTGACGGCTTCGAAGCAAATTCACGATCGACTTATAGCATCTGTGACACGAGCCAAGTTCAAGTTCTTCGACGTTACGCCGCTCGGTCAGTTGATGAACCGTTTCAGCAAGGATTTGGAGGCTGTTGATCAGGAGATTGCGCCCGTTGCGATTGGTGTGATCAGCTGTGGCATTTCTCTTTTGATGACGGTTGGCCTCATTACATACATTACTCCCAAGTTCCTCTACGCCGCCGCTGGTATTTCTGTTCTCTTCTACCTCATCGCTGCCTTTTACCTGCGAGCCTCGCGCGACCTGAAGCGTCTTGAAGCAGTCCAGCGCAGTCCCTTGTTCCAGCAATTCGGCGAAACCTTGAGCGGTATGACGACCATTCGAGCCTACGGTGACGAGCGACGGTTCATCCGGGACAACCTGGAGAAGATCAACACCCAGAGTCGACCCTTCATCTACCTGTGGGCCTGCAATAGATGGTTGGCGTTCAGGGCTGATCTTGTGGGAGACCTCGTGGCTTTCTTCGCTGGCATGTTCCTTATTCTCAACCTCGGCAAGACTGATGCGGGTGCGGCGGGTATTTCCCTGAGTTACGCGTTGAGCTTCACCGAGAGTGTGTTGTGGCTCGTACGACTTTACGCAATCAACGAGCAGAACATGAACTCGATGGAACGTATCAAGGAGTATCTGGATGTCGAGCAGGAAGCGGATGCCGTCATCGAGGACAGCCGACCACCAGCGAACTGGCCTCAGAAGGGATCGGTTGAGTTTGTGAACTACACAACAAGTTATCGCAAGGAACTTAACCCCGTATTGGAGAACATCACGCTCAAGATTGAGTCGCAAGAGAAGGTTGGCATTGTGGGAAGAACAGGTGCAGGCAAGAGCTCGCTGGCTCTGGCAATCTTCCGGGCGCTTGAGGCAGACAAGGGCAAGATTCTCATTGATGGGCTGGAGATTGGCACCATTGGTCTCCAGGATCTGCGAGAGAACATCACCATCGTGCCTCAAGATCCCACACTATTCCACGGCACAATTCGAAGCAACCTGGATCCATTCGATCAATACACAGATGAGCAGATCTTTGGGGCGCTTCGAAGGGTGCAACTCATCGGTCCTGATGAACCTTCAACATCACCACCCACGCCCCTGCAAACCCCTGGTTCACCCAACTCGCCGACCGCAATGACCAACAAGAATATCTTCCTGAACCTCCAGTCGAGTGTAGCAGCTTCGGGCACAAATCTGTCTCAGGGACAGCGTCAACTCTTGTGTCTAGCCCGAGCAATGCTCAAGGCACCTACGGTGTTGGTCATGGACGAGGCTACCGCATCCATCGACTACGCTACCGACTCAAAGATCCAGGAGACTATTCGAGAACTCACTGGCACCGTCATCACAATTGCCCATCGATTGGCTACCATTGTGGATTACGACAAGGTGCTGGTCCTCGACAAGGGCCAGGTGGTGGAGTATGCTCACCCGTGGGAACTCATCAACAAGAAAGAGGGCACATTTCGCAGCATGTGTGACATGTCGGGCGAACTGGATGTGCTCCTCAAGGCAGCCAAGAAGAAGTGGGATTCTGGACGTCTCGTAGATGACTCATAGGAGAACGAAAAGTCACGACGTGTGGAAGAGGACTGAATTGTATAAAGGATGGCCTTTGTGTGAAGTGCCTGTGCTGGGAGTTGTTTCCTGGAGTTCAACATTTATGTATATTGGCGGTGGCAATAGTGAGCCATCGACATCGACTTTGAATACAAAAGCATAGAAGGCAGTTTTATGCCTAATCAATTTAGTTTTGTCATGACTGCTGGCTCGCTGGGTGCTGCTGTGGGGAGATTTCAATTTGACTTGAATTGCGTGAGCTGGACAACAGAGTAAGTTAATTAGGCAGTAATAGTAGTATAACTCAATTACGTATACAGATACATTATTGTCAAATGCTTAAATGCTTCCTATCCCTTGCCTGGTCAAGTTCAATGCAGGGACAAGCTGTGACGCTCAGGCAATACGTCCTCTCTTAAAGGGCAAGGGTACGCACGGTACGTATCTCGCTTCGTCACCCACGAGACGACGCCATTCGTTACGTTGGCCTTGACGACTTGACAATATCTTTTAAACCATTTTCAACAGAAAAATCTCCATTTTCTTGTCGTGCTTTCTTTTCCCTTCCTGCTTGTTACGAAGCGAAGGCTCCCCCTCAGTTTCCCCTCAAAAAGTTAAAACCCATCACAGCCAATACAAGGGCCACATCGTAAGAAGCGCTGGGCTGTACTGCTGTAGCGCTGTGGCGAGGTTTGGTTGGGCACGTGCCACTCACTCATTCCATCTGCGTACTCTCACTACAACTCCTCTCGACTTCCACTCTGATATCCTCCCCTCGACACCCGTCAAAGGGCGTGGAAAGCCCTTTACTCTCACTTCGATTATCAAGCTTCAGCATGAATGCTCAGCCTCGCGCTGCACAGACGCCTCCGCACCTGGATTCGGAGAGTGTAGCGTCGGAACGAACTTCTACTTCACATATGCCGATGCATCACTACCCAGAGGACCAGCATCAGGAACAACGCCAAAATACGGCTCCTTATAGAGACCGCGTAGATGACGATGATCCGCCTCCAACCTACACCGTGGTCGATAACGAAGGGCCCCATCCAAATCCCTTCGATCTCCTCCCCGTGAGCACATCGTCTCTTGGCATCCATCCCTTCAAGGGAACATCAAACGACAACACCGTCTACTATCTTGACAAGCGTCTTGATACAGACCCTGAATTTCTGGAGCAGCACATCAACGACCTCGCTAAGGAACCTCCCCGGCCGTATGTTCGCATCCGGGGCCTTGACCGCAAATCTGGTCAGAGCAAGAATGGAATTGATTTTGACATCCACATTGAACTCACACCGCTTCTGTACCAAGAGATGGCCACTCGACGCTCCTGGCGACGCATCCGCGCTGTGAACAACTTTGACAAAGTCCGTCGCGGAACGTCCAACAAGACGCGTGCACCGGGATTCGGTGGCAGTGGACCACCTGAGGAGGGCACGCCGGGCGTAGCGCAGTGGTGCTATCGGTATTGTGCGAGTAAGGCCGGCCTGAAAGCATTTGTGCTAGAGCGGCGCATTACAGGCTGGGATTTTGCCCTTGTCGGATCTAGACTGGAGACTCTTGTGCGGGAGACGGGGTATCGTGGGAAAATCGACATCACGTTCCCCACGACAAATGCACGCGTGGACATATACAACGCCTGTATGACAAACAGATGGCGTCTCACACGGTGGATTGTCCTGATTTTTTACTTCACCCTCTTATGGCTGTTTACATGGCCGTGGATATCACTCCGGATGCGATGGTATGAGACGGTTTACGTGGAGTGGTCCATGAGTCGACCCGACAGACAGGGCACGCTGCGGTACGCATGCATGAGCGAAGATCAATGGTACAGACTCTGGCGCAGACCGATCCAGCAAGCCATCAAGACGAGACGACGGGGACGACTAAGCCAGGACGACATCAACGACGCGTATGTTGCGCCTGGGGCAGTGGCTTATGCGAGGGGCATGAGAGCTGGTCTGGAGGTTCTACAGAGGACTTTTGGATGGGGAGGAGATGGAGAGGACAGTGGAAGACATTAGACCAGGCGATAAGTCATTACTGAGTACGGTATTTGGTCGGGCTGTTTTGGGGTACGCTCCTTTGTTGGTGTTGCATGCATGGAAGCGCTGGCGTATTAAGCAGAATGCTTTGCTGTTTGTTATGTATCATGATTTACGATGTTATTCCCTACTCAGAAAGCTCATCTCTGGACTATAGTTTGGTTTATAAATACATTCTCGTCAACCAAGAGTGTGGTTTGAGTTCGATCAAGAAACCGTGGTATTCTCCCCATAAGCACTCAAACAATTAACATTTAACTTAAGACTGATAGCTATATGTTCTTTGAAGTGAACTCCATTCACTGATATTTCCTAACGAGCAATTGAACATTAATAATGAATGATAATAGGTATATCCTCGACTACCATAGGTATTAGGCAATGAGCAATAACTCTAGGGTAGGACGCTCCTTATCTTATCTCGCCACCTCCACGAATAGCTCGCTCACTCATCACCTACACATCCCTTACCAATCATTCGTCAACCTCAAGCCGACTGAGTGCAAATAAGCCTTATTTATCATTTGTTCTGTTACCTAGCTGTACCTTTAGCCAAAATTCACCAAACCAGAGCTACCACCATGGCAGAAGCAGACACGAGTTCAAGCTCAAGAAGAATACTGGCGGTGGCACTTGAAAATGAAACGGCCGTGTTGTCCAAACTAGTAAAGGGTCAGTATTACCATACCCTCTTCATACTCGGTTGAGTTTCATACTACAATGGAGTGTTCAGGAGACGAACCATGGCTTTCATACTCGGACACATAAACATCAACTAACGCACCATAGACCTCACAGGATCAGCCCCAGACACATCAGACCCCTCCCTTAGTATCGCGGGCACAACTCATCCCCTTGCTCTAAAAACACCATACTACTCCACTACCGTTCCCGTCTGGCTTGACCTCATCGCCTCACCATCGGAATGGTCTGATTCATTCCTCTCCCCCGAAGCCGTTGAAGTGCTTGCTGTGCTGGGAGGCATAGTAGTTGTCTTTACGGCAGGGCCCATCTCAGAATCTCAAGAACATCCAGCGAAGGAGCTGGTTGAGCACGTTGGTAATGTTCTGAAGAAAGGACTCGGAGGATGGGAGTGGGACGGAGTTGGGTTGGCCATTGGTGTAGGAGGTGATGGAAACGAAGAGGACTGGGATGAGATCTGTGCAGAGGCTGGATTGGAGTTCGTCTCTGTTGGTGGAAAAGGTGATACCGGCCGTAACGAGTTTGGAGGTATGCCAAGTCTTTGACTAACATTCACGAGATAAATCACTAACTTCAAAACTAGAAAAAACAGGAGTGGCACGTGTAAAGCAGGCCCTGGAAGCAAATGACTGGGCTCAGATCGAGGCACCGTTCTCTGATTCCGAGTTTGGTGATTTTGAAGCCAGTTCTGCCAAATCACAGGACGAAGGTGATAAAGAGTTGGATCCCCAAAAGATGGGTTTTGGATTCGACAAGTCTGATTTTGAGGGCCTGCGACATGCTATATGGGAGGCAAGCCAGGATGTCGACGAATCACCAGAAACCAGCAAAGCGGAGACCAACAAGGAGGATATACCCGAGGGAACCGCTGCAGGTGGCCTGGGAGAACTGGATGAGGATGAGATTGCCAAGATCGAGAAGATGATGAGAAAACTCCAAGCTGTGAGGGAAGCGGGTGAAGGGATGGGCGAGGAGCAGAGAAAGAGAATGGCGGCCAGGGCTGTTGAGGAGGTCATGAGAGATCTTTAAGCTTCCGAGTTGGGTCATGAGAGGACGAGGATCTTCCGTAGACAAAATATTGCTGAAAGGAGTAGAAAGCACCATGGATCCGGATGTTTGCTCTCTCGTGTTGTTGAGTGATACAAAACCATAATTTCGATTGGTGGTGCTTTGGAAAAACTCTCTCCGAAGCTGTGTGTAATCTCACAAGAAAAAACATGCAGTTTTGATTCATCTGCCATGTCTTCTGCGGCCGTTATCACTAGACATGGTGCGGCTCGCTTGCCATGCTGTTACACCATGCAGTTACATGATGCAACCCATCAATCGTGATCCAAGACCCTGCGTTGCACGGAGCACACATGCAATCCTCGGCACCATCGCGAGATCCTTATGTGTGGTAATAAGACCCCACGATGTCAGGAGTCAGGACATATGCGGGGCTCATGGTATCTTGACGTGCGCCATGGTAGCGGTTCGAAGAACTCAGGCACGCCTCGGCTCTCAGAATGTTCGAATCCTGTGTCTCGAGAGTTGCTGGTGGGAGTGATAGTCGATCACCGAACGAGTCAATGCGTGCCGCATCATGTTCCTAAGACGCATTTCTCGTCTCAATTTAGACAATGCGCTACACATAGCGCATCAGGTAACGTTAGCCCGGTGCCTACATTAGGCTGTTGCGGGAAACTCTTCAGATCGGCATGCATCATTGTATCGGATCACTGGACTCGAATAGCGGTGGCATACTTGATAGCCCCATAAGCACAGCTAGTTTTCGTCGGGAGGCGTCGTAGTTTAATGCAAGGGAGATTTTTTAGGATTCTTTCATCAGTCGCGGCGTCGACCAACTTGTCATAGTCTGTTGCTGGTTCAGAAGCTATCCCTATCTCAAATCAACTGCTTGACTCGACTGGGCCGAACCTGACACGGAGTTGCGATGGGTCAAATGGAATCATGGAGACAGACGCAGACGCGAGGCCGGAAAGAAACGACGCCGGGCATCTCAGGGTCCACCAGAAGTGTTAGTTAACTTGAGTGAGAATGCAATTGAGTCGTCTTAGATCCCCTGAGAGTCTGAAGTGAGCTGTGATAGACGTCAAAAGTCTCAGACGCCCCATTCGTTGGTCGTGCTTAGCTTGACTGGCTGTCCCACAGCCAAACAGGGGAGCGACTCACGTTTCAGCGCGTTTGGTTAGAAACGTGCCTAGAGGCTAGGTTTGCTCAGCCTGTGCTTCAGCTCGTCCACGTTTTACCGTTCCAGCTGAAGGCATATTTCCATAAACCCACCTCAAGTTGAGCGAGAGCTACTGAGCTTGGCATGTTACCGGTGCGTCTAAGAATTGAGTATTTCTGTTTTGCGAGAACGACTGGATCGTGCCGCCTTCTCTGGTTTGAGGGATGTCAGACCCAAGGGAGCATCTCCTGAATGGTGCATGCCAACTCTGCAACAGCTGGTGAGAAAAGAAAATCGAGTGGTCAACAGACGCGCTCGACGCGCTTTCAACCCCACCATGAATGCATATGCACATGCACCTCTGTCCAGTCCCTACCCAAGCCTTGCCGTCATTGATTTGATTGGAGCTCATGATCCGTTATGTAGGTTGGATGACGGCGGCCTAAATACGGAATTTTGTCGACATGGTCTGAGAACGTAAGTGGTCATAGAGGTTGATGACAACAAGTCATACTGGTCGGAAGTATAGGTTGGGCCGAACTCGATCGACAGTAGGGTTTCTTGAGCTGTCCGTGCTTTTGAACCTCACAAGTCAGGAATAGACAATGAATGCTATCTTTCGTGACAAGAAAATAGAGACAGAGCAAACTGCTTCACTTGGTGTTGTCGATAGCTGTCTCGAAAGCTTGCTTTGACGGGAACAAAGCACAACCGCTTGTTTTATTGGACGTGGTAAAACGTAGCAAAAGGGGCCACATCCCTACAAAAGAGAAACACTTCCATCGCCTAGAGTTTATGCAAAACAGTAACTGGTAGAATACCCCAGTTCGATATTCTCCCAATGTTTATGTGACATTCCGCGTGTGTATGCAGCAGGCAACGCACCATTGCTCTCGTACGATAAAGCTAAGCAGGATTCTAGGAGCTGAATGGAAAAGGAAGAGGGAGCTGATGCCAGACAGGGCGATCGCCTGGCGGAGACATGGCTGATGCTGATTCTGTGAGGTGCCCTGCCCCCAGATGCAAGCTCAGGGGTCCGATCCAGTTGGGTCAGGGGTAGTGGACCCAACCGGTAGAGGCTAAGCCAATGAAGAAAATAAGTTGACAGCCATCAGTTAATTTCTGCGCCATCATGTCAGATTGTTTCTGTCACCTTTGACACGCCCGGCAAAAGAGTCGGAGCCGGGAGACGAATGTCTCCTATAGTACGGATACCGCATCATTATTTGCAAATGTCCAGGGAGAGACAAGTCCATCTATGCCCAGGGTCGAGACTTTTTGAATGACAGCCACAACCGTTGAGGCTTTGCCTAGTGACAAAGATCAATAGTCGAATGTAGTCGTGACTAACATTTGGTAAGAGTAGTCTGTAGTTCTCTACGGAGTACTCCTCCCTTGATACGAATATTAGTGTATTCTGAATATCTCATTGAGCTAAGTCAGGACAGTCTGGTAGACGCTAATGTTGCTGAGCCACGACCAACATTTGGCCCTAACGTCAAAGGTCTGACTAGAGTCCGACTCCAGTTCGTTCTTTGTTTGAACTCCGTCGATCGCCACAGTTTGCAACAACGGTGTATGTGAAAGAGATGACAGAAAAGGGGTTGAGAAGCGAGAGAGTACGGACACCTAGCCATGAGCAACGGTCCACGAGATGACGATGGGGCGGGAAACTACTGCAGGAACAGGGTCTTGATGCACACCTGCCTGTGGGTGCGCAGGTCTTTCACGCCGATGAGACATGCCGTGGCGTGGTGGCATTGCTGTGGTACGATCCTTCGTCCGAATCCTTTGCTGTAAAGGCAGTTGAAGAGTGAAAGCAGCATGGGGGAATTTCTAACAGGACAAAAAGTAAAATGCTGTAAGAACTAATTGCTGATACCACAGCCTGTGAGAAAATTCTTCAGATCAGCTGAATTCTGCATAGAGAGTGACCACGTTCATCAGGTGTCGACAGGGCAGAGCCGCAGAGGCAGGGACATGGATTTAGTAGATCTGTCAAGCATTTAGTGAAGTGAGTCAGGAACAGTTATAAAACTGGAGAGATTGACTAGCGGAAGCAGGCATTGTGTCGAATTCCCGGTCGAAGGATAATTGTAGAAAAAACAACTTGATGAGAATAATTGTGATGATAACCGACGCAGAGGAACCGATGCAGATCAAAGTCATGAGCCGTGTTTCTTGATCTTATCGAAACTTTTTGTGGATTCCTAATGGTTGATGAAACAAGTGAATGAGCATGGGTGATCCTGCTTATGGAATCCACGATAAGTCGACCTTGATCCTCGGTATCGTCTTGACCCGACCTGAACTGATGGCTGCAGCAAATAATCCCAGCCTCTGCGACACCGGTCATATGTGTATGTGGCGTTCGAGGCCATGGTGCAATAATGGCCATGAGTGTCAAGCTGTCACAAGTAAATCACTGGAGAGAGGTTGATTGAACTAGGCCAGAACTCTCTCTCAAGTGCCGTGTGCAGCTGATGTCCTTGCGCACGGCTCACAAAAAAGATCCTCATTGTGAAGGTCTGGGGGACATTCTCTTTGCTTATTCCATTGGGCGGGGACCTCAAAACTGATAAAGGGTCGGCTTGACATTTGCGTTGCCTGTTTCTTGGGCCGTTATGGTTGCAGGTCTATGTGGGTGATCAACAATCATCATGATTTTGTGCCTTAGTGAAGAAAGCCGCAGAGCGCGTCATGTCGTACCGGAGACTGTGATATTGATAGACAAGTTACAAGTATCGCGTGTAAATGGTCCTTTGATATGGGAAAGGTTGACCAATATAGAGTGTTCGTGTGTGATAAAGTAAGTGACATGTCTTGGCGTCGTCAAATCGACATGGGCGGACCAAGTAAAAGTCAGGGTAAGTCAAGGCAAGTCACTGAAGGATGTGACACCCTCGATCTGGTGACGCTTTCCTTCCCAGATTAGACAACGGTTCCATCAGGCACGACCGGACCGTTTCTGGGTTTCCTGTTTTGGCAGGAAGGACTAACGTCGTGGATGGTGACCAATGAGGGCTAAAGTCGCCAAAGGCACAGCACTCTTTTGCCGCTCCGTCTTGGGGGCCGTTTATCTGTTGTCCCCTGACTTGGACCGACGCTATTCATTGGCGCGTACCTTGCATTAGTGTGCATATGTGCATAGACGAAGACCCAATGAAGGCTGCATACTGCACAATACACATTTATGTAAGCTTTCACTCTGCACAAATCAACTCCATTCAACTTGTTTGAACCTCAGAAAAGGAAGTCAGCAAGGGCCTCTCCCCCCTGACGCAGGTACCGTGCTCTAGCGATACCACCCCACTGAAGATAGACAAACTCTCGTGGGCGCTACAACTCCACTTCCGTACCTTTCAACCACTCAAACTCCCATCTGCTCAATTCTCGCCGCGTCCTTGCGCCTTGGCCTTGGCCTTGACTCTTCTGTTGTATCCGTCAACTGTAGCTGTCAGCCACAGCGGACTCTTTGTTGCATGACAAACATCCTGGTCTGATGTCTGGGACGAGAACGCCGATCATGTCTTCCCGACGTCAGTATCATGTACTGTACTGTCAGGTCTGTCAGACTGCGGACTCGACACAGACTCAGCCGTAGCGAAGTCAGATGCAACATCTTCCAAAAAAGCGGTGCGATCAATTCCTCAAGAATGAAGAGATTAGTGTATGGCTTAATATCGTGTCTTCGAAGACCAACCACGACGCACAAAGAATGTACAGGTGAAGATGGTGAAGTCTCTTGAATTCTCTTCTCAACAACGGCAGTCTCGCGGGGCCCCCTGTATGCTGATCAAGGGTGCCGGGTCTCTAACCGCGAGCTCTCCGTAAGTTTGCTTGCCGTTCCATCAAGGCATCCATTTGCCACAGTTTGTCTGTCTGCCTGTTCCTATTATATCTGGATGTCATCCGGTCTAAAGACAACGCCTATCTTGAATCTTTTGGTGACGGTCCAAAGTCCTAACAAGTCTAGACTCAGTGACGGCCGATACGAGCTGGAATAGATGTGGCTACGACCGCGCCTGGATGGATGGACAAATGGGTATCTGTGTTCGGTGTGTTGGGGAGCTGGGATGTTTGTGGTGGTGTCGGATGTGGACTCCAAGCACGGTCTGGGTGGGTGTGGAGGCCAATGGCTCTCGTCAGTCAGTCCTCGGTGGCCCGTTCACAAAAGTCTTCGTGCAGCATGGCCCGCTATGGCTTGCCAGTCCCCAGAAGGCCCCTCCCTCGTGCACATTGTGCGGGCTGGACGTGACACGGTTGGCTTCATAAGTTCTTACACAAGGAAGCAGAGGAGTGTGAAGTGCTCTGATGGATGGACAAGGTCGAGACAAAGATTCCTCATTCGGACGAGATCGCTTATCTGTGAGTTACGCTGCTGACCTGAGTTGTCGACCGAAGAGACAAGGCTGAAAAGGAGGTCAAGCTACTGACTGAGTAGCAATACGTCCCTTCCACTCCGTACTCATGGTTGATCTTGCAAGTGTTAGCTCAGCTAGCTTGCAGTTACTAACTTGTGCACAGGCTGGCGTTGGGCGTAACGTGCTTGAGGCCGTCGTGCTTAAAGGAAACTCTCAAGTCGAGAGGAGTCGGACTGTGGGATGGGACAAGGGGTTAGCGATTCAGAAGCGCTGAATGGCTCGAATCGGATCCCTCTGCTGGGCTCGGTCGACTTCAGGGCTGCAATGCATCAACCCCTGGTCCGGTTCTCACCAGCTACGGCGGCGCTGTGGTCTGTAACGGTTCACTGCCCCTTGGCGCGTTAAGCTGTCCGCCCTCCGCCATCCACCACCCACCGAGGCGCATCGTGTCCAGTTAGGAGACAGAGGTACCTGGGGCTAAGTAACTCTGTCAAGCCACCCGACACTCAAGTACCCGCAGTCTCTCCACACTAGGATACTAGGGTACTAGGGTACATCGGATTGAGGTTCCATCCTTTTTTCCTTTTCCCAGTTTCTGAGGCCTTTGGTACCGTGTCGTGTCCCCACACTGCTAGTGGTGGTACCTTGGCTTGGGTAGAGTACCTTTTCTCCGATCGAGGTGCCCGCGGTGGAGGGGACGGCAGCAAGTCCAGGTGTACCGTGTAGGTGCAGGGCTAGGCTCTGTGGGCGACGCTCTTCTCCTTTGAAGGTTTAACCCCCCAATGCCCATCCCATCGCCCCCCGTTTCTCTTTTCCATCTCGCATCGCCAGTCCACTCCTTGTGACCGCTTCTTCCGCTTCTTCCCTCTCGTCCTTTTTGTTCATTCTTTTCTTTCTTTAAGTCACTCTCTTGAACTATTCAATCTTCAAGCCAACTTCGGTTCCCGTCACTCTTTCCGGGTCCGTTTCTTTCTTTAGGCTCAACTACAAGCTCAAACAGCTCTTACACCTCCACGCCCACAACGTTTTAAAAACGTCGAAACCGTTCGAGACCACTGGCCAATCCGCCAAAACGATACTTTATTCTTAACTCCTTTTTCTGCTTTACAGAATTAGGACGACATTCATTACTTGAATTGACTCTCAAATTGATTGTCATTCACTACGTTCCTTTACTGACTCGTCGACTTTGGCCTCGTCTTTTTTAATTCTGATAATACGGATCACTTAACACGCGTTTTCGTGCATCAGTTAGAAACGACGACAACCGCTTGTATATCTTACAACACCCGATAATCTCGACACCTGCTTCATTTCATTTTTATAATTTCAATTCGGAAAAAG
This sequence comes from Fusarium tricinctum, assembly GCA_020744515.1. Taxonomy (NCBI): domain Eukaryota; kingdom Fungi; phylum Ascomycota; class Sordariomycetes; order Hypocreales; family Nectriaceae; genus Fusarium; species Fusarium tricinctum. The sequence goes on from JAGPXF010000001.1 coordinate 4,431,828, forward strand.
TGATCGCATACTCGCGATTAACTTGCAGCAATGGCCACGGAAATTGAACACTCCATGGCCCTGGGCAATGTCCCAGAAGTCACCACACCCAACTCAACATCTTCACCTTCTGTCCCGACCCCTGTCTCAGCCTCCATGAAGAGGGAGTCACCATCTCCCTCTGCGTCAGGTGCCAGCAACTCTGCCTCACGACGACCTCCTCGAAAAAGCACCCTTACCCAGCAACAGAAGAACCAAAAGCGACAGCGTGCTACCCAAGATCAATTGACGACTTTGGAGGTGGAGTTTAACAATAACCCTACGCCTACTGCTACCGTCCGTGAGAGGATTGCTGAAGAGATCAACATGACCGAGAGGTCTGTCCAGATCTGGTTCCAGAACAGGTATGTATTTTTTCCACTACTCGTGTGATGCCGCTGACATTTTCAGGCGAGCCAAGATTAAGTTGTTGGCTAAGAAGAGCTTGGAGACTGGCGAAGACATTGACTCAATCCCTGAGTCGATGCGAGCCTACCTCGCTATGCAGGCAATGGAATCTGGCAAGGGCCTTGGTGGAAGCTATCTCGGCCGTACTGGACTGGTACCTTTCGGCCACGGTAACATGATGCTTGGAGGTGACCAAGGAGGCCAGGGCAAAGTTTGTGAGTAGAATATTCGAACAAGACGAGGATGGGGTGCTAACTTACCAGCAGTGATTCATCATCTTACCTGCCGATCTCTCAGCATTGGAAAGTGGACTCGAGTTGGACAGAACACGATGGATCTGATCATCTTTTACTCACCCGACAAATGCACCATGACCTACTACATCAACAATGAGCAGGCTGGTTACAAGATCGAGTACCCATTCTCTTCAATCAAGAACATTTTCCTCGAGAATGGTGAAGGAGACCCAACCAAGCTGGGCGGGATTGTCATTGAGTTGAACAGGCCCCCCAACTTTTTCATGGACTCATCGCCTACCACCAATGGATTCTTCCAGTGTGGTGACTTCACAGAGGACCTCCAGGCTACACATTGTCTGGTTCACCACCTTGGCGGAAACCCCAAGGTTCTCAGTGGCCAACTTGCCAAGCTGGTTTCGCTCGAGTCTTTCATGAACCGCCACAACCCTAACCCCTACAACGACCCTCACGCCCTGTCCGTGTCGGCCCCCGTTTCCCCTACCGCTCGACCCTCGTCGCAGCCCAGCTTCCAACAGCATGTCGGCATGTTCCAGGAGCAGCAATGGGGAATCCACCAAATGCACTCCGGTATGCGTCCTGCTCATGGCCACAAGCGCCAACGTAGTCGATCCGTTCCCGGCCCCGTCGACTTCGCCATGTTCCAGAACCAGCCCATGCCATCGTTCTACATCCAGCCGCCTGGAGAGATGCTTCCTCCTCCTCAGCACAACCCTCACATCTTTGCCCCTGTTCCTCAGCCTCCTCCTGGCAACAACATGGCACCTAACTTGCGTATCGACACCCAGGCAGGTTTCGGTCTTGACATGCGCCAATACCCCATGTCGGCTACCACTGCCTCACCCGCCGAGTTCCCCCAAAGCCCAGGTTTCTTCCCTCCTGGTCCTGAGGTGCCTCAGTCAAGCTACAACACACCTTACAGCCACGGCTTCTTGTCGCCCATGGTGAACCCTGATACAGGCGTTCCCACATCCGTGTCTCCCATCTCTTTCAACAGCCCTGGCGAACCTTCCATTATGGAGCAGTCACCGCCCATGTCCATGATGGGACGTCCTGGCTCAGCCGACCTCTATCCCATGAATGATGGGTCCTGTGCTGTGTCTGAAGACGGAACCAGCCTCAACGAGATGTACTCTAAGCACACTATTAACTTGCCTATGCACACTCCCTCCCCTGGATATGCCCAACACCAACAGGCTGACCTCGATATGGATCAGCTCGTGCAGTTTGACGCAGTTGACCCCTCAAGCCTCTCCCCTGAGGCGATGTCCCAAGTCCCTCACGGAAACTGAGTCAGTCTAGTGGACGAGTATAGGTGTTGGTGGAGTGTTTTTATTGTATATCTCTTATTAGGGCGTTTGGGCAAATTATACCAATGGGATTTCCTTTTTCTTATTCTTCGCCATTCCACGTAGGCGATTTCCTTGACAATTGTCATCTTTTCAACTTTACCAGCTCTGACACCGACGGTGTACTAAGCCTAGTCGATTCACCCAACTACGGCCATGATGAACTTGCATGACAATACACTTCTTTGACATCGGTCATGTATGTCGGGCACAGCACAGCGACCGTACATTTTCCTCAACTCTTTTATCGCGTCGAGATAGTTCCTTTTGAATCTTTTACCGCGACTTGCTTATTACTTGGGTGGTCTTGTTCAACACTTTTATGGACCGAAGAGGCATTTTCTGCTACTCAGTTCAATTCCCCTTGAGCGGCGCTGCTTGACCACCGCACGTCGTTATCCTGGACCTAATCAACACGCACACATTGCCATCCGATAAAAGCTATTGGCAACTGTGCTTTTTAATAACTTGTTGGTATTCTATTTTACTTTGTTCACCCTTTCAGTGGGATATTGGGATAAAGCCCAGGCGGCTTGTCTAGGGTTTTTGGGTCATAGTGTAATGGGGGATTGGGGATTCCTTTTGTGCTTCAAGGTGCATTTGAAAGTACCGTGTGGCGTTTATGAGCAGCTGGATCGCTGTCCTGGGTAGGCGTCACCGAGATGTGTACCTGGAAGCCTACAGTTGGACACGATGGCATGGAATTTTCCGGGGTAGATATATGTTAGGTTAAAATGTGAATTTATGTTTACTTGTTGTTCCAACTTGTGACGTATGATGGAAATATGCGTGATGTTAGTGTTGCGGTAGTGTGGCATGGTTGTAAAGGGTTAGTGCACATGCTTGCTGGTTGTATAAGTCGAAGACGACTTTGCGGAAGACCCGGAGACCTGATCAGTAAGAAGCTTGTAAAATACGCTCTGCGCATTGCAAGCCGCAGTCTTGCGTGACATGAGGCTGGAGCGTTATTCGTAGATCAACGGGACAAAGAGGGGATGCTCAATTTCGAGATATTGTTGGGAACGTTGCAAGTTTGGTCTGATACCGTGAAATTATCTGTAGTGCGTGGAATATTGCGGACGGCGGAGACGATGCTGACTTGTTAAAGGTTTAGCGAAGCTCGATCAATGTCTCATAGTCCGGCAGTTGATATTCGGCTGACTCGGATGAGGCGGAAGTGATACTGGTCCGTGTAAGAGCTGTGCTGCCAGGGCTGAGTATTCGTCCACTGTTTCCAAAGATACGTTGTCGCATTCTGTGATGGTTGCAGATGGTCTTGCGTGTGTTTTGAGGCGCAGGAAGAGACAGAGAGGGATGATTGGGTTCACTTGCACGTGTTGCAGGCGTTGGTCAGCTTTTGAAGGATGGAAATAGGATAAAATACGAATTTAGACCAGCTTGGAGTTGATAACTTTTCGCAGTTGAATACCCATCTGTCTGGTAAAGAAAATTAAAAGAAATAACATTCCTCTACCCCGTTAAACTTATTGTCTTATAAGCCAACCGTTTAACTTCCCCAGTTCCTGAATTGCCGTTGTTTTGGCATAAAACCTGGAGAATGGGCGAGCCTATTTCTTCACCGGATGGCTTGAATTAAAGTATGATTAGCGACTTGGCCGGACCAAATGACGCCAATCAGCAGGGGCTTGAGTGAGGCACAGCGCATAGCCCACGTCAAGGGCCTTCTGGTTGGTGATGATTACAGAATGGCTGCGCCTCATTCATCAACGACTGAGACTTGTAAGCTTGATTCGAGAGGAAAGACACAAGGTTGGGGGTGATCTCTTGGACAAAGTCCGTAAAGATAATGCAAAAAATTGTAGCATTAAGAAGCAACTACAGAGTACGCGTCTAGTAGTAGCATTAATAGCTGATAATATTGCTTTAGAGGCGGAGATTAATAGGATGACGAGTTGGGCAGGCGTAGCGTAGCTTACAGACTCCGCTTCATCCTGGAGTTATCAGTAATCACCGCTTCGGGCTGTATACGATCCCGTTGCCCAGCCCGACTCAATTCTGACAAAACCTCCACATTCTCCATTCTCCATACTCCATCTCCATTTACCCTTCTCCAAGGCTTCTCAAGCTGTTCCTGTTAACCTCTCGTTCTATCTATTCTTTTACTTTCTTTTGCACCCAAAACTCGACTTGAAAGCTAAACCTATCGATTCTATTGATCCATTCCAATAAAGCTCGAATCTAACTAAACCCGGCGCGTTCCCTGCCACCTCTCCACACCTGGCAACGTCTATGCCAGATGCTGCCGCCAATTCAACGGCCTTAATATGGCTCCTCACCCCAGCGATAACGGACGACGACAGTCTCAACCTGCAAATTATGATGACGAAGAGGTAGCCCGTGATCTTGCCGCTCTTGACGAACAATACCCTCGAACATCCCCCAATTTCTCTCGACCGCGGAATACAGGCCGCTCTTACACTGACCCTAACAATGATCGCTTACCACGCCGATCTTCAGCCGACGATACCAATGTGAGATCTGGATCGAGGTCTCGGTCTAGACGACCTGACGATGGTTCGCGCTCACGAGCGAGCGGTCCTTACGAATTGCGCCCAATCCCCTCGAGAACCGAAGTATCCACTGACCTTGGTGGTCCTCCGGAGTATGCTGATCGGACAGACAAGTCTTTTACTTCGCCAATTGAAAAAGCCAGTCTCGGATTCAACGGAAACTCTGCTGGGACCGAGTCTTCAGTGCGTAATGACATTAAAAAGTTCCTTGCACAAAGGCGCGCAAAAAAGATTGGGCCTGGCGCAAAGCCAACATGGAAGGATCGCACTCAGAAACAGCTCGAAAAGTTTCACCAAAAGGTGATACTCGAAACAATTCTCCGTCAGAAACCTCTCGAACCTCTACCTGATGGCCGTCATATCCCTCTCAATCCCACGCAGCGAAATGCTAACGGTCTTATCGATGAGCGTGCTGGAAAGCCTTACATCAGTAACTTCATCCGGTCGAGCCGTTACACCATTTATGATTTCGTTCCGAAACAACTCTTGTTCCAGTTTAGCAAACTTGGAAACTTCTACTTCCTGGTTGTTGGTACCATTCAAATGATACCCGGTCTAAGTACTGTCGGACGGTGGACTACTATTGTACCTCTCGGCGTATTTGTCGCATTCAGTATGGCCAAGGAAGGTTACGACGATTACAGGCGTTACATGCTTGATCGCGTGGAGAATCGCAGTGAAGCTTGGATTTTGACGGACAAAGCTGGCGAGAAGAGTCGTGTTAGGCACGCTGACAAGATGAAGAGGAGGAAAGAAAAGGTTTCCGAGAGTGGGGAGGAGCACATGCTTGATGACCTGGAGACAGGCACTACAGGTACCGGAAAGATCGGGAAAGATGGAAATTGGACTCAAGTTCAGTGGCAGCATGTCCGTGTTGGCGATGTTATTCGTTTGCGCCGCGATAATCCTGTTCCTGCCGATATCGTGCTTTTACACGCCACTGGACCTAATGGCATTGCCTACATCGACACAATGGCCCTTGATGGCGAGACCAACCTCAAGAGCAAACAGGCATGCCCTTTACTCGCCGAACGGTGTAACACTCTTGAGGGCCTGCGAGCGACACAAGCCACTGTCATCTCCGAAAACCCAAATCTTGACCTTTACAGCTACGATGGTCGGGTAACCGTCGATGGAGAGACTCTGCCCCTTTCTATGAACAATGTTGTCTATCGCGGCTCTACCCTCCGTAACACAGCTGAAGCTTTAGGTATCATTGTGAATACTGGCGAGGAGTGCAAGATTCGGATGAACGCCAACAAGAACGTCAGCGCCAAGAAGCCTGCCATGCAATCAGTCATTAACAAGATGATCATGGTTCAGATCTTTATTGTTCTCATGCTCACAATGGGGTTGACAATCGGTTACTACTTGTGGAAGGATCGCACTGAGGATTTTGCTTGGTACATCAGGCGACGTGGCTTTTGGAATGGAAGCGTCCCCTTCAAGGAAATCTTCTTTGGGAACATCATCATGTTTAACACACTGATCCCCTTATCTCTCTACATTAGTCTAGAGATTATCAAGTTGGGACAACTGTACCTACTCCAGGACGCAGATATGTACGACCCAATATCTGATACACCCATGGTGGCCAATACGACTACTATTCTCGAGAATCTTGGCCAAGTCGGCTATGTATTCTCCGACAAAACAGGAACCCTAACGGAGAACATCATGCGCTTCCGCAAATTGTCGGTCGCAGGTGTAGCCTGTCTGCATGATATGGACGTGCAGAGGGACCAAGAGGAGATGCGCAGAAAGATCAAAGAATCAGAGCGGCCAAAGAAGGGTAAATCGAAAATGGCAAGTTTGTCGGCAACAAAGAGTACGGGCATTGTTTTGGATGACAGCGGAAACGAATCTCGCAGACCTGAGGCTATCAGAACTATGTCAACCAGATCTGCAAGTCATTGGAAATCGACTGTCAACACACCTGATAGTACCGACATGAAGACGGAGGATTTGCTGGACTATATCCAAAGACAGCCCAACACCCCTTTCTCACGAAGAGCCAAGCACTTTTTGCTTTGTATTGCTCTTTGTCATACTTGTTTGCCAGAGAAGACAGATGATGGTGACATCACGTTTCAAGCAGCTTCCCCTGATGAACTGGCACTTGTGGAGGCGGCCAAAGACTTAGGATTTCTTGTGATTGATCGACCTGCACAAGCTATCATGCTGGAGACTCGAGGCGTAGATGGCTCCATGCAGACAGAGACGTATCAGGTATTGGATGTGATTGAGTTCAGCAGTAAGAGGAAGAGGATGTCCATTATCATTCGCATGCCTGATGGTCGCATCTGTATCTTTTGCAAGGGTGCCGACAATGTCATCATGCAACGTCTCAAATTAAGCAATCTCGCTGAGGAGAAAGCAAAGGACATTGGCCGTCGCACGAGTCAACGGAGAGCTTCCCGGCAGGACCAGGCCCTGCGAAGGATGAGTACGCATAAAAGCGCCAGTCCTTACGGTAGCCCCCATGGCAGCCCTCGCAACAGTTTTGGGTTCTCCAGAGGCGAATCGTCTAACCGAGATGGACTTCGACTGAGCTTAGGGCGGCGCTCCACAGATCTGAAGCGGCTGTCGCAGCAACTTGCTCGAACTCCTCGGACCTCTTCGGAGATGCTGAGCCCAATCAGCCCTCGACAGAGTCTTGGCCAAATGCCATCCTTTGAAAACACTGAACTCAGGATCGACGAGTCTTTGGCATCGAATGAAGGCGCTGTGTTTGAGAAGTGCTTTCAGCATGTTGATGATTTTGCCAGCGAAGGTCTTCGCACTCTGCTGTATGCCTACCGTTACATCGACGATGATTCCTATCATCAGTGGAAGGCAAAGTATCGAGAGGCCGAGACAAGCTTGATTGATCGCCAGGAGCGTATTGAAGCTGCCGGTGAGCTTATCGAGCAGAAGTTTGAGCTAGCTGGAGCAACCGCAATTGAGGATAAGCTACAGGAGGGGGTTCCAGATACCATTGACAAGTTGCGTCGGGCCAACATCAAAGTATGGATGCTTACGGGCGACAAGCGCGAGACTGCTATTAACATCGGCCATTCAGCTCGTGTGTGCAAGCCATGGTCTGAGGTTTACGTGCTGGATGCGACTTTGGGTGAGCTCAAAGAGACCATTACCATGACCCTCAACGATGTCAGCCGTGGAATGGTTCCTCATTCTGTTGTGGTTGTCGACGGTCAGACACTCGCCAAGATCGACCAAGACGATGAACTGTCTCTTCTCTTTTATGATCTTGTTGTACGTGTCGACTCCGTCATCTGCTGTCGAGCCTCCCCTTCGCAAAAGACAAATTTGGTTCGCTCGATTCGGACATACGTGCCTAAGAGCATGACCCTGGCAATCGGTGATGGCGCAAACGACATTGGCATGATTCAAGCCTCCCATGTTGGTATTGGCATTTCTGGCCGTGAGGGTCTGCAAGCTGCCCGAATCTCAGACTACTCGATTGCGCAGTTCCGTTTCCTACAGAAATTGCTATTCGTCCATGGCCGTTGGAACTATATGAGAACCGGAAAGTACGTACTTGCTACTTTCTGGAAGGAAATCTTGTTCTTTATCGTACAGGCTCATTACCAGCGCTATACCGGATACTCTGGAACGTCGCTGTACGAGTCGTGGAGTTTGACCGTCTTCAACAGTGCTTTCACTTCGCTCCCTGTTATTCTTCTGGGTATCTTCGAGAAGGACCTGCGCGCAGAGACACTGATGAGGGTGCCAGAGCTCTACACTTTTGGTCAGAGAAACCTCGGCTTCAGATTCTCTCAGTACTTTGCGTGGATGATCATGGGTGTTGCAGGCAGTTTTGTGATTTGGTACTTTACATGGTGTGTCTATGACAGGACATTTTACGATCGAGACACAAGCATCTTTGCCATGGGCATGGTTAGTTTCACTGTTGCTGTTATCTTCATCAACATTAAGCTCCTGTAAGTCTGGCACTCACCTAGGGGAAACATATACTAATCTTGACTAGGATCCTTGAAGTACACACCAAGACGGTCATTACATTTGGCGGTTGTCTGATATCTGTCGCTGGCTGGTTCTTGTGGATGCTTGCTCTCTCAGGCATAAAACCTACTAGTTTTGGGCCTTATATTGTCCGCGACGCCTTCATTGACAATTTTGGTCGCACGCTGCAGTGGTGGACGCTTGTGCTGCTTGAACTTATTGTTCTCATCGTGATTGACTTGGTGGTTCAAGCTGTTCGACGAGTCTATTTCCCCTCTGACCAAGATTTGATGCAACGCATTGAAAAAGACGGCAACGTGGATAGAGTCTTTGGCGATGGCAAAGACGCTGAAGAGGGAGATGTGGAGGCTGAAGAGAGAGTTCTTACAAACAATCCAGCTCCTGAGGATGAGAGAATACAGGAGAGGAGGCAGGGCCGTGCAGGCCAAGATGATTATCAGCCAAAATTCACCGCCACGGCTGAAGAAGAGAGGGATAATCCAATGGAGCAATGGCGGGGTTGAATGGGTTTCTTTTGTCTATACCAATGTTTGCTTGGCGCGGTGCTTTTGTTCCGGTAGTAACGGGATGATGGGACTGGACTCACTGGAGTTGAGGTTTGGGTTTGTATACAGTACAGAGCGTGCGAACAACGTATTATTAAATAGTAGTATAACTATAGCCCTTGTGGTATGAATGAACGAATAATTCTATCTTGACTCTTGGTAACATAAGGTGCGGGGTGCTTGGTTTGACCCTGCTCAGGGACTGATTCCGTCATTGCTAAAGGTCATCGGGGTGATTACCGAAGCACGTGGAGAAATCGAAGAACACCTCGGCGTAGGGCACCTTGTTTATCAATACTACAGTCCCTACAACCAACTGTTAGAGAATGTAATAACTTATCATCAGCGTCAGCGTCAATTTTTCTTGCTTTATTCTCACGTCTATTCCACTCATAAAAATTCAATGGGCGCATCATGCCCCCCAGCGACTGTGGTCGCTATGCAACCGCCACCGCTTAGACAAGCTGTTCCTTGCGCATCGTCGCTCCACCCGGCATTTTTCACAGACAGATTCCGACGGGTGCCTACTGGTTTGGTGGTGGGATCGGGTGCGAGCCCTGTTACGCAGGGCTATGTTTATCAAGAGAGCGAGAAGAGGAAGCCTAAACTGTGATGGCTCGGAAATATGATCAACGGTCGCTTTTTGCATGTGTCTGTGATGAAAACCGGAGCGCATGGATGAGGTTATGCGCCAGCGACAGACTTGAGGAAGACGCTACGAGTTGGTCAACGAGGCGAAAGAATGGAAGGTTACGGCATTTTTCACGATTACGACAATAGTTGGAAACAGATGCATTGGTATTCGGGGTATCAGTTTGATTGAAAAGAGGACTTTGTTGCATAATTATACCCTTCCGTGGGCCTGTCCCATCAGTTCGCCATAGGAAATACACATTTTCAATAAGAAACAAAGGAGTGGCTCGACGCTTATGAGCGCACGACAATATCACATCCTACCTTAGCCGGAACCGTTCTTGATCGCAATCACAATTGCCATGATGATGAGGAATACTACGAGCGCCAAGAGCCCCATAAGCTTGACGTTCTTCCACCACATCTTACGCTTCAGACCCCGACTGCGCACACGGAACTCGTGCGCACTACCGCCCAAGCGATCTGTCTTGTCAACCAGTAGGTCCAGGCGCTCGCCGCGCTCAAGCAGACTTTCGATGTTCTTGGTCATGATTCCTCTGACGTCGTCGATCTCGCGCTTGGCGTTTCCGATGGCATCGTCGCGACCGCCGCTTGTGGTACCGTAGTCAACCATGAGCGACTTGAGCTCTGAGTTGAAGGATGCAGCGCCGTAGTTGGGCATGTCGGAGAAGTCGCTGCTCTCGGGGAACTGCTGCAGGAAGCGCTTGCGGATCTCAAAGAGGAAACCAAAGGGCACGCGGCGGCCGAGCGACGAGTCGGCGATGACGAGGAACGTAAGGCCGCCGGCGGACGGAGAGTCGCGATGCTCAGAGGGGGACTCGGCGACGTAGTGGATCTGGTGCTGGCCATGGGTGTAGGTAAGCTTTTGGGGACTGGTGTGTTCGATCTTAGGGAGGATAAGCGATGCGAGAGATGAAGTTTGCGATGATGCTGATGTTGTACATTCTGCGAGAATCGTGGTGTTGTGTGCGATACAGGAGCTGTAGATTGTTAGCCTGTGTTTACATTTTGTCGCAAAGTTGGACGGACTAGAGCAATGGAGTGGATGGAGTTGATGAGGACGCCATGATGGGCGAAGCTGTTCGAATATACTAGCTGTAAAGAAGCTGGTGAGATTATTCTGAGTGTGATGTGGTTGGAGATGAGATAATTTGAACGGCGATAGAAGGCAGTTGTAGTAGTAACCAAGGTTGATCCAGGTTGGTACTAACAATGACGCCCCAGTCGTCGGCGTCTCATCGTCATCTGCAGCCAGTCCCACTCTTCATGCGCAGTGCGGATCACGGCTAAATGATAACCCGACTCTTTAGGAAATTTTGAGATGGGATTGAATATGATGGCGACACTCGGTCGCATTCGCCTTCGAGCAAATAGACACGGTTTTTATTCGTTTCTTTTTATTCTTTCCTGGGGAGCATGTTTGGCTCACTCTTCACTTCTTTATAATGAGGTTCTTGCTCCGGGCTGGAGCTGTGCGGCCTCCTCTTGTGCCTTTATCGATACGGACACTTTCAACGACGCCTAGGGTTCAACGACAGCCAAAAAGACTAAATACGTATGCTAATAAAGGAAAATCGAGTCATGACGACGGAAAAAAGAGTGAGGGCTCAAGGGCTGGTGCAGTACGTTAAAAATCCATTCCTGGGGTTATGATACTTACACGTTTTAGGTGAGCCAGGGCCATGATCCCAAATCGAGACTGAGACTTGACCACGGTAAAAAGTCGACAGGTCGACATGGCATGTTCCGATCGACAGTTCTGATGAGATTCCAAGATGTCATCAAGAAGTCTGGTGAGTCGGCTTCATCCATTGCCGGCGTCGGCGAAGAAGAACTTCATGAGCAGGCCGCCATGTTTATGAATGTTCTCGACTCGGCCTTTAGGATGGCAGAGCAGAACATTACGGATCATGTCAAAAACCCTTTGTTCTGGAACCTTCGCGACGCTTTTATCCAAAGAGATCTTAAAGGTCTTACGACTGAACTTCAGTATTCGTTCCAGTCATTCCTCATCCGGCAGCGATTCTCAAAGAGCCTAGAGGAGAGCCACAAGCGACTGTTGGACTTTCGGTTCCCCTATGAATGGTTCCCTGCTACCAGGGCGATGCAACGTACAATCCATGTCCACGTCGGACCGACAAATTCAGGAAAGACCTACAGAGCTCTCAAAGCTTTAGAGAATTCCAAGCGGGGAGTCTATGCCGGTCCCCTACGTCTGCTAGCGAACGAGGTTCATCAGCGTTTAACGGCCAAAGGGTTGCCGTGCGCGCTACTGACAGGAGAGGAAGTGCGCTTACCGGAAACTACTGATACATATTTCACAAGTTGTACAGTGGAGATGGTTCCCCTGAACGATCGATTCGATGTGGCTGTCATCGATGAGATCCAGATGATTGCTGATCCGGATCGAGGACAAGGCTGGACGACAGCATTGTTAGGTGTTCAGGCCAAAGAGGTCCATCTCTGTGGTGAAGAGCGGACAGTCAAGCTGATCGAGAGTATCTGTGCATCTATCGGCGACAAGTGCATTGTACATCGTTATGACCGACTAAGTCCTCTTGAGCCCATGGATAGATCCCTGGGAAATGACTTTGGCCTGCTCGAGAAGGGTGACGCAGTTGTTGCCTTTAGCCGCAAGAATCTGCACATTCTCAAGAGAACCATCGAGAAGAAGACCGGCCGGCGATGCGCTATCATCTATGGAACTTTACCGCCCGAGGTGCGCGTTCAGCAAGCAGCCCTATTCAACGATCCTGATAACGACTATGATTTCGTTGTCGCCAGTGACGCCATTGGTATGGGGTTGAACCTCGAGATTCGGAGAGTCATTCTTGAATCAGTTGCCAAATATGACGGTAGTCAAAACAGAATGCTCTCGTTTCCTGAGCTGAAACAGATCGGAGGTCGTGCTGGACGATACCGAACTGCCCGCCATGTCACCCATGGCGAATCGAGCGCCGATGCTATTGCTCAGGAGGAAACCAAGGTTGGCTATGTCACTACAATGGATCAACAGGATCTTCGATCGGTGCATCGGGCTTTCAGTGCCGAGATTGACGACATCGAGTCAGCATACATTACTCCTCCAGCTTCTGTTGTCGAACGTTTCTCAACATACTTCCCCAAGGGGACGCCTCTATCGTTTATCCTCATGCGCATTCGAGAGCTTTCATCTGTGAGCAAGCAGTTCAAACTCCACGTTCCTCCAGATAAGCTCGAGGTTGCCGATGAGATCCAGGATATTCCAATGACGATCTACGACCGACTTACCTTTACTAACTTGCCTGTATACTCACGTGCCGAGGGCGCCTTCGATGTTCTTCGCGCCCTCGCCCACATCGTTGCTAGTAGCAGCAGTGGTGAGCTACTGGCGATCAAAGAGATCCCACTTGAGAACCTGGAAATCGATTTCAAGACTTTTGCTGGTCAGCCGATGGCTTATCTCCACAAGCTCGAATCTCTGCATGCAGCTATCAACCAGTACATCTGGCTGTCGTACCGTTTCAGTGGCATGTTCCGAGACCAAAAGCTTGCATTCCACGTTCGTTCATTAGTCGAGGAGAAGCTGATAGACACTCTGGAGAGACTCGATTTCACCGACTCTGAACTGGAGAGTACCCGCAAGAGGCGTAGATACGAGGCGTTGCGGAGGAACTCGTCTCGCAAGGAGTTGGGAGAGGGAGACCTCAAAGATGTCGAACAGGAGTCGGACGACACGCCTCTTGATGACACGTCTCTCGAAGATATAGACTGGAAGGCATCCTCCCCAACATCGGGATGATTGTATGATTGAAGTGATAGCACTTGTACAATAGGGGCATGACGTATGATACTTGGCGTTGGCTTGGGATTGCATAGATGGAACTAAAATGGATATCTTTGATGTAAGATTATTATTAGAAACAATGTATGACGGTTGTGCAATACAATATAAACAATGCACCTGTGCTGAATCATGGCAATCTCTGCCACGTGCTTTTTGTTACACGGTTTACAACTTTTCATTGTTCATGGATATAACCTGTAGACCTTTTGAGACATATTATTATTGAATCACGCATTTTATCACCGTTATAGTGACTCACAGTCTTTGTGTTGTGTGATAGTGGGCTGTGGCTTTGTTCTCTATTCAGGATCATCACAAATAGGCTCCCATCCATTTTAATTAGACTAGACCCCTGAACTTAAATATTACAGGGACCGTAGGGCTCCCGAGCACTCCACTAACGTCATTTGCGGACCCCCTGTAAGTATAAAGTGGGAAGCTTAGCTGAACGTACAAGACCTAAGACAGCTGCCTTCATCCCACTCCACTCGCATTTCACGCTGACCTCCAAACTTCAACTTGGACTATCAACTTACTCTCTCCCGACGGCCAAGGGCACTCTGTGCTACTAGACGTTCCGCTGTATCTGTACACCAATATCGCGATAAATTCTCCGGATCGTCTACCCGCTACTGAATTACCTCGCGATGGAACCCCCCTCCTACGTCAACAACGCCGTGCCTTGCGCACCATACTCTCGTCGAGCCCCCAGCCCGCCCTTTATTCACATCCCGCCTACGGGGCAATGCGGAGGTTCTGGGGTCCCGAACCTCATGCCATCGTACGAAAATGTCGACCCGAGTCAGTTGACGGCCGCGGATGTGGAAATCATCACCCAGAACGCTATGCAGATTGCGACCGACCGCGCTGCAGACTGGTCCTACGAGTTGCGACGTGATGCTCAGAAACTGGTGGACTTTCTTTACCTTGGTCCCAACAGCGTCGTCAAAGACCATTCATGGCTGGCTAGTGAGGGTATTACCATGATTTTGGCCACCAGGGATGCGCGCATGACGGGGAGAAAGCTCATGACCATAGAGAAGGCGGCGGAGGCTCTGGGAATTGCGGTGCAATATGTTGATCTTGACGGCTACGACACACTTATTCGTGATCTTCCTGGTATCATTCGACTCACCAACGACCACCTTCTATCAATCTACCACAGACAAGCTCAAGGAAGGGGTCAAAATGGCGATATTGTGGTTGACCCCAGCACCTTCCGCCGAGGCAAGGTCTTGATTACATGCGAAACCGGAAACGACCGCTCAGCCGCCATCGCTGCGGCTTACATCATGGCTGTGTTTGGCAAAGACATGGTCACCGCAGTACAATTCATTACCGTCCAGCGCTTCTGCTGCTCGTTTGACGAGGATGTCAAGCGCAAGCTCCAGAGCTGGGAGGACGTTCTTCGCGCGCGTTCACAGATAGCTTCCGACACTGCCACTCCGCGAAACGCAATGCACGCAAAGCGAGGCATCTCCGACGTCATGGACACTGACGAGGACTTTGATGCCAAAGAACACTTGGTAGATCAGGACCGATTTAAGGGACGAAGCGGGTTTGTCCCATTCGTTGATATGTAATGTGGACGGCAAAGGTTTCACGTAGGAGTAAGACGGGCATCAGGATGGCGTTGGGAAATGGCTTATATACCCTGTATAATTAGTGACATCACGCAGTTGTTGGACAACTGATGTGTCTTTAGTAACGAAATGTTTGTTTTAACGCTGTGTGTATCAAGCCATCTCATGAAAGGATTTATATGCAGTGACTAGTTTGGCTACTCTTGCTTTCAAACAATAAACCTAGACAGGTAGATTATGGCTGATCAAATTATTGGGTTTCCCTTCATGTTCAACAATTTTAAGAGGCTCGATGCTTGGTGTAAAAGGATATGATAACGTGTCCATCAAAGTTCACGACACGACTGATGCAGCCAACGAGAGCTCTACCAGCCTCAAGCCTTAGTTCCTGTGAACTTATCATAGTTAAATATAGATACGTGTTCATTTTCATCATGTTCCAAGAAATGCACAGAACTCTATACGGCAATTTCAGAACCTATAGTTGGCAGTGCCAGGTGTTTGGCACTGCCAACTGTGTCAATGTGAATCGTGATATTCACAGTCTCCGTAGCAACAATGCATACGCTGGGTCATAGATTCATGAATAACTTTTATAAATCGGGGTCACTGATGAATTCACTTTGAGGCTTGCCCATATAGTTTGTCAAAACCTTTCATCACCAGAATTTACCGAAGCACGCGCAACTGACGCATCACAGTTTGCAGCGAAAAGATGAACTGAAAGACTCCCTCGACACATCTCGTACGTTAATCCGATCCCTTCTGCTGTATGAAGCTTAGAGATCGTCATCTTTGTTCTAGCATTGCGTCCGGAAAACACAAGCCGAATCAAAGCGCAACAATACCATCTCAGCTTTTCACCTACACCTTCAGCTTCGCCTTCACCTTCACCTTGAGCCAAACTTTCACCCCCACAAGATATCAAGGATTTCTCCTGCTCGCTAGTCCTGAGTCACAAAAAGGGTGCACCTTTGCAGCTTTCATAACCGCTTCCTCCTTAGGAAGTTTGTCCTGCAACAACAACACAAGCACCCCTATGCTTGCGCTTTCGCCTACAATCCACCTGCCAACATGACTAGCATCGAGGCTCGAAGGCTTGCAGTCTTGGCTACGCTCATGGCCTCAGATATACCTCCCCCTCCGGATCCCCTTCCTTATGGGTGGCCCATTAATTCGACTCACCTTACTCGCCTGATCACTGAACCGGAATACGCGTCGCGAGAAGTTAACAAAAGAAAGGAATTAGCTATTTTGGAAATACTTTGGGGGGACTGTATGAGCAGAAAACAGGCAGCGGCTTCGCTTTCGATGTTTGATGAAGCTCAAGGCATGGGCGAGAAGGCAGCTGAACAGCGTGACCAGCAGAGTGATGATGAGAAGCCATTATTGCAAATAGACTGGTCACCTGAGAACCGGAGAATGCCTAATCAACGTAAGTTGCTTCCTTTTTATAATGTTAAAACGGGTGTTAACGCTTGAACAGCACTCACAGAGGAACAAAGGGGACTTAGCCAGATTCCAATGGCAGGCTGGAGTGCAATGGAACGGGATATGGCCAGGATACTCTTTCACAACGATCTTCTCGAGTATGACTCAGACGCTACTGAAGAAGAAGCCCAACAAGAGAAAGAAGACCGGCCACTTGATCAATCGACAGATGAGTCCAAGTCAGCACCCCCTGTGAGTCAGTAGGACAGTCTCTCATGGGGCGTCAAGTGGACCATCCTCTGGGTTCTGAATGAAACAAATCGATTTGCAAAAGCAGTCACTTTGATTCTACACCTTGAACGAAAGCAAATCCAAGATTTTACGGAAATGTATATTCGTCAGTATTGTATCCGGGAGACTTGGGAGGAGGAAGTTGAGAAGATCCCCTACGCTTCACTCCTGGAACATGCACTTGAGAAGCGACAGAGTGTTGTGGACCTCCTGCACGAATATCGCCCTCGTCTTTATACCGACGAGATATCTCTGGAGGATAGAGAAAAGGGGGTGGAGTTTCTGCAAGAGCTGAACTTCCCTGGTGCGATTGAAAGGTTTCTTGAGATCACTGGTCAAGACCTGGTGGACTTCTTCCGCCTAGAAATCGAATGGGTGTTCATCCAGGAGGCCATCGACAAACAGCAGATTATGACTGCAGGGCATCTGGGATGGATAGACCTGGGGAAGGTTTTGAAGAGTTTGTTGGCGAAATCATCATCGCCTGTCCCAGTTCTTTCTTGCAACCCATTTTTGGGCACCAAAAAGGCCAAAATTCCTGCTCAGCCAGTGGAAGACAACAAAGAAGACCCTGATAGAACAGAAGATGAAGCAGAAGTGCTGACAGATAAAGGGCCACGCTCTCTGGAAAAGGGAAAGGAACCAGCTGGGCCTGAAGCAGAGGATGAGGATCTCGAAAACAGTCATCATGTTCCATATCTCATCCCATATCTCATCCCGGGACCTCTTGGCGAGCGCCCACTACCAATTCAGCGCAACGCGATCATGATGGCGTCTCAGAGAATGTTTCCGGGCGCTTACAAGAAGATACAAGGATTTGCAACATCAACTCTGTTGGAGCAAAAAAGAAGGCCATTGGCACCGCCGTCAGCGTACTGTCCTCAGGAGATCCACTCTTATGCCAAACAGCTTCTCGAAGGTATTGTTGGTCGCAAGATGGAGGCTTCTATAGACAGAGCGGCGGTTGGATACGATCTGCCTAGAGAGCGATCAACAAGAGAGGATATGGGTGAACCGTCCGGTCGAGGACAGGCTCAAAGTAGAATGGCAGAGTGTTCGTCTCATAGCCCACAAGACTTGAGACCTCAACGGCATACGATGCGCCACTTTCGAGATGCTGTCGTTTATGATCCAGTATGGTTTGCTGCCTCTCCAAGCCCAGGCCTCGAGTCAGTCGATAGCAACGAAACCGGACGAGCGCCTGACTATGGACATGATCATGGGCCGCGAGATGGTGAATTCATAGCTGCTCCTCCCGGGTTAGTATCGAACCTATTCGCCAAACCCATTAAACCAGTGATACCTCTGCATTTACTAGCCAAGCAGGATGTCCCTGTTGCCGAAACGGCACATCTCACCCAGCTTCGACAGGTGCTTGACACAAAGTACGGCAACATCATAAGAGACAAGAAGAAGAAGAAATTGCCAACTGGACAAGCGCTCTTCGCCCGTCGTCGAGCATCCTTGGAAGCAGAAGACCATGATGATGACGATGAAACCGAGGACGAGGACGAGGACGCAATGAAACTTCCTATTATTCTTCCCGAACCGGAGAAAGATGAAGAATACGATCCCGGAGAGAAAGCCCCCAAAAGAGCTCCGAAGAAGAGAGCTAGTAGAAATACTGGAAGAAAACTTGGTCGGCCAAAAAAGCAGACTACTAAGAACGATGAGAGTGAAAAGGCCGCTCTGATGAAGCAGACTGGAGATAGTGAAGCCCAGAAGGCACAGTCGGTCGTTGAAACTGCAGAGCAAACGGGTACACAGAAGCACAGTGCTCCAGAGCTTACTGACACTATCACTACTCCGAAGAAAGGAGCTGCAGATGATAGTCTAGCCAGCAATGGGCCTCCATCCTCTGGCCGTATCAAGCTCCTCGTCAAGTCATCCCGAAAAGACCCTACCTCAACAAACTCCAACTTTACCCAAGATTCCATCACTGTACTACCTCTCAATCAACCCCTTACACCCACTCATACTCCTATATCAAGAGTATATCACGCGTCCTCCGCCAGTCACGCCATATACGCCGCGGTAGCAGGCCGCGCACGATTTGCCCACACGGCAGACCGAATTGCTCAACCACCTGGTAAGACCGTAGCACTAAACAAATCGTATGAGCTGGGAAAGCTACATCAGCTATCTAAAACATATGAGAGCATCAAAATGGGCAATGCACAGGATGCTGACAGGGCGGAGTTTGCGGCCAAGGCAGATAGGGCCGAATATGCTGAGAAGGCAGGTGAGGCTAACTATGCCTTAAGAATCTCGAGAACGGGCGATCAGAATGGGAATGCATGATTCTTGACGTTTCATAGTGGTGATCCGTATGAGGGTTTCACGGGGTGTTGGATCGTGAATTGGTATATTGCTGATGCTCAGGGGCTAGTGAAATGGCGTCCTTGCATCTTACAGAAATTTGCTTAGATCAGTAGAGGGTAGACAAGTAGGGTTTGCTATTATCGTTTGAGAATTTACAATCCAGTAGATGAATAATAGGTGAAATTCACCGTGAGGCAGTCGTTGAGAAGCAACTGTAGTTGGATAGAGCAGTGAACTCACTTGTTATACGTACACTTCGTATCAGAGGCCAGTTTGATGAGTTCTTATCTATTTTCTAGTAAGAAGGAAGTAAAATCTAAGATTAGATCATTCTACCCAATGGCCAATCCCAAATTCATCACTCTGAATCTTCATACAATAATGCCTTGCACTTCAGGACATGACTCCAAAAGTAAAACGAAGTAGTTTGCTTGCGTCGATTCTCACAACATATACGAAATCCAAAACATACACCAAAAACAATCCCATGCAGATATTCATTCAATCTTTCTTTGCTCACACTCTTGTAACAATGCTAGAAAGCGATCGTCTGTCTGGCGGCATATATGCCTCCCTCGCTTCAACACTTTGCCATAACTGCGCCGAATAATACACAAACGGCAGATCCTCGTACGCCAGATACGAGTTGACTCTCACAAACTCCTCAAAATCCTTCACGTCCCTTCGAGCCAGCGCAATCTGAATCTGCTGCACCCAGAACATACCCTGCGTCACGCCAACTCTTTCAGCAACCTCCATGGCCGTCGACGACGCCAGCGAAACATCACCTCTCTTTGTGCTCGTAGCAGCAGACTTGGTCTGTCCGGTGAGACGTTTGAAGAGAAAGCGTAGCAAGCTTACGTGGCTGACAACGTTGAGTTCGGACTCTGGGATGAGTTTTGATTCGTCCATGAGTATCGCTGCTAGGAAGTCTAGATCTTCTTGCGGCGGTAAGTCCGCGGAGACTGTAGAGCGATGGTTGATGGCGTTGATCATTTGGGTGCGCGCAAGATCCATTCTCGCCTGTGAAGGCATACCGAAAACGTTTGGAAGAGCTTTCTTGTCAGGATTCACAAAATTCATCCGAGCAGGGATACTTTCCCATTTGGACTTTGAGTAGTACTGTTGCCACTCATCGCCTGTGATACCGAACATGGATTTAAATGCCTCGAAGGTGAGGGCTGTCGGTTGTCCCTTGAAGGTATTCCTAGAGGAGGGTTCGGCTTCGAGAGAGCGAATATAAGCGTGGATGATCTGGATCCAAAAGTACGCCTGTGTCTCAGAGTAAGGAGGGACTGAAGAGTCAGAAGTGCGGAGCCGCATTGTAGATGACTGCAAAGCTTCAAGGGATTGCTTTACGACACCTCCACGTCTGAGATTGGAGGATAGTGTTTTTTGAACCACAGAAAAGGCAAATCTGGGTAGTCGATCAATGTCGCTCGCAACTTGATGCTGTTTCGGCTTCTCAGAAGTGTTAGGCTGTGTGATTGATGGCAACGGCTGTAAATTAGGAAGATGCCAATTCTCTCTAGCCTTGGTCGTGAAGAGCACGTCTTTGGAGTAGTAAGACCTCCATAACCCAGAATTCATGAGACGTGGCGCTGAAAAGACGATGTCTGCATACTCATTTCGAGAAGGGAACTCGCCGAGGTTCTTTTTCGCTTGATATTCAATGGCAGCAACCTGAATTTGGTGAAGCCAGAATATAGTCATTGTCCTGAATAGATCAGTGATCAAGAAGCCAGCAGATCGGATACATGTACATACTTGTGAGCAGTATTGCGAAACCGCTCCGGGTTACCCTCGCGCAGTCGATTCAGATGAGCCATAAATGCATCGGCGCATTCCAGTAACCCCAAACCTTGGGCAAAGCTATCGTGCATAACAAAGAAGCCTGCTCTGAGATGAGTATAGTGGTCCCAGGACTCAAGACTCCCATTCATGAAGAACTTCCAGAAGGTTTCAGCATCAACACTTTCAGCATTCGCTTTCCTGATCTGGTTGAGAAGCTCATCTTGACTCGGTCCCTTTTCTCGCTTCTCTATTTCAGCCTTTGCATCTTGGGCAGTTTTCTTCGGCTGCAGAGTCTGCCTGATCTCATCCATGACTGGACGTAGCTGCATACCGTTCAACGCACTAAGACCCGGGTAGTCCAAGATTTTGATATCCAGCTTGTCATTGTAAGGCTTGATTTCAGCTTCAATCTGACTTTTTAGGCCTTTGACGACCTTCTCTCTTTCGTCTGGCGGTAGCAGATCTTGCTTGTTAAACAAAATGAACATGTGCTTGGCTTCAAACTCCAACATCATCTGCAGGCCCATTCGGAGATAGTCAAGCGAAGAGTAGATTCTATCAGGATCCAAGTCATCGCAACTCTGTATAAAAATGAGAAAGCGGTCTTTAAGCATGTAGTGTCGAATCAGGGGTCGGATTCTGTCACATCCTGGATGTATTAGCAAAGACCTTGAATTAGGTAGATGATCTAACCTCCAACGTCCCAAAGTGTAATTTTGTCACCATCAGAGTACTCCAGCGTTTCAACATTGAAACCAATAGTCGAAATCGTCTGGACAGCTTCGCCCAACTTCAGTCTGTAAAGAAACGTTGTTTTTCCACTGGCATCGTTGCCTAGCACGAGGCCAACATGTTCAGTGCCTCTTCCAAGGAGCCAACGAGCGATCTCTAAACACGTATGTCAGTAATGCGCAGTACGTGCTGAGCCAATACATACGCATGATTTAATCAATATTCTTGAATTGTGATGAGCAAAGTGTTAGTAGAGCTGATGCAGGGAAGATCTATATAGGTACTTGACTAAACAGTTGTCTACAAGTGGGGGGCTGAGGCTGAACCGGGCGTCGAGAATCTGCCTTGTACTATGCTAATCTGATCGCGCAGCTCATCAAACAATAGGACAAATCAAAGATATCCGAGGCAGTGCTGATGTTGCAGCTTTTGCTGAGGATACTTGGCTGCAATATACTGGAATGGGCGTCGTTGCCTGCTATGTTCGTGAGCGCCAACAAATGCTCCGCCCTCACAATAAGGTAGAGCAACGTCTGCAATCATCTCATTCGTCATTCATGGGTATCTTATTCCAACTAATCGACAGACCCAGCCAGCGCAACAGCACTGAATCTCAAATCCGCACCCTCCCGCTCCAAAAACTTCAGCACACCCAAGTGTAATCCCTTTGAGCTTAGCACATCTTCGTTATCCTCCAGGTCGCCCCGTCGAATAGGTCCCTTTCGTCGTCCATCAAGTTCCCACAGCCCATTGTCCGTTCCCTTGGAAAAGCAAACATAGTGCAGCTCGACGTCGTCTTCGGCAGCCGGCGCGGGCGTGTCGCCTTGGGTGGCAGCTTCTTTATGGGCGGTCGCTAACTCGGGGGTTGTTTCGAGAACCTTTGCGCGGCCGCGGGGATCAAGAGGCATGCTCTTCTTGATGATGTTATCGAGGGTAGAACCCTCCTCTGCGAAACGTCAGTCAATTCCCTTGGTATAGCACAATACGTACGGATAAAGCTTCGCGCATTTCCATTCGTGACAGCATGCAACAGGCCCATCAGACCACATGCGTTGCGAATAGTCTGGGGCCACCACAGCACAGGCTCTGCATCTCCCTTGCCCTTGTACTCATCCACCAAACTATCCTCTGCCATGCGCTGACTCTCGTACACGGCGCTAACGGGGAATACTAGGAGGAGAGCAAGCGCAGGGCGGGGAATGAAGGCGAGGAGGTCGGGGTCGGTCAGCGAGTAGACGTCGTGCATCTCGAGAGCGTCAGAGACACCGAGCTTGTGGATGAGCTTTGTCATGAGCTGGGGGTTGGCCTCGAGGGGGATAAAGGCAGGACAGCCATCGGAGGGGTTGGGGTCTGTTGTCGAAGACATTTTGAATGCGTGGAGAGGTGTTCAAGGTGTGTTGATGTGTGTGGCTATCAGTTGACAGATGATGAAGCAGAAGAAGCTGGGGCTGGAAACAGAACGCTGCCCCGCGTTTGGCGGGGGTTTACTGATGACGTCGCCTAAACACATAGATAAGTTAACTGTGGCCTACGTTACCTTAGTAATAATAAACGTTTACAGAGTCTAATAATTTTCTCAGGCAAACCATTACTTGTTCATAAATAAATGACATATTCGACCAGTGATTGACCAAATTCTTATGATATAATTACTATGATCTACTAAAAGGACAACGAAGGGCATAAAGTGAGTTGAGGATAAAACACCAGTTTGCCAAGATGTGCAGGGTAGCAGCAATACCATCACCATTTTACACCATGTCACCATACACGGCAATCACCTGTCTCATGTCATTCCTCATCTCAATCTCACTTTAGCCTTGCCAATCGTTCGATAAACGACGACAATCATTGGCCTTGACCTTGACTGATGATCCCAATATTCTCCTAGTGGCTTGATCAGCGCTGCCATGTTTAGTGTACTGTCCGACCGCCGGCTCGAGACCAACAAATCACTAAAGTTAGTTTGATTATTGCAAATGATAAGCCGACGCACTGAAAAACAGATACTTCAGATTTATGAAACGATTGATCGATGAAATGCGACATGTTGCGAGCGAGGAGAAGCAATTATGCAACTCTGCCCTGTGATATAGCCCTCAAGTCTATATAAACAAGCAATATGAAACAATGCAAGCAAAATCTGGATGCTACCTGACGAGTAGTTTCTTCTGCTACTCTCATTTATTACATGACAATACAGCCGGCGCTATTTCTCAAGCCTCCAAGCTTCATCTCACTAATGTAACAAAGACCACAGTCTGGACCCAACACGACCGCGGGGTCGGCCTTTGTGCTAGTCATGAGCTGATTGAGATCTACTGAAGCAAAATGACTTAATGTATTCTAATACGACCTCGTACAGGCAACCTTGAAGCATCAAGGTTTTCAGTTTTCAGGACACGATGAACAACACGGAGTACAAACACAAACAAACACAAACAGAGGCACAAGCACAAGCACAAGCACAGTGAGACGGCATGGCAAATTAAATCACCAAAGTAACATATCTTGGAAAGTTTATATTCATCAGCAGCGGCCCGTTCCCGTATCCATGTAAGCAAGGATATTCATCGAAAAGTAACAAGCCGTCCCATTGTAACCTTCTGCTTGGACTACCTAGACAACCATATGACTCGGATGCCGACATTTCCTGTCTCGGGCAAATACCACAGAACAATTTATGCTTCCGTCGCTTAAAGAAAGACAATGTCACTCATTTTCCTGCAACCATGCAAATCCACTATCGAAGGTCCCCTTTCCCACTTCATTACGTTTTTCTCCTCCCGAACCAAACTGGCGGACTCGTTCCAGGGTTGGATTTTTCCGCGTGGAGACCTGCCATTGAGAACGAGTCGGAAGCCCTGCTATACTCGGCAAGCGTCATGTAAGGGCAGAATGTAAACAATGCAAACCCCAGGACTTCATGTGTGAGCGTTTTCCTTGTACCG
Source organism: Fusarium tricinctum (assembly GCA_020744515.1). Taxonomy (NCBI): domain Eukaryota; kingdom Fungi; phylum Ascomycota; class Sordariomycetes; order Hypocreales; family Nectriaceae; genus Fusarium; species Fusarium tricinctum. The sequence continues at coordinate 4,456,507 of JAGPXF010000001.1, forward strand.
AGACTAAAGGTACCCACCCCGTGTAGAGGCTATTGCCACGCCGTTTGAACCGGTGGTAATTCTAACGCATGCGTTATGAAGCTCAAGCCTCTTTTTGTCTGTCAAAGCAACATGTCCGTATTCACTACTCCGTACTCCGTACTCCGGAATGTCTCACTCAACGCCTCGTGATCTGTGCACGGTATTTCTGTCGTGGAACTCGCTTTGGTTGTAGCTTTTAGCCCCTGAGTGAAGTGTGAGATGCGGTCCCTGCATCGGGTTCGCTACAGTAGGACTCGGCTGGACCGTTCCAGGGAGGAGGGATAGAGTTCAGGGGCCAGGGCTGCAAGGCAGACGCCCCCTGATCCTGATCCTGGCCCGGCTTAATCGGTCGGGCCAGGTTTTAAGAGATCTGAGTGCAGAAGAAATGTCTTGCTACAGGAATTGAATATCTAGACTGTTCACGTGAGAGTTAACCAGTCAATGGCAGGTATTCTATCCATTCACAGCCAAAGCAGGGAGTCTCACCAACCCCCCAAACTTTGCATTTGATAGAATTCATCAGTAAACCTCAACCCCACCCTCAGATAGATCGTGGCCTGTCACTCTCCGCTAGTACCTGCAATTGCGCGGATCCATCCATTGCTTCGTTCGCGTCATCGTTAGTTTCATTACCCTTGCGAATAAACCGAGCGTCTTGTCTCCTTTGGGTCAAGCAGCTCGTCCGAGAAGGTTGCGCAGAAGCTTCTCTAACCAGGGAGAGCAGCAGCTCACTTTCCATGTTGTCCTCTCGACCAATTCACCACAAAAGTCTATAGCCCCTAGAAATAAGTCCCATTCTTGGACTTGCATTAGCTCCGTCAAACGTCTCATGCCGTGACGTTTCTGTTTCTCCCTTGCGTCTCTCTGTACCAAAAGTCTAAAAGACGCCTGTTTTCCTTTCTTTTCCAACCATCGCCCTCGCTGCCCCCTCCCGCGCATGCTTTTTATTTCAGGTCGGAATGCTCACGGCGGGTCCTTGATGCCTCACCTTTTATCATCTTTTAATTGCTTATGTGTCTGGTCGAGTTGTTGATAAACCCCACGCTGTATCGCGAATCTCTTTCTTGACGCCGATCTGCCATATGGCAGGGCAAAGGCGATCATCATGGGCTTCTTTAGCAACCTCTTTGCGCGCAAGTCGAATGGAAATCGTGCTTCGATCAAGGCTCAAGCCTACAATTCTACTGTAGCTGCTGTGCCGCCAATCCAAGGTAGATATCGCTGTCCAACATGCTGTGCGATTCATCTAACATTATGTAGGAACATACCCGGTTGCTGGAAATGGACCAAACGTCTTGGATCAATTGCAACGAGCAGCCAGAAAACGAAGTCGAGCTCAGCTCTCCACGGTGTCACACAATGTCGACCACAACCGTGACCATGATTCTGCCGCGCCTCCTCCCATGGTTTCCAGATTCAGAGGCATATCTCCCTCGCGACCAACCACAGCACCAAACCAAGTTAACAACCAAACCTCACGACCTCTTTCCATCTCGCGTAGTATCCGCAGCTCCAATTCAGCCTGGAGTGTTCCCGAGAAACCTACACGAGGTCGCACCGAGAAACCGCCTCCAGTACCATCCATCCCGACTCGTCACCGCCGCGAAAGCTCAACCGATTCGTTCCAGGACAAGCGCAACTCGTTTATCGACATCCTCGACGCCCAGGGAGAATTCAAGCCATCAAACTTTCGTTCGCGCGTGGCAGCGGCCGGTGTAAGAGAATTTGGGGAAGACGTTGCTGAGAGGAACCTGGGCGAGAATGGCGTGAACCTTAATAGCAACGCCGCAAAAGCCTTCTACCGCCTCTCGGGGAGTGGGAATCTCGCGCTGCCTCCTCGTGAGGAACGACCGTACGAGTACGACTACGAGGACGATGACGATGATGATTGTGCGCCCGCACCAGGTGTTCCTCACGGTGACATGGGAATAAGACGAAAGAGTTGGTCCAGACCAACAAGTTCATCAGCATGGAAGTCGTTCTCAGGGCCACTTAACAACGATTTGTTGAGGTCAAGCAAATCAAATCTCCGTGAAAGACGACCAGAGACATCCCAATCGCTTACCCCAGCAACGTTATCCAAAAAGGATCGGAGAAGATCCTTCAACGCATTTGCTTCTCCACCAGAGCAAGAACACCGTAAGCCTAGACCTCTCAGTCTACATCCATCAATGTCCAGCTTTTCCTACGAAATACCAATATCACCGCCTTCCTCACCACCACCAGTACAACGATCTTATCCAGCGACCAACGAAGGCCGCAGCCGACGAAAGAGTTTCGGTCGCATTGAGATAGATACCGTCGACGAGGCCTATGATGAGCCTGCGCCATTTCCAATTGTTCCAGCGCGGTTCAAGCCTGAGCAACGGTCCAGCATGTATCTCGAACCAAACTACCGTTATGATCGTAACGACGTACACCACCCACGCCCAGAATCATACCACGGAGGATCAACTCTCTCATCCTATCCCCGTAGCGAAATCTCTCAACCCTCTCGCCCCTCGAGCTCTTCATCCATCGACAAGTCCTTCCCTCGATCGCGCACTATGGGCAGTGTTGCTATAAGAAACCAACGTCTTGATGACATTAACGAGCACATTCCCACACGAACATCATCCTTAAACCAATTGCAAACATGCGTTACACCAACAACAATGTCCTCTGGCTTCTCGAGCAATTTAAATCCCATTTCCGTAGGTCATCACACACCAAGCACATCCCTTGATGCATCTCTACCTCCATCGATAAAGACGAAATTGGAGCACGAGCAAAGTGCAGTGAATCAAGACAGCTTTTATCTCCCGACCGAAGAGGACTATCCCACTGGTACACTAGTCCCTTCACGTATCGACATTGAGCGAAACCTCGGCCATCCTATAAACGCAGGCGTTGATATGGACCTCTACCTATCCGACGCAAGCGAAGACTCAGTGGACTCTTTCGTAGCCTGGAAAGAGAAGCGCCGTAACGAGGAGGGTCTTTTGATGAAGGACAACTACGGCAAAACTGGGGATGGTCTCCCTGGTCTGTTTGAGCCTTTCTCCGGTTTTGATGCTCCAGCTGAACCTCTCCCTATACCCAAAGTCCCATCCGAGCCAGTTGTCTCCAAACGGCCCAAAACACCAAAAAGCCCTCTCCGAACCAGCTCACGAAGTAACAAATCTACACCTCGACGATCAATTCGGAGCAATCGTCAAACCCACAGTAATACCAACACCCCTCTTCGTAACCACCGAAGCCCCTCACACAAAGATGAAGATGCAGACTCATTCTGGGAGAGCGATATCCCTCAAGGTCCAGGTTTCGTCTCTCTCGCCGATATCGGTATTGACCTTCGCGAACTGGGCTGGGATCAGTACGGCCTGACAGAGGCCGACGATGCTAAGGTGGATATGCAGACAGCCATCAAGCTTCGCAAGGCGATGAAGAAGAGAGAGCGGCAACGGCGGAAGGACGAGGAAGGGTGTGCAGCTGATACAGAGGATTGATGAATGAGTTATGAAGCGTATGGAGTTTGGGATCAGGATCGACCACACTTTTCAGATTTTCTTTTGTATACTGTATTTTGGTGTGTCTAGGATATGGCCTGGTGTGTTCGTATAGGTCGGGGTTCATAGGCCATGGAAGGCTGTTTTGTGTGATGGTTATAGCCTAGTGATTGATACCAATGTGCATATTACATTTGTTTAGACTTCAACCATCCTCTGGCTCCTTTTCCCTACGGGTGCCCCGCCGTGTGTACTTCCCCGGTTAGTCCGTTTACCCAACCATTACTACCTGAGTTTAAATCGCGACTAGCAATTCAACACTCCCGAGAGTTTGTACTGCCCACCACAAAGAGAGCAATCTTCAACTAAACAGCTGATGACATAGAAAAGCATCAACACCGACGTGATTTCCAGGAGAAATCATCATATGCTCTGCTTAGCAGCTGACAAACAACAACAAACGGCCCCGTTAGCTCAGTGGTAGAGCGTGTCACTCGTAATGACAAGGTCCATGGTTCAATCCCGTGTCGGGGCTAGAATAACATGAATCCATGATGTTTCCCTTTTGCCAATGATGATTCTTTTTATCATTTGGTTAAATGGTTCAATTGGTTTGTCGACACGATTGACGCCGACGTCGGAATCGGTCTGATGCGCTAGGTCGACTTGGTAAGAATGGGATATATCTGTGAAGATATCTAAGATGTCTGGAGGAGTTTGTTAGAGTGACTTATAATCAAGAAGATTCCATATGCTATTGCGATGGCTTGCTGACTTACATACAAACATGAACAACATGTTACACTATGTCGAATATCTCGACAATAGTATCCTCGTAAGTAGGTTCGTATTCCACCGATATATAGCAGTGTGCGGATCCAGTTTCCATCCATAAGAGAGTCTGACAAGGTAAGCTGATATCGTGTCCAGGCTGTGTTTGCCGACGATATTGCGGTCTACAGCGGTAGGTTTGAAGGCATACACTTACATTCATGGATCGCTTTAGCTTCTTCCTCAACTTACCAGTAGCCCACGGCTGGTTACATATACATCTTCTAATGCCATCCAAGTTTTGTCTTTGCAATCTGTTTGTACGAGCAAAGTAGCGGACGGCACCTCAGGCAACCAGATTGGCAAAAAGATAGAAGGCAGTTGCGGCTGACACTGCCTTCAGGTGTTTGCCGTTGCACCAAGGCAACTATCCGCACATTTATTCTTCATCCCAACCCCCGTCTTCCATCTCTTGTCTATAAATCTTGATCTACCCTCTTTGTCTATTCATAGACACCGACTGTCGATATCCCACCGACCCTCAAACCTTGACCAACACTCCAGTTTCACATTGAATATCCAGCATCCCAACATGGCATCAGAGGATGGCGATACCTTACCAACGTCGCAAGCAAGTATGCTAGGAAAAACCTCTCGTCAAGAACAAGGACACTCGGAAGGTCAGCCTAGCGACTCTCATGATGAATTAACTAGAGACACAACAAACGAAGAACCAACAGCAGGCGCTGATGAGCCCGAGTACATCGACACGGACGACGAAGATGACCGTTATGGTTTAGTCGTTCACCCTTCGAAGCCTCGAAAAATATCAGAAAAGAAGCTTCGCGACCATGCTGTTTTGCAGGCATACATAGAAAAGACCCAGAATGAAGTCGCAAAGAGCGCCGTTGCCACGTTCAGTGACCCTGACAAGCAGTCACTTGCTCAACTCATCCACTTGAGCGAGAGTCGGAAGATCATTGCAACCCCTCGAGAATATCAGCTTGAACTTTTCGAGCGGGCCAAAGAGAAAAACATTATCGTGGTTCTACCTACAGGTAAATCCGCCTTCGATCTTTTGGATTCATACTGATGGCCACAGGTTCTGGCAAAACACTCATCTCTGCTTTACTACTCAGACACCATCTCGATCAAGAAATGGAATCCAGAGCTCTGGGGAGTCCCAAGAAAGTGGCGTTCTTTTTGGTGGAAAAGGTCGCCCTCTACGTTCAACAACACACTGTCCTCAGCTGCAACCTTGGAGACTACCCAGTCGCAAAGTTCATGGGCGACACAACCGGCTTGGCGAAGAACAAGGAGTATTGGGATACCCAGTTCAGCGAAAACATGGTTATTGTCTGTACTGCCCAGATATTTCTCGATTGCCTAAATAATGGCTTTATCACTATGTCGCAGATCAACCTTCTCGTCTTTGACGAAGCACACCACGCCAAGAAGGAGCACCCGTACGCTCGTATAATGCGACTGCACTACTATTGTCACAAAGGCGAGCGACCTCGAATCCTGGGCATGACTGCTTCACCTGTAGACTCCCACACCACAGACGTTAGAGTGACGGCCCTCGAGCTGGAACGAGCCTTGGATTGTGAGATCACGACGGTTTCCGACGAGGTTCTTGCGGAGTCTATGGCTCGTCAGAAACAAGTGGAAGAGACAGTCGAGTACAAAACACTTGACTCCCCTGAAGATACCAAGACACCGCTGTGGGATTCTATCCTCAAACAGATATCTCGAAATGAGTTATTCAAGGCATCCCTTGACTTTACCAAAGAATGCTCCTCAGTCCTTGGCCCTTGGTGTGCAGATAGGTATTGGCAGCTTTCAATCACTGAAGTTGAGACGGAACGACTTGAGAACAGAACAGGTGACACCTTCTATGGAGACAAAACCGTCACCAGATCAGACAAAGCAACAGAGGCAGTCAGACGCGTTCGGGAAATCGTCGAGGACCATAAATTTGGAACAATCGAGCCCGGGTCTAACGGACTGTCTTCCAAAGTGAAGAGTCTGCATGAAATCTTAGTCCACGCTTTTACCGTGGATGATACAAAACGCTGTATTGTATTTGTGGAGAAGAGGTCTGTAGCTTCTCTACTCTCTGATCTTTTTAACCAGACCTCCATGAGGATTCCGAGAATGACCGCATCATACATGGTGAGTTTAACGTACCAGAAGTTACAAAATCTGACGGCTATAGGTTGGGGGGCAATCTGGCAGATTGGCCTTTGGCAGAATGTCCTTTCGAGACCAAGTCTTGACCCTCCAAAAGTTCAAGCAAGGCGACATCAACTGTCTCTTCGCAACACAAGTCGCGGAAGAGGGCATTGACGTTCCAGACTGCGATTTGATCATTCGTTTCGATCTCTACAAATCCGTCATCCAGTATGTACAATCCAAAGGGCGTGCCAGACAGGCACATTCGCGCTACATTACTATGCTAGAGAAAGACAACATGAGAGATCTTCGCAGTCTGAGGCAAGCGACAAGAGATGCAATGGCACTCCAAAAGTTCTGTCAAGCTCTACCTCCTGACAGGAAATTACAAGATGACTCATTTGATGAGATGCTGGAGATTCAGAACGAACTGATACAGCAGCAAGTGTATGAGATACCTTCAACAGGGGCACGTCTTACCTTTGCCTCGAGTCTTGAGATCCTCACCCGGTTTGCTTCCCGGCTTGAAGATTGCGACAAAGTCGAATACCATGTTCAGAGAACGGGAACCAGGTATCAAGCTGACGTCTCTCTGCCTCTAAGTTCCCCGGTCAACTTTGAGACAGGCCGACCACAGCGTAGCAAATTGTTGGCCAAGTGTTCTGCAGCTTTCGAAGCTTGCAAGAAGTTGATAAAAGGCAAATATCTTGATGGAAACCTTCAGCCTATTTTCACGAAGAAAGTTCATCACATGCGCAACGCTCGCTTGGCTATTAGCTCGAACAAGAAATCCGAATACAACATGCGTTTAAGGCCTGATATCTGGGCCGAGCGAGGAGAGTGGACAGAATTCTTCGCAATTACAATTACCCTTGATAATACGAGTGTAGTCGCAGAGAACCTGACAAAATGTTCGATAATTCTCCTGTCGCGCAAGCAACTACCTGACTTGCCTCAGATTCCTCTTTTCTTCGGCAATGGACGTTCTTCTATTGCTCGATTAACATCCTCCAAGGATTCTTTCCAGGTGACCTCTGAAGAAGCCGATGGCTTAGCCAAATTTACCCTGAGAGTCTTTGCCGACGTCTTCAGCAAAGAATATGAAGCAACACGCGACCAGTTTCCATATCTACTCGCTCCCGTTAGCCAAGAGAGTAGTGACTCGGCCGAAACTAGATCACGCATCGATTGGGATACTGTTGATCTTGTCAAGGATCACGAGACCCTTGACTGGGAGAACGCCCCGGAAGAATTCTTTATGGACAAGCTGGTGACTGATCCGTATGACGGAGGACGCAAGCTTATCATAAAAGGTATAGACAAGACGAAGAAGCCTTCCGATCCTACACCCGAAGGGGTACCTGAGTCAAGAAGTCGGGCTTACAGGACGGTCGAGCCAACCATCAAGGAGTACAGTAACAGTCTGTATCAAAAGTCACGTTTGAGGGTACAGTGGCGAGAGGATCAGCCCGTGGTAAAAGCCGAGTTGTTACCCCTGAGAAGGAATTTGCTGGATGAGTTTCAAGTCGATGAGGAGATCAGCAAGAATTGCTTCATTATTCTAGAGCCTCTAAAGGTGTCACCTGTAAGTTAAATGTCATTCTTTTGAGTATCGCTAATCTGTCCAGTTACCCATCGGTGTTGTGTACATGGCCTTGACCTTTCCAGCAATTATCCATAGGATAGACTCTGCCTTAGTCACTCTGGATGCGTGTGATCTTCTTGGCATCTCTCTTTCACCAGACCTAGCGCTAGAAGCAATGACCAAAGACAGCGACAACACTGATGAGCATGGCAAGCAGCAGATCAACTTCCAAGCTGGTATGGGCCGGAACTATGAGCGATTAGAGTTCCTTGGAGACTGTTTTCTCAAGATGGCCACTACGATCTCGATTTACACAGTCCAGTCTAAAGGTGACGAATGTCACTACCATGTTGAACGCATGATCCTCATCACCAATCAGACGCTTTTCAACAATGCTGTCGATTGCAAGCTTCAAGAGTATATACGATCGAAATCTTTCGACAGACGCACTTGGTATCCCGACCTGCCACTCAAAAAAGGAAAAGCGCCTAAAACAACAGTACAACACAACCTGGCTGACAAGACCATTGCTGACGTCTGTGAAGCGCTGATTGGAGCTTCTTATCTCATGGGTCAGGAGGACAGCATGGATCTGGCTGTTCGAGCTGTGACTCGTATGGTAAAGTCTAAGAACCACAAGATGGAGGTCTTTGCTGATTATTTTGCCTCGCACAATGCTCCGGCATGGCAAATAGCTGATGCCAACCGGAAGCAACGCGATCTCGCGCAGAAGATAGCGGATACCACGGGCTATGTGTTCAAGCATCCACCGCTAGTTCAGAGTGCATTCAAACATCCGTCTATCCAAGGAGGGGGAATACCAAACTATCAGCGCCTTGAATTTCTGGGTGACTCCCTCCTAGATATGGCTATCGTTGACTATCTGTATCGAAGCTTCCCACGGGCAGATCCCCAGTGGCTGTCGGAACACAAGCAGGCCATGGCCTCCAACCAATTCCTCGGATGCCTCTGCATCAAACTTGGCCTTTACAAAATTCTCCAAACTGGAAACCAGTTCGACCGGAATATTTCCTCCTATGTGTCCGAAATGGCAACAGCCGAGGAGGAGGCCCGTGAGGAGGCAGAGTCAGAAGGGGTTCCCATGCGAATGGACTTTTGGGTCAAAGTTACCACACCGCCCAAGATCTATGCTGATTCGATTGAGGCTCTCGTGGGGGCCATGTTCGTGGACTCGGAGTACGACTATACTGTAGTCAAGACATTCTTCACCAAGTTTATCAAGCCGTACTTTGAGGACATGAGTCTTTACGACACGTTTGCGAATAAACATCCTGTCACCTTCCTTTCCAACAAAATGCAAAAGGAGCTTGGATGTGTAAACTGGCGCATGAGTTCGGAAGCGGTGCCTTGCAAGGCTGAACTGGGTATGTATGCTTTGAAGGAGAACGACATAGTGGCCGTTGTTATAGTTCACCAAAAGGTCATTACGAGCCACACATCAAAGAGTGGAAGATATGGGAAGATGCATGCCGCAAAGCTAGCGCTCGAGGTGCTCAAGGAATTCGGGAATAACTCCGCCGCGGCAAAAAGGTTCCTGGGATGCGATTGCGAAGTTGGGGCGGATGGTCTTGTTGAGATTGACCATGGAACAGCTATTTAAGATGTAGTTTGTGGCTTATGGTTGTGGATCTGGAAGATTACAGGAATGGGATTCGAGGTGAAGGATACCAGAGTCTAATGGGAAAATGTTTGAGAGTGGTAAATTGGAAATGTACTGCCAGTACCATAACTGACGCATCTTCTTTTCGTCGATTGCCAGCTCGACAAGGCCCTCCAGAGTCATGAGAAAGGTGTCTGGATCCATATAAGTGTAGAGCACGGCCGTGTCTATAGTGCACGTTGTCTAACCAAGAGTCTTGCAGCTTACTGGATGGTTGGAGGTTACAGACCGTGGGCTATTGGAATTGAACACGTTGGTCCACGCTGGCATGCACATGTAAATTTGCATCTATAATACATCGAGTCATTCCGATATGTTCATTTTATTACCATTACAACTTTGCCTTCGGGTGAGTCTATTATACTACAGCACCTAATCACCAAGGGGATACGCATGAAGCACCTGTCCGTAGAACAACGAAGCATCCTTCGAAGCCAAGAACACATAACTCGGCGCAATCTCACTAGGCTGTCCAACTCGTCCCAGCTGTGATTGCTTTCCGAACCCTTCCATCTGCTCCGCCGGTCGAGACGCTGGCTGGAGAGGAGTGTGCACTGGTCCTGGAGCAACGGCGTTGACTCGGATGCCCTGCTTGACGAGCTGCTTGGATAAGGATTGCGTGAATGATGTGATGGCACCCTTTGTTGACGCGTAGTCTACCATGGCTGCTGTGCCTCGGAAGGCAACTGTAGAGGTTGAGTTGATGATGCTGGGGGAGTTAGCCAATTTCTCATCTATAGACGTTGAACACTTACGAGCCGCCCTTCTCCATGTGGTGGAGAGCATACTTTGTCATAGCAAAGATTTGAAGAATGTTGCTTCGGAACGTACTCTCGACGTTATCCAGATCGATGTCCTTGAAATCCTCACACATGATCTGCTTCCCAGCGTTGTTGACCAGGACATGGATAATACCAAACTCATCAACGTGTTTCTGTACAGCTTTCTTGCATGTCTCATTATCCATGAGATTTCCGGCAAAGAGGACACACTTGCGACCTTCTTTCTCGACCATTCTCTGAGTCTCTTCGGCATCCTCCTGTTCATCTGGGAGGTAGACGATAGTGACGTCTGCGCCTTCACGTGCGAAGAGGACAGCAACTGAGCGGCCGATTCCAGAGCTGTAGGTGTTAGTATCAGAGGTTGTAAGAGGGTGAGCTGGACTTACTCTCCGCCTGTGATGAGAGCTTTGGTGCCCTCGAGTTTGTTGGCGGCGCGATACTCGTGGAATCCATCCTTGCCCTCGAGCTTGGTAGACTCGCTGGTCGGATTCATAGCCTTTTCTGTTCTGCAGCCACAAGTTAGACGTCTGTTCTTGCGAAATGGAATGATCGCGTGACAAACCCGGGGAGTTTCTGGGCTTGAGCCTCAGGAACGGGCTCAAAAGCGCCATCTTTTCCAGCTTGAGACATGTTGTAGTGATTGGGATTGAGATTAGTACGGGTGACTCAATTGAAGGTCTCGAGAAGATTAGTCTGTGTTAATTGAGAAATGGGAAAACGACGAAAAAATGATGAGGAAATGTAGGGGATTTATATCTGCGATCAATGATGTCAGAATGCATCGAGATTCTGCTGCACAGTCGCGGGGTTATTTGTGCATCATGATGGCATCACGATCTTGGGTGCGCCAATTGCTTACTGTAAACGCAAACCGTCACTTGAATTGTTCTTAGGGCTACACATGAGCGAAACATTTCGGATTGTCCCTTCACGTTTTCCCTCCAACGTAGTAGCTGCATCATTTGTGAATAATCTGCACACAAATTGACACCAGTCCTAAACTTTTTGACTGAGGATAGCAAAATCCCCATCCTCTTTATTCAGATGTCCCGTTCGCTCTTCGAACTCATAAAAAGTCTATCCCTCTTGACATCCTCCCAAAGCGTGCCAGTCAATGCTCTGTTCCTGACCCATTCCTGGCTGACCCCAATCGGGTCGTTTTGCCAAGGGTGATCGCGGGGGGTCTGCCCGAAATATATTGTGTCGGTTGGCACAGTTAAAACACAGATCTTATTTTCGGGATCCATAGTATGCCAAGAAGAAACATAGCTGTCAAAGTTAGGTAGCTCTGGGGCAGTGTTGCAGAACGCTATTGTGATTTCGGGTCCTGGATATCGCCCTTGGCCGCTGTTTGTCGTAGCCGCTCTGGAGGTACCTGTAACCCATGCCCTGGACCATTCTCTTTTGATATTAATTAGATACTCATCATATTCAACATCATCTGCTCTTGTGAATATAGCTGTTTCAAGCTGTGGACACAAGAGCATATTCTGCCACAGTTCTTCGTCCGCCGAAACGTTGTAGAGCGCCATACGTTTGAGTTTGGGCCATCTGATCCAGACCTGGGGGTCCTCGAAGCCTCCCGTTGAGTCAAGATATAGCTCATCCCGTACACTGACAATTTCTTCAATATCGACCAATGCCTCAAAGCCCTCTCTGAGAATCTTTCGAATTCCGTGATGGTCGTCTTCACGGTATAGATTCCGCAGAGGCATGTCCACAACCAGTGTTTTAAGGACCGGGGCCAAAGTGAAGAGAACCTCCCTTACGTCTTCGACCAAGGAGAGGTTCTGCAGGTCTGAATACATAGGGCTCTCTGGCACTAGCCTTGGGTCGTCAGGATCATCGGATCTATTCCGAAGAGACTGTTCATTGCCGTCGGCTGTCGTTTCAAAACCCAGTGGGACGGGCTCGCCATCAGGTGTTGTATCAAGTCGATCAATGCTGGAAGCTTCATCGTCCACTGGCGAATATCTAGACCCAGTGATATCTTCCGTCAAAGAGATTGGACAGAGAAATATCCTTGTCGGGGTATAGGCCTCCCATGGTGTGCAACCAGCAATAACGCTCGTCTGAGAGACAGACTCCCTCAAGGCACGAAGTCTTTCTCTCGAATCGATATAGAGGCAGTTTTGCCAGAGGAGTCTTGATGCAGTGAGATGAGTCGCTCTCGAGACGGCTGTAAAGGCGAGGAGGGCTTTTGTAATTGGACTGATAGCGGGGAGAATAGGTCGAGGGCCCGCAGAGTCTGGAATCAGGTGCTCTATTATCAACAGGATGACTTCAACAGGAAGACTGCTTTTGGGGCGGTGATGATTCTTTTGAGGTTCCATTTGGTGTAGGTATTATGAGATAGAGATAATGAGGCTGTTGTTTGATGCAGGGACTGCTCTTTAAGATACAGTTGACAAAACAAGCACTGCCTCACAACTATCCGATCAACGAATGAGTGCCCCGCTGACTAAGATGTTTATGAGTCACCCCGCTCTATATCTGGGTAGACAGCACAATCTTTACTCTATGCATACAATGTCGAACTTTGTATTAGAAACTGTTTGGTGGGTTCATTTTAATCAGTAGAAGCTGCTGTAGAGCAAGAATCTTGTGATTTTGTTAAAGTACAAAATATGCTAGAGGTAGCCTCGGTCTATGATTGGCCGGCGTAGACATCTTATATACCTCCTTATAACTGCCTGGCTTGAAAAACAACTCAAGTACGAATATCAAGTTGAGAGTGACAGTTGTTCTTTGATAGTGGAGCAGTACTGATTAGGAAAATGACACTATTTGTGGACCTGTCTTGGCTGCTTGTCTGTGGTTTCTCTGATGTTTTAGAGTAGGTGTATCATTAGAGTGAACAGACGTTAGTCCAATGGCCAGTCATATTCTGCGGCTCTGTTGAAGCAGGATATATATGCAAAGGGAACGTCAGATCATTGGCAGAAGAACGAGTGTGTTTTGTTGTGCAGAGTAAGCAGATAATCTGTGGCGAGCTGCCATTTCGCTTGGTCCAATAGATTCAAGGCAAGACAGTCTCTAAGGCGAACTCTACTAAACACTATCCTCTCCCAGCTAGATAACGTTCTACCGTCCTCATATGGAAAGTTAAACGGTCTTGGGGCCCGAATGCTAGTTTGCCTCTGGCTACAGGCTACAGGGTATGATTCAGCTGCTGTCCAAAGCAGAGCATATTCCCGAAAAGTCGCATCCACAAGGTCGATTCGCCTCACAAGGCTGGGTTACAGCACAGTTGATCCGGACGAACTAGTAGATCATTTCTTGAAGTCGCCGCAGATGCAGTTGGAGGAACGCAATGCAACATTCGATCGAGGTATTGTACAGCAAGCCCACACAAAATCAATGTCTACTTGGAGTAGTAGATCGTCGTGGCAACCAGCCACACTTGGAAAATCTATTACGAGAACCTGGGGATAAATCGTAATTTTCCCGGATTATGGCACAACTCAATTGATGACAAGGTTCTTATCTTTTGCCATGGGGCGTTTGTGGCTAGCTTCGTTGTACCCATGCTGATGGCGATGGCGAAAGCGAAGGCATCGGTGAGACTACAGCGACCGGTATAGAAAAACGTTTGTACTTTGCCGAGGTTACATTGATCAATAAAGAGGGGAAACGGCTTCAAAGGAGCATTTTGCCCAGGATTGATCATCAGTTTATTTGGCGGTGGCTGTGGTGGCAAGCTTAAGGAGAACAGAGAGCAGAGAGAGGAAAGACAATATCTTAGACCCTTGTCATGGGAACGAATAAGCGTAGAATGATGCTTAATGCCCAGAGCCAAGCTAAAGTTAGCCCAGGACAATCTTGTTCAAACTACGGAGTACAGAGCAATAACTACAGATACTGTATTGCCTAGATTACCTATCTTTAACCCCTGCGACCTGCCGTTATCAACATAGGCCAGAATGGAGAATACCTCCAAAAGTTCCAGACGACGTGTGATTTGAGTCGGCGCTAGCTCCTGGAAGAGGCAGTTCCTGCGGGGAAAAGGTGCGGACGCCAAGATTCGATCGCCAACTTATCCCTGGAACTGCCTCTTTTGGCTTCCGCGCCGCGACCTGATTGTGGCTGTTGATTGGTGCAATGTGTAGTGTTGTGCTGGGTTGTGCTGGTGCTATGCAGAAGTGCCGTGCAGATAGTATCCTATCACCAAACGGTGCGAACGGGATGGGCTCTTTTGGTAGCACGTAGCACGACAATCTTGCATTGTCGCCGCCAAGATAATGATGAGCGATGAACAACCAACTATACTACGTAGTAGATACCTATAAATATCAAACTTACTCCCTCTCTACACAACTCTTCTCACCCTCTGCTCCTCACCTCTACCTCTCTCTCTCTCTGTCTCTCTTCTCCCTGATAGCCTGTAGTGTTCGCCCAAGATGAGATTCACAACCCTCTCCCTCCCCATCTTTGCCCTCACGGCCAGCGTCAACGCCGCCTCCCCCAAGCCCAAGCCGCTGGTCAACGAGCTCAAGCTTCAGAAGGATGTCAGCATCAAGAGTCTGATGACTGATGCCCAGAAGCTCCAGGACATCGCCACAGCCAACGGCAACACCCGTGTCTTTGGCGGCAAGGGCCACAACGCCACTGTCGACTACCTCTACAAGACCCTCAAGTCGCTCAACTACTACGATGTCAAGAAGCAGCCCTTCACTGAGCTGTACTCTGCCGGTACCGCCGCTCTCAAGGTTGCTGGCGATGACATTGAGGCTGCTATCATGACCTACACCCCCGCTGGTAAGGCCTCTGGACCTCTTGTCCAGGCTGCCAACCTCGGATGTGAAGCCGCTGACTTCCCTGCTGAGACCAAGGGCAACGTTGTCCTTGTTTCGCGAGGAACCTGTGCATTCTCCGCCAAGTCTACCAACGCCAAGGCTGCTGGAGCCGCTGCTGTTATTGTCTACAACAACGTCCCCGGCGAGCTGTCTGGTACTCTGGGAGAGCCTTTCGGCAACTTTGCCCCCATCGTTGGCATCAGCCAGGAGGATGGTCAGGCTATCCTTGCCAAGCTCAAGGCTGGTGAGGTCACTGTTGACCTCAACGTCGACGCTACTGTCGAGAACCGTGTTACCTTCAACGTCATTGCTGAGACCAAGGAGGGTGACCACGACAACGTCCTTGTTGTTGGCGGCCACTCCGACTCCGTCGCTGCTGGTCCCGGTATCAAGTAAGTCACCTACACAAGTTTGAAATTATCATCAGTACTAACAACTTTCAGCGACGATGGCTCTGGTATCATTGGTATCCTGAACGTTGCCAAGGCTCTTACCAAGTACCGCGTCAAGAACGCTGTCCGCTTCGGTTTCTGGAGTGCTGAGGAGTTTGGTCTTCTCGGATCTTATGCTTACATTAAGAGCATCAACAGCTCTGACACCGAGATTGCCAAGATCCGAGCCTACCTCAACTTCGATATGGTAAGTCGATTCTGCTTTGATATTTGAGGACGCAAGCACTAACGAATACCCCAGATTGCCAGCCCTAACTACGTCTACGGTATCTACGACGGTGATGGTGATGCTTTCAACCTCACCGGCCCCGCCGGCTCTGACGCCATCGAGGAGGACTTCGAGCGCTTCTTCAAGACCAAGCGTCTCGCATCCGTTCCCTCTGAGTTCAGCGGCCGCTCCGACTACGCTGCCTTCATCGAGAACGGTATTCCCTCCGGTGGTCTCTTCACCGGTGCCGAGCAGCTCAAGACCGCAGAGGAGGCCAAGAAGTTCGGTGGCGAGGCTGGTGTCGCATACGACATCAACTACCACAAGGCCGGCGACACCATCGACAACCTCAACAAGGAGGCTTTCCTTGTCAACACCCAGGCCATCGCCAACTCTGTCGCCAAGTACGCCAAGAGCTTCAAGGGCATCCCCCTGGTCAACCACCTCACCCGACGACGTGATGCCGACCACGCCCAGATCTTCAAGCGAACCAGTGCTCACACCCATGCTCACGGTGGCCCTTGCGGTGCTGTTGAGGTTTAGAGATATGTTTAAAAGTAATTACTTGTATTATGAGAGATGATGAGGATTAGCGAGATTATGTAGAGTATGTAAATAAAATGAGAAGATGAATTACGAGCTGAACATTTATGATTTCTAAATTGTCTGTCATGGTTGATTTCCGATATCAAATACACTCCATATCTTTGGCGTTGCTGAATAAAGTCATTTTACTGAGTGGTGTGGTTGATCTGAATGAGCCACTTGAGGATTCTAAGCTCTGCCTACCAGTCTGCTCAATAGCCGTGAATAAATTAACGATCAAGAGGCTAGCAATAATGCAACACAATCACAATCACACTTGTAATTTGTAGCATGATACCACTTAGAATACAGCCGTGAATCCAGACCCCATCAATACCCGAAATCTGCAGCTAAAACTTCAATACTGCTTCATTGTCAGCTGTGTAATTTACCTTGTACTGGCCCATCGATGCATTGATCCTTGGTATCAAACGCTAAATGGCCATTCCCGCTCTTACCGTCGAGTTCTATAGAGATGTCGCCCGATTTCAAAGGCTCGACATTGCGGTTCTACAGTTCTGATAGCGAGACACCTACTACGTAAAGATAGTTAGAATAATAGAGGCATGTAGCATATGGAGGATTAGAAGACTTAAGCTATAATCTAAAGATATAATTATACAAGAGTATATAAAAGAAAAAGAGCTTGGTATTATGTACATAATCTTATATAAAACTATAAATGGTAGGAAATTATCGGAACTTCTATTCGCCCACTACACGAATATACGGCTTACATATGCAACCGGGTGCTTACCATTGCATCATCCTCAAACCCCCACTCCTACACCAACATAAATAAATGGAGCAGAACTTCTTCTTCGTGGATGGCTTAAAAGCCGACAAAAATTCCAAGAAGCTTATGCGACAGCATGTAATGAAAGGCAAGAATGCGGGCAAAACATTCCATCGACCGTCAAGGACAAGTCAGGTTATTCAATATCGACCAATGGAGAGAATCGCCAGACCAATCGGTTCGCAATTCTGCTCATTTCCTTTTCCTGTGCCGCTGACGAAAACTGCTAGTAAATCTATTGATGATTGTAAGTTACGTTCGTTTGCTTTGGTGTTGTGCTAACTATCTCAGTTTTCAGACTGACCATCAACGTTATCTATCCGCCGTCTCAGCTTGGATTTGATATTGAAAAGGATATGAGGAAATGGCTTGAAATTATGTTTCAAGGGAAATCTGGTACGCCATCATATTCCATCATATTTAGACAATTATCTGATATTGATATCTTAGGCTACGAGGCTTCTCTCGTGCTGATACAGGCTCTGAACGAGACATACCTCGGCGGAGGTTACAGCAGTCCCAATTCGCTCTCTTGTCTGTCGCAGACTCTGGAGCTGCTCAAAAAGAGACTCGGAAGTAAAGAAGCATTGTCAGATCAAACTCTTTCCATCATCATGTCTCTCATCAACCAAGAGCAGTTGGTAGACCATTACTCCGCGGCCGAAGCTCATATGGCTGGTATGAAGAGGATAGTGGACCTCCGTGGGGGTCTCGAGAATATGGAAAACCCCGCTGTTGTGGCTAAGATCTGTCGGTGAGTACACAGAGTGCAGAAGTTTGTTGTGGGAATGGCTGACAATTGTGGAAGGACGGACATCCTGTTTACCATGCAGCAGAGCCGATATCCGACATTCTATCGCGATCATATGCCCCAACTACGAAATTTGCTCACATCCAAAGGCTTCATATTACAGCGCACCTCGGAAGCGTACTCTATTCAGCAGGGGCGACTAGATTCAGTACTCAAAGAATCATTATTCGATACTATGGGAATTTGCAGACTCTTGAACGAACACCTGGAAGAGAAACCACTGGATATAATCGAGTTCCAGGAAGCTCTGATATCTATTTGCTATCGACTTCTTTACTTCCGGACCTTGAAAGAATCAAGATCAAGACACGACATTCAATCCGCATACCACATCGGGTTGATGATGTTCATGGTCTCGGTTCACTGGTACAATTACCAAAGCCGCTTAGCAAAGCCAGGACATATTGCAGATCGTGTAAAAGAGGTGGGAGGAATGCTGGACGAACATGAAGACGAGTTTGCCCTCTGGGTGTTGGTATTGGGGGGCATCTCTGCTTTAGGGAAAGATGATCGCGCATGGATTTTCTCTAGGATACGAGACAAGGCCTCTGTGCTTGGAGTAAATACATGGGATAAGGCGCGGAAATGCCTGGTCAAGTTCCCGTGGATAAATGTCGTCCATGACGAACCAGGTCGAAAACTATGGGACCAAGTATTTCTACTAGACCTTTAGCTACACGAAAGGCTCTGGAGTTAGGGTTGAAATGAGAATTATCTCCTTGATGTACTTGTTTAACTCCGTCCAATGTTCCGGGTGTATAGCTCCAACATCTCAGACCATGTATTGAACCAATCAATCCTCCTCCTGCTGCTCAAATTGATCTAACCGTTTACAGTAGTAAGTCTCTCATTGGCTCAGATGGAAGTTGGTGGATGAACGATCTACCTGCTGAGTTTAACGAGGTTTCCGAATCAGGTAAAAAGTCTCTTATTGGTTGATATCAGGATCTGTGTATGTAAATATTTCTAACATATGAGGCTTCAAGTTTAAGCGATCGAAGTCGAACAAGCATAAATAGCGAGGCTCCTCGCAACAAGAATGAGAGAAGCAGACACAGACACACCCTAAGTACTTTCCATTACTTCATACTCCTGAGATCTCCCTGCTATTCAATATTCATTATTCTCTGAAACTATTTCACCATGGCCTCTACTACACACTCTGAGTTTGGGCACGATACGGAAGCTGTCGATGTAGCCAAAGCCTTCGCTGATGGTGTTCGTGGCAAAACGATCCTCATCACTGGAGTAAACCGTGGCGGCATCGGGTTCTCAACTACTCATGCATTCGTAAGTGTTCTGAGATTCAACCTCTACCAATTCTAACCATTTCAAGTCTACCCAATCTCCAGCCTGCATCATCCTTGCCGGCCGCAGTCCATCCAAAGCTCAGGAGAGCATGGATGAACTGAAAGCTGAGTTTCCAAATGTTGACTACCGTTTCCTGGAGGTAGATCTTTCCAGCCAAGAATCTGTCCGTAAGGCAGCAGACGTGGCTTTATCTTGGTCTGATATCCCTGCCATCGACTTGGTCATCAACAGCGCAGGCGTCATGGGTCTTCAAGAGCGCACCCTTTCCAAAGACGGCATCGAGATGCACCTTGCAACAAACCACGTCGGCCACTGGCTTCTTACCTGTCTCATCATGCCCAAGCTCGTTAAAGCTGCCCAGGGTAAGCCGAAGGGATCTGTGCGGATTGTCAATGTGACCTCTGGATCGCCCAGGTTGGCAAGCATGCGATGGAGCGATATGAACTTTGACAAAACAAACAAAGACCTTCCTGAGGACGAGCAGCCCAACTACGAATTCCTCAAACTATGGGGATACAACAATACCGAAGAGGTCGCTTACATTCCACTGGACGGCTACAACCGTAGCAAAGTCGCCAACGTGCTTTTCAGCATTGGGGTCAACAAGCGTCTTTTTGCCGAGCACGGCATACTGTCGCTGTCTGTCCATCCAGGCGTCATTATGGAAACGGAGCTGAAGAGGAATTTCGTCCAGGAGACGCTAGATGCCGTGGCAAAGCTGGGCGCTGGCGGGTTTTATAAACCAAAGACATTGGGTGCAGGGGCTTCAACGAGTCTTACCGCGGCGTTGGATCCCAAGCTGGCTGTTGGTGTAGGCGAGACTCATGAGGGAAGTGAGAATTACGGAGTGTTTCTCGCTGATTGCCAGGTTTTCGACAAGGCGCTGCCTCTGGCGGTCTCGAGTAGTGAGGCGGAGAAATTGTGGGAGTTTTCGGAGAAGATTACTGGACAAGAGTTTTCTTGGTGATGGGGATGACAGCAAATTTAGTAAAGAGTAGATAGCTGATCTTGTTGTGTTTATCTGCAATCAAATTGGACGCATATTCAACCACATCAGGATTCGGATCTTAGTAATCTTTTTGTAAGGCTATTGGGTATGGAGGCTAGTGTGAGCTGACACGAACGAATAGAGTTTGAAAGATTAGGGACACAACTCGTATTGGATAATCAGTCAAGAGATATAAGAGGAAACCAGTTGGGTAGTGATTGGTCTACAGGCTCATTTAGCTTATCTTGCTTTAATCAACCCTACAGAAAATAGGTTACATCGGACGACAGATAAGCTCAATGTTGATTCCTTGGGTGACAGCCTTGTTTATCGAACCCATCTCTGATAACCGAGTGTTTGACATCATGGGTGTCTCAGATCTCTGTGCGTGTTTGACAACTGCTTCTTGGTTAGGGATCGCCTCTACGTTACTTTGTTGGGTTAGTTCCCATCACCCATGGAGCGGATAATTACAGCATGTACCACTATAAACGGATTGCAACGCCTAAAACGAACAATACCATGCTTTCAGGCCTCTTTCAGGCCTCTTTCAGGCCTATTCCGTACATACTATCCCTCAATTTTTGCAGTTTCTGATCATCAGTAACAGAAGATGACCAATCACACTCTTATCCCTGGTCGCCAAAACCAACAAATCCTCCCCAACAGACCCTCTAAACCCTGATAGAACTAGGACCAACAAGGAATAGAGCGGTGCTCATCTCGGCTTTTACCCCGCGTTTCGGTTCCCGTCATAGAAAAAGGGAAAAAGGAAATGCAAAAAAAACTGGCACCACACTCAACGCTTTCCCATGATTCGACTGTCACACTCTTCCGGCCTATTCTATTTTTCTCTCTCTCGCTCTCTTGTTGTGATACACCTCTAACTGTCGGCTTTTACTGTACACTCCCCCCCCTAGTGTCATCTTTGATACCACACTTGTTACCGCCAAGTCCAGACACGGGGGATCTTGGTCTTGTGCTCGGTCGTCCCAAGCTGGCGAATTTTATTTAACTGGTCGACGTCGACGCGCCCCTTTTTCGCCTGGAGGTTCTTATCAACTCACTATTCAACTCACAACCAGAAAACAGTGGATATCTCGAACCATTAAAGGCCAAAAAAATATACTTTTACTACCTACCTACCTTTTTAAGTTATATTGTCCTATTCTATACATGTCGGCGTCTCCACCAAGCGGCTCGGCCAAGAGACGGGTCCGCACGGAGGCTCAGATGAGCCAGAAGCGACTGGCCGACCGCGTCAAACACAGAGAGAACCGCCAGGAGCATAAGTTAAGGATGGAGCGAATGGAGGCTGATATAGCCCAAATTCGAAAGAATCTCGATACTGTTTCCGCGCAGCTGCGAACGCTGCCTGTTCTGAGCGCCGATCTTCTCGCATCACAGCAAAGGCCATCTCAGAGACCAGCCGCCAATGTCTTTGCCGGGCACTCATCAACCCCTGGTGAGACCTACGAGATGGACACGACCGTCGAGACCCCGGACTTCCCCGCAGGGCGATCTGCAGGACAAGGACGGGCTCCTCCGTGCTCGGAGCGCGAGATGCCCCCTACCGAGGTCCCGGCGTCGCTCATGTCAAGCTTATTTCCCACGCCATCTCATGTCGATTGTCGATGCGGAGTGCAGCATCACTCGCAGTCCGACTGCCTGGAGTACCGCAGCTTCGCCATCCTCTACGAGACCCATGCCGCATTTCCCCAGGATCCCCTCCATGCGCGATCCCTGCCCAGGAACCCTTCGGTGCCTAATATGACACTTCACTCGTATGGAGACAATGCAGTCACATGCTTTCTGACATCCTTCCTCAAGGGTTTTGAGATGGCCAGTGTGGAGACTCTGTTTGGGGTGTATTTCTTTGCCTACCGTCTCATGAGGGTATGTCTTCCTTCGCTGCGTTATTCGTAAAATACTGATCCTTCATAGTGGCGCTTACATCCTGATCCTATGACTCTCAAAGACGTTCCACCGTGGCTGCTCCCAACCGAGGTTCAGAACACGTATCCGCACCCTGTGAGTATCGACTACATCCCATGGCCTGACCTGCGCGACTTTCTCTGCACAAATCCACGCATCAAGTCAAGGCATTCCGTAAAGATGTATCTCGAGTCATTACAGCTCAAGTGGCCACCAGGATGTTCTCTGTTGACCATGGAAGGTGGCCAAGTCTGCGTCAGCCCTGACTTTGAAGCCATTGCATGTGATCTCAATAATTGGGAACTGGGACCTCCATGGCTGGACGCTTTTCCGCGTTTGGTCGCACTTGTGCATCCATAGTTTGGTTGTTGGATCTTTGGTGTGGTTTTTGGAAGGATTGGCAGTTAAATTGTGACAGGAGTGCATTGCATGTATAGGATATTTAAATGCACGTGCTACCTAACGAACCTCGGATATGATATTGCAGGGTTGGAGAGGAGTTGATTTTTAAGATACCATAGCACATGTAAAGACACGAGAATCAGAGCTACTTATCGACAGTCGTAGTCTTCCTCATGGCGTTGTAATCTCGTTCTTGTGACTTGTAGGATGCTTTGATTCTTGTTGATTTCACTTCGTTTACCAAAGTTATTCAAAAACGTTCAAGAACTCGCGTAGAATCACGAGACGAGCATGTATTGGTAAGATAGGCAACTGAGTTTGACCGTTTATGGCCCTAGATCTTAGAACTTTCGTCCATATCGTCTCTCCTTAGTCGTCTGAAGTAACCTGTTCAACGCCTGACGATCAGCCGGTTCAGTAAGCGCTAGCAACTCTTCTGGCTTCCCCGACATGTTCTCCTGCACATGGTGACAGCCAACTGTGAAATAGTCTACTGGCAGCTCAAACCAACGCTGGGCAAAAGCAAGGTACCGATTCACCAGCGCATGGGCATGGATGTCTAATTCATAATGTCGGAAGAACACAAACCGGCTTCTCCTGTCGTACCTGAAATCCTTCAACCGTGGCAATTTCTCACGTATGTCATTAAAAACAGTATCCCATCGCATAGTGTTGACATACCACCCAGGCTTGAGCTGTTTAGGATACGGTTTGTAAGAAACTGGACGTCGCTCGAAGCGTTCCAGTTCTTCGTCGGCAGGGACTTCGGCCACCCATTTCCAGCCTTCCAGACTTACATCCCAGAACGAAAATTCAGGCTGAAGCACAAGACAATGGGACGCGATAGTACAGTTGTGAAGATGAAGGCTAGTGAGAGTCTTCTGGTGAAGTATCCATTCGACCTGGCCGGGCTGAAGAACGATATACCCATCTAGGGTCAAAGACTTCAGTCTCGGTAATGATATCCCGCTACTGTGTGGATTGAATGTTCCAGGGATGGCACCCCATCCAAACCCAGATAGAGTCAGCTCGACGAGCCAGTCAGCCACAGACGGTAAAAGTGTCTTTTCTAGATATGGGTCAAACTCGCGCATTTCGGGAACGTATACATCTGGCCTGGTGTGCGATTCACGAGTCATAAAGATGTGTAGACGCTCGATGTTTTCAAGAAGACCATCGGTAAGATCTTTCTCCAACGGCATATTCTGTAGATTGTCCAAGACCAATTCGTGAATGATGCTCATTTTTGGTGACTCAGCACGCTTTCTCATCGCTTTTACAACAGCTTCCAAGGTTTGGATTCGTGTAATGGACGGTTCCGGCTGTGGACCTTGACTATTCGCAAACTCTTCTTCGTGCGGTTCTCGTCCCTCGCAAAGGGCCTGGAAGCGCACTTCCAATGCGTTGAGATTCGGCAATTCCGCGATTCTTTCAATGGCCGAGATAAACTCCGGAAACTCCCCCTCTTCGATCCATGATTCAGGCCATGCGGAAATATCGCAACCTCCATAATCTTCTGGTGAAGCAGTCTCAATAGCGACGCAGCGAGCCGCAGCCTGAATGGCAGGCGAATCCATCAGATGGTGCCATGAGGAAAATTCATCTTCGATCGTGTTTGTGTTGTGCCAGAGTGTTAACGTGTGGAAGAGGTGTTTGGTGGCGAGGTCGTTCCATTGGCGGCAGACGAGGCGGATTGACCAGGTGTCGATGAGCCAATCTTCCGAAAGATGGTGTTTCTGCTTATCTGTTAGGATGAAGCTGAATATATGACTCAACACTTCATTGGGAAGGTCTGGGTGCATTTTGGCAGCGTTCTGGGGCTTATAGAATCAAACTGTTGAGTCGTAGGGTCGGGAAGTAATATAATAGAAGGGGGGAACCCTGTCGCTTAGGTAACTGTCCAATCTATTATAGCCAGTCCACTGATATTTACTTGTGTGAAAACATGTTTTTAAAAAAGCCTCTTGATTATGCAAGGTATGGAAGCAGCTCTACCAAAATAGGGAATGTTTGTTTGACATTGGCATATATTTTTGCGCAACAGGTCCAAAAGCCAATACATTGGAACAACAAACACCGTTCTTCGATACTTTGGAGGTCACCCTTAATTCTTCCCATATCTATGCACTCTGGACAAGTTGTTCCACCTTTCCAGGGTCTGCGCCCACGACCTCGTTAACCTTTTCACCATCCTTGAACAGAATGAAGGTTGGCATAGCTCGAATACCGTACTCTTGGGAGATGTCCTCTGCTTCGTCAACATTGACTTTAACGAAATAAATATTTGGAGTGTTTCCAGAAAGCCTAAACGCAATATTAGCTTCCATTGAGCTTGCAAGAAGAGGAAGTGCGTGTGTATAATACTTTTCAATCACAGGACTTATGAATCTGCAGGGTCCGCACCATGGAGCCCAGAAGTCCACAAGCACAGTAGGGTGGTTCTCGAGAATGTCCCGGAATTCTTGGAGCCTAATAGAGAGAGTCAGTTGAGTGTATTTATTCAAGGAAGTTGGCCAGAGGTATTTGAGAGAGGAAATTGGATATTCTTACCCTTTTACTTCTGTGATAGTCATTTTGATGGTATTACTTTGCTTGAGCGTGTTGTGTAGTATTAATAGAGGTTGAAGGTGCCAGATAGAGATTAATGAACAAGCAGAATTACGCCAGACTTTGTTGGCTTATATACCTTTGCCGATCAATATACGTACACATGGGCTTTACCTGATGTGCTAGTCTTGTAAAGGAACACGCGTCGAGGCATGTCTCAGTTGGACATACCTACTCCGTAGTGCATTCAAGAATCGATCCACAACGCCGCACTTTGCAAATCATGACCAGGAATCTGTAATAAGGGCATAAATACTTGGTTGTTCTGGCTTATCCGTGTTCAACCAGCCACTCAAACTCTATTGCTCAAGAAGTAGCATAAGACATGACATAATAGGGCTACGAGGGGTGATTCTTGGCTGGGAGACGAGCGCAGCTGAAATACGCGAAGTCCAGGTAACCCAAAAACAGCCTTCTGCAGCAAAGTCACCTTGATGTTTCACTATAGTGCTAGGTTTTAGTAACTAGGTGAAGCCAATGTTTGGCTGTTGGCTGGTCGCAGTATACTTTCGTCCAAAGCATACTACTATAGTAATTGGGGGGATTTAGAAAATCCTGCGACTAATAGTTGACAATATTTCTAATGTCAAGATATTAACATATAGCTTACAAGAGAAGTGTACTCAATTATCGGAACCTTTGCATTCCCACTGTACGTCAAAGCATATTATACCAGAATCGTAGCATGCATGTTTTATGGCAGTGCCTATGTCGTGTCTCAATACAGGAATGCCCCAAGAGATTGATAGGCTTTCTGGCACATCAACAAATTCCGCGGCGTTATTAGATCACAGATTAATAACCAGCCTGCCAACTATTGCAGATCTACAGACTATAGTACATTCTTGGAAGTGGGCGGAAAGCTTAAACACGGCACGAAATATGATCTGCAGCAGAATACGTCATAACCGCAATCTTCTTCAAGGATCAAGGATAGCTTATATCTTGTACAATCGACGCTATCGAAGACATGTCTCATCAATTGCATCACCTCACCGACTCTCTCGGTATCTGTCGCAGTGAAGACAAGACCTTCTCTTCTTCTTACCTTTCACCCCTCTCTTGATAATTCTGTTGGCCTTTCTGAGTACCTTCTCGACCCGTCTTCTCTCTCTGCCACTCTCACTGCTTTCGAAATTTGTGCTTGAATGAAATCTTTGCTTGGAATGATTGCTTGAGCTTGATTGGCCACTCTGGCTGGGGGTAATTCCGGCAATCTGAAAATCTGGAACATTCTGAGAGGCCTGAGCGAGTTGAAGTCTCTGAGCAAGTGGAACGCTTTGGGCATATCCAGGATGTTCACTTCTTCCGCGATTCGCAGTAGAAACTTCGGAAACCGCCAATGAAGCCGGATTATTCGCTGGCATATTCTGCGCTCGTAGGGAATTCCACTGCTGCGCTGTTTGCTGGTTCGTCAAGAGCCTAAAATTGTAAATCTGTCTTTGAGTTTCCTGAAGCATATCACCCACCTGCTTGGTCTCCTTTCTATACGCTTCGTCAAGATTCACCTTGTTCAAAGACGCCAGATTCTGGGCAGCTTGGTACAAAGACGTGAGGAGATCATTCATGAGTTTTGATCTGTCCATTATGGCTTTTGCATTGTCGATTCCGGGCTCATGCTCGGCTGGGTGTAGAAGAACAGCGCTGGTGACGAATTCTAGTTGCTGCCTGAGGGCTTCCCTGCCTTCTGCCATGAGACATGGGAATGTTTGTAGTAGAGATGCGGGAATATTGTAAGCTGAAGCTTCTGCGGTGCCGCCCATGATAAGGTCGTCATTGTTGTCAAGGTTGCCGTTACTCATTTTTGAAAAGTAGAATATGTTAGTTATGTTGGAGGTAACGAACTCAAATCTGTAAATGTCAGTATTTTCTGCAAGGGCGAGATATTGAGCAGATGATAATCTGAGTGGGAAGTGTCGTGTTTTTAATCACGTCTATTAGGGGCACATTTTATGTCATTGCGTTGTGAACAAAAGGACTATTCTATTGACTAGAGTGAACAGAATTGGTTGGTCTACCTTGCGATCTGACAGAACGACCGTGGTGGGTGGACAAACAAAGACTCGGACACCACAAGCAAGGAGGTGAACAACTGCTCAATCAAACCCATATATGATCTCATATTAGATAACGACGACACTGGTCAGTGATGGTAACAAACAGCTTAGAGGCTCAGAACATTCAAATTAGGCAAAGTCATTTTCTCACAGTGTTCTACTGGCAAATCTCAAAAAAATAATCATCCCGGGATAGTCAGGCACCTGAACCTACTCGGAGTGTATCAACGAATCGTAGGGGACCACTGTCTCGAAGCCAAGTCCGTGGATTTAAGTCAAGAATCAGCCTCAGCTAGGTAATAAGTCTCGTTCAACGTCAGTCATCTCTTATTGTCATAAACTCTAAATCTCTGTATCTATCCAAACACGCTTTTCAACTAGAACAGAGCATATCTCAGTCGCTTCCACCAAGGGAACGTAGCGAGCTCTGCACGCCAAGCATTGATGGACTCCCAATCGTGTTCACGTCGTCCTGTATCGATATCAATCTTCTCGATACTGATCCAGCTCGTTCGCTTCCAGATATATCCTCCAGCCCAGAAAGCAAGGACAATAGGAAGTCCAAGGTACTGCATGAAGAAATCCTCAACAGTACCCATACCGGACTCGCCTACAGGGGCAACGATGGCCACGTAGAACTAGAGAAATGTTAGTTGATGGTCTGATAATTGATTTATGAAAGAATTTGGTTCTTTGGGGGCTTACCTGAGCAATGAGAATCACAATAACGAAAATCAGACCGACCCACGATCCCCAAACTCCACAAACGGCCTGGAAAGGAATCTCGTCGAGTGTGTGGCCGTTGTACTTCCACGCAGCTCGGAAGCGAATGTGCGCAAGACAGATAGATCCCCAGCAGACAAGCATAGCCAATCCTGACAGAGCCAGAAGCCAGTCGAAGATAACAGGACCAGCCGCATCAAGGTTCAGGAATGCAAGGCATCCAAAAGCAATGATAAAAGCAACCGAAGGAAGAGGTCGACCGGCTCTATCGACCCAGGTGAAAATCTTGGGCGCAAAACCTTGCTGAGCTAGAGCGAGGAGTGTGCGAGATCCTCCGTATACAGATGCGATGCCGAGGGAGAGGACGGATGACAGGATCACTACGTTCATATAGTGGTCAAGACCCTTGAGTCCGGAATACTTTCCAATGAGAACGAAGGGTGAGGCCGCACTGTTGGAGTAAGAGCTGGAGCTCAGGAGGCTCGGGTCATTGCAGCTGATCAAAAGTCCAACGAACAACAACGCAACGATGTAGAAGAGACAGATTCGCCAAAAGACCTGCTTGATAGCTCGGGGAACTGAAGCCGTAGGGTTGCGAGACTCAGCAGCAGCCAAACCAACGAGTTCGGAACCAGCGAAAGAGAAGGCAGCAGTGACAAAGACGGAGCAAAATCCCTTAAAACCGTTCTTGAAGGCTCCCGGGTCGTTCCAGAGCTTGAAGCCTTGGTAGGTATCGTAGCTTCCATTGGACGGTCCTCCACCGCAGACCAGAACAAGCGCAATGATCATGAAAATCGAGATGGAAGTCAGCTTGAAGCACGCTGCCCAGAACTCCTCCTCTGCGTAGCCGATTGTGCCAAACATATTGAGGATGATAATAGCAACGAGGAAGATGGCGATCCATATACCGGGTGATGAATCAGGGGCCCAGTATTGGATTGTGATGGCGCAAACTGTCAGCTCCAGGGGAAGAGTCGCAGCCCATTGAAGGGTGTAGTTCCAGGCCATTGCGAAGCCGAACGCAGGATCAATGAAACGAGCTGCGTAGGTGTAGAAACCGCCTGAGATGGGGTACATGACAGCTAGTTCGCCCATAGCGTAGACAACGTTGAAAACCATGACTCCAACAAGGAAGAAGTCGATGAACAGCGTAGCAGGTCCCTGTAACAATCAGTAAAAGGCCCAGTTGGATCCAATAACTTCACTTACACCTTTACTCAAAGCAGAACCAGAGCCCACAAAGAATCCAGCACCAATAGAGCCTCCAATGGCCACCATCTGGAGATGTCTAGGCTTCATCTTACGATCCAGCTCAACAATCCCCAAGCCGTAGTGCTTCCTCGTAAAGGACTTTGCATTCAAGCCCGTTCTCGTCATGAAGTCGTCCTGTTCATATTCCTCCCCTGTCGCAGTAAACGTCTCCTTCACACCAGGAGGAGCACGCTCATCCGCATCGTGCACGACGCCCACGACAGGAGAATCGTTGATGACCTTTTCGACAGCCATGATGAGAATCTGTCAAACGACTCTAGGATAACATAAAACACAAAGAGTAAAGAACGAGATGCAAAAGGGGCGGGAAGAAACGGCCTTTAAAAGAAAATGGCCCCATTATAAAAAAAAGATATTGGAGCAAAAGCGCGGCCCCAGTTTATGGAAAGAAAAAAACAACGCTATGAGGCCCACACATGGCATGGTCCTGACTCTTTTTGCGAGGGAAAAGTTTTTCACGAGAGGGACATCTCCACGATCTAGTTAGGGGACGGGTTGCTTTTGCGTCCCCGGACGTTGACTGTGATTCTTTACGTAAATCTCCATGGGGAAGATCTGGGTTAATTGCTAATGAGGTTATCTTCAATTTATGGCTGTGGAGAAGCATACTTCTCCAAATTGCTGGGGGAGAATTTGGAGTTTTTACAGCTACCCATAGTTGGAGAAGTTATTACCCAATCTGGCAATATTCAGGTGACTTAACAAGTGCTTCAACTACTCCATGGCAATAGAAAAAGAAACATATTACATTGCCACTCATAAGCTACTACTTCAATGTCCAACTCCATTCCCTCACAAAACCGGCTTGTGAAAATATTCTCAACGGCCCGTTAAGGCTGATGGCGTGGTTTAACATTTGCCACTTGCAACCATCGAGATAAACTCTTCTCTCAAGCCCATGCAATCACTGGAAGTTCAACAAATCAAAGCTCAATTGATTCGACAACGAAAACAGCTCATATCATTACGTTACTCTTGTGTCTAAAAAGTCCAGCTCTAATCAGCCTCAATCAGCTTCAACTCATCAAACCCCTGTCTCTATAACGTAAATAGTCGCGGCTCGGCGGGCGGATCTCGACTAGTGGGAACACGATCAGTGCCTCTAATTCCCGTATTTTCGTACTAAGCTTTTAGGTACTGGGAGAATTAACCGCGCTTCTTAAGAAGCTGCACTTGTTAAAGAATTCCATTACATTGTCCTACGAAGCGGAGAAATTGGGGACTTTGCGCCGGAAACTGCAGCGTGCTGTCGAGGTATCAATTGACTGTTAATAGAAGTGGAGGAATAGCATAAGCAGATGTAGCAAAACTTGGACTAGGATAAGACGACAATACCAAGATCTAAGCATAAGCCATTTAATCTCACCATGTCAGTACATACGCTCAACAGAAGAACAGGAGAAAGATCTTTGCATTCAGAGTCACTTGTGGAGCCATCACGACGCAACGATCACCATACCGAACCCTGCATAGCAACATCGAGTATGGCACAGCTGACTGAGGAACGAAACATTACAAATGATGTCCAATATAATTTACAAGGCATCGCATATACCAGCCGAGGCTAAGCTGGCGCCATGAACCGCCTCTTTCATTCTCTATGCACTATAAATCCACAACTCCCAGTTTCCTTTTATGTAAACGGCAAAGCAAATGTACAAGGGTATTAAGCTCATCATCTCATCCCATAACCACCTCCATCCTACTTGGTCGCTTTGCTATGCTCCTCGTAAAACTCTAGTGTCAGCGCTGCCAGGAACCCTGGGATGCAGCCCTTCTCCCTGACCCAGAAGCCAATCTGGTCGCTTATTCTTCTAGCGAAAGCGCTTCTCGGG
Organism: Fusarium tricinctum; assembly: GCA_020744515.1. Taxonomy (NCBI): domain Eukaryota; kingdom Fungi; phylum Ascomycota; class Sordariomycetes; order Hypocreales; family Nectriaceae; genus Fusarium; species Fusarium tricinctum. The sequence continues at coordinate 4,487,788 of JAGPXF010000001.1, forward strand.
CCACCGCCAACCTTCATCGTGCCGCGCTCTCCATCGAAGATGATGGAGTTCTCGTGCTCGTCCGTCTGCGACGGGTAAAAGGTGCTCTCAACGCGCATCTTGCCGTTGGGGATGAACGTTACTGTCCAGCCGAGTGTAGAGAAGATGGCTTCCTTGAACTCTTGCGACTTGGAGCCCCAGACTTCTTTGAGGCGACGAGTTCGCTTCTCGGCTGATGCTGTTTCCGCTTTGGCAGCTGTGATTTCACGTTCCATGGCTGAGAGGACCGAGGTTGGTATCGTAGGTACTGAAGAACTACCGCCATTGGAGCGGAGTTTGGCCAGAAGGTCCTCGTTTTCCTTCTTGAGTGCCTCAAGAGTCGAACGCTTAATCGCTTCAAAGTCAGAGGTAGGGTTCGACTTGAGAGATAGCACACGTGTTTGTGTCTGCTGCTTGGCAGCCTTGAGTTGCTCGCGGCTGGTGGATAAGTCCTTCTCGAGTAGTGCCATTTTGTTTTGGAACTTGGTTACCTGCTCCTCCAACATGCGCTTCTTTCGCGTGAGTTGTCCGAGCTGTTCTTGAGTACTATCATCCTCCGCCCTTGAGCGCTTGCTGCCCGTTGCCGGCTGTGGTGTGCCCGTTACTGAGGGTTCGACAGCCGATAGCTCGGCGTGCAGATTCTGGACCTCGGTCTTGTACTTATCGACAAGCTCCTCGAGTTCTTGCACTCGCTGTGAGCGTGCTTGGTCAAATTGCTCAGGCTGGAGCGTCTCGTCCTCAGTGTCGAAGGTCTTGAGTTGTGCGCGAAGATATTCTACCTCCTTAACGGCCAAGGCTCGCTGGCGGTCGAGTCGCAATCGCGCTTTGTCGGTGTTGGTCGCATTGGCTGCGCTCTTTGCGTTGTCAACCTCGCTCATCAGGTGAGACTTTTCGTTGTTCAATGACTGTATAGTGTTCTGTGCCGACGTGATTTCAGCCTGCAGGGCACCCACCTTCTCAACATATGATGCATTGGTGAGACGTTCCTCGACAAGGGCCCTTGCCACGGCTTCTGGAGAGTCGAACTCGTTCTCGTTCATCTCAGCATTATTCCTTAGATATGCCGCCCAGGCCAATCGCTCATCCTCAAGGCGTTGACGTTGGATTCGAGCCTCGGCAAGCTCAGCTTCAACCAATTCTGCAGACTCCAACCTTCGCTGCAAGGTTCGCTTCTCCTCCTCGACAACCTCGACGGCTTTGCTCAACGCTCGTAGATGCTTAAGTTCGGAGAGTTGTTCCCGGTTCGTTGACTCAAGGTTACGGATATGTTGAACTTGTTCTGTCAGTTCCTGTCGGATAATCTCCATCGTCTCTGCGTCACCACTTTGAGCCTTGAGTCGCAAAACATCGGCTTCGAGGTTGGCAATTTGGTCGTCCTTCTCGGCTAGCTGGGCTTGTGTTTGCAGTAGGATATTCTCTCGTTGCTCGTTCTCTTGTTCGAATTCTTGGATGGTCTTTTGGAATGCAGTAATCTGCATCTCCATATCGGTATTCTTGCGATCGGCAATTCGGGCAGCATCGTCCTTCGCTGTCGAGAGGTCCTCCAACTGTTCCTGCAGCAGGCGGGCCTCATCCTCAGCTTCACGAGCTTTGCGCTCCAGCTGTTTCCTGTCTCCATCCACTGACTCCTTAACTTCTTCCAATTCTTGCCGCAATGCCTCTGCTTGTGCTGCTGCTTTCTCGCGCTCAGCCTCAGCAGCTTGCCTTCGTTGTGATTCATCGTGTTCGCGTCGTCGAGCTTGTTCCAGCTTGCTATTATGTTGCGAGAGAGCAATTTCCTTCTCTTGATCGCTAGTTTGCATCCGATATTGAAGTGTACCAATTTCCGCCTTCAAAGACTCGATTTCCCTCCTGTACTTTTCGTACTCGTCCGCGTCGGGAGGCGCCATGTTCTCCTTATGACTTTCGCGCGAGCCGGGGCGGACAGATTCAGCGGCTACACTCTGTCGAGACGCCGGGCGAGGGAGGTTAGATTCTCCAGTGAAGAGATTGTATGTGGGTTGTGTGGCGCGAAAGGCGGAAATCTGCAAACATATTCGCGGTCAGAAACGATTGACGAAGCTCGGGAATGTTTGTTTTGTTTTGTTTTGATGTTGACTTACCCTGGACTTTCGAAGTGAGGTGCTGGGTTGATCGTTGGTAGAAGTGCTGGCCCTGAATCTATTAGTGACCGAACTTCTACGGCTTCCACGCCCATCGAGGTTATTGGGCGTGTGCGCGCGCATTTTGTTGTTTAATAAATGCGGTTGGTTGAAGGTGGTAATGATCGCGGTCGCGGAGCAGCCGTTGGCGATCATAGCAGCAGTATCATCACGTGACACTACAAGGCCCCAGCTCAAGCTTGGTACTTAGATGATCAATCACAAACTGCTAGGTACTAATTTGAATACTGTGAAAGAAGAGATATTGTATAGTTATAATTATAATATTTATTGTATGAGTTGGGTGCAATTGTTAAAGCGGTAGCCTCATTCTTGTTGGGATGAGGTTCAGGGTAAGTGCGATTCCAAGAGAGGTATTCCTTTCTGAATGTTAAAGAGGTAGTATAGATGAAATACTTGGAGATTGAGTCTCTTCAATGTAGTAACAATTCGGTATATCTTATTTCAATTTTCCTGTTGTTGCTGGCAGCGGAAAAGGAGCGAAGCAATATCGATGATTCCGAAGATTGAATGATATCGGTTTGCACGTATCTCCCTCTTCCTAACGAACGACCACTTTACCAAACTCGCATGGCGCCTCAGCGGTTGGTTTTTAGCTCCATAAATACCGATTAACGATTAAACTGCTAACTGCCAATATCAAGCGCAGCTTCTGATTGGACTGCAGGTACGCCCGTTGTGTATCTCAGTAGTACCAAATTCCTTCAAATGGCAGACCTGTAAACCAAGCCCAGCAAGCCTCTGTAATTCTTACATATCGGACCATATTGAAGGAGAGCAAGCCTGGTAAAGCTTGTTTCCCCATTATTAACGGTCCATGACGCATCCTAGCAAAACGTTCCTGAGCTTTCCTCTCTCCAAGATGCCAAGTGCACATCATCCAGTGACGTATTGTACCTGACGAGGAGGGACCCTGTCCCGGCGGTAGAGCCTCTTCTCATTGGCTGTCTCATGACTTCCCTGGACCTCGTGACCCACTCTATCTATTTTGTGCTTCGACTTCGAGCTTCAGCTGTCGAAAAAGGTCAAGCGGACTCAAGCCCATCGTCAGAACCGACGATCGCATTAGAACCATCCGCTTACAAAACCGAGCTCCACTGACGTCGACTTTACATTGTTGGACCTCAATTGTTCCCTTGATTTGATTGGTTTCCTGTATTCTTCTCTTTCTCTTGCCAATGGGGCATTCTACTTGGTAGCAGCTAGAGCAACCCTCAACATCAACGCAGCTTCAACAAGCCCATTACTCTTCCGTTACATCCTAAGCTATCATCTTGTTACTCGGCATCTCCCGTTATCTGCAAACCAATCTCATCGCTTAAAATGGCCTCAATTGGCCTCAGGGTAAGCTCCCAATAGCTGTGCCCCTCCATTTTAACCCTCGTCTAACAGCTTCACCCAGTCTTCCTTGGCCACTAGAACCATATCTCTTCGATCCTCACACTCCCGCTTCGTCCCCCTCTACCCTCGACAACTCTATTCGACACAGTACGCTTTCTCACCTTCTACGCCACGATGGTCTCCCGACTCAACAAAGTCCTCTTCGAGCAGCAGCTCGGGAAGCTCGGCAACTAACTCCGACCAATCCATCTCGAGCAGCGCATCCTCAACACCACGGACCGGCAAGCTCAACATCTTCAGCAGCGAATGGGAAGATCTCGATACCAAGGTTAAGAGCTTTGCCGATCTGCCACATCGCCTCTTTGGCGCGAACCAACATATGATCATCAACTATGAGCTTAAAGAAGCTCTGCGACTTATGTTGCGCCAGTTCAACGCACCCATAGTATACTGTTTTGCCTATGGCTCTGGAGTCTTTCCCCAAGGACCTTCCAATGCCAATATTTCCGAAAGTGATTTTCGCGCTGTGCATCCAAACCCACCAGATGCACTGATGAAGTCGCAAAAGGGTTCACCCAAGGTGCTGGATTTTATCTTCGGAGTATCACATGTTGAGCATTGGCATTCGATCAACATGAAACAACACCGTAATCATTATTCCGGTCTTGCATCTTTAGGCTCTGGTGTTGTCTCGCGTGTTCAGAACTGGGGTGCTGGTGTCTACTTCAATCCATTTGTCGAAGTAAACGGCATGCTGATCAAGTACGGCGTGACGAGCATCGATAACCTCGTTCACGACCTGTCCTCATGGGATAGTCTGTACCTCGCGGGCCGCCTTCAGAAGCCCGTCAAGATCCTCCGGGACCACCCTCGTGTCCGACTTGCCAACCAACACAATCTTATTGCTGCTGTTCGAACCGCACTACTCCTGTTACCCCCAGATTTTACCGAAGCCGAGCTCTACAGCACCATCGCGGGCCTCAGCTACTTGGGTGATCCCCGCATGTCCCTGCCTACAGAGAACAAAAGCAAGGTATCAAACATCGTGGAGAACAACATCATTCATTTCCGACGCCTCTACGCCCCTCTCGTCAAGACTCTTCCCAATGTCGACTTTACTGGGTCTTGTCGTATCGACGACACCGACTGGATCATGAACCCCGAAGCCGATAACACACTCCAACAAGACATGGACCCCGTGCGTCGCGGCAACATGGTTAGGCGCCTACCCCAGACCTTCCGATCGCGCTTGTACTTCCAGTACCAGAAGCGGTTCGGCATCCCCCGCGGAGAGTTCAATGAGCTCATGAAAGCTTCAACCGATGAAGAAGGTGGCGCTGTGAAGAAGATGCAGGGAGGAAGTTTCGAGCGTCGCATAGGCACTGACGATGCCCAGAAGTTGCGTGAAACAGTGCGCTTTGTCATCAAGCAAACGGTCAACTGGCCTAGTACCGTACAAAGCGTCAAGGGACTCTTGATGGGCGGTGTTTCACGAACATGGCGATACTTGGGAGAGAAATATTCGAAATTCAAGAAGGACCAAGTGAGCAAGAAGACGAAGGAGCTTTCTGAAAAGTCGAAATAAGATCATTAACGGCCGATGTACATTAATGCCCCATAACACCATTCGTCCTACCGATGTATGTATGAACGAAGGAAAGCGAACGAGGAGGAACAGCGTCAATTTGGAGTAACAGGACTGGCAAGGACGAAAAATAGGATCAGTAGACCCAGCGAGACCGAACAGAATAGTTTGGACACACAGTCCTTTTGATGAATCATCTACCGGAGATATATAGACGTGGTTCAAATCCCCTACATACATGCAACACTTTCTCCAATCCAGATGAGTCTGGTGTTTCCCAAAATACATATAAATACGCATACAAAGAAAATGATTAAGGAAGACAAAGAGGAAGAAAGAGTGAAAGTTCACCCAGTCAAGCCATTCACGCTCGCTATTCAATGCGCCGCCGAGAAGAACAATGCGTCTTCTCTGGCTTCTTTCTATCCATGCACGTGAAAATATTTCGACATCGTTTTATCGCCCTTCATATTTGCCGCTGACGAGTTTCCTTGACGCAGGCACGTCTACCCACTTCTGCTCTGTGCTCGCGCTATCGTCTGCGAAAGGATCATCGTCAGAGATATCCTTGCCCTTGCCCTTGCCCTCATCGAGTCGAGAGATGGAGATACCGCTTCCGATGGGCTGGTCACCGGAGGCTGTGTATTCCCACCGGGCTTCGATGTGGCCTGGCTTAGGCTCTGCACCCTCTGCGCCGATGATTCGGCATACGATCTTCTGAGGTTCGGTGGTAAGGATGAGATCGCCGATACGCCAGTAGACGAGGTGCTTATCCTTGAGGTGTATTCCCACAGGCTTTGTTTGTGCGCCGCTTGATCGACCCTCGTATGTGGCGACGATGACAACGTTGTGTAGTGACACTGGGGCGGCAAGCTTGGAGGAAGGGTTCAGATAGTATTGTAGCAACAAGCCGAGCTTGTCTCCCTGAGGCTTCCATGCGGGTTTCAGAACAATAGGAGCATGCTCGCCCAGTATTGGAGCCTCGGAATCATCGGAGAATACTCGGTATGAGAATGCGGTGGCGTTCTTGGTGAGGTGAGATACATCAAGGTTGAACTGATCGTTGTGGTCAGGAGATGAGTTCTGCACGAAGATGCGGTTTGGCCCAATGCGCTCCAGAGCCGCAAAGTTGTTAATGCGGATTGTTTCGTAGCCTAAGTAGTGTTAGAATTGCGTTTAATGTGATTGATAACTGATATGTTACTTACTCTTTGCATCGCCAGAGTCACTGGGATTGTTGACAAAAGCAACCTCACCAGTAATGGAGGTCGACTTGATCACACCATCCTCAAAAATGGCAGAAACACTTTCGATGATGGATGTGTTCAGACCTGGAGCAGTCATCTGGGCGTGTTGGGGATGGTTCAGACCTCCCAATGAGTTGCCTGATCTCACGGATTGCGTATCCGAAGTACCCGCAATGCTGGCCTCTGATGCCAGGGCCGCAACTGCACTCCCCTTCGAAGTGGATGGTGCAAGAATTGGAGATACGGGCAAGGCACTTATAGAGGAGTCTGTACCGCTCTCCGGCAGGTTTGGCGGTGGCACGTACATAGTATGACGCACGTCGCGACGCCCTCTTACTGTACCACTGCGGCGAGTGGCCGGTCCAAGCTTCAAGCTGTTGGCGACACTGGACATCGCAGCCAGCTTGGCATCTGGGTCCTCATCCTCGACAGGTGTCTGTTGGATGTTGACCTTGAGCAGTTGGTCAGGATCTTCACCAGATTCCTTCTGTGCCTCACGCTGAGCCTCGGAGATGGGGTCGTTCATTGGCGGTGGAACATTGAATCCCTCAGCATCCTTAGTTGCGATTGGTGGCGGCGCGGGGGACTGGCTCTCTTGCTTGTGCGACGGAGGAGGGCCTGGTGGCGGCTGGACATCTGACAGATCGGGCTCGTGGTTACCGTTGACTGTGCCTCCCGTTGTTTGTGGGATGGGGCTGTCGAGAAGAGTTCCATTGTGCGATACACCGTTCGTGTTCTCATGCGAGGGCTCGGGTCTGGGGGATTCGTTGTTGTCATCAGGAAATTTGGGCGCATCGGGTGTTTCTGCTAGAGAGGACAATCGGTGGTGCTCCTGGAGGTTGTTGGACGAGCCTCGAGGCGAAACACCGCGTTCGTTCTGGCTGTGACTGGTTCCTAGTCTTCCAAAGCTGGGACCTAGCTTTCCAGGTGAGAGCTGACCGAAACCTGCATGCATGCTCTGCCTTCTACGTCCACCAAACATCGTACCGAGGCGGCGGAGTTTACCTCCTGCAGTTTGTTAGCCAGCTGTCACCACTTCTCCATGAAATTAACTTACCTGACTTCTCTTGCGGAACTGAGTTATTCTCGCTCACATCATCGTCGCCAGCGTGAGAAGATGAGGGGGCTGGAACAGGCGCGGGAGATGTAGTATGAGCACTTGGAGGTGGCAGGTTGGTGCTATCGGCTGTGCTTGGGGGTACTGGTGTCGATGGTGTGGTACCTGCAAAAGACGACTGCCGTGTTGAAGATCTTGTAGGAAGCTTGGCCTTTCCAGCCGTGGCCCTATTCACAAAAGATTGAATCTCCTGGTTGGTATCAATCTCAAGCATCAGTGCGAGGGTCTCCATAGCATTCTCCTGCACACGCTGGGAAGAATCGGATTCGTGGGTCTGGTACTGGGTGAGAAGATCACGCAAATTGTTGACACGCGACTCGTCAAGGGCCTGGAGAGATTCGAAGATGAAGGGCGCCTGTGATTCCCATTGTCCGGTCGCGGACTCGAGCTTGGATGAGGCGGCATCGACCTTGGAAGTGTTTGCGCGACCTCCCTTCTTAGTGAGCTTGTCAACACGCTCTTGGGACTCTTCGAGATCCTTAGCAATTGCTGTCAGGTTGTTGGCCATGGTGGTCATGTTCTGGACGTCCTTGCGGTTGCCGAAGTTGCGCAGTGGGTGTTCAATGTCTTTCTCGATGCGATCGGCGAGCTGGTGATGTGAGTGAGCAATGCTCTCAGTCGAGTCAACGATTCGATTCCATGGCGCTTGGAAGACACTGCAGTATTGTGAGCATATTGCGACAGCAAGGTCATGGGTAGATTTACCCTAGCTCGGACTGAGCGTTCGGCACCTTGAACAGAGTGAGCTTCTTCAGACCCTGCACGTACTGCTCCTCCACACGACGGCGCTCCTGTGTAGTTGATTAGTAGGATGTCGACGACACTCGTAGGGTGATGCCATGTCGTTACGTAGCCATTGGCGATTTGCGGAATTGTCGTACCTGGAGCCAGTCGGCGATTTCGATGTTGACGCGGGACATGCGCTTCATTCGTTCGTTAAGGGTATGCGCCGCCTGGCTGGGCTGGAGAGCTGCCTACATTGCACCACACGAGTCAGCCGGAGTTCAATGGAGTGTTTGATCAATTCTCGCTCGATTGTCGCTCGTTGGAATTGGAAGCAACGGGAAAGGGTCGGCTCACCAGCATGGCGGGATATTCGGCCCTGGCCATATCCTCCATGATGGACCACGGCGCAAATTGAAAGAGGAATTATATATAGATGCGAAGAGAGAGCAGTGAATTAGGTATATGATTAATCGCTCGAGGAGATGCTGCGCATGATGTTTAGGTGAGCGAGAGGGGTCGGTCGAGCTTCGGAGGTGGCCAAGCAAGAGTCGATGTCAGGTAAGGAGCTTATTTTGGATGCGATGAGCGTTGACCAAGGGGGCAACGTCAGGTCGTCGCTGGTAAACAACGTCGATATTGGAGGTGTTCGGAAGAGTCGGAGAGAGTATCCGTGATCTCGTGTAGGTATTATTGCCGCAAAAAGTGCACAGATCCAAGATGTAGCCGGCACGGAGGTTGGAGGAGTAAACGGTATCCGTAAAGGTAACGGGAATTAATGCCTTGGCTGGGGACGACAACGGCTAAAAGGCTACTCCGTAGAAAAGGCTGGCCTGAGAGACAGGGCTTGAGCTGGCTAGAGATGGAATTGGGATTGGGTTTTGGCTGGGCTGCTGGGGTAGCTTGATTTAGAGACAGTGGAGTCTTTAGAGTGGGCGCAGCGTTCATGGTTGGTGGCTGGTCCTTAACGTTAGCCCTTAAAGTACCTACGTAGACCAAAAACAAAGTCACGAGGAGTCAAACATGACCTCATAGCCTCGGTACTTGTAATTGATCATCTCAACACCAAGAACTGATCTCCCCAGTATCTGTAGAATTGGCCTTGATCCAACTACAGCTTTCGTCAACAATTAGATAAATACCCCAGTCCATATCCTCTCTCCTGACTCGTGAGACACAGCTGATAGACCCTTGCTCCTCGTCATGCTTGGGCTTGTTTCTGCTTTATGAAATTGCGGGCCTCTCGTCTGTTTCTTCTGTCACAGAAACCACACTTCCGACCTGAGACATCCTGGTCAAAAAAGAGCAGATCTTTGCTCTTCCTCACATTTTAGAGCAGTCGAGCCGGGGAAATTTGAGTGTTATGCTCCTAGTTGAACTTTGACAGCAATTGACTTCTCAGCTTGTCTAGCCTCGATTGACCTGTCAAGTTCAATATATTTATGAACCCTGTACGGAGTGCGGATAGCCTCCAACACGTCCCCTCAATATGGCACTCCCGGCATGGAAAGCAGCTTTGAGTATGTCTCAGCGGTACGAGACTATTCAGAAGATGTAAGTACAGCCTCACCAAATCCTGCCAATAGCATGCTGACTTACATGCCCAAGCCAAGACTCCCTCTCTACAACGAGTATGAGTGAGGCCATCGCCATTGAACAGGCCGCCTACCAAATCTCTTCTACTCAGGTGCGCCCATGCCATGCAGCGGTCCATAACTCACGGATCCGCTGACAAGGCCTAGGACGAGTACAATCTCGCCTGTCAACCAACATCAACACCCACGCCTCCGCAATCTCAAGAAGAAATCGCCTATGAAGATGACTCTGGCATTCGGATTGGCGCTTACGAAAACTGTCGCCCTGTGTCAGAAGGTGTTACTTCAGAGGTCTATCGATCGGGCGATAAAGCTCTAAAAGTTATTGTGACATACCAGGATATCGAACCCCATAACCCTCAGCGTGAGGCCAAGATCTTGAAGACTTTGCGGTCACCTTGCATCCCTCTACTCGAGACCTTTCGCGATCAGGAGCAACGATTTGTTCTTGTCTTTCCCTTTATGCCATATACGCTTGCCGATCTTCTCGCCAAAGGTCCTCTTCCTCTTGAGTCTCTGCGCCCCATCTTCAGGGATGTCCTGCAAGGTCTGAAGGATATCCATGCACGAGGCATAATACATCGAGATATCAAGCCCTCTGCAATTCTCCTCTCCTCTCCTAACGGTCCAGCGCATCTCTCCGATTTTGGCACAGCATGGCACCCCGAGCTATCCACCCAGTCTGAGCCCGCCAATGATAAGATCCTCGATATTGGAACAGGTCCCTACCGCGCGATTGAAGTCCTCTTCGGAAATAAGTCGTACGGACCAGAAGTCGACATGTGGGGACTTGGTGTGATGCTCGCAGAAGCACTCCGCGATCCTCCTACACCCATCTTCGAATCCCGTGCTGTCCATGAAGACGGCAACCAGCTGGGTCTTATCCTGAGCGTCTTCAAAACCATTGGAACACCTACCCCCGAGACATGGCCTGAAGCGAAGCAGTTTAAGGTTGCGCCGTTTGAGCTTTGGACTGTGTTCCCTGCACGGCCCTGGGAAGAAATCCTCCCTGACGTAAATCCCGACTTCATAGATCTCGTGTCGTCGCTCATCAAGTACAATAGCCAGAGACTCACTGCTGAGCAGGTCAGTTACCATGTCTCCATTCTCAATCTGCATGACTAACAATTTTAGGCTATTGAACACAAAGCCTTGTTGTGAAACCATAGCATCCCGTCACGCTTGGTTTACTGAATTGCACTGGTAGTGAGTGCATGGCTTATTAACAAAACAATGGGAATCAATAAGTCTGAATCAAAGACAATATACAATAAACAATGAGACTCACTGCCTCCTGCCGACTATATATTTCGCAAAATGCGACATCTCCTTCCTTGATCCTTCCTCAATTTCATGCCCATCTTGTGCAACATAACAACTTCGTGTAACAAATAAACTTATATTAAACAAACACAACAGCGTAAACCGACAGGATGTCCGAAAACACAGGCAAGTACCCCGTGTCCTTTACTCGAACAGCACTAACAGTATACAGACAAGACAAACACTTCCAGTGGCACTCCCGTGTCCAGCACCACTGCAACCACTGCAGACAACGAACCAAAGCTCTTGCCCCCCAGGATTCTGGAAAAGGTCAAGAAGTGGGCCAAGAAGGATATAGAGGAGAACAATGATAAGGATAAGGATACTGAGGAGGGAGGTGTCAAGCTGGACCAAGGGTCGGATACTGAAGATGGCGGTGTCAAGCTGTAGGCGTCGGATCATTGAACTTCACTCATGGGTTCCTTGACGGAAACAAACAAGACCTAGCAAAGTGTGCCAATACTAAAGTTTCTCTTATTCTATGTTCTAGCCAACTTATGTTCTTAACTTATGTTTTCCAGCCCAATCTATCATTGAATCCACCACTGTCAATTTAAGACTGCCATTCTATCACCATCAATCACTGACGTCTCTTCTGCGTATCCGCACCTAGGTAGTCAATAGGGCATCTGCACAACGGGCAGGTATTCTGGTTGCTCATCTGGAACCACTTGTACAAACATGACTTGTGGAAAAGATTCTTGCATGTGCCACATCGCTTGTCCGGCATACGCTTATCCGTTGAGATAATGCTGTAGCAAACCGCGCACTCGTTCTGGCCCTTGAGCGCGCCGATGATGTTACGCTTGAACACCTGCAAACCATCGATGATGTTGCCGTTGGAGAAGGTAATGACACCCTGCGTTGTCATGATCCAGCTCTGCCACTTCTTCTCGTTGACGGCAACCCGGTTAAGGCTCTCGACGGCCACGTTCTCGATTGGATAGTTCTGGGGGATCTTGATGCTGATGGCAGCATGGCTTTCATCAATCTCGTAACCTGCTGTGACTTCCCTCGCGGCTCGAGCGACACGCACAACGAGCTCTTGTTCGCCCTCACCAGGTGGTTCTTGAGTATCGCCCCACTGTTGAACTTCGTCGAGAGCATCGGAAATGATAAGAGGTGAGAAGTACTTGGCCGTCCAGGATTCGACTGCAATTCGTGTCTGCTTGGAGCGGCACTCCATGTACCAGGCGCGGAACAAGCCAGGGTTGTATTTGTGAAGGAGATAAAATATGTGAACAAGCAGCCATTGCATGTTCTTCTCCTCTGGCTCTGACTCTGCCAGCTTTACATCGTAATCTCGGATGTGCTCTGACGTGAGGTTGATCTTTTCCAGCTTGAGAGGGTGTGCGGCCGAGTGGCCTAGAACATCAAACATAAAGTCCAGCAAAGGCGCCACATAGTTGTCTTGCTTGAGGTTCTCGGTGAAGTCGTTGCGGATCTTGAAGGATGATGTCGAGTAAGCATCGAATACGAGCTTCCAAGACAACAGGTATGAGCGGATGGCAGAAGGGAATTCGGCGAGCATCTCATCAGAGTACTTTTCGAGGGTAGGAGCATCGAGCAGCAGCGACAGTAGCTCATCGGGAAGACGAGCATCTAGTTCACATGTTAGCCGTGGTTCATCATAATATTGTGGTTGGTACAAACCTGTCTTGTCCAGCATAAGATCAACAGACTTTTGCTGTTGCTGCTCAGGAAGTGCCTTGTGGAGGAGGTTGAAAGCAGCTGTCTGGATGTCGCGCGATTCTGACGCCACCAGCCCAAAGAGGTCAGAGAGATCAGACACATGCTTTAAAGAGATCTTCTCGACTTCTCGGCAAAGTATAGCGTCTACAATCTCAAGAGGCTGAGAGCTTGTCTCACGAGGAAGTCGCAATAGCTCAACCAAAGCTCGAGGCTTGGCACTGGCATACTCCTTAAGGGCATCCTCAAGATCATCATTGGGCTCTGGTAAGGATTCGATGGTCTTGAATAGCTTCAGTGAAGAATGAATGAAGGGAAGAGCCTCATCCAACTCGAACTCGTGAGCACGATTCCATAGCGAGATACAGAACTCGATTGTTTTTTCCCAGTAGGATCCGTAAACATCCTTCATACAAGGCAGTAGCTTGTTGAGAGCGCGGCAAATTTCGGCACAAAGAGCTGGGCTCAAATTCTCAGGCTCATCAAGCCATGATGTGATTTGCCGGACGGCGAAGACGATTCGGTTGTTAGCAACCGGCATTTCACCCGTCTCGTAAATCTGAGCACATGATGAGACCAGGACAAGAGTCATCAATGTCTTGTCACCCTCAGCACTGGCTCCCGCAATCTCACTCACGACTCTGTTGGAGAAGGTGTTGACAGACTTGGAAGGCTGAAGAGTCTCGCCAAACCCAGCAATAATAGCCGAGGCAGGCAAAACTGTTGTGGGACCAACCTTTAGAATATCGGGCTTCAGAAGTGCATCCTCAAAGCCTGATGATGCACCATGGGCTTCTGCTAAGAATTGCACAAGTTCGCTCAGCGCCCTTGCACTGTACAAGCCTCTAGGTGTCAAATCTCTTGAATGCTGAGTCAAGAGCTCAATAAGATCTTGGATAATGGACTTCTCACTCGATTCATCCCATGGCTTAGCATCAACAGCCATACTGTTCAAGAAACCACGGGTCTTGGAGACGAATTCCTCAGCTTGTGTACTGGCTTCAGCATGCTTGAGACTCTGCCACAGACGGTTCTCCTCCATGCAGGTGATTTGGTCAGAGATGAGCTGCACAGTCAAACACTGAAGATATAACAGCTCAAGTTGGAAGGGTCTAGGTAGCTGCGATAGAGGAAGCTTATCTGAAAGTTGAGACACATATAGGGCCATTCTGGTAGGAATAGAGCGTCCCTTTCTGTCTCTATGGACTCGCAGCTGGGTTGATCGAGTAGCCCCATTCACCAATGCAGCAGCCCCACCAATGCTATTGGTGATGGACAGTGCAGGATTAATGGACAACTCTAGGAACGGGGCGAGCTCTTTCATCCACACATTAGTGCTTGGGAAAAGCTCTTCAGATGGAATGTCACCCGAGGCCGCATGGTAGGCCTGTGATACCAATGTGTCGATACTGCAACAGAAGTTAGCATGCATGGTTTCAGTAAAGGTCAGGATATCATACTCTAAAGATTGTGTGCCTGCACGTTCAAGGTTGGCTTGAACAACAGCAACAACAGGCAGTTTTCCGTCAGTGTGAGTGTCTAGGAGAGTGCGAATAGAGGTTGCTTTCGAAGAAATGGCACTATCCTCAAGCTCAGACAGGCCCAACAACAGCGCGACTAGCGTTGTGTGAACACGTTCATCGCGAGAGAATAACTCCGGTCGACCCTTGGCGGCAATCTCCAGAGCCTGTAGAGTAGATTCTGTCTTTTGCGGCTCCTTTTCGAGGATCTCAACAAGTGCCTGCACAAGCTCTCGGTAGTTGCTATCTGTAAGAGTCTGATATGTGACAGCGGCTTCTAACAGCTCCCAGTTGGTGCTATTTCCAACAGCTAGGAGTACAGCTTGGCCGATGATGTGCTTTTGCAAATCCATATTGCCCTTTGCTAGAACGGCCCCTCGATCATTCGAGATGAGAGATGCTAGGGCTGAATCACGCATGGCATCGGATGGCAAATCGAGTACAGCATCAACCCAAGAGTTCCAGATAGGTGCAAATTGAGTGGACACCGAACCCAGTAGGTGGAGAGATGAGAGCAAGTACCGAGATGAAGGAGAGGTCACAACTTTAGCAGCGTCATCCCGAGCCATGGCAGTGAAAAAGGTTGAGAGCTTGGATGCACCATCACCATGGAAGAGGCGAGGGGCCATACTAAGCGCATACTCGATGATTCGGGCAGCGCCATAGGGCTTCAGATTTCGACTCTCCAAAAGGGTTATGCTCTGAGCAATGGCCTGAAAAGATGGCCCAGCCGTCTGGTCAGGAATATCCTCCTCCAACTCAGCTATTTTATCCTCGATCTGGCCCACAAGACCGAACCATCGTCGGCCTTCCTCCGAGATCTTCTCTTGAGACTGTTGATACTCTCGGGAAACCTCGGGCAGCGATCCGGAGATTTTGGCGCAGAAGATACTGGCCAATCGGTTCCATTCTTCTTCAGACGCCGAGACCACAGAGGGCGAGGCTTGAACAGTGGCGACGTAAGCTTCCACAAGGACAGATATAGCATTAGGCCCCATGGGAATTGCGACTGTCTTTTCTGAAACTGAGAACATGAATTGCTCAATGAGAGGGAAGAGATGTTCTTGAACGAATGGGAGCTGATCCTCAGCTGGTAGGTTCTTGAGTAGTCGTTTGGCTGTGTCGATGAAACATTTCCATGCATATGAAGTGTTGGTCCGAGGTTCCTCCCGGTGTGTGATTCCAGACTTGAGAGACGACAAGAATTGGGAGGCAATCTCAGGTGTGATAAGATCTGATGGTAAAATCATCAAAAGCTGATCCAGGAACTGCCAAAATTTAGGTTGGCTTCCCTGAGAACCCTTCGCGATGAACGCTTGAAGTCTTCCCAAAGGAGACTTTGGTCCACTTGATGACTTTGCTGATGACCAAACATCGGGATATGCTTGAGTCATCTTTGTTAGGGCTCTAACATACTCAAGAGCCGAGCCAGCTTGATTTGTCTTTAAACCACCCGTGATAAAAGCCTGTTTGACCTTTGCATCATCTGCGTAAGGTAACTTTCGGTCGATGGAAGCGAAGAGAAGTTGACAGATGGTTCTTCTGACTGCTGAGTCACTGAATGTGATGGTTTTCCACACATTTTCTTCGGCGAAATAGTCGTCATATCGAGACTGTAGCTTTTCCAGATTGCTTGGCTCAACCTTTTGTAGTAAACCCAACACAAGTGATAAGCTGGCAGTAACAACTCTGAAGTACTTTGCCTCTGAATCTTCTGCTGTTGTCGACCGTTCGTCGCTGAGGGTATCTTGTGTTTCTTGAATAGCTTCAATAGCAAAGTCAAGGATCTGCGCCTGGCACTTGTTCCAGAATGCAAGGACCTTTTCAGGGGTGTTGAGAAATGAGGTTAGACCATCGCTAGCAGCCCTTGCTACCACACGGTCGCGGTCATAGAGACCTGCAAGCCATGCGGCGACGATCTTTGGGAGATGGCGTTCAAATCTCTTTCGGGCAGACTTCATAAGCTCAAACTGAAGATTGTGTGAGAGTTCACGCACACGACGTGAATTGTCAATCGATGTGCGCGGATATAATTGAACCTACCAAACTGTTAGTCTCATTGCAAATGTGTACAAGCTTTTGTGCGTGAACTTACCCAAACTTCGAGGATCGCCTCTTCAACCCCACCATCCTTGTCAAATGGGTGAGCCTGGACGTAAGCTAAAAGTTCTTCAAGAGCCTTGGCCTTTGTAGTGCTGTCTTTCTTCAAGATGTTCTTGAGAGACACAACAACATTAGGATCCGAAACAGCTGAGAAAGATGGAGGCTCAGCAAGATACGACAGGGAGGTTCCGGAGGCGGCAGTGCCAAACCCTCCAAAGCCCGCGAAGCCGGAGCGGGGTCCGTCAAACCCACGGCTTGCAGGTTTCCCTTGAGATCTCTTCATGACTGTAGACCTGTGAGTGAGGAGGAAATAAAGATGAGATTTAAGGGGTGTGAAGGGGAATGTAGGTCAAGTGCCAGGTGCCGCTCGGCTGGTAGTCGCTCTCTGTATCGGCAGAGGCTTGCAAGGCTGATTGATGATGATATCAAATTTGGTGGTGAGGGACCAACGAGTGATGTCACAAGTGGGCACAGACCGTGGTTGGATTTAGCGAGTAATAAGCGGGTCGAAAGTAGTAATCCACTGGTTGTTGATGGTTGGTGGTTGAGTTGGCGGTTGACGAGCCTCAGTCACGATGATAGCGAACAAAGATGAAGGAGGAAAGAAAAATTTGCTGAAGAAATGGATTCGCTTTTTAATTTATACCCGAATTTGAGTCGAGGTGCTCCCATTTCTGAGTTTGCACAGATATCCTCTTCGAACTATTATGCTTAAAGTATTTTGACTCATACCGATAAATCCGAGCTTTCGTAGGGATCGTGGGCGATAATTTATTATGTTACTATTCACGCGGTGAAAAATTAAATAGAAAGATAAAACATGATGGTCATTATCCCAGCTATTAATAGTAATGGGAGAGCACACAAGGCTTCACAATGAAAATGTTCATTTTGATGTTTTAGTACAGCAGCCATATAAGATGTACGAATACTTTAACACTTTCCACTCTACACATAACCATAGATGATTCGCTATATATCAGCCAAGAAATTGATCTGTCTAAATGTGCGGCGGGATGGCTGGCGTGGCCCCGTTCCTTTCTCTTACTGGGGTTGGATTGACATCGGCGTTTGCATTTAACATTTGGTGCCTGGGTTGCCACTACTGATTAAGGTTTTTGTGTTACTGATTGAGTTGTTGGCTTTCTATTGACAATAACTCAATTGATTACGCCGCGTTGGACGGGCAATGGTAGAGATTCATATTGTGTACATTTCAGCTGATAAACCTTGCAATTGGTCCCCAAAGCGTCGACTTACAGCTCATGGGCGGACTAGCGATTTCGAGAGGCACAGAAGTGACTTATCAACTGGAAGTGCATAGCCTGGGCATAGTGTTGAAGGGGAATGAGCAGACGATCAATTGTCAGCATATGTAGGTAGTGATTCAGTATTGATGCAAAAGACATTGGGTGACCCGGTTCACATCGCCATGTGTTTGACAAAAAGAAAGCAAAAAATGCTAACGGCCCTTTCTTGTTCAATCGCCCGGTAACTCACAAATGGATCGCCGCTGCATGTGAGCATGTGAGAGTGACTGATGTACGTACTTATTTCTGTCCTCGTTTCAGTAACAAAGCCCCCTGTCGTGCTACGATTGGATGCGTAAATGCCAAGTAGGATTGAGTCGTTTAACCACCGCGACATGCGCTATTAAATCCACCGCCAAAGCAAAAGAGCCTCTCACTCTGCTAAGAGACTAGGGAGATCTGGGGAGCGTCGGTCCAGACCATCCGGTCTGGCGTGATAAGACGAACACATCTCTTTGGCCTAGACACAAGTACGGCCGGCTGCTTTGATCCTTTTCCGCTTCAATACAGCCGCATTGAGTCCCTGTCTGCTTCCGCTTGCCCTCAGGTCTCAGGGTCGAATGTCTTAGGGGTTCAAAGCCACAAAGACCCTGGCCAAGTCCTCTGATAAGCCGAGTGGTGCAGTATTTGAACTATCCCTGCCGCCTCGCGTGAGCCGCACCCTTAACGACTCCTCCATGCGCCCGCTTCGTTACAAGCGGAATGTCCTTGTATGGAAGTCACGATAGTTACTTGTTGGCTCGTATGAAAGAGAACTACACACCTATATCTAGTCTAGCCAAGTCGATCTGTCGTGCGATTCCTCCCGGTGAAGAGGAGGGACTCGTGTAAGCAAATGTACCCATCATTGCCGCTGGACAGAGGCTCTAAGGTCTGCGAGCTTGACGTCAACGGCTGGTGCACGAAACAGGCGGGGCGGAACAGCGTCCACTTGCCGCTTCGGGCTGATGTTTTCTTCCCCGCAAATGGACGGCCAGTGGACAACCAGTGGGGCTGAGCCGATTGCTTCTGCAGCAAAGATGCATTACAGGCTCACTGAAAGTACAGTTTGCTGTAGCATTTGACTGGGTTGAGTAAGACACGATGCCTCCCCTGCCTAAGTTACAGTAAGTACAGTACCCCCAAAGCCATCCATCAGCAGCCTGAGACACGTTTGCGGTGTTTTTGTTTGAGAACGGCTTCTTATGCCGCATTCCTCAAGTATCCAGTTCCTGGTAAATCCAAGCACAATGCAACAAGACACAAGAGGCGTTCCACAGGAGTCAGGAGTCACAAGTCACAACTGCTCAGTCGTGCTACAGTATCACAGCGTCACCTAATCCAACTCACTAAAACAGTACAAACATCAGTCCAATCTTACACTGCTCTGTCCTTCGTGTCCCCTCTTTTTCCTTAGGCCATGTCCCCTCCTAGCCTCCCCACTCCCCCAAGTTTACAGGGTCTCCACTTAGACTAGGCCTCTATTGAGCCTGAACCTCAGGCCGTCCCTGGCCAAACAGGCCCCCATCGCGTGTCGTTGTTTGGTCGCTCGTCGTTCGTTCATCACTTCCGTTCCGTCCATCCATCGTGTTAAAGGTCTTGGGTTTCCCCTCTTGTAGCTCATCACTTCCCTCCTCATCCCCCAGCTTCACACTCTTGCCTTCTCCATAGTTACAGCATCTACGCTTTCGGTCTACCAATTCTCCATCTATTCTCATCGTGTCAGTCACTGCTTTGTCTCACTTGAAGCTACCAACGCTTCCGATACCTAGCCACTACGTAGTGTGCATTGTGAACTGTTTCAGTAGCAGACCCGGAGTCAACTCGAATGCTTACCCTTCGTTTTCTCTTCTGGTAAGTTACGACAAGCACCTACTTACTGCACATGTCTAGCATTCGCACACGACACATGCTATAGACTTGACTTGTTTCACATTGCTAACCTTAACAGCTCACTCTAGAAAATCCACATCCGGAGCTCACAATGTTGGCCGCTACGCGCATCTGGAGAAGTGAGAGACTCGTCCACTCTCATTCTGCTGCCCCGAACGTCCTTCGCTCTACTGTTTCATTACACTCGAAATGTGACCAATGCAGGAGCTTTTCCTCATCACCAACATCTTCGATATCTTCCCAAGACCGAAATGCGCGCCGTAATGGTTCTATGGGACTTCAACGTCCAGTCCCGTTAGTTCGTAACATATCCTGGGAAAATAGGTCAAGAGCTGCTTTCAGGAGGGCTATGAAAGGCTTCAATCAACCCACAGATGCTAGCAAGTTTGCTAGCATGGACCAAGTTAAGACTTGGGCGAGTGATCTTTGCGGCCTTCGACCTGGTGCAAATATCGAAGACGTGGAACGAAGCGCAATTGACCACTTGCTTCGGGGTGATAAGAAAGCCAACATTCACAAGGCAACCTTTACCCATGGCCATCACTTTAGCGGTCCACGTGCAATCGTGAAAACATCCAAGAACACTCGCCTCTCGGCTGCATACGAAGAAGAGACTACCTTCATCGACCCCATCACAAATCGACGGGTTTCTAAGCCATTGACATTAGGGAGAGCGGCCCGATATGAAGATCTGGCAGGATATGAGCCGACCGACTTCGTTGATGTGTCTGCAAAGGCTGATTCTACTCCCAAGTACAACGACTTGGATAAGTACAAGCCCACCAAGGATGTTGCTACCGAACAGCAAGATCAAAATGAGTACGAAGATCTCGATAAATACCAGCCGGTCGTCGATGAAAGATCCACACAAGATCAATCTGTCAAGTACGACGATCTCGACAAGTATGGACCAGTCAAGCATAATGAACCCGATGGAAAGCTACCAAACACAACCGAGGAAGACTCGAAAGAGTACGACGATCTACACAAGTACTCTTCCAGCACCCTCGATAGTCCTTTGTCTCAGCATCAATTAGCCGCTGAACAACAGTCTAAGCTCTACGACGATCTTGACCAGTACAAGCCCACGTTCTGGAATGAACCTGATGGCAAGAGGGTACAGTCTGTTGAGGAACTATCAAAGAACTACGATGATCTTCAGAAGTATGAGGCCGTTTACTGGAACGAACCTGACGGCCTACGCGAACGTTCGTCGGAAGAGGCTTCCAAGGATTACAAGGATCTCAACTCATACGGGCCAGTCACATGGAGCGAACCCGATGGCCTCCGTCGCTTGACGCCCGAGGAAGAATCCAAGAAATACGACGACTTGGAGTCATACGAGGCTCCTTTTGAGGCCAGCCGATCCATCTTGAAAGCCCATGAGAAGGCTCAGATGGACACTAAGATGCGAGGCAAGCCCCTGGCGCCCAAGGTCGATGCTCCTGTGGAGGATTTTGCAAGCAAATATGACGACCTTCACAAGTATGGACCTGTTCGATGGAATGAACCCGACGGTCTGCGAAAGCTCACGTCCGAGGAATTGTCCAAGAATTACGATGATCTTTATTTGTACGGTGCAGTAAGGTGGAACGAGCCTGACGGTCTCAGACCACTCTCCGCAGAAGAGAAGTCCAAGCGCTACAAGGATACCCATCTTTATGCTGCTCGCGATACATCTTCACCTACACCACGCGTGCATCCCGAGGAGGCTTCCAAGGTATACAAGGATCTCCCAGGGTACCGCGAATTTGATAACGCAGATGAAAGTCGACCACGCACCCACCCCGAGGAAGTTTCAAAGCAGTATACTGATTTGAATGCCTATGCTGCTTTTGAGAATGATGGATCCCAGGTAGAGTCTGTTCATCCGGCATTATCACCAAAGGAGTACAAGGACCTGCACAAGTATCCCTCAGCTGGTTTCGAGGAGACCACTATGTTCCAGCATGTCCACCCTGAGGAGTTGACCAAGAACTACACAGATCTTGGTAGTTACAGACCCTCCGGTTTTACTTCTCAGGCTCAGGCTTACCCTGCTCACCCCGAGGAAGCTTTAAAGGTCTACCAGGACCTACACCAGTATGCCTCAGTTAGTCATAACGAATCCAAGGTACCCAATGGCCCAATGTCGGTCCCTCTGGATGAAGTCGCCCGCGGCCTCCGTGAGTTCGATTCCAAGGCAGGTTCCCAAGATCCCTTGGATACAACGTCAAGTGCTTATTATCGAAACCCCAACAGGTCTTTTCCCGACTCTACGGAAACTAGTGTCGACGATGTCGATTCTGGAAGTGCCGAGGCAATCCGAGCTGCCGTTTTACGTAGGGCACATGAGAACAGTCAGAAGTTTAAGGGCCAAGCTTTGACTGACAGCAACAATGACCACACCGGGTCACAACAAGTATCGCAGGAACAAAAGCTCACTGGAAACTACGCTCGAGACTTTCCGGAAGAGTTTGTGGTATCTTGGAGCAAGCAAAACTCGTCATCCAAGTCGGCACTGTACCCCAACAATCGTGGAGGGGAACCAGATCCTGTGGAAGAGGCCATCGAGGAGAACGTCGAACCCGAATCCATGGACGGGAGCTTTCCTATCGAAGATGTGAAGCTACAACCGGCGCTGGATCGCTATGCGGGAAAAGGATCCAAGGATTCCTACTCGCACAAACCCCAAGGCTTACAGACAAGCTATTCCGAAGAGTGCGGGCACTCGACAATGCCTATATCACAAAAACACTACACAACTGCAGATTGCAAGACAGAGGCAAATACAATATCACAGGAGCCACACGCAACCCTGTACAAAATCCTTGCATTTGATCCAACTTCAAAGATGATGAGCGTGGCGCAGGCTACCTCAACGGTCGATACGAACGAGAGCCCGATGTCCTTGGCTGATGCTCTTGTCCATCTGAAGGAACCTGCCAAATTTCTCCCTTACTTCAAATCGCTTCAGGATCAAGGTTATGAGGTGATTTCAGGAAGCGGCCATGTATTGGTTTTTCGACAAATGCGACCAGCCTTGGAGCGATCTGCTGATGCTGCAGCCAGCGCGATCGATGAGATGGTTATTCGGGGCGGAACATTTCCTACCTCTGATAGTATCTCAACCAACACTACAGGCCAAGCATACAAGCGCCGAGGAAATGGACGCTCAGCGAGCGCAAAGGCAGACAACTCAACAAAGAAGAGACACATCGGTCGTAAACTTCTTGTAGGAACGGTTGGAGTCGCTGGCTCAGCATATGCAGTGGCCATGCTGGCAGAATATTCGAGCACCAAGAGGCTAGACCCAAAGAACCCTCAGACACCACGGACTTAGTATCATGACTGCATCAATTATTATGGTTTGGGAACGGAGTATTGCAGACTGCTGTCATTTTTCGATGCGAAAGTTCTTTGGAGTTTGGGACACAAAGCACACTGGACTTGTGAACGCAATCGATCATCCCTTCGTGTTCAAGAGTTAGCTATCTCTTTTCTTTACTGGTTTTTCATTTTATATGCGGGAAGCATTCAGCCATGAGACTGATATATCACGGAGCTCGGGAGTTAAGATACCTCGGCATATCAATTTGCTGCATTTAATAGCTATGGTTACAATGACATTCGTTTTAAGCAATCTTGCTCATTCTTGAGCTGTCCCTTGTGGCAGGTGTTTGTAGTGTACAATCTCCATTTTACCATCTCTCGTGTCTCTTTCCCCCCCAGTCATTCCAAGTTACTGCAATCTGATGGGGTTTGTTGTGATGCTTAACCTTCTCGCTCCGAGAAGCCAGGTCCTGTGCTGACCTGCCCAATCTTGTCCATATGCATTTCATGCTTCCTTTCCTCGGGGCTCCAACTCTGACGTCGCTGGAACGAGGGCGTCCAGCTATTTGTGTGCTGCATACATCGGTCGGCGGCAGCTTGTGCTGAGGGGGAAGTGGGAGCTGCAGACGTCAGCTTAGGGAGAATGACGAGTTTGTGTTTATATTTGGTACCTTCTGAAGGAGGGGAAGTGTGGCTCGTGGTCGATATGGCGGTTGGTTGGCGATCCATGATTAAGAATTTGTAGGAGTTGGTATAGATTGAGTGATGTTTAGGTGATATTTATGTTCATATAGGTTTT
The DNA here is from genome assembly GCA_020744515.1 of Fusarium tricinctum. Classification (NCBI taxonomy): domain Eukaryota; kingdom Fungi; phylum Ascomycota; class Sordariomycetes; order Hypocreales; family Nectriaceae; genus Fusarium; species Fusarium tricinctum. Next base: position 4,511,504 of record JAGPXF010000001.1, read on the forward strand.
TGTTTGGGTTGTTTTGTAGGCGTTTGGTATGGATGATTGTTGCTGCAGCTGTAAATCAGCGTCAATGTCTTGCAGTAATCACACGCACACTTACCCTGCTTGTTATACGAGTTAGTTGCTCCTACCTTCTAACAATTGAGGGTCAAAGGCATTTTTATAAACCCCAAACAGGAGATCATCACCAATCAGCTCAACATGTTACGCAAAGAAACAATTGGAAGTGGCAAACTTGTGATGGCCTGATGCGTGTTGCAGTTCAGCTGCATAAAAGTGACGCTGAGGCGTGACTATCTCGGGACTTTAGAGTTTTAGCTCGGGAGCTGGAGATCGGAGCCTCGGGATAGCATCGTATGTCTTTCTTGCGCTGGTGGAGGGGTTATACGAGTGATAACGGATAATGATTTGGTAATGTTGCAGTTTGGTCATGCAGTGTTCTCTATCCGGGCTGCTGGTTTTGGCTTTCTAGATTTGTTATGGGCTATATTGGACCGGGTAAACAAGAAGAGGGTTGGGATATCGGATGTATGTGTCTCACTTGCATGTGCTTCGGTATTCTGGGGTACCCCCAATTTTTCCCCGAGTTCAGAATATGCCTGCTGGGCCTGGTTCGTTGGTGGAATCATTAACACATCACCTCAATGATTCTAGACCTTGATTAGTTCCAATGCTTCATCAGATCATCCACCAACTGCATTATCCCCTCACATGGATGGCTCGGTTTTGATCAACAGGGGATATTTCATTGCTTGCTCTCTTACACCATGTCATACATATAGCCATAACCTCAAAAGCAAAACGCTAAACCCTTTCCCATGACCTGTGCCCCAAACAAGCCTCGTCTATATATGCTCTTCCAACTTTGGCATATCCATCTTCCCTTTTGTTTTGGTACCCTTCCAACTCCATCATGCAGAAATACTAAAGACGCCTTGGGCTATGCGGTTGCAAATGTCGAGAGCAGTCATGAATCAAAAATAATGCAAACAAGTCGAAATAGAAATGGGGGTATACAGCAAAATAATAGTCATCCACCGTGAGGTAAAAAGTAGAAACAGGAAACTGTTCGAAAAATTGACGTGAAGTCATATCTCGGAGTGAAGAATTGTATGTACGTGAAAGGGTGGGTGAATCAAGGAGTCTTGGGTCGCTTCCAGTAGTATTGCTATTGTCTTGTGTAAGCCTTGGATCCATTGTGTGAAGTATGGGATATCACAAACCTTGTGTTGCTTGCGGCAAGCGCGGAGACTCGGCTTGCGAAGCCCGTCAACAACCGCTGCGCGGCGCTGCTGGTCGTCGTCCTTCTCAGGGATGTAGTAGTACTCGCTCTCAAGGGGCTTGCCGGCGGCGTCCTTGCCCTGACGCTCGATGATGCCAATGCAGAGTGTGCTCTCGATGACGTCGCGGAGATCGTCCTTGGTGAGGTCTCGCTTCTCTTCGGTAGGGAGATGCTGCATGATGGTGGACAGAGGTGTTGACGACAGACGCGAGAAGGCGAGCTGGTTGATTACGTGGTTGCCAACAGCAGGGTTTGAGTCGAAAGACATCTTGAAGATCTCAGGGGTAGGAGTAGGGGACGTCTCGCGAGGGGGAGAAGACAGAGGAGACTCAGTCCTGGCTTGCTGCTTGCGAGGAGAGTGGGGAGCAGAGGGGATCTGACGGGGAGCGAAGAGATCAGAAGCGAGGGCGCTGTGAAGAGAGTTGACAGCTCGCTTGGCGCCTTTGAACACCTTGGGAGACTTTGTCGTTATCGAAGCCAGCCTGCAGGAGATGTCGGCACCAAAGGGTCCGAACGAGTGAATGATAGGGTCGTTCTCCTCATTGGGGTCGTGGTCCTCACCGTCACTGACCTCACTGCTGAAGCTGGCAGTCGCGTCGGTGCACATGCTGACATTGATGTTGCTGGAATCGAGCCTGTGCTCTGGCAACTCAAGCTCACCATCATCCTCGTAGATTTCAATGTCACGCTGTCCGGGCAGCAGGGCCTGTAGACGGCGAGAGCTGGACAGGCTGGCAGGCGTGGGGCTCTCGGGAGAGGTGATACGAGAAGCACGGCGTGGAGGAGAAGACTGAAGAATAGCCTGGGCACGAGACTGGCAGGGAGGAGAGTCCCAAATGTCGGCAAGGTGGTCAAGAGCCCGCTTGGGCCATTGGACCAACACGCGAGAGTTCTGCACATCAATTATGATCTCGGAGCCCTCGGTTTCACTGGTAAAGCTATCACCTTTGTACAGCTCCCAAGTACGGCCCTGGCTATGCAGCTTGAGGCCATTCCAGCCATTGCAAACAATCTCAATCTTGTTGGGCTCGAGAGAACTTGTGGCAGAAACGAAGCGAGCTTTGACGTGAACACGAGAGACGAGGCGGTCGGCCGAGATCTGGTAGTGGGACGAGTTGGAGGATCGGCCCATAATCAGCGTCTCGCCGTTTTCCGACAGTTCGACGGCGGGGACGGCAGCGAGCGGGGCTCGCTCGGAAGCGGAAGCGGTCCGTTGGGGCGGGGAACTCGACAAGATACCTGTGCTCGACGTGGGAACGGGAGTAGGATACTTGAGATGAGCACGAGATCGAACAGCCCCGGAGCCTGAGCCAAGATTCTGTCGCTTCACGGGTCGAGGCAAGTTTGGAGACGACGAGAGAGGCTCAAAGGGCGGGAGAAGAGTCGGGGCGGAACGCTTAGAGCCGGCGAGGGAGCAAGGCTTCATGGCTGGCAACGAAGGCTCGGCGGAGGAGCCTTTTCGTGGTGATGAACCGATAGAGTCCATTTTGGTTGTGAGTAGACTGAATTGTATCGTATCGTGGGATTGTAGATCGAGGATCGAAGTTGGACTGGATCGCGTCCAGAAGCAAGAGACAAGTCCGGCAACACGCGTTAGGTGATTGTTGGATCCGTCCGGATTGCAATTAAGTAACGAGTGTTTTTCTTTTCCTTCGTTTTCCCTTCCCTAATCCTTCTCAAACTCTTGCCAGCGAGGACGTGATGATGGTGGAAGATCCAACTGCTGAGTGGAACGATGACGGCCACGAAAGGCGGTCTAGTTTTTCTGTAAGATGACTTGAGGACGGTTTAAAACATAGATGTAGGAGTACAAGTATTTTGACAATGGGGCCCAAAGGCAAGACCAAGCGTTTGATTCTTGGAAAGAAAGGCAAGGGGGTGAAAAAGTAAAAGGGTCGAGGTGAGGGATTGAGTGAGTGTCTCGTGTGCGTTGGTGTGCGTTGGTGCTGGGAGGTATTTAAAGAGGTGGGCTCCGCTTCGACCAGGGACGCGGGAACGCGGCGAGGTACTTTGCGCGCCCGTGAGATGTTGGCGTTGGCGTTGGCGTTTTTTCGTGCAATGTCATCTACAGTGGACGATGCGCTGAAGTATAGGCGGTTGGGTTGAGTTTCAGTGGACGATAAAGAACAGTTTTAGGTGCTTTACGCGCATATGGCCGCTTTGAGTGGTAGGCCCGTGCTGTATCGATAAGGGAGATGACGTTCACTGAACGCGCTGAGTTATAGTGGCTGCGTTCGGTTCAGGCTTGGATCCTTGCAGAGACGGAGATCAATGTCTCATATTTGCATTAATACGGTTTCCTTTTTATTTTTGAAGTATATATCCCTTACAATTTCCTCTATTTGATCATTTTCTTCTTTGCTTTACAGTAATTGAGTCCTGATCGTTTGAATGTGTCCAATTTTTCATCTTGCATGGACTGCGGGACCATTGCAGAGCCAACCTCTCAATTCATTGTTCAACCTCCAATTTCTCATAGACACGTCTCCACCAACAAATCCGTTGGAACTGAGCCCCTCTGGGTTCGCGTTTGGAGCTGTCCAGACCAATCTCTTTGCCAAATAACACATAAAGTGTATGACTGTCCTTAAATGCCCTTGTTCTTATTCGTTTTTGTATGTTCTGCTGTGCTATGAAACTTCCACCCATAAAATCCTTCAGGGTTACATTAACTGTCACGTCTTGATACTTGGAATTTAACATCAGAGCTGAGCAACGAGGACCAATCTTGACACATCGCAATCATATATCTACATAATGCCAGAACATGCTCACTCAAATTGTCATAGAAAGACCGATAACCGTCGGATGAACCATTCGGAATTCATTCTAAGGGTGTTTGTGAGGTTGCTGTAGTAATCACCATAGCGATTAATGCATTTGGGTTCTTTGGAACGCCTTCGCCCTTGGAGCACTCAAACTTGCCTACTCATGACGCATTCGCTGTCTTAGAACTTGCGTTGATCGCGTTCCTGTTCCCCTTTTTAAGAACCTAGCAAGCAAGCCATACATACGCCACAGAGCTAGCCACGTTTAAGGCCGGTCAATCCTTGATCCATGACTTCACCGAGACTGGCAAGATACCCTAGATACCCTACAACACCATAGAATTATGAGAGAAGGAGACATAATAGGTTTGGCACTGACATACTTCACGTCAAAACAAGCCTGAAGTTTTGTTTCGATCAATTGAGCCCTTTTCAGTTGATTTCATACCGTCATTCTAGCACCAAGGCAGGTTACTATATCACAACCTCAATCTGGTGATAGCTTCAATGTCGCATAACAGTACAACACATTCAGGTCATACAAAAACAAGCTGGCTTCGAGGATTTGTTGTTGAAGAGTGTCTATACCTTATCTTTCACCTTAGGAGGGTTGCACCATTGGCATTTGCACTCGCCAACATGCTGGGTAGAATGAACTGTGGTTCGTACACACGCCTTTGACTTTGGAATTTTGTAGGCAGTGGCCGCATTTCCGGCAGATGTATCCGGTGCTGTAGTGTTTGCACATTGTTATGCAAGATCTTTGGCAAAAGCAAGATTGGTGCCGAGTATAGAATGGAGATGTTGGGTTTCTGCGGAAGCTTGGCTACGTTGTTGAGAAGAGTTACAATGTATTGGGGGTCAGGATATATATAACCCTATCGACATGACTTCACTGCTCAAATTATAATCATGAGCCCTCCATGTCAGTCAAACTTGGATTATGTATCAAGAGAGTCACTGATGGATTCTTAAGGATCATGGGCAGGAGAGCAACGTGAGTGCCCTAGTCCGTAGAATTGGGATGATAGTGGTCTCTTAATCTGCGTCTTTTCCGTAACTATCTTCACTCAAGAGCAGACATCTCACTCAGCTCTGACAAGACCTTCAAATGCCGATTCTTTGGTGTTATTTCCCATGCTTGAACTCCACCAATAGACCTCCAGGTAGTCTAGTTCAGCTCTGGATCAGTGATGGCGCAGTAGACAGGGTATTTCTTCCACCCCTCAGGTTGATCCTCTTCATCAATGACAGGAGGCGTGATGCCATCACTTCCGCGCTCAGCAAATTTGACGACACATCGACGACCCAGTGCAACAGATAGTTCCTTGTTGTAAGCCGAAACCCCGTTCTCCTCATTGACATTGTACTTCTCAACCAGATCCTCCTTGACGCGTGAAATAGCTAGTCCACGTGCCACCTTGATGTAGCTTCGACGAACAGCTTTGCCGTCAGCGTCGCACCACAGAAATCCCGTTCTATCACCATCGCGCTCGACCATAAGGTAAGCCTTGGACTTCTTCTTGCGGTTGTTGGACACAAGGCTGCCAGCTTCGACTGGAAGATCCCTGAGAAAGCGACCAACTTCGGCGGCGGACTGGGAGAATGTATGAGAGAATTCCTTGGGCATGGGGACAGGGCACTCTGAGTCCCATTTGTCGAAGATTCTGTTGAAAAAGTCTTCATGCTCTTCTGTCATGACATAGCCTTGATTGGCGTTGTCGGACATTGTGACGCTGTTTAGGTCTTAGTATTTTGTTGTCAAGGGTTAGGAGAACCTACAAGAGATGGCAGCTGGCTTTGAAATGCTGTGATGAACTGTGATGATGGTGATGTGGTGAAGGGGAGATTTAGAGGAGAACATGGTATCAAACAGAAGTGACACTGCCCAATATCTTTTGACAATTCAGCACTGCACAGACACTGTCGGCTGCAAACCCATATAAGATAATCTCTTGCATAACATAAGTAGAGTGAATCTCAAATTAGTGTGCCACTTGTAAACACTGCACGTACGGACATCACAAACAGCTACCATAATGTGAACTAACAGATTAAGTATTCAATATCTAACTAAGAATTATGGCATATCTCATACATCGTAAAGGCTCAATTAACCCTCCACAAGGGTAATCTTGGTCTCCTCCTTGAGATCCCGGCTGCTGAATCCAACACGGATGGTGAACTCGCCCTCAGGAATAATCCACTGCTGAGAGATGATGTCCCAGTAGCTGAGATCACGGCGCATCAGCTCGAAGCTGACGCTCTTGCTCTCGCCAGCCTCAAGGAAAACCTTCTCGAAACCACGGAGCTGCTTGGGGGGAGTGCCGGAGGGAGCGCTCTCGGGGAAGGTCACGTAGAGCTGGGGAACAGTGGCGCCGTCAACCTTGCCCGTGTTGGAGACGGAGATGGTCACGTTGTAGATGTTCTCCCAGAGGGCGGGGTTGCCACCGGGCTGAACAGGAAGTGCCTCGGGGGCGGCGGTGATGTCGTCGGCGAGGGGCTCAGCAGAGATGTCGGAGATCTCAAAGGTGGAGTAAGACAGACCGAAACCGAACTCGTAGCGCACAGAGATGTTCTTAGCGTCGAAGTAGCGGTAGTCAATCTCGAGCTTCTCGTCGAACCAAGACTGCCAGTCCTCAGAGCCGGTGGTGTTGATGGCAGTGGTGGGAGGGGCGTTGTAGTCGGTGCCGTTGAAGGCAATGGTGTAGGGGAGACGACCGGAGGGGTTCACATCGCCGTAGAGGAGGTCGACAAGGGAGTTGCCAGACTCCTGGCCGGGGAAGTGAGCGGCGAGGATGGCGGTGACGTTGGGGTGGTCAGCCCAGGGGAGAGTGTTGATGCCGGAAGAGTGGGTGACGACGATGGTGTTGTTGCAGGACTTGGCGACAGACTCGACAACATCATCACCGTTCCAGTCAACGCTGAGATGCTCACGGTCAGCAGCCTCCTCAGCCCAGGTCTTGAGGAAGACGAGGCAGACATCAGGCTGCTTGGGAATCCAGAGGTCAGTGACGTTGGAGGTGGTGATGAGGGTGTTGTTCAACCACTGCTGAACAAGAGAACCGTCCTTCTTGGCACGGGCGTTGATGGCAGTCAGAGGAGAGACGAGGTAAGTCAGACGACCAGTTCCAGAACCACCACCAGCAACAAGAGTACCAAACTCGTAGTCCTTCTGGTTGTAGAAACCCTCAGTGATATCGCCAGCATCGTTACCGAAGACAGCAATGGACTTGGGCTTCTTGAGAGGAAGGGCGTTCTTCTTGTTCTTGAGGAGGACGGTGGACTCGGCGCCGTGCTTGCGGATCAAGTCGCCGTGGTTACCGCGGACGTCACGGCTGCGCTCGCCAGTGAAGTTGAACTCGTGGAGCCATGACTTGCGGGGGGTGAAGGTGTTGAGGTCGGCGCTGGACTCGTCAACGGAGGGGAAGTCCTTGTCCTGGCCGAGCCAGTAGTAAGGGGCCATGATGCGGAGGATCATATCGTCAACGCGGGTCTCCTCGAGAGTACCGTTGGTGACAGCGCGGGTGATGTTACCGCCGAAGAAAGAACCAGCCTTGAAGTTGGTTCCATAGGATCCAATACCACCGGGCCTAAGAGTATTAGTTTGAGAATAGTGACGCGATAAGGAAGTGTACTTACATATCCATGTCAAGACCGCTGTTGATGGCAGCAACACCGGCGTGGGTGGCACCCCAATCAGACATGACATAGCCCTGGAAACCAAGCTCGTCTCTCAAGATACCGTTGAGGACCTTGGAGTTCTGGCAGGCGTAAGAGCCGTTGAGGCGCTGGTAGGCGCACATGAAGCTGGCGGCCTTTGCGTGAGCAGCGTTGGCAAAGGGCCACAGGTAGAGCTCGTGCATGGTTCGGTCATCCATGTTAGTGGAGAGAGCCTCCTCGTCGACCTCGGCGACGTAGCCGTCCTTGACGAAGGTGGGGTTTCGCATAACCTCCTGCTCGTTACCGATGAAGTGCTTGGCAGTGGCCTGGACACCGGCGTCTTGGTGACCAGTGATGGTCTTCTCCATGGCGACACCGGTCAGATAGGGGTCGGGCGAGAAACCCTCCCAGTTACGGCCCGAGTAGGCGGAACGTCCAAGAGGACCGGCGACAGGGCCGAGAAGGACGTGGGCGCCCTTGGCCTTGAACTCCTGTCCCATGGCAAGACCTCGCTGGTAGAGGAGGTTCTTGTCGAAGGAGGCGGCGGCGGAAACACCAGCGGGGAAGACACTGGCGTAGTCGGCAACTCGAATGGAGAGAGGACCATCGTGGAGACAGAGGCCGCTGAAGCCGAGACGAGGAATGGCCAAGATGTTTCCGACACAGGGACCAGGTGTTCCTGTGACCATGTTGGCCTTCTCCTCGAGTGTCAGTTGAGAGAGGAATTCTTGAGCCTTAGCAAAGGCATCCTCCCATCCTGTGCCAGTGGCATTGTCTGACGAGGGGTTAGCATATGGCGATAGCTTCAGGGTGGTAGAAACATACTGATGGGATAAGCAGGTGAATGGCCGTACTGTCCGAGGATAGTAGTGTTCTTGGGCTGAACCCAGGTGAAGGCCTCGTCGCTGCGATCACCCGCATCGTAGGCTTGAGCATTAGCAGTCGCGGCCAACAGGCCAGAGACCAGCACGGATCGAAGACTAGCCATTGTGAAGAAGTAGAGGAGAATGGCGCTCAGTGATGATGATCTTCATATTTCGCTTTTCTGCAGACTTTCTTTTGACTTATATACTTCCAGCTCCGGCAACAGATCACCACATCCCATCCCACGGCAGACCCGAACAACCCTCCCGGAAAAGTTTATCACTCCAACAACAGCTGCGTCATTGTCCAAAAAGTCCAGTTAGCTTCTGCTCATGCGAGCTAGTAGAGGAGCTTGTGCGGGGGAAGGCCAATGCGGAGTAGCATTGAGGGCCATCGTGTGATGGTATTCCCAGTTTGCGAGTAGGCAGTCTCTTCGGCGAACTTCACCTCGATGGTGTTCTGCCGTAGCTTACCCGACCAATTGAGTAATTCATCCAATTAAACAGTCTGTCGAATAGACTCCGAGCAGCCGACTCATTTCGATGGTGTCATGGCTCGTTGAAAGCCCCAGGTTTGCGCTGGACTAGTCTTGTGATGTAACACAAGAACCCCAGGAAAAGGCGTCCCCACAGGCTGGAATAGGGCCGCTATGCGACCGAGCATCCGAAGTTGAGCCATGGAATTGGGATGAGGCTTTTCCTTTTCGCGGTCACCAGCTCATGCCTTGGAGCTTGGAAGCTTGGAGGCTTGGAGCGTTGCCCAATCCCCCCTGTAATTATCGTGGAGTCTGCACTCCACAAGTGCCGGGTTATAGTGCCTATTGAGAGTCCGGGGGAGAAAAACCGGGGTTTCGTCTCTATCTCCGCAATTGGATTCGGCCCTGTTGTGGGCTTGCAATACTTTTTGCGGAGAAGAGAGCAGTTCATGGTAGATCGAAATCATGCTAGTCTACCAGGAATATACCTGGGAAGCAGGTGTTTTCCCCAGTGAACATGTGGTTCCGCCCTTGTATTTGAGTCTAATTTTTTTTTTAATTTTTTTTTTATTTGCCTCTCCGCAATATCGCGATAATCGGGTTCTTGTCATTATCGACCCAGTGCAGTGGTCTGGTGACTGGTATCCATGCTGCCATGCTGCCATGCTGGGCCATGTTACTTTATTCTAGAGTAATGGAATGCTATGGCCTTTGGATTTTAAACTTCTTCGGCCCGGAGTTGGCACCGTTCAGACCATCATGACAGTACGAACGGCTTTCATCTTGAGTGATAACGTTGTTTTAGTTCGATGAGCCGTTTGGTCAGCCACGTGAAAAGAATTTACTTAGTAACATCTTCGTATTAGACCCATTCTACATCCGCATCTCACACCATACAACATCTCAGACTGCCGCTTAGAATTGCCGTCTTTGTGTGTTCTGATCTTGCGTCTTGCATCTCGTAGACTACCGGTGTATGCTCGGCCAGGACCGTAAAAGTGTGCATACTGGATTTAGATGGGTTGCATGTAGTGCATTCTCGGGTTTATGTCTACATCCGAAAAGAAAGAAAAAAAAGTCAATTGATGCAGACAAGTCTCGTGGCTGTTGAACTAGGATCCGGGTTACATTGAGAAATTAGGTTGGCAGAGAATTGAGGCGGTTTTTCTTGACTCGAGAGGCTAGTGCACCTCCACACTTTTGACTCAAGGGAGATCCGTTGTACGGAGGGAGTAGGAAGACTGCGGAATGTCCTAAAAGGGTTTTGTGGGTGGTTTGTTCATTTGCGTGGCTTTTAATGAGAGTCTCGATAATGAGGAATATTTCATCATACACCATAAGGTCATCGATTAATTGGCGCTTTCTTGTAGAGTCGTGGTTTTTACGTATATTGATCGACATAGTTTGAGTGCTGACATCTGACTTAAAATATCGCTACTCTGGCACAAGCTACCCGTCAGTTCGTTCAAATTTATTGCGATAATACAAATCAAATCCAGATAAATACAGTCCGAATTGCTATAAACTAACTGATATCTAGAAAACAACACCAAAACTCCCTCTCAAAGTTGTTCTCTAGGGTAGCCTCCAGACAAGCACAAGCCTTTTACCGCTTCTTATCGAACAAACAGCCCGACTATCCAAGCTCCCGCCTCGGCGAACTCAAAAAGACTGTGGATAGAAGGTCCAGTGAAAAATCCGGGGCTTTAGAGGACCCAATTCCCCCAACCCCCAACCCCCGGTCTCCACTTACGCCATTAGATTGTGGGCGGTGGGACAACGCTCGCAATGTGTGTTGGAGACGTAGCTAGTCTCGTCATTAGGCTCTTGAAGACATTCTCGATCCTCGGATCGGTCACGTCCCGGGATGAAATTCAAGCAGAAATCCATTCTCGAGGTGTAGAAGCAAAGACGACGGCAGTCATTGCAGATGAAGGAGATGCTGGTAAGTTGACACATTTTGATGGTTTTGGTGAGTTTGGTGCGTTTGTCGAGTTCAAAAGATGCTCGTTGCTGTTGAAGTAGAGAATATGAACTCTGTGACCCTGTGACTCTCTAAAGGATGTAAATGATATTGTTGTGGTTGGTAAAGTCGTGGATTGAGGACTGGGATCGAGGAATTTATCCAACAGCCAAATGATGGTTAACGTTCTTGTTCGCAAGTACGGGACAAAGAAAGTGTTAGCATGCGTCGTTTTCAAAGTTCTCAAACAGGAGAAAGGAACGAACATACCTATAGTTCATGTTATCAATCATTTTGTTCTACGAAAGCAACGAGACCAAGTTAAGTGACAGTCTTGGCTGCTTTACATTTCGGACACTCTTCCTCATGAACGTAGATTGTATCGTGCCGTGTGGCCTTGGCGCATACTCCTGGCTTCTTTTGCTTGACGTGCTCGCACTGAACTTCAGTCACTGGCATGGAAATGAGGTGTGAACACTTCCTGCAGAGGTATCCAACGCTGGAGATACTGCACATTTGAGATCCGTGTGATAGGTGTTTGGTGGCGGTTTAGGATAGTTGACCTTTCAGAAGGGGAAATGTACCAGGACACGCAGAGAGTACACGGAATCGATATTTATATTGATTCTTGACAGAGGCTATATCACATGCTTATTTGAATAAGTTACACGAAAAACAGTCGATTTGACGGATGTTTGTGCTACTGTTTCACATATTGCGAATACATCGTCTCACAAACACCCCCAACATCAACATGAGGCCCAAGGTACCACAACAAACATTCAGGAACACGTGCCACTATCTAATGTACTGTACAAAAGCAATTAGTGCAAGTAGTCCCCTAGATTACGCTCTGCAGACTTGCGCTTCATACCCTTTGAGTCATCCTTCTTTTTCTTCAGGCACTCCTCACAATTATCTTCACGAGTGTGAATAGTAGATATGCTGAGCTCCTTCTTTGCACAATCGTTGCCAGATTCCTTGGCCAAGTGACATCGCTCTGTTTCTATCTCTTGGTCGACGAATCGGTTGCAGACGCGGCAGCGATACTTTGTGAATACGATGGTGCACATGGTGATAGTGGGATGTGTATCACTGAGTATACTTGGAAAACTTGTGGTCAAGCCTTTACGAGTGGTATAGTTAGGTGGGAATTTACAACGGCTATATACGCACAGACATGTTAGTGAATTTGATTATTACTGTATGTTTTCGTATTTCGTCTTTGCTGTTCAAATATTCCTTTATGGTGAACAACGAACGCGTTTATTGTGGTGGATTATGTGCAGTGTTCAAGGCTGGGTATCCTAGTAGTGTAGTAAAAGATGATATTGACAGCTACAGCTCTACCAGTATCTAAAATCAGACTCAGTGACTGCCATGTTCGTAAGCCTTATCAGGAACTCATCAAGACCTCCCCTATTTCTTCCCCTTCTTAGTCTTGCATCGCTTGCATCTAGAGTCGCTGACTGTCTCAGTGGATTGAGTGTTGCGCTTTAGACAGTGTCCCCCTTTCTTCGCAGCATCACACTTTGTAGTCGCCATGTGAGAGTCGACGCGGTTGCTGCACTTACAGCAGACATATCTGGTAGTGTTAATGATGCACATAGTGAAAAGTAATACGTTTTTTTTTAGCTGTGTTAGGGTGGTTAGTGATTCAAGGATGTAGAGGTGGGATGAAAGTCTGAGGAAGCACGGGATTGTAGTCTGGATGAAAGGCGCGGGGCCACGGTTTATATAGCTAGGCTCGCAAGTCGTTGCATGTACATCACTATCTTCACCATCTCTTAATGAGATAACCTTTATCAATCAGCACGTAATATGGATAACCAATGTAAGTGATATTGTGTTATAGTGTGGGTTATGAACCAGGACGGCAGCAAGTGTCAATACTGACAACCTGTGATGAGGTGGATTATAACAACTCTGTATATAGTGGGCGAATAAGAGTTCCAATAATTTACTTTGTTTATTTAAACGTTTGATATACTAGTGATTAATAAACTCAAACTAGAGTTATCCATTGTAGTTTCCATACAGGCCCATGATTTATTATCCTGTCACTGTCGTCCGACGGCAATCCTGGAGTTGATATTAGACGCCTAAAGAAACTTTGTTTGCCTCCCGGAGCATTGAGTCTTTGAGAGATCTCCCCTTGTTCTTCTGTACCCTTTGACAGTCTTGCTGGGATAGTTGATATCCCAACCCTCTCGAAATACTCTCCTTTCTTCTGGAGCAGCAGTACAACATACTCATCAGGCGTATCCAACTTGCTGTAGCAGCCTTGGCCTGTTTGTTCGTGCCTTTCTCCCCTGCCGATAATTGCCAGCTTATACAGTCCAGGATCCCTTGACAGAGGGGTAGTAGTCAGGTTGGATCCGCAATCTGGGATTACAGTAATGCGATCCTTGATGTTGTTGCTGGCTTGGACAATCAATACAGGCAGGTCCATGAACGTCGCGTACTGTCGGGTAACGAAGGAGACCCCAAAAATAAGCTTGTATATCTCTGTGGCATATGTGTAAATTCTCAGTATACTTGAACTTCCCCCTTGTATTTGGTCATAGGCTGGAGGGTAAGTTCTGGGTGCAGTGGCAGTTTCCGATCTTCTCAGATAGGCGAACATACGATGTTTGTCTTCCATGCGGACGTCAAATAGGGGCTCCATCAACAGTGAACCAGTCTTGGTTCTGACGGCCGCTTCAAGAAGAGTACATGTTAGCTTCCCTCCCACATCTGGTCATATAGAAGATTTGTTAACTTACATGGCTGAAACGCCCAACCAGAGTGGTCACGTACATGTGTAACCTCATATACGACCGAACCAGCCCAGCCAGCCCAGGACCAGCTAGGAAAGCCGCTCCGCCTCTGCAGCGAGTTATCATTGAGAGGCACCCAGAGAAGCCCTTTCTCGAGTTGGTCACTTAGTATGCCATGAGCTTCGATGTTGACGGGTTTCGCAGACGATTCGTTGAATTTATTAAGGATTCCCATCATCGCTGTTACCGCGTCACTAGAATATGAGAGCTCTCGCTTGCTGTATTGGGCAACGAAATTACTGTATTCGTCGAATAATCGTTTGGATTTGTTTGCCGGTATTCGATGAACACAGACGTGGTCGTGACCATCCGGTGTTGTCCCTGGGCAGACCTCCTGGGGATCCCACGTGGCGCTTTTGTAATCAAGTTCACCGCAAGATCCAGCAACGCCTTGCGAACCAAGGACGCTGGATTTCGAACGCAAGCTGTCTGACGAGTTTCCAAATCTCTTCCAACCTTCGTTCCACTGAGAAGTATCTTGGTAGGCGGTCTTGGAGATTCTTGTCTCTAAAAAATAACTCTCCCTCCATTCACTGAATCTCCCATAACCAAAACCCTCGTAATTGAGGTTTTTGAATTCATCACCCCCAAAATTAGTGAGTTCGCAGCAGGGCAGGCGATACTCCAACAGGTGATGTCTGCAGGAATAAAACACCTCGGTCGCCGTGAAATACAGGCAGCATCTTGAGAGCACATCCTCCTGGAACGTCCACCCACGCTTTGACCAAGTTGTTTCAGCCAAGAGATCTGGCAGCGCAGGCCTTGCGGGGGCTATAGTTATGGACTTGTTGCTTAAAACAAGCTCTTGAACGGGCTCTGGTGATCGGGGGCTGAACAATCCTGCGAGTGGTGTATTTGCGTTTCGTCCTCCGGCAGCAACAATGGTGAAGGAGGCTTTCTCATAGATGAGGTGCATCTTGTTGACTAGAGCTACCTTATCAGCTGCATCATTCTGTCGAATGCATAACCAATCGATCCATAAATATCTCCATCCCAACAGTTTGACTAAGCTTATAGTGTCCTGTATGGTAAGCGGTAGTTTCTGGAAGCGGAGACGGTCGTGCAGTTCAGGGCTGGGAGGTCTGGTCGGGTCTTTTGGAAGTGCACGATGGAAAAGATCATTAATCCATTCAAAACACTTGTTATTGGTCTTGCTGCGTAGGACACCACCCCAGACGTACGAAAGAGCAATATAATTGATAACGTGTTTGATAAGCGAGTGCAACAGATAAGCAAGTGCAACAGTATACTGTACACCTAGAAAAAGCTTACCCTAGAGCATTTTAGACCTTAAATAAAAGAGCTAAAATTCTATAAAAAATACTTTTAAGCTTAGTATATTAAGCTATATTAAAAACTAATTTTGTAAAATTTTTAACTATTTAATTTTATTTAGTAAACCTTAATATACAGTATATTTCACAGTGTAATTAGATCCTTTACTATAACTCTATTAGGAAAATATTCACAATTATTTAAGGATAATAAACTTAAAGATACAATAGTTAAGTATATTATATCTTATTTTTAGCTATTTTAGGGTTAATTTGGATTTTTAAAAGGCTTTTAAAAAGCCGGATTTAATATGGAAATAAAACTGTTGCACTCGCTTTTCTGTTGCACTCGCTTATCATCCACGTTATCTTCTGATGGAACAAAGAGACACATGGTCTCCACGTCAATGACTCGAAACCTTCCAGTAGACCTTAGCTCCAGCTGCAGGTTGGTTTGAGCAGTCGGAAAGTGTTTGTGATTTGTTTGGCATTCTTGAATCCAAGTCTTCAGTAATTCGCGATCAACCAGTGGGGGAATCAAGCGTCTACTAAGGACTTGTTGGATGTCCTTATTAGGGTTCATGGTGAAATATTCGAAGTCCTTTGCATGTTCAATGCCGTCCAATTCACAGAGTGTGTATCGGGGCGAACCATAAGAGGTTCTCTGATGATGGTCTGGCGTCCAGTCGGTTCCTAACGATGGCCGGTGACGGACGTTCGCTGGAATTTCGAGGCTACGGTGTTTCTCCTCTGAATAGTCGCCATACTGAGCCCAAAAAGTTGTCTTGACCCAAACAGTGATGCTCTCTGACATGGATGGTTCCCAAACCTCGTCTTTCCATTTGGACCAGGTCGCCTCGACAATCTGTGTCACGAAGCGACAGAAGGGGCAGGTTTTTCTCTTGGCGATAGTAGAAAGAGTTCCCACTCGGAAACACTTGAGGTCTCCGGTGAAAAGAGCGGGAAAGTCTATAAGAGAGCATGAGGAGCAGAGATGGCTTGCTCTGCTCATAGTGAAAGGCACTGATGGGGTGTGCAGCAAAAAGAGGATTTTGTGTTACCTGCAATATGGGAGCACTATATTGTGGAAGTTCAAAACTGAAACTAGAGAGCGTGGAAGCAAAAACAAGGAGGTTCAAGAATGAAATTTTACGAGACATTGAATTCTACCTCGTCTTGGGTCAAAACAGCCATGGCTTACTAACACCATCTGTAATTGGCTATATACCCATATCTACAGAGCATAGCCCCCATAACTGAGTTGGAATCAACCTGAGACATAGTCTAACTTACCCAGTAAATGTGGCTATGCTCGGCTACTCACGAGGCTGATTTCAATAACAAGGCCACCTTTTTACTCTCTCTTAATGGCTATGGCACAGTTCGTGGCTTGCTCATAAACGGAATGGCAAGCAGAATTAATACCAAGGTTGATAACAGGAGACAAGCACTATCTCATAATTTCTCTTGCGACTCACTTCAGCGAGTCAAACTTAGACACTACGAACATCGAGAAGTCGACGAGCGAATCATGGTTGGAATAACACGCGTCCTCAAATGAATTGGTAACCACGGTTGCTAAAAGCTTTGATATTTCTGTTGATATTTTGATTGACCGACGGACTTGTCTCATGCGTATGTCATGTGTGATAGAAACTCTAAGTTTGATCATTTTGTGTAAATGAAGCTTTTAAATTGGCCAAGGACCTAATCTTTGTGAACCCTGAGCTCATCATAACTTTTCTACCACCTCAACACTACTTGGAGAAATATCTGGTTCTTATGTAGTGAATGTGCAAAGGTTCAGATAAATTCATTTAAGCTTGTCATACATGACAGTCTATTGAGTTGGTGTGTTCTTGATAAATGGTATCCTAAAGATGTACTTTAGATTCTTCTAATTACCATCTGCATCATATTTCTTGTTTCCGTAAGATGTTAGTAAACTTGTTAAAAGGCCAGGTGCTAACGCCGATCTGTTCTTGACTTTCGATCATTCTGGTTCTGAGCCATAGTCCTCCTCTTTAAACACTCCTTGCAGCCAGGGTGGTGGACCTTCTTTGTTGTAGCAACATGTTTCGGTTTACACTTGTTAGTACCGGCATTCGGGCAGTCGTATTGACGGTTCTTGGATTTGAAGACATGGCCGCATACCGAGCATAATAATTGGATGCTTTGATGGGTGCACATTGTGTAGAGTGTACTTGCAATGTTTTGTATAATATACTTAAGTTAAGTCTTAGTCGAAGCTTGCAGTTACAGATGGAGATATTAAGAAATTATTTATAATGAGAGTCACGAGATGCAAACATTTGACTCAGGATGCTGGTGGACTTCTAGCTCCCAGAGACTACCGCTGGATGAAAGTAATATTAAGGGGTCGTTGCACGACTGATTCACCCCGGAATTATTGGAAACGTTTGCACAGTGAATAGAGGCTGGAAATATTCTTCAATGGTATAACTTTGAATAACCACCACTTATGGAATGGTGACTAAAGAACATAACCAGGCAATATGTCTAGTAAAGGGAGCTGAGAACTGTGAGGTGGAGGGACTCTTATGATATAGGTCTTATGGCACTTAAATATACTGGTACAAGGATTTAATGTCCATTGGAGGTGCTAGATTGGTATCTATAATGTTACGAGTTGAGTATTTATAGTCTTTTCGCAAATCGAATTCAGGGACAATACCACATTGACGCATTACTGCTATTCAAAGGAGACAATCTATTTGATGAAAACCCATCTACTACTTAATGGACTCCCTGGCATCAATCATTCTTCGATATTGACAAACATGGATATCTACCCTCGTACGTGCCCCCCTGGAAATATCCAACTTGCGAACTGGACATCAGGAAGCGGAGGAGGAGGAGGAGGTCCCGAGCATTCTGGGCAAATCTCTTCCCGATTCCATATCGTTTCTGAGTACTCTCTACCGCACGAACCGAACCTTCTCTGCAGAGTTTCCTTGGCCCTGTTGCATCTTAGACCATGCTTTTCATAGCCTATCCTGTGACTGCAGACCGCACACATATACTGAATTGTGACGTGATAGCACATCCTTTGCCAGTTTATCTTTTACCGTTGCCTAAGGTTTGGGGGGAAATGAAAAAACGAGTCATGGGAAATTGGTCTATAAATTTCTTCTTATAGAAGGAAAATCGCGGATAGCGTTAAATGGAGAAAGCTTTCTTAGGATCAAATAATCACTAATACAGTTACCCAAAACTTGGGACCTTTGCATTCCTGGGCTGAGATAATCAGAGGAGGCTCTAAATTCTAATGCTTCGAACATCACCAAGACATCACTGTGACTCATTTTAGGAAAGAATCAGACTGGACTTGAATTTGGGTTGTCTCCAAACTGACTGCTTGGTTGCTCTGACTTCCCCAATCTAAGTATTGTAGGTGATTGATAATGAGCGTGGCACCAAAGATAACCATTAATGCGCCCCGGTCTCCATTGTCAAGCCCGTTGTGAGTCAATAATCTTTGCTTAATCAAGCCAGCTCCCTCTTTGGTTCACCATCAAGAGTTATTCTGCTCCATTTTCGATCATCTGGTGGACAACGCTGACAATACTCTGACATTCTGGCAACCTCGCCATCATTTGTGTATCCACAGGAACCCACCGACTTAGACTGAGTCTGAAGAGCCACCTCACAAATCTCCCATTCGAATTCCTTTTTGAAGCAGTCGTTGCAGTACATGCAGTAAAAGTGGGTGTAATAGTCGTTGCACATAATGAAAGTTGGTGTGGTTTAGGTGGTGTAAGCGTGTGCTCGCTGGTTGTTGGTTGTGGCTGGGCTGAGATAAGAGGCAATAGAAACTGGTGAGATGATAGAAAACGGAGCGCTGTCTTGTATGACCAGGCAATTAGTTAAATACTATTTATGTGAAACTGAACAGGGTTAGGTAAAGGATTGTATAAGTAAGTTGTTGGAAAACGGACCCCAAACAGCCTCACTAGACACCCACCCATCTAGCAGGGGTGCTTTTCAGCTGTCAGGAATCAGCAAGTCAAAACACATTCTGAGTTTCATCGGCCCAAATGCAGCCTGCACCAAAGATCCAAAGAAAGGCCTCACAAATTTGCAAGGACGCCCGTTGCCGCGGTTTATAACTTCTTCCTTGGCTAATTATTGACCCAAGTCCTAGGAAATGCCAGGTATACAATCCTACTGCTGCAGGGGGCTTGAAACTCGAATAGACTTTTACCACGCTAGTATATGATTGACCAGACGTCCGACAGGGTTTGAGACGTTTGATCAAAAACCAACAGTGTACCAAATGAAGTCGTGCCACAAAACAAACCTTTCGCCATTCGTGGGCGTTATGGGTGATGGGAATTTCTCGGGTAGGTGTAGGTGATGCAAGAGCACAAATACTGGAAAGCAGTGACCAGTGGTCATCTGTAGTTGTTGTGCTGAACGGCATGGAGGGTCTTTTAATAATCTGAACCGTGAAGAGAAACGAAAGCGTAATATGAAACCTGACTACCCTGTGTGTAGTGAAGGGAGGAGCCTGAGAGTAACAGTAAGAAAAGGAACAAAATAGTACTGAATCAGGTCAAAATAATTAATATATGCATTTCTCACATGATTGATTACTATAAAGTAATCCTCTCAAGGAAGAACAATCCTTTATCGTATAAACCACTACAGTACCTCAACTTCACTCCAGATCTAACACAAACTAGATCCTTTACCGATTCTTAAGTCATCAACCTATTGTATCAACATGTGCAAACAAACCTACCAAATAATCACCTGCCGAGTTTGCCACAACGAACTCAGTAGTCAAATCTCCACCGAGATATGTGCTGATGGCGAAGCGCTTACCGACTACCATGACTGCAAAAATGGGTACCGTATGTTTCTAGAAGAGATAGATGTGGAGTGTGAAGAATGCAAGAAAAAGCGTCAGAAGCAGGAGGCGGAAGCTAAGTAGACAGAATATGCCTAGTGTGATATACCCTGGTATTTATACAATGGGTGGATAAATCACTCCGATAGGGCTGACAACATACCTAGTAGGCTTATGCATGTTAGTTGGTGACTATTCAGCATGGGGTATCCGTATAGCATAATGCTTTTGTCAAACACCCTGTAATATTGTACAGGTACTCCATAGACGTCTAGAATATGCTTGGCATTCTCTAACATTGCTCGTCACTATTCACTCGATGTTACATCGCTACTTTATAACGAGTCAGTCTGATCTGTGCGTATGCATATTAACCAGGCATTAACCACTAGCGGAAATCCCCCAGAAATGCTAATAAAAGCAAACCCCCAAATTGTTCACTATCTCCCGGCTACCGCTTAACGTTTTCCGACACACAGCAGCTGGCCATTCTAAAAGCCTGTCATTGTATCCTTATCTGTAAGTTGTGCAGAATGGAGCTTTCGGAGATATTGACCTTGCAGGAAATGCTGACCTTTTCCCTAAAGCTGATTGGCAGTGTGTGTTGTAATTTCGATGCTGACCAACCGACCTCAGCTTGCACGGCGTGTAAGTCATGCACGACCTAGGAAAACCTTTCCCAAGACTCGCACTGGATGCAGAACTTGCAGGTAAGAGACAAGATTGGTAATACAAAAGGAAAATCTGGGCTGTTTTGCTGATCAAACGCGCCCCCTCTAGAATTCGCAAGATCAAATGTGATGAGGCCAAACCGAACTGTCAACGCTGCATCGGCACAGGTCGAAAATGTGACGGTTATGATGTTGTAGATGGCTGCAGCCAACGACATTTGAATCCTCGACAATGTTCACCAATCACACGCGCCCTCAATACTGATCTTGGAATCGAGCTGAGCATCCATGCTTTCGACTACTACCGCAGTCACGTCTCTGTCCGAATAGGCGATGTGATAGACAGAGACTTTTGGTATGGCCTTGTCCTGCGACTTGCACCCACCGATCCCGCAATACGGCACGCAATCTCCGCAATCAGCATAATGTATGCAGAGCGAACGCACCAACGAGGAGTGTTTCCGAACTACAATCCTGGAATTGTCGAATATAACAAAGCCATTCTCTCTGTACGGTCGTGGCCTCAAGCGACTGAGTCTCACGTCAAACCTTTGCTCGTATGCTTGTTGTTTATCTGCATCGAATTCATGCTTGGCCATGAACACCACAATGTAGCCAGCATGCATGTTCTGCAGGGCCGAAGGCTACTCGCACAGATAAGAGACCAAAAAACACCAGAAATCGATATCATTCGACAATATTTGGCTCCGATATACCTGCGCCTTGCATTCGTCGGCAACGAGAGGGTTGACTTTCCAGAACATCTTCTAAAAGTCACGACTGTACCGCACAAAATCGTCTCTCTGGTTGACGCACGATCCGTTCTGTACTTCGTAATCGATGAGAGCTTTAGTCTCATCCACGGCGTCAAAGCCCACCGCGCACAGAACACCAAACCATACGCTGCACCAGGAGGGTCAAACCTCAGCAATATATTACAGAGTAAACATCAAGAGCTTACACGCAAATTGGCAAATTGGCGTCACGTCTTTGATGCGTTTCTAGCTTTCAACGATCTTGATCGACATGGTATGAGAACCGTAAAGCTTCTTACTCTTCGACACAGCCTTATGACAGTGTTTCTGGACTCCGTGGTCTCAGGGTCAGATTATGTCTGCGACAGGAACAGCATATACTATATAGCTACTGCTGCAGATGCGGCAGCTTTCGTTATTCAGTACGACACAGAAAGTCTACAGGGCCCGTCTTTTACCTTCGAGAGCGAGGTGGTTGGGAATGTTTACTGGATAGCGACCAAATGTCGTCAGCCAGCCATTCGCAGGAGAGCGATTCAACTTCTCCATGAACGCGAAAAGGCGAAGCGAGTCGAGACTCTCACCACGACCAAACATGCCATTGCAATGGCAACGAGAGTTATGGAGATTGAAGAAGAGGGGCTTGAGACACCCTCAGACGTCCAATTCAACAAATATGACCAGGTAAAGTACCGGGTCGTCACAACACAAGACACAGGTGGATGGACTGCCAAGCCTGATGCCGAGGAGAAGCAAGAGTGGTTCATTCACTGGAGTCTGGGAGACCAATCTTCCGAAGAACCAAGCAAAGCAAACAGACTGACTGCCGCAATAGAGCAGTGAGAGTTAGAGGAGGGGCTAGCCAAGGGTTGGCCCAGAGAGCGACTCATCTGGCCATATGGAATCACAAGGGACAGAAGGGTTCTCAGCGCAGTGGTCAAAAAACATACCCCAAACGATCTATGGATGGAGTACGTTAGAGAACCCCTCGTCCCTGGTGGAGCTCAAAGGGTAATGAAGGAACACATCCAGTTTGTTTGACCATCCGTTTGTAGACTAGATACCTTCGGAAATGACCCACATCATAAGATGACAAGGATAATATACGTACGTCGTATTGCACTCACCAATGATGAATTTACGTTCCCGGCCCGAATTAACAGCGGGTAATTCTTATCTCCTTAGAGCACAGCCTCGATTGTCGGTGGTTGTATGTGCCGCGAAGATCACTCGGCCGAATAGCCCAAACCTAAGGTTCTTCCCTGCCCTGTTCGACGGGACTTGGGTTTGACAGGCGCCTGAACTTACAAGGGATAGGCTGTGATCTGTCTTTTGGTTGGCTCGCTCGGGGATAACAAAGTCAATATCCCGGTTATGCATAATAGCTTAAATGCAACGCCAGGTATACCATGCAGTACTCCTCAAGAAGAATTTTCAAGTCTAGGCCTTGCTACGGTAGATGATTAGTGCTTATGTTTGTAAAGCCTGCCACCGGGCCAGTGCGATCGTGACGGTCCTAAAAGGAAGAACTTGAGTCCGTATTGGCTACTTCCTTGTTGATCGTGAATTTGAAAAGTCCTACTCCCCTTCGACAAAATTAAACCAATCAGAGTGATTTCTCGGCTAATTCAAAGTACTATTTGTAACCCAATGATTAATGTCCTGTCTTCTAAGCAGTGTAAATGGGTGAATAATTGAGAGAGAACTTGCCTCTAATAACTTCATCGGCACTCACTGAACATCCTCATCTCTCTCCCTGAATCTCTCTAACTCCTCACGTTGTTAACTTTCCTTTCACTACACCATGAACAAACCCATATTTTTAGATCAGCAGGAAGCTCACCATCCTCGTCGCTCTCGAACCCTCTCCATTGCTGTTAATATGACTGAATGCAGGTACGACGAAGAGCCGTGCTGGTCAGACGTGCGACCGACAGGCTAAAGGCGACCTCCTTGCTTTAGCTTCCGATGGCTGAGTATACCCCGACTGTTATTCACAATGCCTGGTGGCATGCTACTAGGAATGCGTTTAGTTGCATTGATTGTAAGCTTCTGCAATAATGGAGTAGATGGAAAATTGGATTGGGTGTAGGGATAGTTGAAAGAATATGTTGGCCATGAAGTATTTGACTCACTGTGAATAGCCTTCAAGCCGGGGTACTATCTTATGTAGTTTTGTCCGTGACCAAGAGCAACAAGAGTGTCGGAAAATTGAATTTTCTAAGACAAGTCATAAAATACGATTCTGATATCATGCTATCAAGTCCACGTCATATCCTATCACGGCAACCCTTCTCGCTTCCTCGAGCCACTCCATAAGCCGCTTGTTGGCGACGATTTACCACCGTAAGAAAAGCGCCCATGGTTCTGCTGATGCCTTTCGAGGTGGCTTATTCATCTTCCTCTCTGAAGAGATTTGAGAGAGTTTTAAGATTATAGCAGTGAAGCCTTCGAGTGCTTGCAGATGAAAATCTACAATTATTAACAGTTAAAATATTTATAGAACAGCTATGTCAAGACTAGCACTCTTGTCACCATGTCGTAAACACTTATATAAGGTCAACTGCCATAAGCTTTCAAACCCCAGCCTGGGAATTATTCTACACAGTTTCTTCCATACACGCCCCAACCTTCACCAACGCGACGCTCGGGAACCCTAGTACGATGGTATGTGTTTGGAAATCATCACACGCAGGTACTGCAAAGTCTGTGGCAAACCTGTCACCAAGTCGTCTCAGGTTCAAAGATGCCAACACTGCGAAGGAATCGCCATTGGATCTTGCAAAATCGGTATTGGAAGCAGGACTGATGAATTTCCCGCCTTGTGTATGACGTGCAAGGAAAAGCGAAAGACCAGTGAAGTAAAGGATCTGTAGAAGGTTATGGCTCCTATGAGTCAAGTGCCAGGCCGGTGAAAACAAAACGCAGTAGAAAACGAAAACACCAACCATATATCGCAGTAATATGTGGATTGATCATAGATGTGTATCCTCAAAGGAATATTATATAAATTTAGATCTTTGGAAGTTCTCGGCCGTATCATTAAGCTCAAGATAATCGCTGGTGCTCCGAATGATCCCAGCAACTGGGCACTGCACACCACTGCCAACTCCAAACAAATGAGCAATGAACCGCCTGATTCAACATCGCCGACCTCGCTCCACGCCAGAATAAACAAACGCCATTTTAGGCACGAACAATAACTGCTTCCACCTCCTTTCTCACCTTCTATTTCTGTTCTACATCGCATAGTATTCGAATCCTCAAGAAGCTATTCACCTCTACACATAACGACATTATCGAAATCAAAGACTTCTCGCTCCTCGCTTCACAGTCGAAAGACACCATATACGTATGTTTTTCATCCATCCCCTACAATTTTGAGCTCAAATGTTGTCCTAAGAAAAGCTAACATGAGCACATAGTTTCCAAAGTCCCATCTTCAAATCTTAGGCACCAAGCATGTGCGAACAACTCACAATGTGGCGGCTCTGCACTGGGTGCAAACAGCGCAAGAACAAAGTAATCCGCAACATCAACTGCAACAAAGTCAGCGTTTACAAGCTCGGAACCTGCTCAAATGGAATGAGCTACCGCGAGATCAGCGAGAACGTTGAGTGCTCTGATTGCTACACCCGGCGCACAGAGGACCTTGAGGCTGACCGCAAGCGACGCTTTAAGGAGGCTTGGCCAGATCCTGTTAAGGAGCCTGAGGAGAAATCTGAGGAGTTTTCGGAGGGAAAGAGTGAACTTCATTCCGAGGTGACTGAGGATGAGGATATTGTCATTGTTTAGCAAAGGGGGTCTGTGATGCTGGTATGTGGTGCGGATAGATGGCGTGGTCTAAGCACACCTCACTTCAAGGCTATGCTATCGCCTTCACTTCTAGCGACTGTCCAAAATTTGTCTGAATAGGTGTCTCGTTTAGAAAGATATCTGCGTCGCATCAGAACTACAATCCACGGGTAGTATATAAATGGTTAAACAAGTCGCACTCATAACCAAAGGACAACAGATTCTCACCTCAAAGTTAGTCAACCTCTCAATCCTAGTTTTACATACCGCTATACAACCTCGGAAAAGAACATAATTTCTTTTAAAAACGAAAGACCATGTGTTACAAATCCACCACGTTCGACGAGTGCCGGTGCGGCAAGAAATGGAACCAGAAAGTAACACACGATTCCTGCGAAGAGGTCGATATGGATAGATATGGTCTTTGCGAAATGGGGGTTGAGGACCGCGATGTGAGTCAAGCTTCTGAGTGCGACGTGTGTCGAAAGGAAAGGGAGGAGAAAGAGCGCAAGGAGCACGAGGATAAGGAGAAGCATGTTCACTTCAATAATTGGATTTCAGTGATACCCCGTGATGATGATGATGAGTAAATAGCCTTACTGAAAACTTGGGCGCAGTAGGTGATGCTTATAGGGGGGGATATGATTTCTACGTACATGACGGTAATCTACATGTGAGACTTCTCAATAAACCTTTCGTCTCGCTAAAATTATAGCCAGTATAATATCTTAACTATCACTAACAACCCTTACTAAATCCAAAGAAAGATTTACTCCACGGAAAGAGATTACTTTCTGCTAATGTTGAAGTCTAGTTCGGAAACCCCTATTACTCCTGTACCATCATCAAGTGGTCTACTTCATTTTCCCCATGCTCCATCAAGTATTTTCCTACATATAGCAAGATCTTCTGAATGATTGCCGATCTTACTTACCGCTGTCTCTTCAGAATAGCCCTCAAACTCCCAATTTGTCATATTCTTCCATTCGTACGCGTCCTCTCCGTGGCGTTTATCCAGCCTCCCATCCCGAGCGGCCCATCGGGAAAGTGGAGGGAAACCCGACCACACCATGACAATACTCCCGGGGAAATGCCAAATGGAGGAAGTCTAACAACGCCACCAACTTTTCTCATCTCTTTGGTTGGTTAGTCTAGGCAAGATCCATGCAATCTAGATCGACCCCGGAGAGGGGAAATTGAGGAAATCTGGGGAAACGTGGAGGGAGAGCAGGGATATCTCCTCTGGTCAACGAGTACTTATTGATCAATGGCCTGCGATACAAACTTGACAAAACATCACCCCTAACTGCAAATTCAAGTCATCACAATGGTGTCTTTCAAGCAAGCCTTTGCGTTGTCTTCGCAGGAGGTTGACGCTGCGACTCCTCCTGGCACTATCCAGATCCATCGTGAGTCAGGATTTATCTTAGAGCAGAGAAAAGCCTTGTCTAACACTGAAAAGGCGAACATGAAAATACCAACGATACAGTTCGTTACAGCAGTACTAATGATCCTTGGGACCCCCTCAACTTTCCCACCTGGCACAAAGTTGCTGCTCTGCTGGTAGCCTCTCTCTATGCCTTTACAGCCAACTACACCAGTGGTGTCATTGCGCCCGCATTCCAGCTATGGCCCATGATATTCCCCCAAGACCCGCGGTCTTTTTCTGAGCTATCCGTCTTGATCGCCGTATGTGGCTTCTGTTAAAAATAACACCGGTTGTATCTAACGCTTATAGATCCATGTACTCTTCCTTGGCGGCGCCAACATCTGGTGGGTTCCTTTGTCCAATTGGATGGGACGTCGACCGGTTCTTATTCTAGCAACGCTTCTTCTTACGTTTAGTACGTTGTGGTGTGGCCTGGCTACTTCGTATGAGTCTCTGCTTGCTGCTAGAGCTTTACAAGGCATTGGAGGTGCGGCGGCCGACTCAGTTGCTCCAGCTCTGGTTGGAGATTTGTTCCCGGTTCATCAGCGTGGAAGAGCCATGGTAAACATCACGTTTCAGCAACCTCGTCAACCCTTACTAATCTTGTGAGAATAGTCTGTGTACACTATCATGCTCGTCATCGGCCCACTCGCAGGTGGGATCTCAGGCGGCTACATCGTCTTTCAACAGGGCTGGCAGATGGTATTCTGGGTCTGTCTGGCCCTTTCTGCCGCCTGTCTCCTTGGAGTCATCTTCTTCGTCCCGGAGACATTGTACTCCAGAGACATGCCGATCGAAGGTGTCGTTAGTGCCGAGTCTGAGAAGCAAGCTCAGTTTGGAAACAACGAACACGTCGAGAACAAGCAGTCCGCCAGCGAGCAGCAGCACACGATCCATAAGCCATTTACTTATGTCAAGTCTTTGGGTTTCATCAAACCTCGTGGAAGCCTGCTCAAGCAAGTCATTCAGCCTTGGCGAACTTTAGCTCTTCCCGGCACTTGGGTAGTGATGCTTCACTACGCCGGCTTGGTTGGCGGCATCGTCACCATCTCGACCATCGGACCCCAGATTGTAGCAGCTCCGCCATATCTCTGGAAAGCAAATGCAGGCCTTATCAATATCGGTCCTGTCATTGGAGGAATTATCGGATACATCTACACGTTCCTGCTGGCTGATGGCAGCATGGTGAAGAAAGCGAGCAAGACGCGACATGGTGTTGCCGAAGCAGAGGATCGCTTGACTACTCTTTTCTTTCCTCTTTTCGTGGCAACTGGCGGATTACTCGTCTTTGGCTTCTGCGCTCAGAATCCAGGCCCCAATCGATGGATTGGTTTGCAGTTCGGTTTTGGGATGCTCAGCTTTGGTCTTATGCAAGTTCCCTCGGTGGGATTCAACTATGTAAGTTGCCAAGCTGACTACAAAAAGACACGTACTAATACTCTCAGCTTATCGACTCCTACCACTCGCTGGCAGCGGATTGCTTCACTATGGTGACTATTCTACGTGCCATCATCGCATTTGCATGGACATTCTTTGCCGCTGATTGGGTTCATCACAAGGGCGCTGCCGAGCCTTTTGGTATTTTTGGATTACTTATGGGTGTCTTTTCTCTGCTTACCTTTCCGCTTTGGATGTATGGCAAACGTATGAGGATCGCCACGGCGGAAAGGGTCCTTCGCTGGCAGGGATTCTAGGGATTTCCTTCGGGGACCATGTGTGCAACTGTTTCACCTGTCAGACTGCGCATCACATTTATAGGTTACAGATACGTAAACAATGCAATTATAGGCTGGACATGTCTTACGAGGCCTGTGGCGTGCGCGGGCGACTATCGCATCAACATGAGACAGGTCAACTTCAAGTACCCGTACCCGGTTATCGGTCCCCTCAAGCCAAGCCTCAAAATGTCAGGGATTAATTGGCCATTGGACGTTATCCCCAGACCGTGCGAGGCCTCGGCTCTGATTTCTCACCCGCCAAGACATTAGAAGATGCAGAGTGAACATCCAAGCTCTCTCCCTCACCGCACACAGCCCCTCTTATAAGCCCACTTTACACCCACAGGCTCTATTTCCGCCGTGAAACATCCCGCAAAGGAGTGTCGCGATAATCTCAATATTATACGCATAATTCCTTCCACAAGAGGCCTCCTCTATGTAATAATACGAGTTGTTTACTTACGAACGAGCCAATACCGTCGTGCCGAGCCATATGCGCCAAGGCGGGTCCAACGTGAGCGAACATCCGCGCGCCTTTTTCTTTTTACACAGGGCGGAGAATACTCAGGGGTCCATATCCTGGTCGGTGTGAGGAGAGAGAGTGGAATTTTTGATGCACTGCAGTCGTGGCAGCTTCAGCATCGTTTCCTTCGCGGCTGACTCGGTCTTGGAGCTTCTTGGCTCTGCGCCTGTGCATGCGTGAGGCCTCTCGTGAGTTCGCTATAGAAACAATAAGTGCGCTGTAGAAACAACATATATAATCCTTGAATCTCCTGTCTCACCCAGTCCTGGCATTCAGCAAACAACTTCTTTCTTCACGTGTACACATTCGCAACCGCAAAAATGGTCAACTTCCACGAGAGCTCTTCCGATATCCAGCTCGAGGACGGTCACATCCTCGTTGCCCAGTGCAACGACGCTGATGGTGAGCCTCAAGAGTCTCGTCTTGACCTCGACTACTACATCGGCAACAACGACGGTGCTTTTTACTGGGGTGGCGAGGGTAGGTCTCTCCATGATGCATCAGGAAACAAGATGCTAACAATCCCCAGGCTTCTCTGGCTCTGCTAGCGATATCTCTTTCGACTTGGAGGGCGACGACAACGTTCCTGTGCTCCGTGCTTACCTCAACCCCATCGATGGTGACCCCGTTGAGGCCAACGTCAACCTTGCCGAGTGCATTGGTAACGACAACGGTACTCTTGTCTATGGTGAGTTTAGATGTCATATGTGTGTTGATTAAGACTGACAAGTTTGATTAGTTCCCCCTCAGTAAGGGACGTCGTGTGCTATGAAGGGAGTCCTTGATAACAGAAACAAAATCAAATAATAGTAAAATACTCAATCTTGAGGCCCACTTATACTTGTGAATGAACTTGTTGACGTGATTTGCAACCGTCTCAAATGTTGCGCGCTGATTAAAGGGAGATATGTCAAGCCCAACCATAATAATACAGAAAATACATCACGAGGGTATATCACGCATCCAACTTCCTCTTAGCCGAATTCTCCAACTCCGCCATCAGCTGAACCAACTTCTCCGTCAGATGCGGCACAGGCAGCCCCTTGAAATTACTCCTCACAACTCCCATGACAGCCTCCATGACCTTATCAGGCTGTGAAAGTGGAACGCTAATAACAACCTCTCCTTCACCAGCTATCTCCGATCGCCATTTTATACACGGCTGCCCTTGTCCAAAACCTTTGAATCGTTGCAGCGCGATGTTATCCGCATCGTCGAGATAAACATTCTGACTCAGCGCCCGAGAAACACCTGACTGCTCGGAGAGAAGACCGTATACCCAGAATGCCAAACTGGCGTGGTAGATTATTATCGCCATAGGGCCGCGCATGGATCCCTTCGGTGATTCTTTGGCGATCTGCACGATCTGTGCGGCGTGGTAGACTGTTCGTCGTGCGGCTTCGCTCTTCGCCCAGTCGCGAACTGTAGGGTAAACTGCACGAGCGCGCTCGGGGCCTTCCATGCCTGCGAATATCTGGATATCTTCAAAAGGCATCTGTAGATGCAAAAAGGCGAGTTCTAGCCTCATTTGAATCTCTGGATCCATGGACACATCGGGAGATAAGCTCAACTGTAAATGTCCGAGGAGTTTAAGCAACTCATCTTTCCGCATTTCCGTAACAAGAGTATTCCAACGTCTTGGTTTTGAGCGCTGCAGAGAGGACAGTTGAAGGTATTCCCAGCACATGGTCCACGTGCATGCAAGTGCAGCCAGTACCGCAACGTAGGTGTCCACTGAGCCCGCATGATTGTTGAGGACGTCTGGGTCGTCGATGACATCTGCGACATAAAGCGGCTCATTACTTCCATGGGATGTCATCAATGAATTCCACTGTTCTGGGGAAGCGGCAGTCCATACATCTGCATGCATTGGCAGTGGCAGTAAGACCTCTGCGTATGATATAAAGGGACTAACCAGGAGTGCCACAGAAGTGTTTGCGTCGTGGGATAGCATCCTGCAGGCAACTCTTTTAAATGATTCAATCTCCACCCATTTCAGCCACTCCTGTCGAGAGACTGTACCATGGACGTTTCCGAGCTTAGGGTCGGGATAGACCGACTTTTTGAACTTTCCATCGCGACGCATCATGGTCAAGACAGGGTTGAAGAAGCTTTCTGCGATCTCTACTTTTCTTGGAAGGCCGCTCCAGATTCCCATCTCAAGAATGATGAGAAATGCTTGGGTGAGTTGCAAGTCTCGCACAAGAGTGTTGTCGCGTTCCCACTAGAGAGGGTCAATACCATGATAGAGTAAGGGACTAAGTGAACTTACGTGTTTGGCCACAGCAACCCGTAGACATTCTTGTATAGCATAGCCAAGCTTCGACAAAGCAGGATCGGAAGTCAGGACCGCACCACAAGCAGCCATTGCGGCCACCAACTCTGGTCTCTTCTCGTTGGGATCGAGTGAGGCAGCATGAATAAACGATGTCGCGTGTGTAACAGATGAAGTCAGGTAAAACTGAAGCAGGGTGTCCAATAGCTCAGCAGAAGGGAAAGATGCCACAGCTTTAGACAAATGATCCGAGCGACAGCTGTTGACAACCATCATGAGAATCCTGTCTCTCGCAGGTCCCCCTAGTTTGGCACAAGTAACTCTGGTGTTCATATCTAAAGCGACCCCGGACTCGGGTGAGGGGTAAGCAGAGTCTGTGGCAGGTAGAGAGAGATTATGCTCCTCGGCACCAGCGTGGTCTTTGGCATTGGGTCTGAACTTCCAGTGAGAGTTTTGGAATGCTTCAGTGCACATGGCAGCGGGTTCACCAGGGTCAGTGTGTGCCGCCGCACGGGGTGTTTGCGCGCCGCGGGGAGTGGGTTGGATACTTCTGATCTCGAAGGGGATGCTGGTGTTGTAAGAGTCGAGGAATCGAAGGTCTATATCATCGATCTCATTGTATGAGAACATCTCGACATCGTTGGTGCTGGCCGAGGCCCAAGTGCCGGAGAGGAGGTTCAGGTCGGGGATTTGGAAGAAGAGAGGATCGGCCTCGGCGGGCATCGATGTGTCTTGATCAGTGTCAGCTAGTTGTTGCAGTTATGATAGAGTCGGGACCTACCGAGGTTATGGAATAGACTTTGCGTCGTCTGGGGTGTCAAGATGTCCAATGATGGTTGTCCCATGCCTGACGAAGCAGAGGTTGATCCAATCGTGCTTGGTCCCATAGGATTAGGGTTGTGGTCTGCAAAGGCAGACATAGAGGAAGTGTCATTCTCGTGAGAGAAGATGGACTCATCGGTCTGTTGCTCACCCTCAGGCGAGGGAAAGTCCCCATCGACGTCCATGGAGTCATTCCACTTACAGTCGATACCCTTCTCTTGGCACCGACGGCATGGCTTCTCGTCACTGCAGCGGAGATGATTGGACGAACAAGCTCTGCAGGCTTTTCCTACCCTTCCAGGCATGAACCGGGGTTGTTCACCTACAGAGCTCTCTCCGACTTGAGAGCCATGCCCAGCAACATGTCTTTTGAGCAGGTCCCTGACGCAAGATGTTAGTCATCCAAGGATAAGAGATGGGAGAGGTGGGACCAACGGTCGTGTAAAGGCTTTTGGACAAACGTGACACTTGTAGGGCTTGGTCTGAGTATCTACGGTAGCAGCCTGTTAACCAACTTGGGATCTTCGAGACTGGGGTAGCTATGTGAATGTGAATGTGAATGTGAATGCGAATGTGGACGACGTACGGGAGCGCACGTGACGCGCTAGATGATCAAGACGCTTGTAGTTCTTCTTGCATTGTCCACATTGGAACATTCCCGGCTGCGTCGTCGACATGGTGAAGGGAGTCTGTCGTGAGTGGAGAGGGCAGGAGGGTAGTCGGGACGTGGAGAGAGGGAAGAAGGAGACGGGGAAGTTGGTCTTTTTTTTCTCGGGTCGGGCATATCAAAGATTCCGGGGTGGTTTCATTTGCGGGGTGTCGTTTGCGGGGAAGAGAAGAAGGGATGTGATTGGAGATGGTACGGTGGAATTGGTGGAATTGGCTTTCGGCGGAATCCTCCACATCCCGATGGGGATATTAGTCCATGGCCTTGATCACCCTAGAGCAAATCTGTGATTCAACAGAATTCAACGCAGGTTATAATAACAACATAGATTCGTTCAGCAGAACTTAATCATGGGTATGGGTATTCAACATTATCAGAAGTAATTCAACTAACATCATGAAAGCCAATCTAGCACCAGTCCACTTCTTCTCCCATGGCTCGACCATGATGCTGGGAGAGGAGTCCGAGTCAGCCGACTATTGGAAAAAGGCTGGCGATCAAGCATTAGCCAACAAGATCAAAGGTGTTATAATGATGGTATGAGCTCATCCCTATAAGCTCAGATTATTCTTCTAACGCAGAATAGGGCGCGCATTGGGACGCCTCTGGTGACCGCATGGAAGTTGCTATGAACCCCAAACCAGGAAAATCACCAGTCGCATATGTGCACCCATCAAAATACGTTGACTACAAACTCAACCCTGATCTCGAAACTGGTCAGAGATGTATTTCGCTTTTGAAAAACGCCGGCTTCAACGTTTCAGGCAACCCAGACTTCGAATGGATCCACGACACATATCTCATCCTCGTCCGCATGTTCCCCAACGGCTGCCCACCAACAACACTCATCTCCATGAACGCGCGCTTTGACCCGCACTACCACATGCGCGTCGGCGAAACCCTCCGCTGTCTACGCAAAGAAGGCTATCTGATCATCGGCTCCGGCGGCGCGGTGCACAACCTCTACCGCAACATTTGGGCGCCCATTGTGTACTACTCGGACAACTTCGCGCAGGAGAAGCCGCCCGAGGCGTGGGCACTGGAGTTCAGGCAGGCGGTGGAGGATGTCATCAAGAACAACAGCGGGCCTCGGCTTAGGCGCGCCATGACGAGGTTGATGAAGCATCCTTGCTACAGGGATGCGCATGCCACGGATGACCACTTCATGTCGGCGCTGTTTGTGGCGGGGGCGGTGGGTGATGAGGAGGATGAGGGTGTTTATGGTGAGCTCAAGGCGGAGACTTGGGAACTGACGAATATGTGTAATAGTCAGTTTACTTTTGGGACTTGGCCTAGGACACTTGCTACTGCGGCTTGAGGAGTGCTGAAGTACTTTTGCTTGATTTTGTTGGATGTTAGCGTGTCTAGAATGATAATCCTAGTTGAACAGTTCAGTCACGAATTTGTGTTCGATCAAGATGTCGATTATTTGGTTTGTGTGTGACAAAGTATTAGTGGCATTTTTGTTCCTTCAAGATGGCCATTATCGTTAGGTTTGCTGTTGACTGACCCTTTTGAGCATCATGTCGGAGAGTGCTGAAACTCGAAAATAATTATCAATCACGTATGCAAACACAGCAACATGGTGTTCTCGTCATACAGGAGAGTTTATTGAAGCTCGATATGTAAGAAGGGTATGTATATACATAATAGTCATTAAAATTAAGATGCAGATCAAACTGCTACATTGGACCACCATCGTCTGCTTGCTAATCCAATTTTATGAAAATTAACTAGAGCCATTTAAAAGTTCAGTGAACATTTAGCTGGAGATCTGTTGGTCTGTTAGTGACTAGTTCCTGTGGTGTAATGGAGAAATAGAGCTTACCTCGATGATGGCAGGGCCGGCAGCGACGGTGTCGTCAGAGACGGCATCCTTGCAGCTGGTGAGGACGACGTAGGTCTGTCCAGCGAAACCCTCAGGGATCTCGACAGTGAAACCACCATCGACAGCGGTAGCCTCGACGAAGGTAGGGCCGGTAACGGCGATGAAGGCAGCGTAGACCTGCTGGCCCTTGGCACCCTCAAGAGTGTATCCAGGGGTCTGGAGGGTGACAGTGCTGCCAGTCTTGATCTCGTCCTTGGAGGCCGCAGCGGCGAGGGCGGGGAAAGCCTTGACGGGCAGGGCAGGGTTGTCCTTGGGGCAGCCGGTGATGAAGCCGGAGGCCAGGGAGTAGACCTCGTTGTAGGTCAGGGGAGCATCGAAGGGCTGGGGGAAGGGAACCTGCTTGAGGCCGGCGCGGATGTAGGACGAGTGGCGGGCCTCGACGGTGAGGATGGAGCCGGCGGCAGTGAGGTAGGTCTTGCTCATGATGTCGGCGGCAGCACCGAGGTAGGCAGAGACACCAACGCCCTCGAGGATGGAGGCGGTAGCGAGGAAGCTCTTGACATCGGTGACACCAAAGCTGTAAGTGCACTCGGCGACAGGTGTGACACCAGCAGCTAAGCAGAGTTAGTATGTGACATTGTACTGAGAATGATGGACATACCCTTGAGAGCCTTGGTGAGGAAGTCAACGTGAGTGGTCTCGTCACTGGAGACCTCCTTGATGTTGTTGTAGAAGGTGGAGTCGTAACCGGCATCGGCAAAGTCCTGCTCGGTGAAGTTGGAGAGACCCTCCTTGTAGAAGTTGTTCTCGAGGTGCTCGAGAGTAAGAGCGTAGTTGAGGATGACTCCGTCGTTGAGCTCAGAGGCACGCTTCTGCATGGCAGGGGCGGCAGAGACAAGGCCGGCGGCGGCGAGGGCGAGGCTGGTAGAGTACTTCATTTTGAATATGTGTTAAGAAGAGGACTTGTATGAAAAGAGGGAGTGATTGTGAGTGTTGAAGACAGAGGAGATGATTGAGCTGGAGATATTGAATGAGAGAGATGGTTGTTTCATCAGCAGATGTTGTAGACTTTATCTTGATCAATCCTACAGCATCAAACAAAGTACAGACCCTCTTCGATCGATCTTAGCACACCATACTCCATAACAACCGCATTGTCTCTCACTCATCTTTCTCCGCAAATGCAAATGCAAATTACACGTCTCTCCCTAGTCTCGCGGTCTCACCACCGGAATCTCGACCATCCGCTCCGATCTTACCGGCCCAATCCTTTGCCTCCTTGAGGGCACA
Source organism: Fusarium tricinctum (assembly GCA_020744515.1). Classification (NCBI taxonomy): domain Eukaryota; kingdom Fungi; phylum Ascomycota; class Sordariomycetes; order Hypocreales; family Nectriaceae; genus Fusarium; species Fusarium tricinctum. Next base: position 4,547,252 of record JAGPXF010000001.1, read on the forward strand.
GGTAATCTTACTGGGGAGTGAACTAAGGCACTGCCGGGCGCACAGTCCACAGCCCTAAGAAACAAGCTCAGAAAAGGAAAAGAGAAACAATTCTAACTACTCTGTAACCCCCCCCCCTCCCCCCCTACTAAGAAACAGCATGTCAATTGCCGAATCACGACGTCATCATTTCTACCCACGCCCGATTGAGCACGTGGAGATGATCGCCAGGGACCTTGCACTGCTCAGTGCTCGCACGGCACCACCTCAATCCGTTCACGATAGCGCCATCTCTAGCGCTGCAGATGATTTGTGCTTTGTTTGCCATTTGTGGGGTAATCAGCTCCTCGGCTTGATCAAGTTCCGTGGGCTAGGAGCGATTGAGCCGCAGATCGCATTCTTTCAACCATTTTTGACCTTTGGTGAGACAAAAAGGACGGGATATCCACTATCCGACAGTTAAGACCAACTGTTCTAGTGCGAGGTTCTGGAGATTGGCATTAGCTCTAGTCTCTAGTCACTAGTCACTAGTCACTAGTCAACGGAGAAGACTGTTTCCTGTTGGGGAATTAGGACTATCACGTCTTGCTTTAGCAGTTTAGGCTCAAGAAACAAACAAGCTATTGTTGATCTTTGAAAACAACATGTTTGGTAAGCTGCCCGAGTAGCCGACTATCCGAGAACTATCGGAAACAAATCTTTCCGTGAAATTGCAAGACAATTCACAGACTAGACTAATCGACCAAGAAAGAGATTGCGCTTTGAGGAATTCACTATCTTTATCACCCCGTGAATTGAATTCCATTCTGTCTAATATCCTTCTTAATTCCTACCTTCTTCTCATCCCCTTTTCCCACAATCTTTTTACCATCTAACAGTCTGTTCATTCGCTTTTTGTCTCTCACTCATTTCACAACCACGATACCCTTACCTTAGCAAAAATGAAGTTCACCATTGCCGCAACCCTTGCAGGTAAGTCTCAATTCCCTAAACACACACTGAGCAGCCTTTGCTAATAACCCTCAGTTCTCTCCGGAGTCTACGCTGCCGAGTCTGCCTCTACCATCACCTGCCCTGAGTGCCACGCAGCCGCTACCACGCCTGATATCGTCACTCGATCTGCGCTTCCTACTACATCTTGCACTGCGATGCCCTTGACCGTTGTCACCAACACCAAGGGTGGCTCCGGAGCTGCTGCCCCTACTGGAGCTGGTACTGGAGCTGCCTCTACTCCTACTGCCCAGGTTCCTGTCAATGCTGCCGGTGTAAACAAGGTCAGCGGTGGAGTGGCTGCTGCTGCTGCCCTCGCTGCCGTTTACATGCTGTAAATGCCTTAATTAGTTGAAAGAATAGGCTTTCATAGCCGACGTGGTGGTAATATTCTATGATCGATATTGTATATAATAGATGGCTCATGACCGTTGGGTTGTGTAGGCTATATGGGTCCTGGGGAACATACGCAAGGAACACAGGAATGCCGTTAGACTCATCGAATACCCTTTGATAATGATGCTTGGCGATTTAAATGATAACAGTTTTTTTATTCACTATGTTGTCTATCTATCTATCTATCTCAATGCTGTCTAGTTGGGAATCACAGGAAGAGTGATGTAGTTTTGTTGTCGAGGACCGAAATGAACATGGTTGAAACCCTGGAACACTTCAGGAGATCTAAACAATTATTAGTAATGCGTACACACAAATTTCAAATCATATGCTCACCTGTCAACAGGGTCGTCGTGCAAGAAAATGCCCGATCCTTGGGTATCACCAGACGACACCTCAAACACCAACTTGCCACCCTTCTCAACAACCACATTCGTAGGCCAGACCTCGACATCCACGGCGTAGATCTCACCCTGTATCACAGGGAGCACATCCTTGCTGGTGTAGTTTCTATGGGGAAGCCACTCGCGGTGCTTGGGATGTTCCTGGTCCACCTTGCGCAGCGACACCCTCAGCCACCCCTTTGTCACAGGGACGGGGTCGCCTGCAGTGCCAGTGTAGAACACTTCCTGACCCGAAGCGTCGTAGTGTCGCAGCGTGATGAACAGATCGATATCGCTCGGCGTGGGACCTGACGGGTCAGGGGAAACTGAGACATTTAGATGCGCTACAACGTGTCCCGTAATCTCCGTCTCGGCTTCAAACGGACTAGTCGAGAACTGGAGCACCTCCGGTTCCTTCAGCGTTCCTAGTGCCTTGTAAGACAGTTTCTTGCGATCGGTTCTGGGCTCGTCCCAGCTGAGACCTTGGTCAGGCGTGAGGAAGAGCTTTTTGTACTGCGTGCGTGCGATGGGCCACTCGTTCTCTTCGCGGCGAGGATACACCTTCTCCTTTTCGGCGTCGTTGAAACCGACGTTGCCTTTGCGGAGAACCAGGCTGACGGGTGCGACTTTGCCTTCTTGTGACCAGCCAACGCGGTCGTCGCCCTTGAGGAATGCATCTAGGAAACTGCGCTGAATCTCGGCCTCTTCTTCGTAATAGAAGGGGAGATCGTGACGACCGGTGATGAGGCGAAGATACTTGAATTTTGATCCTGCGTGGATATATCCTTCAATGTTTCCGCGGAGATGCAGAAGAATACCACCCCAGTTTCCAACTGAGAGTAGAGGGACTTGGATATCGCCCATGTCATACTCCTTAGAAGCGTAGTAGGGCTCATCTCGGAAGCGATTGGCTTGATTATCCTTGGTCTGGTCTTGTCTGTTGGCCTCAAGTTCTTCCTCTGGTAGATCGCCCTCTAGAGTATCAGGACCCCAATTCCGCGCGCTCCGACCTGGTCGTCCGTACTGGTTTGTGATAACCTGGCGATTCCACCAAAACTTGATAAAAGCATTTGACAAAATTCCACCATGACGACATCTATCCCTGTAGTAATCCGACATGCCCTCCCAGGGGACAATTGCGCTCAAACCCTTTGGCTTGCGCGCTGCGACTCGCCATTGACTTCCGGCGTAGTAGCTGATGCCAAGAAGACCGACCTTGCCAGAGGACCAAGGTTGCTCGGCAGCCCACTCCACAACGTCGAAGAAGGCCTCGCTGGTCCCTCTTGACATGGTGTCGAGCTTGCCGGAGGATTGGCCAAGGCCTCGCTCGTCGGCGCGGATAATGGCATAGCCGTGCTTGGTCCAGAAGCCAGGATCAGGGGTTTCCCATGCTGAGTGCTTTGATTTGTGCTGTGGGTTGACTTCACTGAAGGACTTTGGATGGAAGCTACATTGAATGTTAATTGTATATTCAATTCACGGAAGAGGGAAACTTGCTCTTGATACCAAATATCCTTTCCGTAAGGACCGTATGTGACAAGAACAGGTACCTTATCAACACCCTTCGGACGATAGATGTTTAGACGAACTAAACCATCGCCGGCCTTGAGAGGAACAGTAGCATTTTGCTCAAAGATGTAAGGAAACGACTCCTCATCCACTGTATGGAGATCTTCCTTGATTGGGTTGGGCATGGTGTTGAGAGTGAGAATAATGAACTGATTCTTGCAAAATCAAAAACCTCATGTAATTGATCGTATTCATAGACCTATTTCACTTGCCTTACAGTGGATAACTGCCCCTCAATTGCACCATAACTCGCGTGTAGACCGAATTGTTCGGCCGAACACCCCCGTTCTCGTTCTCCACGTGGAGGGTTCCGAGCCTGGGTCTTCGGTTACGTGGGGCCGATACCCGATGTCACGATGGCTGCAACTAGCCCGGGGGGTACCAAGCGGGGAATTGGGGGAGGCGATGAAGGTGAGATGTGTGAGGCACCATTGATTAGTTATTGAGTAGGGCGGTTAATAAGTAGACATTACTTCGTGAGATATCACAAGCTCACCTTTGCTGTCCATATATCAAAATATCACTACTAAGATACTTTGAGATTTTAGCAGAGTTTACTAGCAGCCATGGTTCAAGATTCGAGTTCAACACCTCTAAACATCCTCGTAGTGGGAGCAGGTAATTGATACAATAAGAATACCTTCACATCATTTTAAGCTAACAAGTGCAGGTATTGGTGGATTGACCGCCGCACTTGGTCTACGCCAACAAGGTCACCATGTAACGGTATGAGAAAGTCTATTCTTGTGAATAGTACTCCACTAACACCTCATAGTTATTCGAGAGATCACAATTGGCGAGAGAAGTTGGAGCCGCAATTCATCTGGCTCCAAACTGCCATAGTATTCTGCGCAAATTCGGGGTCTACCCAGAAACATTTGGCGCCAACCCTGTTGAAGGAGTAGGTCAAGCAGGTACATCACATTTTCCAGTGCAAAGCTGATATCTGCAGATCACCGAGTACACTGGAGCTGGAGACATCAAGTTTGACATGAACTTGAAGGGACCGCTCTCCATCTGGCAAAATGTATGTTGCTGAACTGATTTTCGCACTATAACTCACTGACCATACTATAGCCCTGGGTCCTCTCTCACCGTGTTCGTCTCCACGAGGAACTCAAAAGACTAGCAACATCGAGCGAAGGTACTGGAACGCCAGCTATTCTCAAGACCTCAAGCCCTGTTGTGGAAGTAGACCCTACCACGGCGACAGTGAAACTCGAGGATGGTACTTCGTTCACAGGTGATTTGGTACTCGGTGCCGACGGTGTTAGCGTAAGATAACCCCTTCGTATAATACTAATCCTTGCTAATTTCTTATAGTCAATAACACGAGAAATCGTCGCGGGACCTGGTATCAAGCCTTTCGGCTCTGGAAAAAGCGCATTTAGATTCATGGTCCCTCATGACGCAGTCCGAAACAACGAAGTCACTAAAGTCTTCACCGAACGCCAAGGATACATGACCATGTGGATGGGTGATGATCGTCGATTAATCATGTATCCCTGCTCCAACAACACCGTCATGAACTTCGTCGCTATTCATCCCAGTGCTATCTCTGCTGGAGCTAACAAGGGATCCGGTGAGTCTGAACAGTGCTAAAGGAAATGGGATGAGGTCACTAATATGTCGCGAATAGGCTGGGGACGCGGCGGTAGTAAGGAGTTACTTCTCGAAGTTTATCGCGACTTTGAGCCGAGGGTTCGAGAACTTTTGAGCCTGGTGGATGTTGAGGAGTTGAAGCTTTGGACTTTATTGGATATGGACCGTATTCCGACCTGGCATAAGGAGCGGCTGGTGCTCCTTGGAGATGCCGCACATCCATTCCTACCACGTAAGTCTAAGAAGGCCAAGTTTATCATCAACTCGCTGACGTTGCTCTACAGATCAGGGACAAGGTGGTGGAATCGCCATTGAGGATGCAGCTGCTTTGGCTGCCTTGCTACCTCTCGGCACCACAGCTCAAGATATCCCGGAACGACTTGCTTTGTACGAGAAGGTCAGAGATGAGAGAGCGCATACAGTCCAGGAGTTTACTAGACAAGCGGGCGAAGATCTCCACGGCGAGAAGCGTGCCAAGTTTAACAGTAAGATCATCGCCATGGCTATACTTCCATGCAATACTAATAACTTTCAGTTTACAAGTTTCTGGATTACAACTTTTGTCACGACGAGTGGCACAACTCAACTAAAACTCTCAAGGACCATCTTTGGGCCAAGAAGAAGAACTTGCATTGGAAATCTCCCGTATCATTCGGACCAATGCCAAGTCCTCGACAGGATTACTACGGCCGACGACATACATCTGATAACTCTGAGTTCACAACATGGTCGGTCCGTTTCAAGTCTTCAGCAACATATCTGAAGACGCTCTTCCCTACCAAGCAGTTCAGCTTCTACAAGCCCGGAACCGTTGCCGAAGCAACATTCTCATGCACTGAACTTCGAGATATGAAGTGGCTCGGCGGAGGTGGCTACAAGTTCTTTGGCCTCTGGATCCATGGGGTTCAGTACGAGAAGAAGGATGGTAGTAAGATATATGGATCGTTCCTTGCTGTTCTGCTTGAGAATTCAGCGGATCCTATCGTCACCGGTCGCGAAGAGCTGGGTATGCCGAAGCTTTTCTGTGATATTGATGTTGAGGACAAGGGTACCTCTGCCAACATCCGATGCAGTTGGAGAGGTACTCAGTTCGTTGATATTACGATTAATGGTCTTGAGGAAGGTGGTGCAAAGACAAACGGCACAAATGGAACGAACGGCCATGCTCCACCAACCGGTCCTCCAGGTTCAGCACCTCTTCCCGACGAGCAAGGAACTTTTGTCTACCGATATGTTCCCTCTGTTGGCCAGCCAAGTGTTCCCGATGCTGAGTACCCTGTGTTCATCGAGGATGGACTAGAGACTACAGCGCGAAAGGTCGAGACCACACTGGCTGGGAGTGGTAGTGAGTTGAACCTCAAGGCGGGTACATGGGAGACGTTGCCAACGCTGAACCATATTGCTACTGGATTCTCTGAGATTCCTGTATTTGGGGTTGTGAAGAGTAAGGTGGAGCGCGGTAAAGGGGTTGATGATATTGCTCATGCGCGGAGGATTGAGTAGTTAGGCTAAGATATAGTAGAAATTGAAGTGTATTTGTATTTGACACTGCAAGATTGTATTCGTCTTTAGTTGATTCCATCATCTTTCCAGGCCTAAATAGACTCAACCGTACTCTTTTGCTGTCATTCGTAAATGTTCGTACTGACAAAACCTGGAAGAGTAATGCACTCATCGTACGTGCTCAGCTTTAGGGGTATTTGACTGAGTTTCAATATCATGACTTTTTTCCTTTCGCTCATGCTTAAAAGATATAATCAATGATAGTGATAATGATAAGCCTCTTGTCCATCAAACTGACTGTCAGATTTGTGATCTGCAACAAGGACGAACTTAAGCACTATCAGTTGAAGAGGATTTCATCATCGTATCACATTTATAACGTTCTATTGAAAATGCGTCCAACATCTCACTGAGATCTAGCAGGCGTCAATTGTCCAATACATTCTCCAAATCCCACCCCCGATTCCTCCCCTACAGAAGCCGTTATCCTCACAACATCCCCATCCTCGAGATACCCTCTCTTTGACCCATCACTCAAAGTGACCGGCTTCGTACCACCCTCAGTAGTCTCAAGCATGCAGCCACGACTTGCTTCATCCGAGCCGCTCACAGTTCCTGTAGCCATGATGTCACCGGTTCGTAGAGCACTTCCAGAACTGACCGAATGCGCTACCATCTGCTGTGGAGTCCAGTACAGTGCTTCCACGGGGCATACGCCTAGGGTTGTTGCGCTTGAGTTGGCGAGGACTTCGACTTTCATCGTGATGGAGTAGGTTGAGGGGTTGGGGTGCTGCAGGTATGTGGCTGATAGGGTTTGCTGGGCAGGGGATCTGACTCTGAATGGCTCTAGGGCGTCGAGTGTGATTATCCAGGGTGAGATGGAAGTGCCTAAGCTTTTACCATTAAAGGGACCAAGCGGACTCATCTCGAAGCCTTGAATGTCGCGAGCTAGAACCAGTTAGTATCTACCCAATGTCTAAACGAGTACACTACTTACCACTCCAATCATTGAGAATGACAAAACCAAAGATGTGCTCCTCAGCATCCTTAGCATTCAATCTCTGCTTCATGGGTAATGGTTTTCCAATCACAGCCGCAAGCTCAACCTCATAGTCAACCTTTTGCGAAGGGCCATAGACGATTGCATTCTCCTGTCCAGCTGTAACCGCAGGGTTGCGAAATTGTCCATAAGGACGCTCAATATCAGTCCCTGAAACAACGATGGAGCTTGTGCGACCCTGGTAGCCAACGGGAAAGTGGAAAAAGCCAGGAGGGGGCTTTGGGTTGTTGACTACTATACGGCCTGCATTTATGACGTGGTCAAGTGAACAGGAGAAATCTATACGCTGGTGAGCCATAAGTTTGAATAAATTGGGGTTCTTACTTACCTGCAAAGTCTTTGATTTCTACTGGTAGATGCATTGTAACGCTGCCTATGTCTTCACGACTAGTGGAAGGGAAGCCATCGATGCCATTCTTCTGGTAAGTTTGTTGAATCGCCTGTCGCACATGTTGATGAATGCTCTTGGGAAGAGCTGCGAAAGCATTTAAAGTTGGCTGATTAAAGACGCCGGCAGGGAGATCAGTGATGTCTTTAAAAGTCTCCTTGAGGCCATGGAGAAAAACCACAGTGTTCTCTAGTCTGGTGACAGCTTGAGGGCTCTTGTGGATTTCAGAAGAAGCTATACCGAAAGGTATGTTCTTTTCTGAGAAATGGTGAGAAAAGTCTGTTGATCCCATGGTGAAGATTCTTGAGTTACTTTTCAAAAATGTGTGTTGTTTTGACTGTGAGTAACAAATTGTATGAAGGATGTATCACTATTCAACGGAAATCAAACAGTACAGTATCAATTATTAAGCTGCCGTACATGCATATTGTTATCCCGAAGTCCGTGGAGTAGTAGCCAAGTGGACGATCGGAGGTCAGATAGCCGGCCGAGTCGGGGCCTCTCCACATCCCGACCGGCACAAGCAACGGGAAACATCAACGTTATAGAGCCTGTGACTGATTAGCCGACAACATAAAACAATAGGAACAAGAAGAGACATTTCAATAAAAAAAGATAACACAATCAACTTACATCAATTGAACATCTACTAGTTCTATACTCATACACACATCCCACAATGGCTCTCAACGGAAATCTCAGACAGCCCTCGCGCTACATCACAACCCACAACTCAGAAGGCAAAGCCATCGTCGACACAACCCTCAACTCAGACGCTCCCTTCTATGAACTCCCCAGCAAGGACGCCCACTTCGCACTGGGCTACGCCACAAAGGAGTTCCCAGCCAAGCTCACCAACAACGCCGACCTAGACTCGTACCAGGGCTTCTTGACCAACCAACCAGGCCTGAGTGTGTCGACCGGCACTGTCCTGCGCTACGTCGACATGTGCCCCGGGCATGTGTCGCCTATGCATCGCACTGTCAGTCTCGACTATGGCGTTGTGCTCGAGGGCGAGGTGGAGCTTATCCTGGATTCGGGGGACAAGCGTGTGCTAAAGAGAGGGGATGTTGCGGTGCAGAGGGCGACTATGCATGCGTGGAGGAATACCAGTGAGACTGAGTGGGCGAGAATGCTTTATGTGCTTCTGCCGTCGACGGCGCCTAAGGTGGGGGATAAGGAATTGGGAGAGGACTATGGTGATATGCAGGGTGTGAAGGCTTCTGAATAGATGAGTAGATGGATACAAGAGTTAAATAACACGATTAAAATGTCTCATTGATAAAGTAATGGGTATGAATGTGTATGAAATTGGTTCTAAAAACTAGATAGTGATAGTGATACTAAAAAGAAAAATGCAGTACTAATCGATTTGGAAATAATATCAAACAGGCCTCGCAAAGTCTAACATCTACAAAGTGCTGGACCTAGAATTCTCCTCCAATGTGATACTTCCAAACCTTGTCCGTAAACTTGCCAACCGAAGCTCTCCAACATTGCGCCGCGCCCTTTGAAAAGTTAGCAAAGCCCAAGTCTTGGCCAGAATCATTTGACTTACGGCATTGAAATTGAGTCCACGAAACATGGCTGTGATGAAGAAGCGCTCAGGCGTGCTGGTATACACGCGAACGCCATTGGCATGCTCTGGGTCCCGGTTGAGCGGCCTGTAAGAAGGCACGCGCCGATGGGGAAGATCGAATTCCGGATGGTTCACGGAACTTGTCGATGAGGGCGCCTCTGGTGATTTCTCGCTGCTCTGAGAGTGATGAAGCTCGTAGTCGCGCAGAATGGCGCTGTGGAAGTTGCCATTTTGGCTGACTGTTTGGGTGGTGGTTGCTGACATTGTGACGTTGCTTTGGTGTAGTAGACAATGTTGAGTGTTGATGTGAGGTTGTGATTATGGCCAGGTTAGAATATTGCCATTCTTAGACGTGTCACTAGGTTACATGGAGTTTCTGTAGGATTGGCCGGAGTGTCCGGGATAATAGGAAGCCATCTCCACTTCGGGATGTGGAGGGTTCTCACGCCGCGAGTCCTCACCCGAACCGATGGACAATCCGGGGACCCCGGATCGACCTGGACTTAACCCTCTTGAGCTCAAGGCATCAAAATAGGGATATAGATTGTCAACACCGAAATACTCTACGCTTCCAGTCATCCAAGCCATCAGAGAGCTGCATTCACATCGCAATTCACTCACAATGTCCAAGTCCCTTGCAGCAATCAGAGCAGCAGCCATAGACGGCCGCGTCCACAACCCCTTCTACCGCAAAGACCAACTGCGGAATCTTCACAGCGCTCTAGCGGACAACGCAGTGCAGATTCAAGATGCCATTGCAAAAGATACAAGACATCAGCCTGCTGAAGTAAAGGTTGAGTACTGGCTTGCTCTGCAGGTCATTGCTGAGGCCTATAATTCAATCAATCCCGAGAAGGAACTTGAGAACGAGTATTCTGTTACCAAAGGTCGTGATGATATCACGAGTCGAGAACCGGTTGGCATTGTAGTTGTTGAGCCCTCAGCGCATGCGTTTTTCTATGGCTTGATTGCGGCTTTGACCCCGGCTCTTGTGGCGGGGAACTGCATAGTTGTTCAGGTATGTTGTTTGTCTTAATCGTGCGAGTAAAGGCGTTACTGACAATTTTAGACTCAAAATTCGCTGCAAGAGACCCCCAAGCTTGTGCTGGGTTTGATTGAAAAGTCACTTGACCGGGACATCTTCACAGTCTCCAGCCAAACAATTTCAGCTGAAGACATCAAACTGCCTCACATCCGCGTCTCGCAAAATGGTTCAAGCGACCCTATTCTTCAGAACCATCTAGTCTCAGACCCTGAAGCCCCAGTGGTCGCCTTCGTCGAAAGAGACGCAGACATCCAAGCAGCTGCGAAAGCCCTAGTCTCAGCTCGCTTCAGCCTGCAAGGGAAAGCACCCTACGCCCCAGATGTTGTCCTTGTCAACGAATGGGTTAAGAAGGACTTGCTACGCGCGCTTGTTCAGGAGAGTACTGAGTTCTTGGCTAGTTCGCCCAGTAAGTCGAGGGCCCTGAAGACTAGTCTTTCGAGGGAGGTGGAGAAGGATGAGTCGGTGCATGTTGTTCTGTCTGGAGCCAATGGTGTGATTCTTGAAGTGCAAAATAGGTATGCTACCAGAGTATTTCTGTTGGAGTTATGACTGACCGGGTTAGGCAATCGAGCTTGCTTAAGCAAAAGGTGGAGGAGACGACGCTTATCATTCACTCTGTTACGAGCATGGATGATGCGATTGATACGTCTAGAGAGTAAGTTTGAAATGCCCCTTGAACATTCTCAAATCTGACTTCTTCTAGTATCGGATCTCTGGCTGCCGCATATGTCTTCACTACCCCCTCCATGGCCAAGTATCTATGCCAATTCCTCGATACGGCTGTCAGCTTTGTGAACCAAATTCCCACCAAGCTATCCTGTAAGTTCAAGCCCATCCCTACTTCACCGTTCACCTAAATCCATAACTAACAAACTACAGACTCCCCTATAGCCCCTTATGGCCACCCTCCCCAATCCGGCACCAACAACATCTACCACTCAGACTTCTTCTCCCGGCCTAAACCCAAGTATCTCACCAAGACCGCAGCAGATGACAAACTGAACAAGATTGTCGGCAATTCTTCAGCTTCGCAACTCAGTGCGCTGGATCAAGAAGCTACGACAAAGCTTCCGGAAATGAAACGCCCGCTGAAGGGAACGCAGCTTGGATTCTTCGAGCAGGGTATCGTCACTAGTCTTGTGGTTATTCTAACAACTGTGGTGTCGGGGACTGGGTTGCTTGGATATTATGGGATACGTTATTTGAGATCTTGAGGGGTTGGGCATTTGTTTTCTAGCTGAAGTTTTCTGCGCATTGATTGGGAGCATTGATCAGACTTTACTTTGTTTTCATTAGAAAGGGCGTAGCCTCATACTGACATGTTCAAACAAGTTTATATAGTTGGATTATAGTAAACAATACCCTTGAACCCATCTGCTCATTATCAAATAGATATCATATAATGCTATCAAACGATACTAAACACCTGCCTCTTAGCCGCATCCTCGCCTAGCCTCTCCAAAATCTCACCATGCATAATCCCCTGAACATAGCATTCCCCCACAAGTTCATATCTCAACTCATCATCCTTCCTATCAACAGGTCGTAACAAATACGGCACATTTCCACCATCTAGCAAAACAACCACATCTCCCTCATTCGAGCGCCAAGGGCATAGTCCAAATAGCCCGGAGCCCGTAACGAAGAAACACGGCTCCATACAAGCTGGTAGCTTATTCGTCTCGTAGTATTCCAGCTCTGGACCAGGGGTCGGTCTGATTACCTTGAAAGCCGGGCGAGAAGCATATTGCCAGTGGGAGCGCATATGATCCATATACTTCTGGTTGCATGTCTGGATACTCTCCTGTTTGAACTCGTCCTTTCCGTGTTTGCGTGTCCAGAACGGCGTTAGCGCGCAAGGGTCAAACATCTTGTCGAATACCTGAGAGATCTCGGTTTGTTTTTCGACTGTTTCACGATATGGATATAGATACTCGATGGGTGCTTGTGTAATGCGTTTGATCTCTGTAATCCGAAGCCCGGAGAGCCGAAGGATAAGAGGATCATCATTATCGAGTAATCCGATGTTCGGTTTCGTATCACCGGCCGCTTTGAATTTGAATCGAGTGTTTAGGTTTGCTTGTGTCCATTTTGAACTCCCGTTGCTATTGACAGACCAAGTCGGCTGTCCAGCTACTAGGTTCTTGGCATCTGGTCCCAAACTCCTCACCCACGTCCGTGAAGGTTGACAGTGAATAGAAGATAGGATTGCCAGTGATCCATGTTCGCGAATCCACCAGCGCGTGAAGTCGGCAAAGACTCTCTCTTTTGACTTATCATAGTTGGGTCTAATCAAGTCATCCAGCTGAGAGGCATCATGCGTCTCATTCGCAAATGTGAGTAAAGCAAACAGTTTGTCCCGAGGATCCGTTGCCTTGAGATCCAACCCTGAAAGAAAGACCTCCAAGATACTCGATAGCTCTTCAGTGTCTTGCGCTTCGATGGGCGTAGTAGGAACTTCTCGCGTTCGTCCCTTTGGCTTCAAAGTCTTCCAGATAGCCGCCATGGAAATCTGCTGCGAGGCAATATGTGGACTTTGATTTGCGTGCCCAGGGTGTTCAAGCCAGTTGCTTACTTGAACAACCTCTTCCCAGGGTACTTCCTCTGCGGAGCAATGGATGAACGGCCTTTGTGCTGAGAGGGCTTCCTGGATGACCCATACTCTGGAGAACCACGGGTTCTCGTAGAGAGTACTCATAAGAAATGAAAGTTGAGTATTGCCGTACCAGCCCGCAAGATCGATGATTTCTCTGGACCATGTTTTGAGGTGGAGATCAAAAACCTCCAACATGCCTTTGAAAGATATGGCCTGGTTTTCGGCTTTCTTGCCCTGCGCATACTCCTTCATCTCCTCCAGCGGGATTGAATGCACCGTTCCAAGGCATGTGCACTTTTCTCCGCCTTGGCATAACTCGCTGTTGAAGTTGCAAATATCTCGGATAAGCTTCAAACAAGCTTCAACTCCATGGTTATCTTCGCCAAGCCAGATATGAACGGTCGAGGCTAGTGAATAGATTTGACTCATCAACGTGACTTGCTGCGCCCTTTCTTCAAGATCGTCTTGGTTGATGCACACGGCGTCGATCCATATCACTAGTGTTTCATCTTCGTGCCTGAGGCGACGCAGGGCTTGAGCAGCAGATTTTCCAATACTGAAAGGCTTTCCCTCTGCCATATCTTTCCCGCTCGAGGATAAGAAGATTTCCTCACGCTCGGTAGGATCACCCCAACAATATGACAACGCATGAAAATCGATTCCACCATTTTCGACGTCTTTGAGACTGACAGGGCGGAAGTGGCCCTCAATAGGATCTTCAAATTTCCCTGGCTTAACGTCTAGGAGTCGAACATCCTGACGCACAACATCCAAGGACTGCGAGTAGTGGGAAGTATTCGATGTAATCTGAAGTGCTTGCATGTCTTCATCCAATTCCTTAGCCTCGTATTCAATCTTGATGCGGCCCTCGTCAATGATATTCGTCCACGCCATATACATAGCGCGAGGGATTAGCTGAATGACATCCCCTGGTCGCAGAGCTTGTATCCAAAGTCGTCTTCGAGGTCCGTGGAATACATGCCAGCGTTGGGACCAGTTCTGGGGTTCTGAGTTTGCGAGACGATTGTTAAGCACAGTGATTGTGCGCAGATCTCCACGTCCTTCTGGACGCTTGACTGAGGCGTCCCACCATGTGAAGGAAACGGCTTCCGCTCTATCAGCCCAGCCTGATTGATTACTTAGTCAGTGGTAAGTTGAACCTGGAAGCATTTACACTTACCTTGGTCTCGTGATACCCCCTCAAAGGTGACAGCTGTAACTCTTTTGGCATCCTGCGGGACCTCTAGCTCAACGTAGGGTTGTTCGGGACAGTGATCATGGACTTGAATCGCGTCCTTACGCTCAGCAAAGCATTCCTTGGCGATAGTAGTCATTTCGAATTAACTTTGTCCGTCATCATGGAGCAGAGAGTTGAAGCTTGAGTTATTTAAGCATGGTGCTTACACTGAGGTAGCCAGAAATCCCTGTAAGCGCCAAGTGCTGTCAGCCTATCTCTAGCTGAATATCGTTTGCTAGCCAATAGGAATGCGGTGCGTCCCATCAAAAGGCTGAGCGTGCAGGCGCAGCATCATCCTGGAGGCGAAGCGTAAGATTGAACCCCAAAATTAGATGTTTCTATCTTGACCTATACCCAAATCCTATTGAATTTGTTGATTCTGTCTGTCTTCGTCTATCAAGACATACTGGAAGCTTTGGGAATGCCTGGCCGGTGCTCTACCGGCAGCTAAATCAGTTTCCTACCATTGTAGGTGATCCATCCCTAGTCTTCAGTAAAGCTGTAACTTGCAGGATGGTACTTTCGACCAGGTTGTTCTCCTGTAAGCTGGAGATACCCTCCACACTTTGACACATGCTCTGGTATCAGTTTCCCATACTCGAATAGCCGCCTTGCTCTGAAAGAAGGTTGCTAACATTTTCGAATTGAGTGAGAATGATATAGATAGCATTCCGATGGTTGGAACTGCACCATCCTGTCCATTGAGCTCAAATAAGTGAGCACCTCTTTCAGTCTTCCATAGACGACACTCCAATCAGTGTAGTAAGAAGATAACAGTTTTGAGTTAGCTCTTCGGATACGGATTTGCGCCGATTGTACTTGACTCAATATATCATGGCACTCCAGTTGTCTGGTGTCTCTGGTGGATAAAGACTTCTGCTGGGCATATCATCCTGAAATTGACTTCGTATGTTGCTTTTTGTGGTGCAAACAAGAGCGCAGAGTAGTACATCTGGAGTGGAGCAGAACTGATGATAAACATGTTCGCCCTGAAAGAGTTCGATTCGTCTTCCAGAAAAGCCCATGAGCAGGTCAACTCGTGTATCGGTCAAGGAAGAGGTCAAGCTGAAACTATGGCAGTCATAGACACACGGTCTTTTGTCCCGACATGAAACGAGACTATGACAACATCGTGATCACCCAGAAGTCCCCATGTGATGAGCTGTAATCACTTGGTAGTTGGGCAAAGCCATCATGCCGATCATCGAGCAGAGCTTTAGCTGCGGTCAGCTCTTCAGGGAGAGGAGCAATTAATGCTATAATGTAATGGATTTCACGTCTGGTGTTATTCATACTCGCGAGCCTCAAATCAAATGATGTGGGGTTGCGAGTTGAAATGTCGTGGGTTACGTGTAAGACTCCATATATGTTCGCTACTGCTGGGTATAGATAGTGTACCAGGTTCCAGTGCAGTTACTAGAGCTTGAAGAGCATCCAGATCGAGTAGGGTGGTACTGGTGAGTTGGAGACTTTGGCTCGAGTGTCAACGACAAGTTCCAGACACTTCGACCACAGTGTCTTTGTAATTCCATTTTCCTTGGGCGAACATGCATAGGCAGGTCCAGTCAACCTATTCTTTGCTTTCTCCTCACCCAAACCTCTTTGTCCGTTGGCACGTCAATTTTCTCGCTTGTCTCAGAAGTGGCTGACTCTTTGATGTCTCTGGTCTGGACCTCCCACGTCTTGAGTCTGTAACTTCCACGATCTGAAATGCCGGTGAATAAATCGAAAGACCAGTCATGTTTCGGGCACGAGACCCCCACGCTGAGGGTGACTCCAAAATCTTCGATATCAAAGGGTGTACCTCTCGATAGGGGGAACTGGCTGTGCGGGCAAGACTAAGAATCGTCTTAGCTCTTCTGGGGTTACACGCGACAAGTTATTAGGATTGTTTGCTCACATGATCGACAGCATGGAATTTGCCTTTGTACTGAAAGACAAGTACTTGATCCGTGAGGGATTGCCCTAGTGCATCATCTCCAATCGGGACCTCTTTAGATGAAGAGCAATCTTCTTTGGGTATGTGAAAGGCCTTGCAGCCTGGTATTGATTTGGTGTTGCACAAGCGGTGTTTGGCCAAGTTACCTGCATCATCATCGACATCAGGAAACGTTGATGTAAGACCAACAAAGGTCCATTGCGCCCCTGAGCGAGAGAATGGATTGAAATAATTCATAGTAAGGAAGAAAGGTACTTGGTACTTTGGCAATTTTGCTGTCGGAAAGAAGTCAAATATTGCGATAGCGCGATGATCAGAGCACGTGATATGCCACGTGAGCTCCTTGAGAACCATCCAGGAGGTATTTATCGCCAAGTGATTGAGGATATTAGGTACTCTTATGTGGAAATTCTCCTTATCTGTCTTTATGTGATATCTATATCCTGTACGCTGTTGATGCAGCAACCCTCAAATATTTTCGATGGAGTATATGGGAAAGTGACATAAGATTCTATATTCAAGATAGTTGACCGATCTTCGGATTGATCTGTTAAGGTTATGGAATCACGAGGATGGAAGAGTCCTTTTGAACTACACAGATTCTGAGCTAATACTACTACTACCGCATCAAATCCACTGACATGCCAAAGTCCTAAGTACCCAGGAGCCCCCGTATGTAAGCTGTCCACTTCTCATATGCCCTCATTTTACTGATTAGAGATGGAGGTTCCTCTTGTATCAGGGAAACCAAGATGCGAACTAAAATGCAATAGAAGAAATGAAAGTTCAATTTTTAGATAAAAGACCGCCAGCCCTCATCCCTGAAAATCAGGACTGGTGGTTTAATAGAGAAGGTTAAACTAACGGATAAGGATACCTAATCAAAGAACGACACAACAATTTTCGGTATAGACAACCGGCCAACAATATTCAGCTCTGAACCACTACTTCTTCTCGCTTCTTGCGCCTGCAGTATTTTTGAGTATGACAGTGTTACCGTTGATTTGTCTTCCAATAATCGGTACTGGGTGTGCAAAAGATGTAGGGATGCAAATTGGGTAGTTCCATGTAGCGTTGATCTCAGGCTCAATCGCGCCGGTCACATCATCGAAAACAATGTAGTTTCCATTGTGTTGGTCTCCACTCCCCGTTTTCATCGGGTTATTGTAGACGCTTCGTGTCCTGTTTGTTCCATGAGGGATGTTCTGAGCCAATTCCCTGGAGAGTGGACCGTCAATGTCGTAATTATTTCCGTTCACCTGTAAGTACCCTGAGGTAGCTATGGGGCAGTTCCAAATTCCTCCCATACTGGGCTCAGGTGCGGCTTCGTGAGTTTGGTCGGCTTGGGGAGTTCGATTGTTGGAGCTGGTCGAAGATTTTTGCTCGTTGGAAAAGGAAGCGTAGCTAGCAAGATACTTCGTCTGAAGCTCGAGAGGGACAGCGGACCTCATGAGCTCGAATAAATGATGCTCAAAGTGAGTGTTCGAAGAAGTGGTATGTCCTTGGAATGTACTGTGGCCTAGAGTTCTCGATCCTTTCGGGCAGCCAGTCGGCTTTTTCTCATCCTTCTTGTCTGTGTTCTTCTCGGCCATGTTTTGTATGTCCGTTTGGATCTGATACAATGTTTTGGACTGAATCTGTTCAATGGCCAGGGAGAGGTTGCTTTTTTGTCGTTCAAGTCTGACAAAGATATCCAGGAGATCTTGCTCTCTGTACAGGAAACCCCACGTACGTAGAACTCGTCCCTTACGGAGTAAAGAGTTTATGCGGTTGTTGTTGATAATGTAAAGAAGTGCATCAGTCTGGGTCCCAATCTCAGCAGTTTGGAGAAGAGGGTTCTGAGAGATGCAAGTAGAAATGCTCTGGAGTTCTTGGAGTTGCTCATGATATCTTTCGAGCGTCGAGGCTCCCCCTTTTATCTTCCTCACGATGTCTATTAGCGAAAAGCATGCTATGCCCAGCTGGGTCGCCGATGCGGCGACACCAATGATCTCTGCCATGATGACCTCAGTTCAGTAGACGAGGCAACATGGCAGATAGACAACAGTGATGATTCTTTGCAAGGCAAAGAGCGGTGAACGCAGTCCAAGAACCGTGAATAGCTACATCAACGACAGTTTCGACCTTCAGAGTGATAGTAGTGGTGTGCGAGGATGCAGGAAACACGAACGTGGCATAGAAATCGACCCCAATAATTGAAAAGTTTGAAAGGTGCGACCAGAAAGAAAGGCCAGGATGTGGGTATGGCATCAAAAATCAGGCAGCATCAGAGTAGAGAGATTGTGGAAAGTGTGAAAGAAAGACGACAGAGCCTCATCTGTCAGACTGCGGTGAAACCTAAGACAACCACGAGGGGGCGAAGCAGAGTGACACGACAGACAAGGCTGGCCGTACAAGAGTTCTCATACGCTGATGATCTTGCGGTCAGAGACACAAGAGAAGTATTCGTTCAAAAGATCAACGTCGTTGAAGACTTTTTCCAAGCCGAGATTGCATTATCATCAACGTGGCGTCATATCGTGTATTGGTTGTAGTTTATTGACAGTGGGATGGGAGCTTTGATGGTGTTGTAAGATAGGAAGAGAGAAGAGGAAAGTATTCAAGATACACCGGGATCATCGACAGTTTCCAGTTGCTGAGCCCCTGAGAGTCAAACTTTCGCGGTGTCCAAACTCGGCTACATGAGAAGCGATAGCTTTCCGCAAGGTAATGGGCATCGTCGAGGGTGGTTGAAGAATAGGTGATGGTCGTAAAGAAGCGTCTATTTCATGTTAGACAAAGTCTTATGTTCAACATCGTCAGTAGAGTACGACTGATCCGTCTTTGACTGACGTTGGCGATGGGGGCCAGGCTTGAAAGAGGAGGAAGTATATCCAGACTTATCGGCCCAGAACACTTTTCAGGTTTCCTGGTTAGGGTGGATCACAAGGACACTCAGGAAAACAGCGAAATAGACAGTTAGGGCTTCCAAGATACCTGATGGATTATTGATGATGGCTGATGGCTGATGGCTGATAGCTGGTGGGCGACTTGTCTTTGCTACGCCACTTGTTGGTCGTGAAGATGGCTGCAACAAGTGATATCACGTACATACTCACCTGCATGCCTTTGACGTTCCAGCTTGAAGGGCGTATCCATATCATTGAAAATGAGCAATTAAATGTTATGGATTGTGATCAGAGAGTTTTGGTGTTATGCCTCCAAGATTGCTCGGTTGGACGCCTCTTCAGACGTGATTCATGTAAGTCTCAATAGGTTTCGATGAGGCTGTCATATATGTGCGAGTAAAGTAGGATGTCTTTGGGATCCAAACACAGTATTTGGCAGTGTTGCTGTCGAGTTACAATCAATTAACCACTCTCTGGTCATGTATTCATGTACCTGCTTCCAAAGCTCTCCACTCATCCAATAAAGGCAAGCCGGTGATGACAGGGATGTGACAAGTTGGGGGCCCGGAAGAGCCCTTCGCTTACCCGCATGGTGATTCCCACATTTTTGAAGATTTTACCTAACTAAATTCTTCATACTCCCCTCCGAGCAGAAATACGTAGTACTCTGCGCAGAGACCAGATCATGACCCCATTCAATGATGGAGATGCCGCAGTCTCGCATTTCCCTGAACCCACACACGCAGTCGCAGTTGACAGATCGAGACCTCCCAACCATTACAACAGCAACGATGCCAGTTGTGAAGGCAGTGGCAGCATTCAACACAACGGTCACAATAACATCGGAACTCTCAATCACGATATAAAAATCGGCGTCGTGAATAATATCCAGAATATCAACTACAACCCGCCAACAGATTGTCCCACCCAATCATCACATGGGTCGAAACAACCCTCAGAAGGAAGCTGTGAGCAGTGTGAAACCCTACGATGGCTTCTGGTTGGAGTCCTGTTCTGTCTGGTCCCAGTTATCGCACAGTGGTATTTCTCTAGTATGAAACAGTGCCTTGAGGTTCTTTGTAAGTTGGTTTGCTTGGGAATAACTTGTCTGCCATACTACGTGAACCCCCATCACTAATGGTGGTTGCTTCCTTGAAGATTCAGGCTCTTGTATCGGTCTGCTGTGCATTGCACATGCAACTTGAGTGACTTATTGGACAAAGCGCTATTATTCGTCCCGTCCCGTTCAGTCTGTGCCACGGTGTGTCATAGGATGGGGTGTTGGCTGGGCTGCCGAGGCATTGATCAGAAAATAACGCACCCCTCTTTGGTGCCCGTATGCTTGCACTTGCCTGTGGATGTGAAACTTGGGCACCATCTTGTTGCTTTTTATTACAAAGGAAAAGGTTAGAGGTAGATTATTGTCATGTTGGGAAAAGGGATAGACGGTACCGTTCTCATGTAGATAGATATTTGATGAAAAGATTAATATTTCCAGCTTCAGTCCTCGTAACGCACTTTGTCGACTTGATCATAACCTGCATAAGCATGTCGCAAATGTAGGCAGGTCTTGGATGTAATGTGTGTGTGTAGGCGCTGCATAAGCCATTGGCTTGTAGTCACTACTCAGAAATGAGGCCCAGCCACTGCAGGTGTTGATCTTTCAGCTGAAGCTGGCATCCCCCCCTCTGTTAAACATACAAGTCATGTCTCACCTGGTCTCAGGTCATTGTCTCCAAGTTTACATTGACCCTATGGGTGTTTCCTCAGCCGGTGACTTGGACAAATGCTCTCATGGACCCGTTCGCTTGTCTGCTTCAAGTTTAGAACAGACACTGATGTTCTTGTTGAGTCAACTGGGATTCCCTACCTCTACTGCATGACTCAAGGTCTACGATTGACAGCTGCGTCTATTATATGGCCAAGTAAGAAGCTCACTGTTGTTTCTCTATTGTCACACACATCTCCTGCTGACCAGCCTTAAGTCCTGTGGTCTTCCCTCTTGGTCTGTGGCTCAGCACGTTACTGGCAAGTGACGCTATTCTTCATCCTGCATTGAACATTCTCTTCCCTACCTTTCACTACAGTATATCCCGAGTCTGTATCCTTACTCTATCGGCTTCTGCGCCCAGACAACCTTCTGTTGATAATACGGATGCATCTTCCCCTGTCGCAACTCACGACGAAGCATCGAGATATAGACCTCCACCTCCTCCTTCGTCCAGCCTTCCACTGTGTTCGCCATGAAAAGCACATAACCTTCTATATCCTGCTCCAGTGTGGCTTGGGCATACCTGCCAATCTCCTTCATCTTGGGATCCTTCGGCCAACCTCCAATCGGTACCTATTCGTCGCAATAAGTCGCAGGTCGAATTCTCCCTGAAAGGATAACTTACCTTGAAGTTCTTTTCTTTGAGATTAACAAAGCCAGCCTTCTCCATCGCACTTCTTTGTACTCCGTCTTCCACGATCGTAAACGAACGGCCGATCTTCTTACCGCCTTCGACAAAGAACTTTCCCCACTGGTGCATGGCGCTCTTCTCCGCGATGCTTCCGTCATCGCAATCCATTCTCGAAAGGGCCTCGTGGCTCTCGATATAGCCGCCTGGCTTCAGGCATCTATATGCCTCCTTGAATAGCTGCTCCCAGTCGACGATACTACCGACTAGCCAGCGGAAGTGAATGTAGTCCTGTGAGTTGGGCGCAAAAGTCCACCCTTGGGTACAATCTTCGATCTCGCTGGAATATCGTCAGCGATGTCATTACATCAAGACAGTGTGCTTACAATCGCAAATTCGGAGGAATCCAGCCAGGTTGGATTGGGGAAACGTCGGTGCCGATGACTTGAGTATCGGGGAAGCTGTCTGCGAAGTCACTGCTAATATCAGCCAAGTCCGATCACTGACTCGCAGGCACACACATAGCCCAAATACCCGTTCCGGTGCCTATATCGACAGCATTCTACCACACATCAGCAGATTCCACGACATTGTTCACAGCAATTAACCTTGATATCCTTCGAAATAGGCGCAAGAAACAGCGCACCATCCAAAACCAACGTCAAAACATGATGGCTATGATCATCAGCAATCATCTCACCCGTCCGAGCCAGGTATGCTCACTTGATATCCATAGACTTATTCTGCTGCTCGTCGTTTGTTCCCCTACTATCATTAAACACCGCATCGCAACTCTTTCCAGGCAACATACCAGTACTGCGCATTTCCAATATCGTGATGATAAGTCCTCCCACTGATATTCCTGTACTGGAGGATACTGGAGGTGATCGAGGCAGTTGATTCCGGTGCATCATCACCGAGAGTGGAATCCGCATCATCCGCCGCAGTCAATTCCTGACATTGATCAATCGCACGATCTCAAGTCCTGATACTATCTAATTCATACCTCAGCTACCTCTGCCCAGTGCTGGGGAGGGAGAAGGCCAGAGACGTCGGTCACCGCTTGTCCTGGCTGAGACTCTTTTACTTGAGTCATCTTGGCGTGCTATTGTTGATGAGCTTTGGCAGGAGATAGAGGACGTTGGTAGCATTTTGTGCTGCCATGCGGCGTAGCAGAAAAGGCATGATGTGTTGCGTGCTATGACAGAAGTGGAGTTGAACCCCGAGGTGGTATGATAGTTTCCAGGGTTGAGTCCTTTTGAATGCTTTGAAGTTGCAGTGCATATCAAACGAAGCATGGTATCCCTGTAGCAGCAATAATCTGGTAAGATAGTTGAACGAAGACTGGACCTCTACTCTGCGGCTCGTTAGATAATGAAATCATGTTGGGGACTCAACACTATGTGTGAACACACATTACCTGGACAATATCATCGGCGAGTGCGTCACCTTTTAAGACGGGGGCAAAGCGCTCCACTGGGAATTACACAAATAAACGGGATTTCACTCTCGACTTGAAAAGATGAAAGTATTGCTCAATTACATCGCTTCTACTTTATAGAGATACACATCACTCCTCTCCCGATACTCAATACCCCCAGAGCCTCCTATCCGCAGCACATCTATGCCTCCATGCTTACAAAATGAGAAGACACTCTCATGACACTAGCTGCAACAATGAATTCATACCAGCTGTTATCAACCCCGCTTGTTCTCTGTCTCGCCCTTTTTCAACCGTTTGTATTGGGGAGGATCGGCAAAGGCACCCGGTCGTGACGCAGGAAATTTACAAGCCTGTCTCTTTGTTCCATTGGAAGCTCCTAGAGTCCTTGAGTTGTTGTGCCAAGGTTACCTGGGTATGACAATGAGATATATCATCCGACCAGGCTAGGTAGTTTATGATTTTAGCTATAGCAATAAAGAGATAGATAAGAGCTAGACTCCCTCATCGGGAGATTTGGTACCGGCCCCCATGATAAGTCTATGCCAATGTATAACATAGGTACATTTTGGAGTCCAGAAAAGTACCTAATAAAGGCAAGAAAATGTCGAAACTTGTGCACGCTCCCTCAAATACCAGTATCTAACCAGGCACTCAAACATCCTCTAACAAATGGCATATCATGTCCCTAGTATGCTTCACCACTGATACACAATGAGGGTCCTTTTCATGCGTCTGATGCGGTAAACGATTTCCTATCCCAGGCGGAACGTGGCCATGTCCTGAGTGCCACGCTTGTTGTCTGTCCTCCATCATCTGCAGCATTGCAACAAACGAAGACGATGCGGAATACGCTGTACCAAAGAGTTCGCCCTTGATGGCCTTGTTCGCAATGTTTTTCCAGTCTTGCGGATCCAGACTGAGTGATATTCCCAAGGAACCGTCACCCTGAGGCTGCATTTCAAGCTTTGATCCTTCGGCCAAGATCAACAGTTTCGATTCATGAGCTTCTTCAGCTCGCCTTGTTTCGTCTTCAACAAATTGCACAATCTTTTTGTATCCCTCCGCAAGCGATATCAGGAGGGTGTTCAGAAGCTGAGAATTCTGCATCGCCCAGAGGAACTTGGTGGGACAGATTTGACACTGTATAATTCCTGCTGCTGTTGTCGTCAAATGCCGCAAGACCGATAACCGAGAGGTGAAAGGCAAGTCGTCTGCTTTGCGAACCTCCTCTAGAGACAAATACAAGCTCGCGAGGCAAGCACAGGTCTGCTGGCTGTTATCGGATTCAAACGCCAACAGCTTCGGATCAACGTTGGTCTCGGATCTAGATCCAAGTTAGCTTCTGGCTCTCAAGACAAATTTCTATCTTTGACTCACCCGAAAGATAGCATATCCATCGGCGTGTCCTCCGACATATGCTGGCAGGTATCAAAACTAGCCCTCCTACCTCTATCGCTTCCGTTATCACTGTCCATACTCATAGCCAGCGTCGAAGGCGATGTCCTGCTGGCGGCGCTGCTGTCATGTTGTTCGCTCTCAGAAATGACTTTTCGCTTCTTCGGCCTTCCCATCGGTAGTCGCGCTGAGTATATACAGGACTCTGATATAGTCGAACACCGTCCACATGTGGGATAGCCCCCGTCACATTTCAGCTTCTTTTGTCCTTGCAGAACGATCAGCATGCGAGTCTGGACCCCAGATGTAAGCGGGAAGAGTGGGCGGCATACGGCATTGATCACAGGATGCTCTCCTATTGGCAGGATCTCGCAGGTCAAGACTCATTGTATAACGTAGACGTAGAGAGGCAGTTTAATATAATATACAACGCAAATATATACAAACCAAATAAAATGTTCAGTTGCAAAATTCAAATGCTCGTCATCTTGTAAGCCTAGAAACTGCCGCATGTTGGAGTGAGAATAAGTGGATCTGACCATTTATCTTCCGCCAGCCCCGGCGCTAAGAGAGCCCCTGCGCCGGAGCCCGGGACTTGCATATTCCGACCGCCCAACCATCGCAAAAAAAATTATTTTTCCTCGCCGACTATCTACTGAAGAAGCCCCCACTATCAGATCAAAGAACTTTGCATCTCAAAACATCTACATTTGCGACAATGGCACCCTCAAAAGAAGTTGTTGCTACTGGCTCTACTGCCGTCGCGCCCGCGATTGACCCTGATCAGGTTTGTTTTCCCATGGTAGCGCGATTGAGGCTCGTCTAACGAACATTTCTCCAGACCCTTAAAGCTTCAAAGGCCCTTCTGGCACACATCAAGAAGGCTTCCAAGCAAAAGACTGAAGAGTCTGGCAAGCGCAACCTCCTCGACGACGATGAAGACTCGAACATTCCCATCTGGCTTAACCTGACCACCAAGCGCCACATCGTCGACAAGGCCCGTCTGCAGCCCGGCAAGATCTCTCTCCCTCACTCGCTCAACGCCGAAGAGACCACTATCTGCCTCATCACCGCCGAGCCTCAGCGCGCATACAAGAACATTGTTGCCTCAGAGGAGTTCCCTGCTGAACTGAGCAAGCGCATCACTCGCGTCATCGATTATGGCAAGCTCAAGGCCAAGTATGGCCAGTACGAGGCCCAGAGGAAGCTTTTCGCTGAGGCAGACATCTTCCTTGGCGACGACCGTATCATCAACCGGTTACCCAAGATCCTAGGCAAGACTTTCTACAAGACAACACAGAAGCGACCTGTTCCTGTCAACCTGCAGGCCAAGGCCCCCAAGGTTGACGGAAAGCGACAGAAGCGTGTCAAGACCGAGGGCACTGTCAACGCTGGCACACCGGCTCAGATCGCCAAGGAGGTTCAGAAGGCCGTCGACTCTGCCTTCGTCAGCCTTACTCCTTCTACAAACACATCCATCCGAATTGGATACTCCGGCTGGACTGCTGAGCAAATCGCTGACAATGTTGATGCCGTCGTTACTGGTATGATCGAGAAGTGGGTTCCTCAGAAGTGGCGCAACATGAAGAGTGTCTACATCAAGGGTCCCGAGACCACCGCTCTTCCCATCTGGCTGACTGATGAGCTCTGGGTTGATGAGAAGGATGTTATTGCCGAGGATGAGGCCGCCAAGGAGAAGGCCAACATCGGCAAGAAGCGCAAGTCGCTGGACAACACTGAGGAGACCGAGGCCCCCGCGCCCACCAAGAAGGCCAAGAAGCAGAAGCAGGCTCCTGACGGTGACGATGATAAGCTCGACAAGCAGATCTCGGACCGCAAGACCCGCTTGAGGAAGCAAAAGGCGTCGGCCAAGCAGGCTATTGACAACTAAAAACATGGTATTACTCGAGGCATCGGTGTTGGGGCGTTGAAGGGCGGTAAAACCCAAAATAGAACGAACTGTACTGTATACTTGCATTCCTAACAATATTAACTGTTGAGTGTTATTACACGTCTGCCTTGCTTGTCCCCATCAAAACACACATGTGCCATGCTCGCATCCATCGTCCATCCCGTAATTAATCCTCGTTATCCATTTCGATAAGGCGAATCTTGTCTGCGCCATCGTAGGAAACCAACGGGTGATCACACTTGCAGTACCTTACACCCTCCGTAACCAAGCATGTGCAGACATTCTTTCGAGCATCTTCAGAGTTGCCGGTAGTTTGTGATTCGGTATCGCGAACTTCGCGGGACTTTCCTTCCGAGATCTTGCACCAATTGATGAATGGTCCATTGTATTCGCAGACGATCACAACGTCGTGCGCTTCATCGTCGGCGTTCCGTGATGGGATATCTCGGGCAGCTAGGGGCGCCTTTTCACAATAGCAGTATCCATGCTTACACTTGCAGATCTCCCGGAACTCAAAGGTATCCTAGTCTTGATCACCAGAAAATGCCCAAGGATCAGCATGGGGAACCTCTTCAATATCGTCAGATTTCGAGTTGTGGTCTGGGTCTTGCTTTCTTGCTTCACCATCTTCACCGTTTTCGGATTCATTATTGTTAACCGCCCACTCGCTGTCCTGAGCTTCAGTGTCGCTGTCTTTGGTGCCGGATCCCTCATCGTCAGCCTTATGTTCATTGGCAGGAGCCTTGTTGTTATCCTGGATTTGCGGTTCCTCGGCGTTGGTTTCAGTTTCTCTATTGGCGTCGGTCTCCTTGCTGTGATCGGTTTCCTTCTTGTCGCCAGTTACTGGTTCTTTGTTATCCTTGGCCTCCGTGTTATCCTTGGCCTCCGTGTTATCCTTGGCCTCCGTGTTATCCTTGGCCTCCGTGTTATCCTTGGCCTCCGTGTTATCCTTGGCCTCCGTGTTATCCTTGGCCTCCGTATTGTCATCGACTTCCTTTTTGTCGTCTGTTACTGGCTCTTTATTGTTATCAGACTCGTCGTTATCTGAATCGGTCTCTGTCTCCGCGGTGGTACTCTGAGGTTCCTCGTCGCCTTGGGTCTCACTGTCGCTGGATTCGTTGCCAGATTCCTTGATGTCAGTTTTTTGTTCATCCTTGGGGGTCTCTGGTTCCTCATCACTCTGGTCATCGTGAGTCTTCTTGTTGTCCTCCTGAGCTTTTGACTCTTCAGCATCGGGTTCAGTCTCATCGTTTCCAGACTCCGAGTCGCCGTTGTGAGTGCCCACATCAATCTTGTCGGCCTCCAAGTCATCATGAGATTCTGACTTGTCGTCATCAATTTTCGTTTTATCGTTGTTGGTCTCTGACTTTTCACCATCAGATGTCGTCTCATTGAATTCTGTTTCATCGCAGTCCGGCAAATCACCGAAAATGTCACATTCTTCCAAAACCTCTTCCGTACACCCACAATCGCACTCATCTGGGTTCTTTGGTCCAAGAATCGGGATGTGGCATCCGTATTCTCCAGATGGCAGTGTAAGGGAAATCTCCAATCCGACATCGCGAGTTTCCAGAGTCTTCATATCAGGTTTGTAAGGTGATTCCAGTGGAGGAAATGGAGTATCAGGGCTAGAACGCCTTGGTGTAGGAGGGTATGCAGGGAGGTTGTCAGGCTTTTCTTCATCAGGATTGAACAATTCTGGGCCATAGCAGCTCTTGTGGACCGTCGTGGTCACATCGCAATGCGTTTCTGTATTGACGGTTGTGAGGCAATCCTCCAACATGTTGGCGCTATTCTACAGCTCCTCCGCCTCAAAATAGCCGTGTCCAGCAGGATTCTCCATATCGGACTTGAAAGTTCGCTTCCAAGGGCCGAAGTATTCAACAATGGTCTTGTTGATAAGCTCTCCCATGTTTTCAAGATGATCGCCTGGGGCACTGCGGAATCTGAGGCCTCCGTTGCGGTCCAACTCTCGAAGACCAATCCAGTCCTCTTGGTAGAGCTTTCGTGCTCGAAGAGGGATGGTTTCTGTGCCGTTGACTTCCTCAAACCATGAGGACTCCTTCGGGACAACCAGTCTATCATCCTCAAACATCCACATGACGAAGTTGGTTAGCTTGCTAAGATTCGCCTTGTACTTTTCGTTCTTGAGCTCGCGCTCGTTGTTGACGTCAGCAAGAAAGTTGGAACTCTCGAGATAGTTGTTGTAGTCGCTTTCGGTCTGAGGGTCGCGGTAGTACTGGGCAGGAACGAGACGAGACTGCACAAAGTTACTCCAGACATTAAATCTAAGAAGTGCCATGGCACCCTTGCAAATCCAGTCGGTTTGCCCACAGACTCTGAACTTAACAATGCCATTGTGTTGACTACCAAAGGTGACAAGACTGCGGACCTGAGGCCAGTTGCATCGCTCAACATAGCCACGCAGGAACTGGCCGCCCTGGGAGATACCGATGGCATCAATCGCAGGTGCTGTAGAGAGGATTGGATGCTTGGCAAGTTCCTCGCAAACCTTACTGATCTGGTCGGTGACGTTGCCAGTGAAGGTGGCGGAACGGTCTTGGTTAGGGTCTTCATCTATGGCAATGATGTGGACGAAGGTGCCGGGGTTGATGGCTTCGGCCATAGCTTGAATGTCCTTCAGGCCATCGCTGTTATACTGGTCGCCAAGGCCGTGCCAAACAACGATAGGAAGTGGAGTGTCGGACAGGTCATCTGTCTTGTGGGCAGGTGCAGCGTGGGCATGGCCAGCCAAAGCTCCTATGGCTAAGCCAACATGGAGCAAGGAAGGGCAAAGCATGGTAACAATGACGATGTGGTTCGAATGATGAAAGTCGAATGATGAAAGTCCAAAAACAGTTGCGTATGATGTATGTTGTGATGGATGATGTTGGTGAAGATGAAGATGGGAGATGATGGAGATGGAGAGTTGCCTGGAGCTGAAGACGTCAGACACTTATGAATGCGAGCTATGGCCTCCACTTTCCTCGGAGCCTGCAGATTGGAGCTGGAAGGAACAAGGAACAAGGAACGCGGGGTGGCTGGCTTGGCATTAGGAATGAGCTCTGGGTATCAATGGATCATCGAGGAAGGAGGATGCTCCGTCTTTCCTTTAATGAGGTTTTTTCATTTCTAAATGCGTTCTTGGAGTGTCTATCGACTTCCTCTGCCGGCAACGGTCTTTCCCTTCACTGACACAACTTCTCCAATCTCCAATATGCAGGTCCCTTCATACCCGTAACGCGCCTGCAATAAGTGGGGTTCCCGAGGATAAGTTGCAGTAGGCCCTGACGATCTGCTGTTTCAAGAAGACGCGACTGTCACGGGCCAAACGTTTATTTCTCTGGTTTATGGTCTATCTATCTCAGCTTGAGGGGTTTCATGAGTGACGCAGGCTCAGTAGTTTATTTTATGCATTTGGCCTAGACTTGTGCTTATCTCAATACTCAATGTGATGTATGAACGCGACTTTCACTGTCCGCGCCTTTCTTCTTGCTACAATGTATGACCCCAATCAGTGTGGGTAGTTTCTTCACTCACTACCGTGATTTCATCTGCCATTTCTCATCTTCTACACCACTTAAGCTATCGCCTTCCATCAATTATATGCTACGATTAAAACCATTCCCAGATGCGACTGAAGTTATGTTAACTAAAATGGAAGGTCCGTATTTGGGCGTGTAATGAGAAATGGTGGTTCTGCTGTTGTTTACAGTAAAAGTATATTATCAGGTATAGGGTTGGTCAGGAGTCCAGGTTATCATATTGCTGCAAAGCCAAGGCAGAAACAAACATGAATCACATTTAAAGAACAAGTATTGCACATAGCTAATATTATATAAAACAGGTAGTTTACAAGTAAATACAAGCTACATGGACAATGGATTTATGGGCATGTCTTTAATGTGTTTATTCCCCAGTTGTGGCTGATGCCATGCGACGCCACACCAATAGG
Source organism: Fusarium tricinctum (assembly GCA_020744515.1). Taxonomy (NCBI): domain Eukaryota; kingdom Fungi; phylum Ascomycota; class Sordariomycetes; order Hypocreales; family Nectriaceae; genus Fusarium; species Fusarium tricinctum. The sequence goes on from JAGPXF010000001.1 coordinate 4,577,511, forward strand.
CTTCAGCCTCATCTCAATCCTTTGCATCATGACAAGTGATTCTGAGTCTTCGCGACGACAAAACTTAATGCCTATTTCTGTCGACGCATGTCGGTTTTCGCCCAGTGGCTTATACTTCATACTTACCGAGTCGCCCGATATCCTTCCATCGGTATATAGGTTTACGCGCTCCGAGAGATCGTGACTCTCCGCCATAGAAAACACGGCCTACGCAACGAACGAACGGCTGCGACTTCAACTTTACGTCCCTGACTCCCAATTCAGTCCACAAAACTCCGACATAAATTACAATGGCGCCGTCAAATAACGGGCAGGCCGCGCCAGCGAATGGCGACGCAATAGCCAAGATCGGACCTCATCCAGGCTTCATCTCCAGCTCGAACCAATACACATCAGAGCTCAAGCTCCGGCGCATGCTGAAGGACAATGGCTGCGACCCAGCGAGGCAGGACACCTACCGTCTGCAAGGCGTGCAGCTGATTGATAATGTGCGAGACTACTTGCAACTGTGCGTTGTATCTGTTTCTCACAACTCAAGTTCAGAAGACTGACTAGATATTAGACCCGTTCGGACTTTCGATACCGCGTGCACTTACTTCCACAAGTTTCGACTCAACTTCAAAGACGCCGAGTACAACTACCAGGATGCAGCACTGGCCTCGCTGTTCGTGGCGTGTAAGGTTGAGGATACAATCAAAAAGTCAAAGGAGATTCTTGCGGCGGCATATAATGTCAAGAACCCAGACAAACCCGCCGCGCCTGATGACAAGGTAGCGCTCCTCGATCAAGTAACCTGTACCATTTGCTAACTTGGTCTAGATTTTCGAAGGCCCCGGCAAGATGATCATCTGCCTCGAGCGTCTCATTCTTGAAACAATCGGCTTCGATTTCCGCACGCGCTACCCCCAGAAGCTCCTTGTCAAAGTCGTCCGCGACATTCTTGGTAAAGAGGACGGCAAAGCCTTCTTCGAAACCGCATACGCCATGTGCATCGATATCTACAAAACATTCGTGCCCGTCAAGCGCACCACCTTTTCCATGGTCATGGCCATCGTGGAGCTCACAGCCCTCATGACAGAAAAGCACGTTGACAAGGTGCGCGAGTACGCAAAGACAAAACACCAATACCACCAGGGCGCCGTGATGGAGACGATGCTCGATATACTAGACCTTTATGTTCAGCACTACAAGTCCACAAAGCTTGGGGCACAGTTTGACCAGAATAAGATCATCGACATCAAGATTAGGCTTAACAACGATCTTGACAAGGCGTTCGAACCGCGTTATTTGTACTTCTGCTCCCGGTGTGAAGCCGAAGACCCGCAGCCGTCCACACCAGCATCTGCAACATCGCCTGCGACATCAATATCATGGCCAGGCGATGCTTCGGGACGGCGTACCGCGCGTGGGCAAGATGGAACGATGCGATTTGTGTTTGACCCTGAGGCTGCTAAGAGTGAGCAGGAGACGACAAGCGAATTCTTCAAAGAAGACTTTGAGGAGTACGAAGTTGAGGTCGAGGAGCCGGTCCCGCCGCCGCCTCACTATGAGGGTGGTGGACGAGGAGGTTACCACGGGCATAGAGACCGTGGAGACCATAGACGTGGAGGATATGGGGGATATCGAGGGGATCGGCACTATAGAGGAGGACGGGGTAGACACTACTGATGTCCTACCATCCAAACATGTGTCTAGTGTTCACGTTAAAGATACCCAAACTATCAGTAGAGAATAACTGTATACTTCTTTACTCAACATAATATAGTAACCATGATCCTATGACTTTAGTCATCCATTGTAGTATCTATCTGGATATCATCACAACGCGGTCTTCGTGTTTACATCCCCCTTCACCTCCCCATGCCCCCCAGTTACCAAATCCTCTCCAGACGGCCCACTCGCCTTCACACCATCAATCTCATCCCCCTCATTCTTCTTCTCAGTCACTGCCTCAGTACTCTGGAAGCTACTCGCCTTGCTCACATCTGCGCTCGCAGGGCTCTGCACCCTGAGTCCCAAATCCTTCTCAGCATCTGGGTCCTCACTATTCGCGCCTTTCCAGTTCGCAGCTCGTACCTGAGGTACTGGTTGGCCCTCTGCTGGCTCTAGCACTTCCTCCGGCATGGCGTCAGTGCCGGCTACGCGCCAGACTACAGCGATGCGGTCAAAGGCTCGAGAGCCCTTGCGGCTGGATCCTTTGATTCCGTCCATGGCGTCCCACTCAATGCTGAAGACGCCACTATCCAGGGCCTTGCCGTCCCTTTCGGGGCCTTGGCCCTCGAAGAAAGTGTTGAACCACACATGTGCAACTGCTGTTACCATGGTGAGACCCATGCTCTTAGGCGTCTTGTTACGACGCTCGACGGAGATGTTGACATCGCTGTTGGGAATCCGGACGGGCTCTTTGGGCCTCAGGATAACAGCCATACCACCGGGTTCTTCCTCCGAGTTTGCCTCCGTGACGTCCGTCTTCGATGATGTAGCAGAATCATTCTTAGCCTTCTCCCCACCCTTATGCGAACCTCCTGGTGACACCTTATGCAGTAACTCTGTACCCTTGCGCTTAATAGTCTTCGCTCTGCCCTTTGAGTCCTTCTGACCAGCCTCAGGCGAATCGTTATCTCCGGGGTTTGTTGCTTCGGAGAAGTGCGCTTCTTCAGGCGCTTCCTGTTTTGGCTTCGTGATCTGATATCCGGCCATTTCCCAGATCATATCGCTAATGCCGCTCTCTTCAGGTGCTTCTGGGTCAACAACCACACGCTCTTCCTTCTTGAATGTGTGAAAGATGTCGATCTTCTTGCCCTCGTCTGTAAATCCTTCGATATCAACCTTGACACCATGGCGTAAACCCCAGACGTGAATCTCGGCAATTTCAATGGGTCTATCGGTGTATTTCTTGCCGCCTTTAGTCCAGCGCTCGACATAGCTGATCCAGCGCAATTGTGAAGGGATTGATACACCGGCGCCGAACTTCGGGCGCATACGTCGCTCTGTAAAGCGTGCAAGGGCGTCTTCAGGCTTCCAACCCTCCTCAGCAATGAGATAGCTGCAGCTCACTGTTCCACTGCGTCCCTTGCCGGCTTTGCAGTGCACCACTACGACTCTCTTGTCACGCTTCTCGCTTTTTTGCGCCTCAGTAAGTGCATCCTTATTCGAGGAAATAGGTCTTCCATCGTCTGTAACACTTCCACCACCAAATTCTCCACCATGTAACCAATTGCGCATACTGGCCATGATCATGGGCACGAGCCGAAAGGGAGGTGGGTGGTGATCAGGCCATGGGTAATGCCTCACACGGCCGTATACAGACTCGTCAGGGTAACCTGTTCCTTCAGCGCGGAACTCCCATATCGCCCAGTCTTCGCCGTGCTTCGAGTCGAGGAATTTCACAACCTGGTCGAGCGGGTTTCGGTATGCGAGCTGAGGGTATGTTTCCGAGGGTCCAGATCTGTAAAAACGAGCTTAGTTAGCAAAGCGGCCAGTGACAGGAACAGCTCCAATAAGAATATCAGATAATCCTGAGAGAAACTCTTAGATCGGCTGAGCTTACGTTGCGATAATGTGATCCGTGACATAGCAGAGATCTAAACCGGCTTCAGGATGCCGAGCTCGCGGCCCCGCGACGATCTGTCGCAAGATCGAAGCCATAACCGATAAGAGTTTTAGGGTCAAAGAGGTGTATCAACTGTGCTTGGAATGACCAAATACTGCTCTATTCGGATGTAAGGAAATATTTGAGTAGGTGATGGGGCTGTAGAAGAGCAAGGACAGGATGAGGCAGCCCAGATACAGGTAACTTGACAGGCGACGTCATGTCTTGCGCCCCACTACTTCATGGTTGTCGAACATTTGGTTATGGCAGAAACCAGAACAACAAAACAGGGTCTTAGCAGAAACAGAGGATCTTGATTGAGACATGTTCTTCGTCTACTGGAGTCTTCTGAAGTTAATTTTATGCCGATACATTGCAATCTTTCCGTTTGAGCTCGCGTGACAGCCTTTAAGCTGCCTCTTCTAACCCCACATCACGACGCCAAAGCTCTATGACCATGCCTTTTCCTCGGAGATCTGTCTAGCCAGAGCTGTCAAAGACAAAGTCAAAGGCTGGCCTCTCGTATACAGAATTCTGTTCACAGCACGCAAGATCATGAACCTGAAATTTGAATACAATTAAGCTAATACCAGGAAATCCATTCGCATACCCCATCCAGTCTTCTTCGTTATCTTCCCCGGCATACCCATACACCTCCTGATCCGCTTGTGTTGATCAAGTTCATATGCTCAGCCCACGAAACTCCCTCCGCGAAGCACAGGAACAGTCGCCAGAAAAGTCCCCCAAGTATAGGATAAAACAATACAATCGCGAGGCCAAGCCTCTTTTCCACCCTCACCCTAGGTTGGTAAACTCGTATTTACCAGAGCCAATTCTTATTTCTTTTCCAGCCTGAGTTCATTGTCGCATGATCAGCTGTAGAACAGCCTCAACCCAATCGTAGCGTCATGGCGTTTCGTTCTTTGTCCGATTGCTCAGTGTGATACCTCACCCAACATGTAATAGATATAAAGTCTGATGAGTCTCGACGCCGAGTGAATCACCGTTGTTGAGCTTATGAAGTCTTCTTGGCGGGGCCGCTGATGTATTTACCGACGTCGGTAACATCGTGGAACTGCTTGGCACCGTCCTTGACCATCTGCCAGACCTGGCGCGCGGCAGGGGGAGTTCCCTGGGCACTAACAAGAGAGTCGACACGAGCGCTAAGCTGAGTAAAAGAGTTCTGAATATGGGTGCTCTGGGTGAAACGAGCACGGAGGAAGGCAGTGTAAAGGACAATGAGGATCCAAGATCGGCGCTGGAAGAGAATAGCGGAGAGGAAGATGCGGCCCCAGAGAGCGATCTCGAGGGAGGAGACAATGGCCATGGAAGCGTCATAGTACTCCTTGACGAAAGCACCGATCTGGTCAGCAAGAGGGCTGTTGACAGCAGGTCGGCGGTTAGGAGAAGCACCGTCAGCTTCGGGCGCAGGCTTGGGCGCAAGGACGGCGGGGATCAGGTTGGCGCGGGTGTAGGTAGCAACGTGGAAGACCGAGTAGATCGTGTAAGGGATCAAGGCGAGGGGGTACTGAGGGGAGAAGAGCCAAACAAGGGCCATGGCTTTTGAAGGTCAGCATCTGATTGGGAAATATAAGAGAAACTCAATTCGTTTTGTAAACTCTTACCAAGGTATTGAATGTTCTCGTCCGCTAGAAGAGCAATGGGGCTGGGAGCAGCACGAGCGCCGGACTTTGCGCGGGCGCGCATGGTCTTGTAAACGACGATACCATAGGTAGCAGCAGCTGCAATGAAAGCAGTGCGGTAAGAGACCTGGGCGGTACGTGTGTAGTAGTTCATTCTCAACCAGGAGAAGCCATATCGGATCGTTGTGAGGATCAGTGTGAGGTGTCTGTAAATGTGAAATGTTTGTCAGTAACGTGTCTCGTTATCTGGCGGTTATGTGAGCTCCAACGAGGGAGGCTGCAGAATCCAAAACAGCTATCGTGGCCATTTCGTCGCACTGAGGCGGAGCGGGATCAAGACAAAGTTCATGACGAGACGTACCCTACAAACCAACCGACTGTGATAGGACACCAAGTTAGCAATGCGATCTCATTGTAGTGTCTGCGCGCAAGCTCGCATGTCAAGATACCACGTACACTGGAGGGTCTTAGCAAGAGCCATAAGCCTCTCCTGGAGAGGAAGATTGGGGTTCGGCGGGGGAGCCATTGCGTCTAGAGATATGAGAGCTGTTGAAAGATGCGATCTAGTATAGGTTGAAGAGAAGGTATCGCGCTCGCAGTGTCGTTGAGGTCGAGCTGCTGTCTTTTTGCTTGTGGAAGATGGTGATGAATGACGACGTCGTAAGGAAGAGAGAAGAGAAGTTGTGGGTTTGGGCTGGTGCTGGTGGATATGGAAATCAAGGCAGGGGGACCGAGTGATGGAATGTGGCAGTGACGGAACCTGCCCCCGCTTTAGATGCCCCAAGCTCCAGGGCTCAGGACAGGTTTCAGCGACTGAATCAACGCTGAGGCGCTAAATTGGCTGTCTATCGGTTGGTAGAGAGGGGTAGTGACCGGGGGGTTGATCGCTATCTGCCACCCGGCGGGAGGGAGCTTGAGGTGGGGGAGGGAGATGCACAGGCAAGGAGGTTGGTAAGAATAAGCCGACGAGGCAGCAGGCAAGGGGGATATTGTCTGAGATAAAAGAAATTAATTGGTAATTGCTAAGGGAGAGGTAATTTGAGTTTCTAGTAGTGCAAATATTCAGTACTATTTCTCCTATCTATTCATCGATACATCAACTGGTTGCACACGACACCAGTTGAAACGTGTGTCCAAGCTTATCTACAAGGTCGTGATGGCTTCGATGACGACAAAGACCTATTTACTAAAGCACGTGAAAAACGCCACAAGCGCCTTACCTGGAGTAAGTTGGATGCTGGAAAACCTAGCTTAGCTGTCCATCATGACGCCTGCTGGTGAACATCTTAAACTGCGGTCGAATAACTTTAGCTTGGCATTCGCTCTACATAAATAAGTTTAAAGCAATAATCGCTGCCTACCTAATTGCCGTCGTCATTCGAGAATAAAAGACCGAACAAAGCTGATCATCAACACGTGCGACTTTCGTCATCGCACGACGTTTGACCCTACCAAGCCCCTGTGTAGCTGAGCTGAACGAACTACGGCGTGCTGGCCAATAGAATGCACGATACACTAAGAGTGGAAACGTGCTAGAGTCGATTGCAAGTTCTAAGAATAACCTATTCTTAACATCAGCATAATGTATCGAATTGGCCCTGTTATAAGTAACAATCAACATACTCACATAAACTCCCTCACCAAAGTCGCCTCTAGCATCGCCGATATTTATCACCCTTCCACCAAAAATTTGGGAGACTCTGAAGTGATTCATGATTGCTAAGTTGATGTTGATAGCCGCCAACCCATGTTGTTGTTGGCAACTGCATGATCCTATCGTGTAAGGTCTGAACTGTGTTGTAGGTGTTTTGCTTGTATCTGATGATGGGCGAGAGCTTGTTCTGGTGCGATCCAACTTGATTCAATCCTCATCCCAAGACTGCGCGGAGGTGTTTTCAGAGCCTACAAGCTGACGCCTCCTTTCAGCAGCTAAGTTTCTTTGCTGATATATTTGTGCAGTACTCCAATTAAGAATATTTGGCTCAGGCCGACCATACCTGTCCTTGTATAGCAGAAAGCGGCAGAGCAGGATGTGGGCGTCGTAGACAATCACACGCCCATCTTGAAGTACCATACTCCGGGGAAGATTCGCCCGGAGGAAGTGGACTCTCGCAAAAATCACATACATGACCAGTGCTCTGAGGTGATCCCAGTCAACAATTCGGTTCCATGAAGTGCCGAGACGTAAGGCTACACGTTGGTAATATTTCTCCTCATGCTGGCTGTTCGCCACCGGGTTGTCCTCTAGGAATAGGCCATTCATGAAGCCCTCGGCTTCTTCCTCATGCTGATAGAATTCTTCAAGGCATGTTTCCAGCACCATCCTCATCCTGGTATCGAGAACTTTAGTCTGATTCCCGCGGCCCCTACATATCCTCCATAGGATGGTCGTCTCGCAGGCGGTGTAGACTGATGGTTGCATTGGTGTAAAGTGACTGAAGTCAAGACCCCTGATGCTCAAGAGCCAGTCGGCCACTACTTGACGGTTGCTGCCTGGCTCCGAAGTTGAGAGCTGTGACATGTTGTGGCAGTTGGGAGCGAACGAGGCAGGAGGGAAGTATGCCGAGAAACACAAGGAAAGTAGTAAGACGAAAGAAATTATTTCCACGGGGAAGTGGAATCAAGTTCGTATGCACTTAAAGTACGAGAGGACAGAAAACACTTTGAAGAGTTATCTTAAAGAGTAAGACGTAAAGATGAAAGGAGACAAAGAAAGGAGAAAGAGCTTTTGAATCAGTCGCTCAAAGTGTGTGTTCAGGTGCCTACCTGGATAGAGAAGGACTAAACCGTGAGTTAGTCCATGGGTAATGACTGCTCTGACATGCCAGCACGATACACGCCGCGGACATTGGAGGTAAGAGAGATGACGGGCGCCCAATACGAGAGGGAACGGAAACAATGCTGTCTACAGTACGACGTCTCTCGATCTTTCTTAGACTTTGCCCTTCTTCAATATTGGAGAGGATATGCTGGATTACCCTCGCCGCGTGAAGCGCCCTAAAAAGAACTCAATTTTGCCTCTCCATATCTAAGTTCTCATAGCAGGAGCCAAGTACTTACTCCGAGTTCATAAGGGTTATAGCTCATGTAGGAACAAGACTTTTGCCGGTATTCTGTGTGTATACTAAGGTATTCTCAGGGATCGATCTGCATCATAACTGGCTCCTGCAAACATCGGTCAAAACTGCTGCTCGTACTTCAGGGCACGATAATCACTCGGCATACCGATCCTGACGAGAGCTGATCTGAGCTGCATGTCCGACTTGCTTCAATTATCTTAGAAGAGTCGTTCTCCCGACGGGGCTGATGTAACCGACGTTGAGGGCAGTAAGGTAACTTAAGTTCTGTGCCTTTATATAGAAGATGTCCATCAAATATCCGAGTAATACCGTACGAGGGCAGTCCAGGTCACTACGAGAATCTCTCCATAATTCGAATACCCAGACCAATTTCTCACATACGACCATAGCTCTTGTAAAATACGGGATCCCGTCCGCTCTCCCTTAGTCAAGTCAAGAAGCGGTGAATTAGTACTCAGGTCGGTGACGACTGGGGAATCCTCACTGTTGTATGTTTTCTTTTTGCTGTTTGTCTCTATTAATCGGCTATCTCGTGTATTCGATTTATGGTATGGAGCATTGTGATAGGCATTTAATTACTATCATAGACTATTGGATAGGTAGGTTGGGCAATTTTGGTTGCTCCCTACACCATGGCAGCATAGCCTAATTGGTCCGTGAGTCTCCCATGCTACATGATAACACATAGATCCAACATAAACAAATATGTTCATGGGCGTCTAAGCCTTCCTGAATGCAGAGGGATCAGAGCTCATCACGATTGCTGCTGTTAGTCTACTACATAGATGGGTAGCGTCTACTATCGATCAACCCCATCTCGAAGGTAAACACGATCCAAAACCAAGCACTTGCAAATATATAAAGGCATTGGTAGACTAAATGTTCATTGGGTAGTAAGATTTCTGTTAGGGTATCTTGATATGTAAATCCTCGTACAGTTCATCTATCTTCGATCTCTCTCTAGCCTTCAAATCTCTTTCAGCCTCAGCGCACACTCGTATTGTCTCTACCACGATGAGTGCCCCCCATCAATAACAAGATTATTCCCCGTCATATAACTACTCGCGTTGCTCAGCAAAAATAGTGCAGCACCCTTGAATTCCTGCGTCTCAGCCAACCTCCCCATCATAATCTCTCTCTCCCACTCCTCCCGCAAACCAGCAATTTCCTCAAAGTTACTCTGCACCATAGGCGTCATGATATGACCAGGGCTGATACAGTTAACTCGAATACCACCAGTGCCGTCTTTCTGAATCGGGCTCCATTCCATGGCGAGATTGCGCGCGAGTTGGATTACGGCTGCTTTGGAGGAATTGTACACGGGGGAGATGAGGCCCCGATTTGCCTTAAGCCCAGAGATGCTGGCTATCATGCAGATACTGCCGCGCTTTTTGTATTTCATCATTTGCTTCGCGGCGGATTTGGCGGTCATGAAGACGCCTGTGTAGTTGATGGAGAGCATATGAGCGACTTCATCGGGTTGGTACTCGATGGTGGGGGAAATGTGCTGGATACCTGCCGCAGCAATTACTCCATCGAGGCCTTGATTCTCATCTGCGATAGCGGCGATAAGCTTGTCAAGGCTTTCGGCGTCTTGTACGTCTTGTTTGCGGTAGTGTAGTGATCCTCCCCATTCTGGGACAACACGCTTCTGGGCTTCTTGCCAGCCTTTGTCTGGATGATCAGCACGATCCAAGCAGTAAACTATCACAACAGTTAGATTCAGGCACAGAATAACTCTGGATATACTACTTGCCCTTTCCGCCGGCTTCTACGAGGCCCTCCGCCAGAGCCAGGCCCAGGCCTTGTGCACCGCCTGTGACGACAAAAACCTTTCCAGCAAGGTCGAAGTCAGCGAAGCGCTGGCGGCCAACATTTGTTCCTCGTGCAAGTTTGTGTTCATTTACAGACTCTCTTGGATCTGTGTTCATGACCTTTGCACCGCTGTTTCCTGAAGTATGCATATGTCGTTGGTTCATGGGTGTAGAGATGGAGCATGGTGTTCGTGAAAAGGCTATCCGTCCTGAGGAGATTGCTCTGGTTGGAAGTGAGCAAGTTGCTCGTCTGAGTATAGAGACAGACATGCTGGTGTAAGTGACTAATCGAGGTCACCTTAGTAGTGAATAGTAAGTGTAAAGATATAAAAATGATAAAGACTATACACCAGCTAGGATCTTGAGTACTTGGCCTGCACACCCAATATTTATACCATTTTATCTATTCTACTTCTGCCGCTTTCTATGGCGTCTCATATTTGCTTTGTTCAACCTGACGTCTAGGCGACGTCGAAATTACACAGATTTTAAAATACAACTCCTGAAATAGAGGCCACGCGAATGCATTCTATCATCCATAGCAGGGATCTAATTCGGAGCATCATGTCCGCCTGTCAGACCCCCCATCCCAACGATCTGGGTCATATCGCCACGCCTTGGCAAATTTGATGCGACTGCTGGCTGACGTCTGGAATACATCATCCGCAGCGTATCGGAATACCCGCTTTTCGTTTATGTTGCAGATCGTACAATATGAAACGTGGAGGATCTAGAATGTGAGGCAAAGAAGTGCCCTCGTGATAGATTGTGGCTGCGTGGTACCTAGATTATTCCCTGCTGTGTCCATCTGATGCGTGCGAACTGACATAGGTTTCTTGGTTTCCCATGACTTTGATGATGCAATTGTTGACGCACGAGGAACGAACTTTAGAGTCACCTCGCAAACCGCCAGCTTAATATTGTTCAATTACTGGTACTGAGATACATAATTTGTATTATGAGAACTAATCATGGCAAAGCAAAGCAAAGCAAAGCAACAAGACTGGGACATGTCTTTTGCAAAACACTCACTCCTGGCCAAGAAGAATGATCGACCGCCATTACGTATGAGGCTTATAGCCCTGCATTTAGCAGCTATTTTGCTCCGATTGGCCATCGTGAGATTCTACCTACCACTGAAAGAAGCTGGGAGAAGAGCACTAGCGTAACGGTCGTTGAATTAAGGTCTCCAGCTGTGAACCGTCCACCAATTCGCCCGATAACCTGAGACAACAGGCAGAGCCACGTCAGCTATACAGGCTTTGTATCGCCTGGGGCACCTGTTAACAATTCTAATATGTCATCATACAGCTCATCGAGCGTCCGCGTTCATATGCCAGTATTCAAACATAAGCGAAGAATCAACTGCTATAATCAGGCATGACATTTCTTTCATACGTAGTACGCCAATATTCTCTCTTATAGGAATCTTGAACTTCTATAAGATTACTTCAAGCTATCCTAGACTGTCTTCACATCCCACCGTTGCTCTCCACTTTCCTTCAAGACACAATTAACCTAAGCCCAGTGCTTGTGCGATTCTACCCTTAGCTCCCCAGGTTCTGGTCCATATCGGCTTTCTCTATAGCTGCTTTGTCCGCCCGCCATAAAGCACTGTAGTCGGGCCTCTGGCGCTTATAGTTTCGACGATGGAACTTGCTAGGTGCAGCTGGCTCGATCAATGCAGCCAACCGTTCCTCCTCTAGAAGGGTATCTAGAGCGGACTTGAGAAGGTAGACGCACATCTCGACCCCAATTTATTGTTTTCCGGACATAAAGGTTGAAGTCGAGATAGTCATTTGGCCGTTGCAAGATGTAAGTGCCAACCTTTTGCATGTGAAATTGCTCGCCCTTCTTCTAGGAGACATAGAGACGAGCTTCGGTTTCATTCATGACAATGCTAAAGATGGCGCCACTAATCTGTAGCTTCTCGATAATATTGATACAGGCGGTGGATACACCAAGGCACTGGTTCGTTGCCACCCAGAGACTACCACGGCTCGAGGGCCTATCACCTTTGAACTCGACCGCAAAGAAGGGATATAGAAGGCCTTAATGATTGGTCCAAGCTGAGATACCTGTAGCAGCAATCCAAATTTGCTGTGCTTCCCCAAATGCATTGGACCTGTTGTAGCCGTAAAGCATGTCAGGAATAGAGGTGCTGATCTCGAAATTCGGCATCTTGGAAACCGCAGTGTCCTTGCTCACGGTAATGCAATAACTGCGCCGAAGAATATCGCCATGCGAAGAGCGAGGAACAACATTGTCGCGGAAGAAGTTCTCAACGCTTGCCTCGCTGGATTCTAGCTTCATGGCGAGAAGTTCGTTGTTGTCTTCAACATCTTCAGGGGAAGTTAGGATGGAGACTCGATCTGGTGTCAAAGACTTAGCAAGGGCTGAGATGTGACTTGGTAATTCTTTTCAGGAATTGACAAGGGAGATTTTGTTCAAAGCCAGAAGGGTGTCTCTGTAGTGAGGATGTTCAACAAGAGAGCCGCAGGATCGGCTGGTGCATCATCTAACACGACACATGTTAGTCGCTTCCCTCTACCAGTTGCTCATGCCATGGTGTTGTAGCTGATGTGACGCCATACCGGCGCTCGAGGGTACGTACGTGTTCGCTCATCTCCACGATCCTGTTTGGAGCATCTTTTTTTCGACCTTTGCACCAGCGACTAAGAGTTGGAATGGGTCTTACGCCTTTTGGGCTGTTCAGGCACCATCTGAGTATATACTGGTTCCTGCGCGCCCATGGCAAGAGGCATGAGAAGTGGGGAAGGTTGAAAGAGAAGGGAAGGCTGTATTGTCGTAGACGTGCTCTCGTAAGGGACCGTCCTAGCCTGACAGCTGACATAAGTGAGTCCGATTCAAGGAAATAATTCAACAGCAGCTTTGCGAGGATAGGTATTTATTTAGTATAAGTGATGGAGCAGTGCATACGAATAGCGATGTCGGCGGGCGAGCCTATCTGTGAAACGAAACAACGCCGCTGCCTGGTCAATACTTAAGAATTGCGAATCGTAGGCAATAGAACGTTGAGTTATGGTTATAATAACATGACTTAAATATTGTAATACTTGGGTCATGGTTTATGTTTCATCTGGCAACAGACACTGGTGATACTGTCCTACTATACCAGACCCTAATACACTGCGACAAACATGACTTGTAGCTCGTCTCACCAAGCCTTATTTATCCCTGTGCAGATCAAGGCATTGACGCTTGTAAGTAAAGCTCCAATGGGCCGATTGAGGAGACCGATAACCACTGACGATTAACTGCCACCCCGTTTAGATTAAACGGGCGTTGCATGAGCCTCGGCTCGTACCGAACCACAAACGCCGCGACACATGGTATCATAAGTCCACTAATAAGATCCCTACAAGCTCCACTCATGAAGAAGGAGTCATGATACCATATAAGACCCTTCTGTATCACATCTTCGTCAAGCTCCCTCATGATGGAAACTCTTCCCTTCATGCCTCCATGTTGACGACCCGCTTTCGGCCGAAGCCTCCGGCTTTCAGCACCAGGGCCCAAGGATCTCCACCCGCCAGCAGCCCTAAAATTGCTCCAGTCTCCGCTGTCAGATCCAAGCTAACTTAATTTCCCTGTCGTCATTGTCAGCGACTCCGGCGCTTCCGTCACATTTCATGCAGGCGGGCAGCTTTTTCTTCCTCCTCTCTACTCTCTCCCTCCTCCCCCCAAGCGACCAAACCCCCTTCTCGCACTCCAATACGACCGGAACTCGAAAAGACCGGAATACCCCATATTCCTATCTTTTTTTGCTGTTTCGTCCGATCTCGCTCTCCCCAACTCTCATCATATCATGGCAGCCAACCTTGAAGTGACTGGCGCTCCCGCCGCACGCATCACCTCCACGGCCTCGACTATTGCTGATTACGCTTATCCCTACGGTCACCTTGGCCACCTGACGCCGAAGCAGGAGGAGGCTTTTATTCAGTTTAAGAAAGTTCTTGAAGAGAGAGGACTTGTGAAAGCTGGTCCTCCACCTTCTCACGATGACCCGTTGATCTTGTACGTTGATCTTTTTTTTTAGTTTATGCAATTGATAAGCACTCTAACGCCTTTACCCACAGACGTTATCTGCGCGCGCGACGATGGATTGTCGAGGATGCTTATCAGCAATTTAAAGAGACCGAAGACTGGCGCAAGGCCAACGACTTAGACGTGCTATATGATACAATTGATCTCGGCGCCTACGATTTCAGCCGTCGCCTAGTATGACTCCCTTGAAATTCACCGCCGGAGCACTCGGCGACATCTGTTCGGTGCTGACATCTTGTTTCTAGTATCCCCAATGGACAGGTCGTCGCGACCGTCGCGGAATCCCCCTCTACGTCTTTGAAGTCAAGACACTTGACTCCAAGACCGTCCACGAGTATGAGAAGGTTGGCGCATCCAGCACTTTCTCCAAGGCCAAGTCCGATGGCAAGACGCCAAACGGTCTCCTGCGATTGTTTGCCCTGTACGAGAACCTGACCCGTTTCAACATGCCCTTCTGCACCCAGCTCCTCGACCGCGAGTTCCCCGAAGTTCCCATCACCCTGAGCACCAACATTGTCGACATTTCCGGTGTCGGACTAAAGCAGTTCTGGAATCTGAAGCAGCACATGCAAGCCGCTTCAACCCTTGCCACGGCGCATTACCCCGAGACACTGGATCGCATATTCGTTATCGGCGCGCCTGCGTTCTTCAACACTGTTTGGGGCTGGATCAAGCGCTGGTTCGATCCCATCACCGTTTCTAAGATCTTCATCCTGGGCAGCCATGAGGTTAAGACAGTCCTCGAGCAGTACATCGAGCCCCGAAACATTCCTAAAAAGTATGGCGGCGAGCTTGATTACAAGTTTGGAGACCTTGGTAACCCTGATCCTAACTGGGAGGGTGTTGTTGAGTTTGAGAATGGTCACAAGACTTTCCCCAGTGGACCGCTACTGTGGGAGGAGGATTCGAACGGCAGACTTGTCTGTGTTGCTAAGGGATCCAAGGATGGTCAGCCTCGACACGAGAGAATTTGCACTGTTCCCAAGACCTTTGGCCTGTCGCCTGTGGTAGAAGTCTCCGGCGCTGAGGCACCTATTGATGCCAGTGCTCCTGTCCCCGTCAACGGCGTCGGCAATGGAACAGCTCATCAAACATCAGCGCAGGGAACTCATGATGATGGCGTCCAGACCGATGATACCCTGTTGAGTGATGATGTCGCCGAGAAGCTCAA
This sequence comes from Fusarium tricinctum, assembly GCA_020744515.1. Lineage (NCBI taxonomy): Eukaryota > Fungi > Ascomycota > Sordariomycetes > Hypocreales > Nectriaceae > Fusarium > Fusarium tricinctum. The sequence continues at coordinate 4,592,879 of JAGPXF010000001.1, forward strand.
GCTACAAGACGACAAGCCCGTGACAACACAGACCACCACCACTTGATTGAACTGTTTTTATTATAGAGAGTTGGATAAGACTGGCATACCCCGAGAAGTAAATTGGCAGACGGCTTGAAGTTGAGTAAGAGGTGGAAGAGAGGATGGTTTTTGATTGTGGAACATATATGAAGTATATCCCTGACGTTTGGCGTATAACATTTAGAACCGGTCGTTCAAGCGGCTCTGCGGTCATGAATACACAATTTTGATTCTCTTTAAACATCTGGCCGTGCACGAGCAATGGATCTTGTAAAGAATCATGACCTATCGAAATTCTTGTCTATTGCTCTTGTGTTTCTAATTTGGAACTCCATATCTATCACATCTATTGTATCCTGTATCGCAGCAAAACATCCGAATCTATGCCAGCTCGACTGCATCGGGCCTCTTGATGAACCCTCTCTTGTTCCTCCACTGCGTTACTCCTCTCTCAAGCTCTTTCCATGTAACTCCATCTCTTACAAGGTACATGGTCACGCCCAAACTCTCCGTATCCCTATTTCTCGCCTCGTCGTCAAAGAAGAGCATATCTTCATAAGCAATCCCCGTCCTTTTCTGTAGACTCTCAAAGTGCTTTATCTTACACCCAGGGTAGATTTCTAGCAGGCCTTCAAACACATCTAGGGCCTTCTTCGGCTTCTCGGGCTTCCCGCTTTCCGGCATACCCTCCGGCGCGGTGATGTGTAGCATCTTAAGCAGATCGCGCGCAAGGCTGGGTGCAGAAGTCCGCGACGCGACACCGATTTTGCATCCTGCGCGCGGAAGCGCGTAGAGGATATCGGGCACGTCGTCGAAGAAACAGAACTCCTCAGCGTAGCGGTCTGCGGCGCTCGTGTGTGTTGAGTTGGGTTTCAGCGGCGGTGTAACGTGGGTGTCGACCCAGAACGGCCATAGGGTGTAGTCGAGATCGAAAACGATGAGCTTGGGGAGAGGCAGAGACGGATCGGCGAGAGAGCCTGGCAGGAGGGATAGGCCGGCATTGGAGGATGTCGATGTGATGGAGACGGAGGAGAGCGTGGAGGAGCTCGGAGGGAGAGGGTTCTTTGAGAGTTTCTTTGGCATTTTGAAGTGACTTTATGGAATTCGATTCTAAAGGCGATGGAAGAGTTGGGAGTGGTGATGAAGTTTCGGTGTTGATGTAAGACAGGACTTTTTTTACAAGGTTATGCTGCCTATCGCCCCGCGGTGGGGGCCGTGACGTCGCTGAGTGCAGTGTTTAGACGACCTGCAGCAATATGATCGACGCGTTTTAACGGGTCCAGTCACAAGAAACTCTGCACTGGCAAGCAGGAAGTCAGTGGATGGTAGGTTTTTAACATTTTAATTCAAGTGTTTCATATTGGGAGTAAGTAGAGTGTTAACAGTTTATTCTTTCCATCCTCCCTTAGGTCCACGTTTTGGTCCAAAAACCTTTATCTTTCACCTGGCTTCTGTGTAAGCATTTCCACTTATGAGAAGTATAGTCATATTAATAATTGTTAGTTGATTCATAGTTTTGAAGCCGGTCTTGTGTCTTCCTGCACCTTCACGATTCGCATACGATTCTATGCTCCATCCAATGTCTTTACTCTATTATTTCATTAACTCAGATCTTAAAGTTTTATGATGAAATTGATCAGGTATCACTTTTTTAACTAAAAGACATAGATATGGTTTTGTTATTCCCATGAAATATTATACCAAGATCTTATTTACTGATTAAGAACGGTCAACTTCTTCATCGAACTGGCTACCCCGCACTCTTTAACTCCACTGACACTGCGGGGGGGCAAAAAATGCAGGCCCAGACCTATGTTCCCAAGAAAATGGAAGGCATATGATTGGTCAGAAGCATTAGTCCCTAAGTCGGGGGGAATTGCCCATTTCTCCCCATCGCGTAAACATTTGACCTGAAAGCTTTCGCCTGAGCTGAAGTTGGAGTTTCCCGTTTTCTCCCCCGGATTTTCAACAGAGTTCAATTGGGAGAGACATGCGCCTGTGTCAACTTCGACTCATCACTTTGCGATATTGCGCTCGTCTCACTTATTCTTGACGATTTGAGCTGGACTGTGGATGAGAAGGGGTTCGTGATCAGTCACTCACTATCGCGACATATCCGATTGGGTGATTCAGAAAGACTTTTTTTTGTTTGGAAAAGTCGACATTGGCAGCACAATTATCATGGCAAAACGAACGTGGTCCGACTCCAATCCTGCTGGAACCGCCAGCGCAGATGCAACAGCGGTAAGCGTTGAGCTCCTCGGCTGGAAGAAATGACTGACAGTATTTCCAGCCTGCAACACCCGCTCGTCCAAATGGACATGGGAGAACAACCAGTCGTCAGAGTATCTCGGGCGCTGTGTCCAATGATAGCTCTATCCCTCAGATCTCTCGCAAGATCAAGGCATGTGCGGCATGTCGGAAACACAAGGTGAGATTAAGTATCACTGAATTGAAATAAAAGCTAAAAGTTTATAGATCAAATGTCTGATGGATGAAAGTGGTCCGCCGTGTCGAAGATGCTCCGAGAGAAACTTGGGATGCGTCTTGAGTAAAAGCTTGCAGACCATCATGGATGAAAAGTCACAGTACGCAATGACCTAGCGAAGAACTAAAGAGGAACCGAAGTAAAACTAACGCCTGTCAGGTTCTCTGAGTCTGTGGTCCAAGACCTTGAACAAATGCACAGCGCTTTAAAGCAAGTCATGAACAAACTCAACCTACCGGAACTCTCTCCTCTGCAAAGCATCAACTCCCGAGACTCTGAAGGGTCACCCTCCAAAGACGATCACCCGCATAACACGTCCAACAATCTAACCGTCTCACAAGAAGAATTCCGTGGCCCTTCTTGCGACAACTCACCAAAAGCGACCCCCGAAGACGAAGGTCTTCCGTATGTCCCCATCCACTCTCTCTACACCCTCACCAAGCTCAGCGCTCTTCGATCACCCGACAATCCGGAAGCTCAAAGAGGTAACGCCATTAATGACTTTATCGCGCGCGGTGCGCTTTCGCTAGCAGATGCAGAGAGTCTATTCGCGTTGTACCGTGACCGCTTGGATCGATACATGTATGGAATTGGCTGCCGGTATATGACGCTGGAAGAAGTACGTCGCAAAAGCCCGATACTTTCTGCTGCTACTCTCACTGTGGCTGCGTTGCACGATCCAAAAGCCGATAATATTTATGGAGTTTGCAGTAGCGAATTCCGCCGCCTGATGGAGAAGTCAATGTTTGAACGGCGTATTGATCGCGATTATCTGCGAGCCATGTGTATTGCTTCGTATTGGCTCAGTGATCTCTCATGGATGCTGTCGGGATATGCCATTCGCCGTGCCGCTGAGTGCAACCTACACAACAGTTATAACCAGGCTATCAAAGAACAGAGCCAGGAGGCAGCGGACTGCGCTAGGTTATGGTATATTCTTTATATCTGCGATCAGCATCTGGCTACTCTATACGGGCGGCCGTCGATCGTTCAGGAAGACTCTTCCATTCAGGGCTGGGAACAGTTTCTGAAGTCGCCTGTGGCAAATGAGGAAGACAAACGTCTCACTGGTCAAGTGATGTTGGTTAGTATACTGAGGAATATTCGAGAGCTATTCGGTACAGATAAAGGCGAGCCTGTGCCGCGGGTCTATCTGAACCATATCTTACAATTCAGACGGCAGCTTGATGAGTGGTATAGTCGGTGGATGAAGGATTTGCCAGGTAAAACTACCATGAATAGTAGATGTGATCCCTCACTGACACATAACAGAACAATGGACCCAAATTGGTTCATTCCCAAGGAAAGGAACAATCCTTCACTACAACTTCGCTCAAATTCATCTCTACTCACATATCTTCCGCGGCCTTGGTGGCGATGCTCCTATACCACATTACTTCCTCGACTGCGCAATGCAAGCCGTCACCGCTGCAACAGCCATCATAAACCTCATAATCACCGACCCTGATGTTGCCGCGGGTATTGTGGGGATGCCTTCGTACATGCTCTCCATGACAGCTTTCGCCTGCATGTTCCTCATCAAAGTCGCGGTCAAATACGGCAGCGACTTAATCGAGCGCCAAAGGGTGCATGACTTGACGACCAGTCTGGTACGTCAGTTCCGCTCGTTAAAGGCCGGGAAATGGCATCTGGCGAATCTAATGGCCGGCGGGCTGGAGCGTATGACTGCTACATTGATGGCCGTTGAGCCAGGGCAAATCCGACAGGTGCCTAGTGGTATTGTTTATAACAACAATAACAACGTGGAGGGTGTCGATATGGCAGGACAAATGATGCCAGGGAATCAGGTCTACGCTGATATGGATGGTGATACGTTCTTTGACTATGATATGAGTTTTGGTCTATCGCCTGTGTTTAGGTTCGACCCTAGTATGTTCACGATGGATCCTTCGGGGCAATCTCTTCCGACGTATCCAGAGGCGGATTATGGCATGAGACCATAAGAAAGGCGGGTTTGTACAAAGAAGGGTGGGTTTGTTCTGAGCATTCATGCAATTTTGATTTCTTTATGGGAATACCTGGGCTAGTCATATTATTTACTTTGCAGGCTTGGAAACAAGACCTGAATAATACCAACTGTTATCCACTACATAAAGACATCAAGACACCACAGCTCAACACCCCACAAGCTACATTCCCCATTCTCCAGCTCTACTCCAACTTAACGAGGATTGTCTCCATCATCTCAAGTTTCGGGTGTAATGTATCTCCACAGTTGATGTGCTGCTCGGTTTTCCTGCCGGCTTCTCCACATGAGCTTATGCGGAGACACGGATAACCTCACTCACCCCGCGACGACGGATGGAGCTTATCCGAGGGAACTTTCTTAAATACATCTGTTCACTCTAGACAGACTCGTCAGTTTTAGCATAATCAGCTTAGTTAGCACGCAATCTCAGACATACTATCCATCATGGCCAACACCCAGCATATCCTCATTACAGGCGCCGGCGGTTTCATCGGGCAGGAGATCATAGGTCCTCTCCTAGATTCATCACCCGACGTCCACGTTACCATCACAGACATTTCTGAGCCACCTGTTCCCGCTCCATATTCAAAACGTGTCACTTCTCTCGCAGCAGACCTGACCAATCTCGCTGTCGTGGACCAACTTATCGATTCGCAGCGCTTTCAGGCAGTGTACCTCTTCCATGGTCTCATGTCAGGCGGCTCAGAAGCCAATCTCGACCTCGGTCTTAAGGTCAACGTTGATTCTGTGCGGCACGTCCTCGACGCGCTGAGGAATAAACTTCCTGGGGTCAAAGTTGTCTTTTCGAGCTCTTGTGCTGTGTATGGACCTGAGGACGGCTATGTTACAGAGAAGACGCTTCCGCAGCCGAGATCATCGTATGGCGCGGAGAAGCTCATCGCTGAGCTGTTGGTGAATGACTTTTCAAGAAGGGGGTTGATTGATGGGAGAATCGTTAGGCTTCCTACTGTGGTGGTGAGGCCTGGAAAACCATCCGCTGCAGCATCGAGTTTCGCATCAGGCATCGTGCGCGAGTCGTTGCAGGGCATTCCCAACGTTCTCCCCGTGCCGCGAAGCATCAACATGTGGATCTGCAGCCCAGCAACAGTGATCAAGAACCTGATTCACATCAAAGATATACCCGCGGACAAGTTTGGCGACTCCCGTATTGTGAATCTGCCAGGAATTACTGTGTCTGTGCAGGACATCTTGGATGCAGTGGAGAAGGTGGGTGGCAAAGAAGCAGTTGGCTGTGTGAAGGATGAGGAAGATGAGGCATTGTTTAAGATTGTCAAGAGCTGGCCTCCATGGTTTGACGCGAGTCGGGCCAAGGGTCTCGGGTTGGCTGAGGATGGGGAGTTGGTTGATGCTGTAAAGGCGTTTCAGGAGAGACTCAAGGCTTGAACAGGATATCTTTATCATTAATTATGAAAGGCTTGTGTCTATCTATAAATGAACATGATGTACTTTTGCCCAATTCTTCCTACATCTTTTACTCTTACAACTTTGAGGACCTCACTCTTCTCGACACAGAAGCCGGCTCAATACGTCCAGAAGTGACCAAGTGATCCACGTCCAGCGTGTTGACAAGATCAGGCGTTGCTTGGTCTAGACTCGTAATACCGGCGAGTCTCATAGAAGTCTCGAGCTCGTCTTTCAGAACTGGATAATACGTTAACATCTGTCAACTGGTACCATGCGGTAGACTTACTCTGCGAGAGGTGCTCAACACCCTTTTGGCCATATACCAACGAGTACAAAAACGGCCGTGCAATTCCAACGGCTGTGGCACCGAGGGCAATCGCCTTGAGGATATCAGACCCACGCTCGAAACCGCTGTCGATATAGACCTCGAGATGCTGGAAGGCTTCGGGGAAGCGCTTGCGGACCTCGAGAAGAATGAGGATAGAAGCCTGCGCACTAAAACACTGTCAGAATACCCATTCCAATATGGTTTTAACCAAAACTTACCCATCAAGTGATCGTCCTCCGTGGTTACTGAGCATAACACCATCAACACCATACTCAACTGCTAGCTTGACATCCTCCACCGTCTGCACACCCTTGAGCACAATCGGCACAGAGCTCTCCTTTCGAATCCACTCCAGATCCTCCCACGCAAGGCTCTTGTCAATATACTGTCCCATCAGCCGGCCGAGTCCACTGCCCTTGCCGTCCTTGCTGCTCTCACTACCACTCATTGCAGACTTGATAACGACAGCTTGTGGTGCCCGCTCGTCGGCTTCGCGCTTTCCAGGGACGGGGGCGTCGACAGTGACGAAGATTGCTTTTATGCCGAGGGAGCGAGCACGGCGGAGCAGTTCGACGGTTTTGGGCCGGTGTGAGTTGACGTAGAGCTGTAGGAAGAAGGGATGGCCTGCGGGAGCGGCGCCGATGATGCTGGGGAGGGAGTAGGAGGCGTTACTTGAGATCTAATACATGTTAGATATCGCCACAACCTGGAATTTCTCAAAGCAAGTGACTCACAATCTCAAAAATACCTTCATTGGCAGCAGCCCGACTCCATCCAAGCTCACCATCAGGATGCGCCAGCGTCGCCATCGCAGCCGGACACATAATAAACGGCGCCTTGCTATCCAAACCCAGAATCTTGCGATCTATTCTGACTTCTGATACATTTCTGAGGATTCTCGGACGGAGCATGACTCTTCGAATGAGTTCACGGTTCTTATTCACCGTGACGAGATCGGTGGCGGCAGATGAGTAAAAGGCCCATGCTTTTGGAGTCAGCGCCTTTTGCGCGGCGAGGGCAAAGTCGTTTGCCGAGAGGATTTGGCTGAGATCTGGGACGTCTGCGGGTAGTTGAACTTCTGCAGTAGTGTTAGTAGATATACGTGCTGGAGTGATGATGCTGGGGTGTACCTCTTGGAGCTGGGATGTTGGGAGTTTCGGACTCCATTGCTGCGAGGTCACTCATGATGGCGATGATTAAATGCTTTTATAAGTGCTAGACTTGTAAGAACGATCCGAGTGATATCAATTCAGACAAGTAGTGCACTCTACTATAGACTCCTTCTTATCATGCAAAGTCTTGTCTTATAAGTGACAAGCTCATCTTGGAGATCTCCCCCACAATCGGACTCATGACCTTGATCATACTCGGGCCATCTTGGCGCGAGTGGCACCGGGAATTTGCCACGGCCATGTTGCCGAATAGCCCGTCTCTTACCTCGATCGGTCTTCTCTCCGATGCGTGTTCCAACAATTCATCCCTACAAATGCTGAAAATCGACTGTGAGGATGGCAGCAAAAGAAGAAGAAAGACAACGAAAGAAAAGTCTTTTTTCTTTCTTTTTTCTTTTTCTTTAAATCTTTTAAGTTCCTTTCTTAAACTCGCCCTCTTCATAATTAAACTCTTGTCTTAAAACCAGTTCCTATGAATAAAACAGTAGCAGGTTCGCCGGATCATGGTTTAAAAGAAGACAAATAATTATGTCTAAAGACTAGAACTAATGAGAGTTGTCAAGAAAACATCGTTAAGTTCCCTTGGTAATTCATGCATTACGAAAATAAGGACAAGTGAGGGCAATCACAAAATGGACACAGATTCTCTGCTCAACTACCTAGGCAATTGATATTGACGACTATTTGAAGATCCAGCAATACGTCTTTAAAATCATTGGGTTATCGAATCATCGTCTGTATGTTCTCTAGCAATTCGTTGGAGTTCTTTGAACGAATGTGTTCTCTACCCTCAGACGCTATATAATACAACGCCGCCAGTATCAAGACAAACCGTACAACAAGAGCCAACACAGTAAATAGGTACTCACAAACTTCTACATCCAGTCGTTTCTGCCCTTGGTTTTTTAAACGCCCCAAAATTGACCCGAAATCCGTTAAAATAAACTGTGAGACAATTCTCATCCCAACATTGGCGGTTGATCGAACTGACGATGATCAAGAGATGAAACCCTCCAAGAGTACCCATCATCGATTACAACCACAAAGTGCCACAGGTCCCATCATCCAGTCAGAATTGAACCGATTGTTTACAAGTCCACCTATTTATTTGCCATAATAATCGAGGTACACTGCCTGTTGGTTTTCTCGGAATAAGCCACTGTCGTCAACGCCAATCTGAAGAATACGAATTATGTGTAAAGTCAAACCACGAGTGTTTATGTGTATAGTAAATGGACCGAATATCGTGATCCAGTAAACGTCCACGACCTCACAATTGAGTTTCCCTTCATAAATTGTCCAGCCCTCTTATTTTCGAGCAAGACAGACCTGTACACTTTTGTCCTTTCACATCCAAACCACAAAGACGTCGTTGCTTCCGTATTACTCAACCTACTTCATCTTAACAAACCACTATTCCAAAGAGCTGATCACCTAATACTTGGTCAATAAATCTCGCAATGGGTATCCTCTGCTGCAAACCCGAACCCCCGGTCACACAAGAAGAAATCGACGACTACAGACGACAAAGGAGAATTTACTACAAGCACAGATACCCTCCGGAGCCCCATGATCGTCCCGATTCTTATACAACGCAATTATACGCCGCACAAGATCTGGAAGCATACAGACGGCTACCTTCGCGCTCGCCTTGGTCTGATCCGAATGACACTCCCACGACTGAGAAACCGCCCGAGCCTGACGAGACAGCAGAAGTAGCGGAGCCGGAGCCGGAGCCGGAGGATCCGGAAGGGACGCTTGTTGAAATGGATGTTCCGAGTACTGCTACTGATACGGTGACGGGGCTTGTTGCAGCATGATGAGTTGTTTGGAGTGTTTTGTGGATTTGCTTCGAGTGTGCGCGTTGTTTAGGTGCAGTGGATGATTCTAGGTGTAAATGGTTAGATGTTGGGGGAGGATAATGACGGATGACAATGGACGGGAAGGACATGAAACGTGGGTGGAAAAATGATTACGGGCTTCTCATGCAAGGTCGTATTGTTCAAGGATGGTAATCCTGTTGATGCAAGTAATAGACAACATGATTTAATATATTAGCTTCCTTGCTTCAATTCCCCAAACACAATAATATTACAACGCTATCACCTACTCAATAACAATATCCTCTCCTAATCTCCTCAGAGGCAACTCCTCAACCAACTTCTCCAGCCGTCCACACCTCTTGACAACGTCCTTGGCCTCCTCAGGGAATCCCATCCTCATCCTCCCAACCCTCTCCCAGACTACCCGACCTTCCCTCTCGATCCTCTCGACCACGAGCAGCATCACCAGCGCCTCCTCCACAAACCACAGCACCGTCATCTGCTCGCCGCGGGCATGCCGCTCGATGTACTCGCGCATCGTGCACGCCCCGCGGCTCATCCGCACGTCCACACTCACGCGGTTGAAGATCCAGCCGTCGGCGTGTGCGCGCGCCTTGACGCGGTCCAGCACGAACGGGTTGGGGACGTGGATCCCGTACGGCCGGATGTGCAGGTTGGGGGGCGCAGGTGGCATCCCCGTCACGGCCGTCGCGGCGCCAAAGTCGTACGCCACGCTGCCGTCGCGGTTGACCAGCACCATGTTGGGCGAGTACGTCCAGCGGATCGAGTTGGCATCGTTGCGCGATACGTGCGTGGCGCTGACGTAGTGGTGGTGGTTGTACTTTCGCTGGAAGGCCTTGCTGTCTGGGTCGACCACGGTGATGGACGAGTACATGTCGACGGCGCCCTTCCAGCCCGCCCACGTCCAGCTGGGCATGTGAGGGCGTCTTGTGGCTATCACGCCTTCTTTGTGGTGCCAGAAACATGTCGACAGGGCAAAGATGTCGCGTGTGCGCGGTAGACCTACCACTGCAGGGCCTTGGTCCAGCTGCGGTGCCCAGAGCGGAATGCCGAGGATATTGAACATCTTCCCTCGCCCAACTGTAGTCTCAAGACGTCTCAGCATGCCAAGGATTGCATCCAGCGAATCCTTATCATACGTCAAGTCTCGACGTGTGTAGTTCCCGATATGCTGATCTGCCTCTCGGAAGATACTCAGAGTGCTGGGGTCTTCATCCTTGGCAGGAAGTCTCTTCCAGCGTTCCCAGCTACCATCTACGAAGGACACGCCGTTGAACAGACCAGGTCGCATAAAGTCACACATTCGCTGCTCCTCCATGTCGTGGTAGAATTCGAGCGGTAGGATGAGTGACTCGGGACAGCACATGCCTTCACACTCCCAGTACATCTGTTGATCTGTGAAGATGAGACGGCGTCGCGCAAGTAGGCCTTCTTGGTACGTCCAGCCGCGTTGGTACCATTTCGAATTTTTGATCGCCAGTCTGGGGTCCTGAAGACTCGATACGAGTGTCAGGTTGGAGTTGACGAATTCGTACTTTGGTTGAGCTGGCCGTGTCCTTGAGCCTACACCGGGTAGACCGTAATCCGCATCTTCACCACAAGCTGCGATGATAGCTAGCGCAGCTCCCTCGAAAATGTCGTCCATCCTGGTAATCTGCTGCAGCCGCTCGGCTGGCTGCACCTCTTGCATGCACAGCCGATCGACCCAAAGATACCTTATCCCAAGATCCTTGGTCGCAATCACAGCATCCCACACAACCTTGGGCCACGTCTCTGTCGTCTTATTCCCCCACACATAACTCAGCGCAGTGTACCGTTCAGTGATTGAGGCTTTGACAACCTGCGGAGGGTTCTTCGCACAGTCGACCAACTTGAATCCCGGCATCTCCCGTGTAACCGGCCGTCGTCCACAGCGTCCTTGATGGTAGTATTCGCAGAACCGCAGCCACTCCTGTCCAATGCCCATGTCGATCACACCCTCTAGCTCACGACCCCATATGCCGCGCTTCTGCCACCCGCTGTTCTCGGACAGTGAGTTCGCTCGCGAGTGCTTCCCTTCTGACCTTGCGCTGAGGAGTTCGTTTGTGGGTGCATCTGGCAACGTGCGATAGAGCATACCCGACCCGCGGAACCAGTCAGCGCTCACATCCCAGCTCAAAGCGCCATCACCGCTCTTTTTGGGAACGACACCTAAGTAAGCCGGACTGACGCCCTTGCTCTTATTCTTTGATGCGTGGCCCTGCTCAAACATGATGTTGTTGTCTATGAGGTAATTTGTGTCACGACTCGAGAAGCCTGACAAGTACAAATCTCCCTCTCCCTCACTGGGGATATGCACTGAGAGAAAGAGCTTGCATAGTGGGCATTTTGTGCTGAAACGGTTCTCCTCGAGTTCTTTCAAGCGGCCCAACGAATGCTCCTTGTTCTCAAAGGTATCTGCAGACGTCGGGTTTAGAGCTCTGGTGAAGAAATCATCCATAAGATCAAAAGTAGAGTCAATGTCAGCCGCCCAACCAGCACAGGCTGTGCACAGGTTGGGATCTTGAAGCTGGCCTCCTGATCTATCAGAATGGGCTGAAGGACTGCGACTCTTGCGCCAGCTGATACGGCGTATGAGAGACGCTCTCCTGGGCTCTCGCTCGTCATCAGCAGATGGTGGATCCACAGTGAGATGCTGCATCATGTTCTTGAGAGGGTTCCGTGACCGTCGCCTCTCGATGCCACCGCCTGGAGAGACAGGCGGCGTGATAGTGGGCGTTCCTGGATCCAGTGTCTCGGGCATTGTGGCGTATAAAGTGTCTTCTCTTAGCTAGAGAATGTTTCCTCCGTTGAGATGCTCAAGCCGACCGAAGATGAAGTCAAACGCGCGCCGTTCAAGCTCCGTGTTTCTCGGACGGAAACCGGTGTCTCACCCCCGTCTCGGCTCCTGGATTCCGGTCTCCACTCTTGGCGCGCCAGCAAAATTGATGGGGCTCGACCGCCAAGGTCAATAAAAAAATAGAATAGTAGCAGGGTTTCTATAATTAGTGGCGTTTTGATATAGGGGAAGACCCAAGTTGAAGTGAGTTAAAAAAGAAGAGAGATCAAAGGAGAGAGAGGAAAGGGGAGTTATAGGACAGAAACCGGGCTGTGGAAGGAATTCTGGTGTCTATAAAGGGAGCCGCCAGTGTTTGGAATCAGGCGGTTATTTAGGATTCAAGCACAACCAACGACTCCAAAAAGGCGGCGCAGGTTGGCTCGTGAGGCGGGGCTCGAGGATGGGCTTGTTTTTTGGGGGCCAGGTGTTTTGGAATATGGAGCATAAAGAGAAAGGCTCTGAAAGAAGCGGTAAAGAAGAAGCAGGATAGAGAGGGAAAGGGGAGGATGAAAATAGAAAACAGCAGAGGCGAAAAAGTGTTTATAAAGTGCAGGTAGGTTATCGACGCCTTGTATATATAATATTGTTTGCCTCAAATTGGATATATCAGCTTTTGAGAAGAGCGAGATTCGAGCCGAGATGAACTGTGACGGGGGGCGGGAAGAAGCAAGGATATCGCCCGCCAACTGAGACAAAGACCGATAAAGCGACCAGTTTTTTATTTATTTTGTTTTATTTTAAACTTATTTTCTCTCTGTGCTGATGAACTTGGACTTGGCGTTGAAACCATCAGGAACAAATGGCATGTTATTTTGTTGTCCCTTTTTGCGCAAATTGCACCAGCACAGCCTCGTAGGATTCAGAAATTCACTTGGTGAAAAAGAGAAAATGTAGCAATAAGAAGTGTTCAGTGTTAGGTATGACGTAGGGAGGCACTCAAGTGTAATATATTGCATCAGCAGAGCTCACATTAAACAAACACTTACTCTTAGCAGAGTAATTGCTGATTATCAACTTCAACCTCCAAAAAGGCGGCGCAGTTCAAAGAACAATCTTCCAAATCTTACCGAGTACAGCTTGCATCGCCGCTGAGTAGGAGTAGTCTAGAAATCCCCACTACGTGATCTCTGATCTGCCGCTAAAGAGCTGATCCTTTCAGTGGATATTGTCGCTAAAGATAGCACATGAAAAGAAAGAAAGAAAATGGAAAACTGCGGATTAACCGTGCCCCTGTGTTCTGTCGCGACTTTCCTCGTGCAATATAACTTTTTCAAGGGGATACTCAAATATGTGCTGTACGGGTGACGTGACTTGACTTGCAATGTAGGTATGTGCAGCTAAAAAAGAAAATACTTAAGACTTCTGTGGATTTATTCTCGAAAAGGGTTTGCATATAAACCCTCCCTTGTTGTAGATCTCGTGCCTTTGAAGCGGGGAAAACGTTGCTTCTGGTGCCTTGCGTCATTCTTATTATCGCGATAATCTTTACCAACTCCAACTTCCACGGCTTTGCCTTGGTCCTTCGTTTACAGCTACCAGATACTACATTTTAGCACAGCTTTTCGTGTCCCCTATCGCCCAACACACAAAAGCCCAAATGAGGGGTTGGGCTTCAACTGATCTTATCTATCATCTTTCTTTCTTTCTCTCTTTCTCCCTCTCAGAGGTCTGTAGCTCTTGTCTCTTGTGGGGCCCATGGCATGTGCGTCGTTATTCAGCGTGTGATGTCCTTAGTTCAAGATCTAGGAAACTCTAATGACCTCACTTCTTCTAAGATCCTGCCACGACTTCCAAAGTGCACCACTTACAAGAATAACTAGTATGAGTAAGCAATCAGAGCCCGATCAAAAGGTCACATGTGGTCAAGTCTTCGCATATTCAAGTCATGCAGGCTTCAATTGTTATCTAATACTGTGCTACCATGGAGAACTAGCAGTCACAGCTACTCGCCCACATGTCTCTTTCATTGCTCTCTATCCATTGTAATTTGCCAGTCCGACTTTCTCATCATCAACAAAGATGTTCTCCTACAAAGAACCGAGAGACATGGTCTGAAAAGACCCTATGGCTGCAAAAGCCGAGTGTCGTCAGGACTGTTGGAATGGAAGGAATTTAGTGCTATCAGACTGTCAGACGTTGTCCTTTATACTGCATCTTGTTTGACAACGGAGTGGCTTACCTTGCAGCAAGAGCAGGTCTTGCAATCAGCGGTGTCGTGGCTACAGCAAGAGCTAGAGATTGTTAGCCAAATGGTTCGGGGAGCTTGATCATTGCCATATGTCCGTGTCTTCGAAAACTTGGAGATGCAGTGGCATGAGGATGTGGACTCACCAGGGAGACATGTTGAAGGTTGTTATGAAGAAAGTCTTCGAAAAGTTATAGAAAAGGTGTGTTGAGTGTGTTGAAGTGTGAATTGATAGTGGGATGAGGAACAAGAAACTCGATTTGAGGCGAGGATGCGTCCTTCTTATACCTCATCAAGCCTTCAGACTTCACCCTTCGACAGCATTAGAGCTCATATCTCAGTTGTCTGATCATCGCATACCGACGTGGGTATGGGAGTGTATGGAAGGTGGAAGTGACTCCACTCGGTATGTATCTACATGTTATTCAACTAGCCAACTTGGGAGCAGTCCAACCAAGTCTCGGGGTCCTCTCTTCACCCCGCATGTCCATGTACAAAGTGGGATGCTATTTCTCTGTAATTGGCCGGGTTCATGCATAGTGGTTGCGCCGAGCCTCTTCTGCAGAGTGAGCTCCCCACCTTGGTTAAGCTCAAGCTTCTGCTCCTACTACCAGGTCGATTCGCGACGTCCCGAGATGTAGTACTGCTTCAGAGTAGCAGTTTATATGATGGCGAGCTCATGTTGAGTTGTCCGTTGGTGTTTCACCGCAGCGTTGAACTCGTGGAATCAACCGATCCATGATGCAGACCACAGTGGAACTGAAGTGCTGTTAACCAGCTTTGGTATGATTGACATGCTTCTGAGGCCTGCTGCTGACCTCGTGGTGGGATATAGTTGGGGGAAAGCTAGAGGTTTGGTGGTTCGCCACGTAATCCATGCTGATGGACCTGGTATAATTCACAAGAGATGCTAGGCTGTCTTGGATATCCTACCTTGGACCTGTTTCCGATAACTCAGTCTAGCTGCCAGGGACAAGGCAACACCTGAAGCAAGTCATGCTTTCATGGAACCCAGGCACTAGAGAGTGGGGGCCCATCTAAGTGAAGATGGAAGAAAGGAACAGCTCAATCCGGTTACCGATTAAAAATGGGTTCGGCCCTGTCACCCACACCGGTGAGTAGGGGCCGGAAGTGTGGGTAGCAAGAGGATGTCGAGATGCTGCACTTCAAGACCCTGCGTAAAAAGACAGGAATTTCTCACCTCGGTATAATGAATAGCTTTCTCCTGTACGTCGACATATTAGGTAAACGGATATGCTGGATGGGCTATACAGAAGTGAGTAGGTGTAAGAGAATGAGATGAGATGGGGGACATGTGAAAGAGATTAGACATTGACATATTCGCAGAGTGGGGTATGGGTGGAAGAAGACGAAACAGATATGTGAGGCGGCCAATAATAGACAAGACATCTGCTAAGAATGATCATGATAAAGCTGATCCAACGACAAATTAGTAGCGTTTGCCGCCGAAATAATAAACTACTATCACGCAGCAGGTCAACATGCGCCAGCCCAACACCATGCATGATCTGGTGAACGTGACGAACCAGTGTGATAAACATGCCTATCATCGGAAACGAAGTGTGATAGGCACCTTCCAGCGAGATACAAGCATGAGGGGTAATCGAGAGATGTGAATGGAGAATAACGCATGCATGGATGGGCACCTCAAATGCCCAGGACATGTATCGTTAAGACTTGAACATGCATGCATCCCACGCATGCAGGACTGCATTGGGTGGTGTGTTGAAGAGCATTGCCTCACTGGGCGTGCAGCAAGGAAAACGCAAGGCGGAAGAAGGATAGGCTGGGAGACTTGGGAAGAGGCAAACAAGAGTACAACTTACGCCGTGTACTGTGAGCCTTTAGTCATGGGAATCATCGGCTTTGCAGAGGTGTGGATGCAGAGGTGTGGATGCAGACGTGGGAGCGTAGATGGAACCAGGTGTGACTGATAGGTATGGGTAAAGGTGACCAGATGAACTGTCATGTCCCACGTCTAACGAGACAGGGTTTGATGTGATGATAGAAAATAGTTTTGAGGGATATAGTTGAGATGAGAGAGGGGTTGTGAGAAAGGGCATGGGAGATAACGATGATACTTGCCTCTACACATGAGCCAGACGATCATGCTGGGGATGAGAGTTTCTAACACATACCCAAGAGATTAGCAGCTCGAACAGACTTGATCGCCCAACTCAGGTTGGAGATAGCTGCCTTCCCATCTTTCGCAGTGCTGCTGCAAAAACTCACAGGCCGCTGAAGGATCATCACATCAACAACTACAACTGCTACATCTCACACCACGATCAGGCATTACTCGGAGACAATCCGGTATCATAAGCACTCCCCACGAGCAAAACTCCCCAGCTCTTGAGTCGGTCCATAATGACGCTCCGAATGTTTCACCTCCAAAGCAAGTATCCAGTCGGAAGGACATAAAGACGTGGGATGGAGAAAGGTCCTCGGGACTCGGCCTGGTAGTAATATTTGCGCTGGGGATTCTTCTCGTGGGGGGCTTGCGGGTCGTGAATATCTCTTGCTTCGTCTTTCAATCGCGGGACAAAGTTTTCATGGGAACGGGGCTATGGGTCGTGGGCTATGCGTGGCGGCGTGGATGAGGTAAATATTGTCTTTCCAGCCGGGCGTGAGATAAGGGGTCAGGGTCGAGTGAGGCCGAGTCTTGATATAGGATGGATATGAAGTCCACGGCCATCGCAGTTCATGGCTAAGAAGGTTTTCGCCTTGGTCAGTTGGCTTGTCAGTTGATGACAGGACTGCTCAGAGTCAAACAACCCATGGTTTGTATAGTCCAAGTTGTGAGTTTACAAGCAACAGAAAGAGCACTGCAACAGGAAGAAGTGCTCTTTCCCTTATACAAGGTACTCAGATATGAAGAAAGCTCCTTCTCCGAGAAAACAAGTGCTTGCGCATCGCAAGATTACAAGTCCCAAACTCCAACCGGGAAGGGCTCATTCTTATACTCCTTCCCTCGCCGTCCATACGCCTGAGTTCAAACAGCAACCCACAGGGGCCAAAGGCGGTAAACGATGCAACACGTACTTGCAACATTTACAATATCAACGATCAACACCTTTTCTGGTGGTTTTGCTGCGAAGAACGCTGTGTTGGCGGCGGAAAAGACATCAGGGTTGGCCATCAAGGTTCGCACTTGTCTATCCGGGTTCTCACAATTCAGCGAGTCCAAGATCTGAAGTTTGCGCCACGATAGTGGAATGATGATAAGATACAAACAATTATATGGGAAGGGGCATCTGAAACTTGTACCCTGTTATCTGTCTGCTAAGAGTACCTTTATGGGTAGGAGGTCATTGGTTGAAGTGACTATGAGTAACTGAGGGAGATAACCACATGCCATGCTGAGAAGCCATGTCTTTCTTCACTTTTTTCAGTCTCGACTTTTCAATATATGGATCAAGAGGTGGTACAATATCGCAGTCCAACCTCTTTGTTTTTCATTCAAGTCTAGTCGAAGGGCTTATTATCAACTCGTCGTCCTTCAACTCTTCTATATCTCGTGTGTTATATCACACCATCGGCCTCGATTGATACTCCTGTTCGAATCCCGTTGCTCTACTACTCAGCCGCAATTCCACTACCATATACGGTTCTTACATCACGGGCGGCATAAATCAAACACGCTGTCTTCTCAACGGCCAACCCTGTACTAGCACTTCGCTGCCTCTTGCGTGATATATCATCTTGCAAATTCATATGTACATATTTGTAATTTCTTTACAATAGCTTTCTAAGTTGGCCTTAATCATACCGTATCGGTCTTGCAACTAATACCATCTCGTGGGCTCAGAACTTGTTGGTGACACAAGCCTTCTCCTCTTCCCAAGCGGTATATGTTGACAATCGAGTGACAAGGCTTAGACCTAAACATCCTCGATGTAAACTCTCCAACGCAGCGACGTGCTATGCTTTGAACATATCTTGCTTGAACCCCGATCCGATCAACCACCATATGTGTTAGCCTCGAGGGTTAATTTCATGTGTAAACAAGGTCTTGTATCCTCAATATCCGAGGAAGCATGAATACCAGCATCACATAATCATGATTCGATCATCAAGGGAACATATTCAAGCCAATCAACATATCTATTTTGAAAGTTTTGCATATCCCATAATATTGCCATACCTAACGCCATTCTATAAAGTACATCAACACTCTTAACCCCAAGTTCCACCACCACCTCCTCCTCTTCCACCCTTTCTCTGCGCACTAAGTCGCCAGTCATCCTCTGTAGCAAACTTGTTATACAGCGGCTGGATCCTCTCGGCCTTCTTGCGCTTGCTCAACCGATCCGTCGGCGCAACCTTGAAGAACGTCGGCGCCGCCTCCACGAGCCACTTGGGCTCGATGCTCGTCGTGCAGTGCATGTATTCCTTGCTCGTCAGAACAAGCTCGTGGTAGATTACCCACTCTGCCTGCTTGCCAAAGAGCGCTGAGCTGGGGTGCAGATATACGGGCGTGCCCTCGGTGAGGGTCTTGTAGCCCTCCTGAGGATCCTTGCGGGCTGCGTTGCGGAAGAATCCGGCACAGAGGGCCCGGCGAACCTTTTCCGTCGCGCGGCCGCAGGATTTGATGGGATGTTTGTACCGGTCCATGATCTTAACAATTTGGTCGCGTACATCCTTGGCTCGACGCATAGAACGGGCTTGGATGAAGTTCTCGAAACACCAAGGTGAGGAATAACCGCTTGTCTTCCAAGAGTTGTATACGTTGAGAAACGTTAGATGGTCGCCGTGGGGGTCGTGGAACTTTGCCTTCTTTTGGTCTGCCTGGGACTGCTTCTCCTTGGGGCGGTAGAAGACTGTTGAGATGTTAAGCATAGACACGATGCTAAGTACTTCTTCGGCACAGTCAAGATCGACGGCGGCAATGAGGACCTTGGCGAGAGACGGCTCCATAGGGAAGTCGGCCATCTTTCGGCCCAGACGGGTAAGTAGACCTTCGTCGTCGAGAGCACTGAGTGCGTAAAGTTCCTCCAACGCGGTAAGCATAGTGTTGATCGGGGGCGGGTCCATGAAGTCGAAGTGGAGGAGGTCGTTGATACCCATGGCCTTAAGCATGAGAATTGTGGTGGATAAGTTCTGTCGTTGGATCTCAGGGATAGTAGTCGGCAGCATTTCGGACTGATATGCTGCCTCAGTGTATAAGCGGAAACATTTTCCGGGGCCAGTTCGACCGGCTCGACCGGCTCTCTGATTTGCTTGAGCCTGCGAAATAGGTGTAACAACAAGAGAGTCCATGCCCAGCTTGGGGTCGTAGGCGTTCTGCTTCACGAAGCCGGGGTCGACGACGTAGTAAATCTCGTCAATAGTGATAGACGTCTCTGCAATATTGGTGGCGATGACAACTTTACGGCTGCCGGGGGGTGCAGGGTCAAAAATTCGACTCTGCATTTCGGTAGGAAGGGAGGCGTAAACAGGAAGAATAATTAAATCTGGTACATTTGGCCCTAATGCTTTCATCCTCTCGTATAAAACTTCACAAGCCGTGTCGATTTCTTCTTGGCCTGTCAAGAAGAGAAGGATATCACCTTTGGGCTCAGTGAGATGGATTTGCATGACTGTGACGAGAGCAGTGTCCAGGTAATCGGATTCGGGCTCTCTAGAGTAAAGTACTTCGACAGGGAATGTTCGACCGGGAATAGTAAAGATGGGACATTCGTTGAAGTAGGCAGAGAATTTGTCGGCGTCGAGCGTCGCTGATGTGACAATAACCTTCATGTCGGGGCGTCGCTTGAGAGCCTTTTTGAGCAAGGCAAAAAGAACGTCGGTGGCAATGGTACGCTCGTGAGCTTCGTCAAGCATGATGCAAGAGTATCGCGACATGTCGGGATCAACGAGAATCTCACGCTGAAGCATACCGTCTGTCATGTACTTGATTTTTGTTGAAGGGCTGGTGCAGTCTTCGAAACGAATCGTGTATCCGACCTCCTCACCAAGCTTACAGCCAACTTCTTCAGCTACACGCTTGGCAACTGACATAGCAGCAACACGACGTGGTTGTGTGCAGCCGATTATGCCATCATTGGCAAAGCCAGCTTCAGCAAGATACTGCGTCAATTGTGTGGTCTTTCCAGATCCAGTCTCACCGACCACGATCAAGATCTGATTCTCGTGAACAGCCTTGATCAGCTGGTTTCGGAATGCATAGACAGGTAGCGACTCTCGTTGATCCTTGATGCTCATGTTCGTGCGCTTACCCAAAGGCTGGCCCTTGGGGATTACAGCCTTCTTCCATTCAGGCACGTCCTCAGAAGGCTGGTTCTTTCTGGCATTCCTCATGTCGCTAGCGAACTTCCTCTTATCGGGATCAGCCATGGGATCTTGCCACTGTTGGGCAAGGTTCTCCTTCGGTTCGTCCTTAGCAGCTGCATCGGCTTCTTGCTGCTTGAGCTCTTTTCGCTCCTTTGCCAAGGAGGTACCCGACATAGCTGCTCGGTTCATAGAGCCGTCGGGTGCCTTGACTACACGAATGGGTGACAGCTCGAGAGACTGTTTGGTCTGTCCGGCCAAAAATGGGGGTTCCTCCTCGCGGACCTCAATATCGACATCCTCTTCCAACTCCAGCTCGCCATCGCCGCGGAGAGTTGCGTTGTAGTCTTCCTCGAGATCAGGATAATCGGAAGCCTTGGCCACTCCTGATGCAATCAACTGTCGAATCTCCCACCTCTCGGGGGATGTCATTCTCTTCTTTTGTCGTCGTGGTGGCCCCAGGTTATCTCGCGGCATTCCAGATGGCTCTGCGAACCCGTCCCTTGGGCCTCCGATACCGCCTAGGCCTCCTCCTAGTGCTTCCATGTTGGCGCCTGTAGACATGCGAACTTGCGGTTCCAGATCCTGCCCACTCTCTTGGTCAACATCTTTCATAGACAAGCCCACACGGTCACGACCGTTCTGGTCTTTATCGAGACTCGCAACTTTGACCCAAACCTCCTGTCCTTGCGTCACCAGGTCCGAAGGGTGGTTGACGCGTTGTCCAGCAGACATTCGGGAGACGTGAACTAAGCCGTCCACCCTGCCTTTCACGTTGTGCAAGTTAACGAATGCGCCAAAATCTTTGAGGCCTGTAACATGGCCTTGGTAGATCTTGTGTAGTTGGGGTGAATCGTCCACTTCAGGAGCTGGGGCATTGCGAAATCGGTCGTCGTCGTCGTGTCGCGGGCGGCCTCTTCGATCTTTGCGAGAATCGCGGTGGCCATCGCGCCAGTCTTCGTCGCCTCGTTCTTGCGACCGTGATCTCGATCGATATCTATCCCGTTTGCGACGTTCTCTTGACCGCGATCTGTCTCTTTTTCTTCTCTTCGAATCTTTATGTTCCGCATCGGGGCTTCGACTCCGTCTTGCTGGTTTGCTCTTTTTCGCCTTCCCCTCTAAGCCTTCCAGAAGCGCAAGAGTATCATCGATAGCATCTGCTCCATCGTCGCGCGCGGGCTCCTTGTCGGGGAGCGCAAGACCACTAAAGACCTTTTCCTTCTCTTCGAAAGTTCTGGAGTGGTGTTCGTCTGTGTTGGGTTTTGCTTTGCCTTTGAACTTGGGGTGTAGAGCAAGTACCAAGCGATCGATACTTTCGACAAGACTAGGCGGTAGACCGGGGGTGGTTGTCTCGAGGTTGTCGCGAAATTCGTCGAAACTACTGCATTCTGTCCGTTTGGCGATTAGGAATTCCGCAACGGTCTTCTCCCCAACGCCCAAATGATTCTGCACCTCCGAAGTCACCTTCGAGACGAGGGACAATAACTCGAGGTTCAGCAGGTCATCCATGGCGATTATGTTGACGCTGCGCAAAGTAGTTTGCGACATGGTTGCATTAGTAGCTCCTAGAAAAGAATTGATTGGATGACTCAGCAGAGGCACGTCGAGAGTTTGGTGTAGGGTAGGTAGTTGCGCTTGGGAGTTGAGGTTGGAGTTCCTGAAGTCAACAGTTGATGATGAAGAAGAAGAGAGAGAATAGTGACCTTGCTGGTATGACCCGGGAGATATATATACGGGACCAAAACTTTAATCAATTGACTTTATGAAAGTAAAATCAATGGTATTATAAAATAGTTGCGTCGAGTTTTTGAGTTGAATCCGCAACCTACAAGGAACCAGTTGCAGCTTCTGAAGCTCCTGCAACCGTGTTGGAAACCCAGTCGCAAAGCAACCTTTTGCTTCTAGATATTAATCTAATCCTAAAAATAAGCAATTTTATTCTACATCCTACATATTAATCTTCTGGTAGCACCTTTGAAAAGAGATCTAGCTATCCCAATAAAACCCACAGAAATATGAACAATAGAGGTCCCTACCTAGACCAAAAAGTAAACAATGGCTCAAACCCAATGATTCCCAATCATATCAGCCACCACAACTCTATAGGTTTCTAAAGAGCATAAAGGGCCCCCGCTGAGGCCACAAGTCCCTCTCCATGATTCAATCTTACATGGTGAAGCTGAGCATGATAACACTTAACACCAAAAATAAACAGAAAGAAGTCAAAAAGTGTGGATTAATAGTGGGATTTAACCACCGAAGATGGACGAACAGGGAATCGAACCCTGGACCACTCCCATATTATCATTCAAATGAATCATGCTAAGGGAGTATTATACCACTAAACCATTCGCCCGATGAATGTGTGACTTTGTGTGACGGGTGGTGGCAGAAGCTGGATGATGAGGGAACAGCACAACGGTCCATACTCCTGTGAGTACCAGTATGTTCTGTCGAATCGAGCCATTAAAGTGATGCGACGTTCTGTATGAGTAAATTGGTTGCCTGTCAATTGAGGAACTGACGATGGTTTGGCTTTGAACTAAATTCAGTCTTCGTATACTTTGCATCAGCCAGCCCTGTCGCTTCTGCCTGGCCATGTTGTGATGAGATCATGTAAGTGCGGTGGCGCAGACCTGAACAGGATTGTATCGCGCAAGAATAGAACACGGCGCTGGGCCCTTTCTTCCTACTACTCGCCAGAAGAAATCCCGAAGGCGATATAGTAGCTTGGTGATAGTAACACGACGGGATTGATTCATTATTGTTGAGATAGATTCCAGGCCTCCAACCGTTGAACTTCTAGTGAATGATGACCCGAATCCGTGGCTTTCGGCGGGGTTCCAGTGACTTGACGTCTCACTTTCACCCAATCACGGTGCTTATCTATCCCTGCCTCTGACGCTCTTACGCAAGCCCCTCCCCCGGGAACGCCACCTCCAGGTGACCCGGCTTCTGTCTCGCATGGCGCAGGTCAATTCCGAGCAGCGTCATTGTCAATCCAGGTCACACGCCCTCTTTTCTTCCTCCCACCAAATCAACTCAAACATAGAAAGACCGTCAATTCCTTCAACCTAGACGAGATCAATACATCTCTCTCTTATTGAGAGTCAATACCTCAAACTCTAGAAGAGCTTCGACGTTCTCTATCTTATCATGTGTTCCGCCGACTTCTTCCTTGCGTTTCTCGCCATCCTCTTCCCCCCACTGCCCGGTAAGTTCATCACAAACTTTCTAAACGCGCGCCGTTACTAACTATTCATGCGCAGTCTGGGTCAAGTGCGGTATCTGCAGCGCCGACTCCCTTATCAATCTCCTCCTTTGCTGTCTTGCTTTCATTCCCGGCCTTCTGCATTCATGGTACATCATCGCGAAGTATCCCGAGCCGCCCTACGAGTACGAGGCTCTCCCCCAGGATCGTGAGGGCAATCGCGTCACCTACGTCTACGTCCAGTGCCCACCAGGTCCTCACCAGCATGGTCATCCTCAGAACCAGCAGCCCAAGGGCCAACCTAAGCCTCACCACGGCGCTACCAACAACAAGAACAACAGCAACCTGAACTACGGTACTCAAAACGCTGGTAGTTCTTCTCATCCCGCGCCTCAGCAACAGCAGCAGCAGCAGCAGCAGCAACAGGGTGTCACAAATAATGGCGAGGGCAG
Source organism: Fusarium tricinctum (assembly GCA_020744515.1). Classification (NCBI taxonomy): domain Eukaryota; kingdom Fungi; phylum Ascomycota; class Sordariomycetes; order Hypocreales; family Nectriaceae; genus Fusarium; species Fusarium tricinctum. The sequence continues at coordinate 4,617,143 of JAGPXF010000001.1, forward strand.
CTCCGATAGCCAGGGCGTACCTCCCTCGTACGCCGACGTTGTCGCCGGAGACCACAAGATCCAGTCCAAGGATTAAACGCCTGACCAAACATTCGTTTACGAAACCCGGAAATAAGACATGTAGGCGGCTTCCAACCCGTCCTTCTCGCTACCTAGGCAACTTGGGGCATTTTTGCGCCGCGAACCTCAACAACAAGCGGGTCCTCATCAAGGACTTGGGTGAGATGGCCGAGTTGGTTATGGCGCCAGGTTAAGGTTAACCTTAACACCAATTTCCTGGTGGAGCAATCCTCCTGGGTTCGAGTCCCAGTCTCATCAGACAATTTTATTTTTACATCTTTTCATGATGGTCATTTTTGCTGGGGCTGAATTATATGGACTGGTGGTTGCTGAGTGATGGTTGTATGAGGCATCTGGGTTATCGTGGCCGACAGCAGTTCCCAGATATGATGCTCGGTGTTTCCTCTTCACGTTGTCTCCATTAATGTATACCAGGAGTTTCAGCATGAAATTTGTGTGGAACGGCGTTTTTCTTGTGATGAATTGGCATGGACTGGTCTTGAATTGTTCTTGGGCCTGTGTAGGATTTGTTAGACTTGATTACTACGACAGGCATGAAACCATTATATAACCAACTTCGTTTCGTTACCTTGGTGCTGTCGTTGAGTAACAAGCAAGTCCCAAACTTTAAATTCCCCAAGCAGTTGACTATTATGATCTAAATCTCACAACAAACAGCATTCACAAGGTCAATAACCGCTTCCAAATGTATTAAAAAAAGTACCTGTAAAAGGATCCTATGCGTAGTTACCATGTTCTATACCAATATTTTACACCCATTTGTCAGAGCCCCCCCAACGCCTATCCCATAGCCACAAGATTCGACAGAATCTCGAGGCATAACAATATCCTACAGTATTTGATCGTTCAAGGATATAATAATAAATTGTCATCATAACAGACACCATGCGCCAAGCCGCTACGCAGCTATGTTTCTACATTGCTTCCCTTTCGATCCTTTAGCACATGGGTATCGAGATTTCCAGCCGTTTCCGTCTAAACAAATGCTGTCTTTGTTTTTTCCGCCCCTTTAGTCCCGTCTCTTGGAACTTATAGCATAGATGCGAATCGCATCTTTTTGTTTGTCATGATCATCAAAGGTGGCAATGTCTTGCTTTGTGTTTTGTTTTCGTGAGGGTTACATCATCTCTTGGAAGATACGCAGTAGGCTCCGCACACCTGTCAGGGTGTTCTCGTCAGGGCCTTGGCCGGGTGTCCATTCCGCGTGGGCAAAATCAATGAGCTTGAGGGAGTAGATCTGGGGCAATGATGCCTCAAGGTCGGAATCTTCGTCGAGCTCGTCTTCGTCGTCCAGAGCGATGCCGCTATCAACCCTCTTGGTGGTTCGAGCTGCCTGGCCAATACCCGCCTCTGCGTCGACCAGTGCGTTGTTCTCCTCGATAGCGCTTCGAAGAGCTTGGCCGTCGCCCTCGAAGGTAAAGAGTAACGAGGAAGAGTACATCCGACTCTCATGTTGGGTAAGCACCTCTTCAACCCTTTGTAGATCCCGGACGAATGCTGCACAAACGGCTTTGCCGAGGTCCTCGTCAATACCGGCGCTCTTGTTGAAGACAAACTTTCGAAACTCGTCAACAACATTCTCCTGCGTAACTGTTGTTCGGCCATAGTCCTTGTCGTAGATCCTGTAGTCCGCCTCATCCAATTCTGAAGCATTCTCCGACCCGCGGTAGACTCGCATACCCGCTATCCGGAACCCTAAGCTGCCATGTGTCGTCTCAGCCGAAATCTTGTCGAAGCGTTGCTTTTTTTGTTGAGGCGCATCGTCAGCCCACAATCTGACGCCGAGTTTGACATCGAGAATATTAGGATTCTTGAAGCCGTAGGTAGCGTTGTCTAGCACGACAGCCTTATCCGTCTTGATCTTGTTGTCCTTTGCGGGGACCCAAACACTGCCCTCTTTCTTTTGTACACCTGCGGCCGCGGCGACCTGTTCAGTAACTGAGGCTACAAGTTCTTCCTTTGACGTCTTGAGATCTCCAGCATGTGAGATGACTCCTGCAACGGCTTCGTCAATTATTGTGTCAGTAGGGTCGGTAAGCATGAGCGAGCCCATAAACAAGGGCATAAGATCAGCGAAATCGGGATGTCTTCGGTTGGCAGACTGATAGAAATCGATTTCGGATTGGGTGCAAGGCTTGATGAAAAGTTCGCCATCAGGGGTACAGAGCGTGCCGGCACTGAAGTCGAGGAGGTTAGCCTTGTACAGGGCGCGGGGGAGGCATGGTGACGCAGAGATGCCAAGAAGGACGGAGCACAATTCAGGGAGGGCAAAAATCCTGAATAAGGCGCGCAAATGCAAGGCGAAAAGGATCAAGGCACTTACTGGCCGGCGACAGCGTAGTTGTAATCGCGAAGTTCTTTGCGATCAGGCATTTGTCTGGCTCCTAACATTGTTGATGGGACTGTGATGTGGGTGTGGCGGTGGGCGCGCGGCGGTATTCGGTGTAACAGATAACAGGCAGGAATTGCGGAAAGGGAGCAAAGAAGGTCCGGGGAGAGGATCAGTGGCGGGAGAAATGTTGAGATCGGTGTCCAGAAGCGACAGACAAAGGAGGGTAACAAGCAGCCTTAAAAGGTGCAGGCGGTGAACAGGCCTGGGAAAGATGCGCAGTTGTTGAAAGGAAAGATGTGAAGCTGAAAGCTGGAGCGATGGATTCGAGGGCGTGGCTCAGTCTCGGCTCAGCGCAAGGCGAAGCGCCCGGGGTGATTATTAGGTAGACCTTGGGTTTTGGGTTTTGAGTGGAGAGAAGAGAAGCGGCAAATAAATTTGCCAAGGCACAGAAAATGATACCTGTAGTGATGACAGAAAGTATGACCGCTGATGCTGACGGGTTCTGTTCTTGGGTTATTGTAACTATAAAAAAAGAAAGAATGCCGTTGGAGCTTGGAAGATGATGTAGTTAATTATCCACGATTCAAGGTCCGTGATTCAGGGGTGCGAAGCGAGAATTCAAGGAGAAGAGGTCGATCAGCGCAGGATCAACCAGTCTTGACTGTCTTGGTAAAGATGCGACACGTCAAGGCACTGAGTCTGTTCAGAGGGGTCGGATCCGTTTCGTCAATAGCCAAAAGGCATGTGGCAATTTTGTATGCAATTTTGTTAAAATCGCTTTTTTTAACGTTGCCTTCGTCTTGTGGCGGATGTGACCCAAGGGACAAAGTGAAATTGAAGGGTAACGACGCAAGGTCAGTGTATGATATAAACGATGTACTCTGTAGTTTCCTAGGAATTGTGATGCGCTTAGATAATAACGATAATCGCTATTAAACCACAGGCAGAGCCTTGGTGTTTATACAACATTCTATATAAGTAACAACCGAGAATGACAGTGAGACACACGCCTCCATTGCAGTGAGGCTTACACTACCGGTGCGGGCGGGTTGATTCACGATATCTTACCAACGAGTAATAGCGAGTCAACGCTTCCGAAAAGCGAGGCGAGGCGAAGCCCCTTTCTAGTTGAAGAGAAATGTAGAATAGGCAAGAGGGTCTGTGTATCATGTCTCATCTTTCTATAGAATTGATTACACAGATTACTAAGTTATTGACGCAGCACACCTTGATTAGTACCTAGTCAATCTACTATCGTAAACAGTGGAATAATTCATAGAAATATTAGCCTATTTAGAGAAACAAAGTGAAGAATTCCATATTCGGAATACACACCCTTAGACGCTAGGCAAACTGCAAACTACAAACAAACAACCCATGGCGGCAATATCTGTGAATCAACGACCAAACAGCTGCGTGCAAGAGAAGAGAACCCTGACACTGCACACGCCCTGCCTCGCTGAGCCACAGCCAACATCTGGCGTCTGACCTGTCAGAGAGATCCGCCAGGGGTCCTACCCGGAAGTCTTGACGCTGGGCAGATTCGTCCTGCATTTTGTCCTGCTTGTGCTTGTAATTTTTATTTTTTTATTTTTGGATCTTCGGTGACTCCCAAGACTGCCACGGTCAACTGTGCGCCTAGTCTGTCTCGCCGGGGTGTGGTGTGCGTGCAGATGTCAACCGTTGGCAGGTTACATGTCGCATAGATAGTATCATCAGACCCAACAGAAAGGGCAAATATGCAAGGAACACTGAAGATACAGATCACGAAGTTGTTCATGTGCTGTTTGGTAGTTTACTGGCACTCTTCGGAATTGGATACCGACGTCGATGTTAGTCTTGTGTTATGCGATCTGACTACAATGAGATGAGCAAGAATGACTAGTCTAGAGGTTGGCCATTTTCTGCCAGTTTGCCTAAATCAGACCAACGGATGGAGAATCACAGGCTTGAGCACCAATACGAATACAGGTACAAGAAAATCATGACTTTATTATTAGTCTAACCTCCAACATACATCTAAATCAGGACTCAGCGCCTTTACCTCGAGGCTTATATGCTACCACGTGCGAAAGAAGCAGGGCAGAACTCGGACTCGTATGGCTCACAATGTTAGAATGAATCAGTTAGTTCATGTAAGCTACTGGTGAATAAGCGAATTGAACCACCTCACAATGTCTCAAGCTACACGACCTCGCATTATCGCAGCCTATCGGTTTTTACTCAACTTAGCCAAACAACGCCCGTGACCTCCATCAAGTGACTTCAGACAGCTCGATACCCCCACGAATCAAATTGCGGTGCTGTGCCCTTTTCTTTTACTCCCTCTATCACGGCAGCGGGATTCCGGCAACCTCTAACAATACTCCTTGCACCCTTTCTTGGCCGGGATGGGCCGGCCCGTCTGTGCCGGCGTCTTTTGTTGGTGCTGCGCTAACGAGAGGAGGCTATCGCGGGAATCAACCTTGCTCTCAACCTAGCTGTGACATACAAGCTACATCAGTGGTTATTGTTTGTTGTGCGGTGCCCACTTTGAACGTTTGAAATAGATAAAGGCAATTTTTTTCGTGTAAGTACCTTGTGGCATGCTTTATGCAGTTTACAGAGCACGACATCAGGCTTATATTTCATGTACCAGGGTGTCTTCATGAGCTGCAAAAGCCCAAACCAGTCCAGAAGACAGGATTTAGGTTTCCGTAGTTTTAAATTATCCAGTGTTCCAGCTCGTACTTGTAAGAATTTCCAATTTGTAGCACTGTTTAGCCAGTCTCAGGCCTAGGCACGACCTTGCTAGCTTGTGCATACTCTTCAATACTGTCTTTATTCCATGATGTTGAGTGGGTGTAAACTGTGTACTTAGGGAGAATGCCTGCCTTCATCACTACCTGAAATTCCAGATTTAACGCGAGCTTGCAGACTAGTTAGAGGTAGTTTACCGCAGCTCCTTTATTTCTCTCCCGTGCTTGTAGGCAAACAGTGGCTGCCAGCTTCTCGCAATTGCTAGTGAACATAAGGAATCTTGATATGAATGGAGTGGGCCATAAAGCACCACTACATTGCACTTTCCTTTCGAGAGTGAATCACTGCACCTGACCCTTGATATCTGAGTATCTCATCTTTCATCTCATTCCTCTTTTCCTCTCATCAACCACTTCACTCTTCAAAATGGCTGGCAAAAAAAAGAGAGGCAAGAAAACGACCGCCAGCCGTGGGCCGACAGCTCTCTCTAAGGCCCGGGGAAGTGGCTTTGAGGGTATGGATAAGGAACCGAATTCTTGAAGGGTTGTACGATATGGAATGAGCTGACGCATGCTTGCTTAGAGTACTTTGCTGATCCTCCCATGACCCCTGATGAGGCCAAGGAGGAGAAGGAAGAAATCTATGACCCGTAAGTCATTTGTATCCCATGCAAAACAAGTGCTAACCTTTCCCAGAGACCTCCCCTTTGCAGAGTATGATAGATACCGACCCGAGTAAGAAACAAGTGCTGACATACCAAGGCGCATGCAGTCCTGCATCCAACGATTCCGTTCCAGACGCCGTCTTCAGGCCGATCGCAGCCTTTATTTCAACGACTATCTCTTCCTAGGTGGCGTCGACTGCATGCCTGGTGCTTTCGGTGGCCTTAGCCAGCAAGAGTTGAAAGATCTCACTCCCGCTCAACGTCGGGAGGCTACTGCTACAGATGTTATCTGGGCCAACGACTCTGCCGGCGCCAAGTTTTACAATGGTGACGAAAGCGACTGGTCGGTTGACTTTACAGGTGTTGCTGCTGGTTTCTTCTCAGGCTCCCTCGTCCGTCTGTCATCCTTTGAGCACAAAAGGATGCTGGAGGGCATCACCACCATCGAAAACTTCCTGCGATATATCCTCCAGCACGACGTCTGTCCTGAGTATGAGGACGATGTGAAGTCTGCCCTAGAACTCTGCGAGACTGCGACTATTGAGTGGCCCATGATTCGAAAGCTCTACAGTTTGCTGCCCGGGTACTTCAACCTCGCCGCTGCTGAACTCTTTTGCCCTGAGAACACAACCAAGGACTCATGGTCGTTCCAGCAATTCACTCGACCTGAGAATTTTGACGCCACGTCCGTGTTCTTCACGGCTTTTGCTCTCATGGATGAGCCGCAGCTATTCGAAAACTTGACCACCAAAGAACCCAGCATCACTCGGGATTTCACATGCACGCTGGAACTGGTTCAGATCTTCCGACCCGACGACGACATCATCAAACGAGTCAAGTCTCTTGTCATTGGCGACAAGGCAGCACATCAAGTCCCTGTTGGCAAAGCTGTATTCAAGCAGGGCGTCATTGAGGACGATTGGGAAAATCCCTTTGTTGATTGGCCTATTGATGAGAAACTCATGACACTCTTCTTTGATGACGCTCTTTTGGTGAATATGATGCCAGGAATGAAACTTACTGCCACCATCTGCGAATTGGATGCGGGTCTACGTTTCGTCAAGGCGGTTGAGATCATTGTCCCATCGTTCTATGTCTATCTCCCTCAAGAGATGATGCGGTACTACAAAGAGCCAAAGGAGACGGATCGTCCCGCTCCATCTGTGAACGATGCTCAGGTAGAGAGCGCTGAGCAGGAAGAATAAGCTCGGGAATGGGAGTTTGTAAAATAGTTGCTGAGTTTAAAAAGTTACAGGGTAGCTTGAATTGGTAACTGCATGAGAGAGATCATCTCAGAATTTGCAGACAGAATTGAAAGCCCTTCAAATAGTGACGGTGTGCACTGATATTATTGTCGCTCGATACTGAGCTTTACCTCATGCACCCCTGCATCGAGCTTCTGGAAAGCTTCCGCCCCACGCACAGACGCCTTGTCGCGACGACACTCTTTCATACAAAAAGTCAATGTAGTGACAATGTCAATTCCAGGCCTGGGCCAGATTCCCACACAGGTAAAAGCCCAAGGGAGATACTGTATCATCTGCAGAAGCATCACTAACTCTTTGAAAAAAGCCCACCGCCTCGACCACCCGCGTCGTCACCCTCCGACCAGCCTGCGAATGGCGTTTCCAAACCTCCCAAGCCTCCCCCGTTATCGTCAAGATTCTCGCCGGCACAGCTGAGAAAGACGGCGTCGAACTAGGTCCGAAGAATGCATACACATTTGCTGGAATAAAGTCCAAGATCCTAACGTGGCATGGCTGCGAGCTGGAGATTGACGGGCGCTGCGATGCAGAGTCTGTGGCCGAATATGCGAACCTGACCGACAATCCTGCCAATACATACATGAACCTTCATGGCCAACTTAATGATATGCGCCAGACTGCGGCAAGAGAGGGCAAAGAGGGCCCTAGGGTGCTCATCGTTGGACCAGCGGACGTGGGCAAATCGACGGTAGCGAGGACGTTGACGAGCTATGCTACGAGGCAAGGGTACCAACCTCTAGTGGTGAACGCGAACCCCCGGGAGGGACTGCTCAGTTTGCCAGGCACACTGAGTGCCAGTGTTCTCGCAACAGTCATGGACCCTGAGGCTGTGGATGGATGGGGAAGTACGCCTACCAGCGGCCCTAGCAGTGTGCCTGTGAAACTCCCTTTGGTTTTCTACTATGGACGGGCATCACCTGATGAAGATCCTGACTTTTACCGCGAACTTACGAGTAAACTGGCTGGCAGCGTTAGTGCACGCCTGAGTGAAGACGAGGACGTCAAGAAGTCGGGCGTTATTATTGATGGCATGGGTCTGCCTGAACAAAGCAAGGATGGCTTCGAGCTTGTCGCACATATCGTGGATGAGTTTTCCGGTGCGTCAATTCACGTAATGCTGGCCGAGATAAAGCTAACATGTTACAGTCAATGTCATTATTGTGATTGGATCTACGAATATTAGCTCTGAGCTATCTCGACGCTTTAGTACTGAACGAACAAGTCTGGGAGAGCCCATCAGCGTTGTTCCGATTGACAAATCCGACGGCGTGGTTGTTCGCGATGAAGCTTTCTTGCAGCATGTTAGGGAGGCAGCTATCAAAGAGTACTTCTTTGGCGACTCCAGGCGAACCCTCAGCCCCCTGATCCAGCAAGTTGACTTTGACAACGTTACCGTATACCACAACTCAGACGGTACGCATCTCCTGCCAAGCCTGCAAACTACAGTTTAACTGACTCATGTCTAGAACATTCCCCCAATGGCCAGGGTGTAACACGGGAAGACCCATCATCGCCGATGCAGCACTGGACGTTTGCTATTATGCACGCAACGCCCAAGGAGTCGCCCGACTCCGTCCGTGCCGCCAGCGTTATGGGCTTCCTGTATGTGTCGGACGTGGATGAGGAGCGTCGCAAGATCAAGCTGCTTGCACCTGTGAGTGGACGACTAGGTGACCAGCCGCTCGTGTGGGGGAAGTGGCCGGAGCCGTTTATTAACCTCCTCGGATAAGGGAGTTTTCGTGTCCCTTGGCAAAGAGTTGAGCTTTCCCAGTTTGATGCGCAGGAGGTACGGATAAGGACTTCCGTATGTCTGTCCCATAGTGTGGGATATGTGCCATAGAGTAAACCAGAGAAGAGACTATTTCAGCTGGCTAGCTCTGCTTTCCTCGCTTTAGACTAACACAATGGTTTGTGTACTTTAACTGTGACTGAACTGTGAGTCTTAGAAGATGGTATGTCTGAAAGGAGTTCCAAGGGATCTCCTTTCTCAGACTGGGCACACCCATGTTGGCGTGTATATACTGTATCTGTACTATTCAAAATCAAGCCTATATCTCCCGCCAAAGCCAGTACCAGGCATCTCCTAATTTGGCAAGTCTCATCGTCTTACTGCAACACAAGAGTCACGATAGATCCCTAATCGTCCCGATACCGTCCTATTTTGCTTTCCTGTAAACGCGCTGAAGTATCCGTAATATCAACACTCAAGCGAATGTTCCATACCCCGCACTGTTGAGATTGACTGATTGATCTCACACATGGCCAAGAAGGTGAATGAGACGCTATACGGACTACAAGAGAGGATAAGTTATTGTAATGGCGTGATGCCCGAGCCATAATGTTGGGGTTGAGGTATGAGAACCGGAGATACGAGTAGTTCGGTTCGGTGATTAAGATACTTTCAGAAGCTGTATATAGCTCCAGGAATATAATATCCGGGGATCAAGGCGTCTGGACCATCGTGAGAGCTTGAGTCAAGCTTCTTCCCCGGATTTTACCCCGTTCACAATGGAGCCAAACTGCCAGGGTTATCATTGTCGTGAAGTTCCATTGGCCGTTATTGCAGTCGATCTAAACCCAAACATTATGCTTCAATGACCGACTCCGTCGTACTCCGTCTCGGCCGTCGAAGGGGGCCTGCATATTGGCGCACGTCCGGTCCGGAGTCCAGAAGACACCGCCGAAATGCCCGCAAGGCCCTGGCACTTGCTCACACAGTGAAATAGAATCCTTGGCTGAAGATCAAAAGAGCATCGTCTCCACTAGTAGCTAATGTTACGTGGCTGTAGGTTGTGTCGTGGCCCATCGCTTGACGATATCCGATTCGTGCAAGGATGAACCAGCAGGTCGATGAGGTCAGAATCTGTGGTAGTTTATTAAAAGCAAGAATGAGGGTAACATCCGCAATATTTCCAGCAACGCCCGAGGTTCAGAGTTTGAGGGTTGGGGTTGTTTAGGCGGCCTTTTGAGAGAGGATCCCTGGCAAGCCTTGACCCCGAATTGTTAAGCTTAAATCTTAGCGCAGATGGACCAAGAGCCGCCAAAACAAGGCCCAAACTGGGCGACCTGGGGAAAGCAACTTGGCCACGAATAGATGTCGAGGTCAAGACTCAAAGAGGCCATTGAAACACAAAACAAGCATATCGAACAGCACAATGCAACGATGCAAGTCTCCATAAAAAGAAGACAAGCAAACCAAGCAAACCAAGCGATAGTGACACTCATTACACGCATCGCCAAGTAACCGTAACCAGACTTATCTCGTCATGGCAGGTGATGGAGATTTTTCTTGGCCGAGGCGAAGCACAACCAACACAGTATTGGTGATTAATGTCGTCGTTTGCCAAGCCCAAGCCATGCCAAGTTCAAACAAGCATTCTCTCACCAAGAGGGAACAAGAGAAGGCGAAGGAAAAACGTGCAGTGTGATTGGCTGTCGACCGATTCTTGGTACGTTGGCCAAGCTCACCCTGTGGATATTGTCTGATAGCGAATCTCATCTCTTGTCATGGATGTTTTGATGTCGACACGGATAAGTTATCGCTTCCCTTCCCTTCCCACATCGCCTGCTGACGACAGACGCTAGTGGACAGTAGCAATGGAAAAGCTGGCACAGTAATCATTTTGAATTGTTGCCAGGCAGATGATTGCGTTGTCATTGATTTGCCCTTTTGTTGTAGTATGCGCGTTTGTCTTTTAATGGTCCGAATATTTGCATATCCAATGTACGTAGTAAGAACCTCGAAGTGGCTTTCTCCAGCCATTCCCCTGCATGTGTCAATGACAAGCTTCCCGGTTGGAGTCGCACACAAACAGGTCTCTCCCGTGAGAGTGATGAATGGCCGATCTCAACCGGGTGCCCGCTGATAACGATACAAACAGAGCAAAAGCAACAACCAGGTTAATAACATTACCAGGTTTCCAAAGAAAGGTGATGATGATCCGACGTGCGCTTTGGGACCCCCCCTGCAACCCCTCGTGACCTTGTTAGGATAAGCTTTGATTCGTCTGGCTGCCACGCGGAACTGCATGCCAAGAAGAGTACATGAAAGTACCTGGATCTTCTTTGTTGGAGCATGGTAACCTGGAGTTTCGCCGAAGTCGCCAGCTTGAATTGCGCCAGTGAGGCCGTTCTGGTTCCACCAAACCTAATCTCGACGATCTTTAGGATAAGATCTTTTGAAGGTTCCTGCGAGAAGAAGTTAATTAAGACTGCAGAGTAGTGTTGATTGGGGATATGAGAATCCATTCAATCATATCGTCGTATAAAGTGTAAAGTATATTGTAGCTGCGGGGTGCAGATGGAATACATCGTCAACCTGTCTATTCTAGTACCAGGTAGTACCGGCCAAAGAGCACAGTGTGAAGCAGAATGCGGGGCATCACGCTGTAAGTGGGAAGCTTCACTTAGACTGTACTCGGTACGGATACCCTCCTTGTAATTGGATCCCTCTACAGCAGCTTGGACGACGTTTGGGATAGGTGCCGCTCTCCCGTCCAGAGAAAACCAGAGCCTCTCTTGTTGATTTGGTTGTTGCCGACATCTCCCCGGGCCTTCTCTACTACCTTGGTTTGGAGATAAAAGGTGCCACCCTCTTGACCTCCTTCTACGACTTTTCCCTTCTTCTTTACCCAGATATCGTGCTCTTCCGCGATCTCTACCTTTGTCCATCTTACATCCCAAACTTCCCCTCCAAGTTTACCCCAGATCCCTTTCTCTGGTTGCTCTCTTTAAAAGGCAACCCCCCAAACACCTTCAGCTTTCGCTTATACCAACACCCATTCGATGGGAGAAACCGAATCCAAATCCGCGAATGGTGCAGTTCACGCCACTACCACGTCGGACTCCTCGACCGTCACCGCTGGCCAGGACGACCAGCCCCCTATAGCGGAACCCCCAGACCTAGTCACAGAGAAACCGATTCTTCCCCATACGCTCTCTGCTCACCGTGTCGCTCACGACCTCAAGTCGGACGTTGACGATGGTTTGAGCAGCGAAGAGGCTGCTGCCCGCCTTGAGCGGGACGGCCCTAATTCTATCAAAGGCGCCAAGGGCATTTCTCTCTATGAGATTTTTATCCAGCAGGTTGCCAATGCCTTGACTGTTGTCCTTATCGCCGTGACCGCTCTGTCCTTTGCTATCTCGGACTATATTGAGGGTGCCGTCGTGGCCGCCGTCATTGTCCTTAACATTGTTGTCGGGTATGTTCTTGCTGCGTCACTTGCTCAGCCAATCTGCTCGAGCTGTCGCATGCTGCTGCTTCAACTCCCCATATTGTTGTTGCACATTGCTACACCTTCTTCTGCTCTCCGTTTATTGTTATTGTCCCTTGTTCCTGCTGCCATATGGTGAAGCCTGTGATTTTGCCATGCGTAAGGCCAGAAGCCCCAAGCACTGAGGTCGAATCCTGTGCCATACCCTGAAGCTGACAGTCCGAATTATATCTAGCCGCAAACTGTTTCGCACCATGCTAACATAAAACCCTTCCAGATTGATCCAGGACTACCGCGCTGAGCAGACTATTCAGTCTCTTTATGCACTGTCCACTCCTAAGTGCAAGGTTATCCGAGATGGCCAGAGTGAAACTGTCAAGGCCGAAACCCTCGTCAAGGGCGACATAGTCTCGCTCGCTACCGGTGATGTTGTCCCTGCCGACTTGCGTCTGGTTCAGGGCATCAACGTTTCCACCGATGAGGCACTTCTGACTGGTGAATCTATCGCCATCAGCAAGAAGCCAGAGGTTATCTTCACCGACCCTGACATGCCCATGGGTGATCGTATCAACCTCGCCTATTCCGGAAGCTCTGTCACCCGTGGCCGTGCCACTGGTATTGTTATTGCTACTGGAATGGAGACCGAGGTCGGTCAAATCGCCGAGCTCCTGCGCAAGACCAAAGACGACAACTCCGAAAGGGCACCCGTCGGTCGCGCAGTATGGAGGTCTTATCAGTTCAGCCGCAGAATTCTTGGTCTTGAGGGAACACCTCTACAGGTTACCCTTAGCAAGTTTGCCCTGTTGCTGTTCGCCTTCGCCATTCTCCTTGCCGTCATCGTCTTCTCCGTTAGTCTGTGGAAGATCACCGATGAGGTTCTTCTTTACGGAATCTGTGTCGGCGTGGCTGTCATTCCCGAGTCTCTCCTCGCCGTCTTGACTGTTACCATGGCCGTTGCTACCAAAGCAATGGTCCGCGGTAATGTTATTGTCCGTCAGATGCCTTCCCTGGAGGCTGTTGGTGGTGTTACCAACATCTGCTCTGACAAGACCGGCACTCTGACTCAAGGACGAATGATCACCCGCAAAGTCTGGCTCCGTGGCGACCTATCCGGAACTGTTGAAGGCACCGCAAACCCTTACGACCCCTACAGCGGTACTGTCAAGTGGTCAGCTGATCTGGCCGGAAGCTATTTGAACACTTTCCTCAAGGTTCTCACCCTTTGCAACAACTCTACTGTTAGCGATGGAAAGAAAGAGCCAGAGACCGACTCCAGTAGTATTATCACATCTGACGATGCTGATTGGAAGGCCGTTGGTGAGCCTACTGAGATTGCTCTTAAGGTTTTCGCCATGAGGTTCGGTCGTAGTATCTCCGGGGGTGATACCCTGGTGGCCGAGCATCCCTTCGATTCGTCCTGCAAGCTTATGAGTGTTGTGTACGGCAATGAGATTGAGAACACCCGACATGTCTATACCAAGGGCGCTGTTGAGGTTCTCCTCACAAAGCTCACAGAGACTGAAGAGTACAAGAAGGAAATTCTAATGAAGGCTGAGGAACTCGCTAGCCAAGGTCTGCGAGTACTCTGCATCGCGACCAAGCCCATGAACGGCGACGTTCAGGACTGCCATGATCGTGCCAAGGTTGAGAATGATCTCCAGTTCGTTGGCCTTGCTGGACTCTATGATCCTCCTCGCCCTGAAACCGCTGGTGCCGTGGAGCAATGCCGCGCTGCTGGTGTTACTGTCCACATGGTCACTGGTGATCATATCAAGACCGCTACAGCCATAGCCTATGAAGTCGGTATCCTCAACAAGAATATTCGTCTGAAGACCAACACCGTCATGGCCGCTGCTGACTTTGGAGCTCTCAGCGATGCTGAGATTGATTGTCTTGATGAGCTGCCTGTTGTCCTCGCCCGTTGTAGCCCGCTGACCAAGGTCCGCATGATTGAGGCGCTCCATCGCCGCAAGGCCTTCTGTATCATGACTGGTGATGGTGTCAACGATTCGCCTGCCCTCAAGCAAGCTGACGTCGGTATTGCCATGGGAGACCGTGGTAGCGACGTTGCCAAAGAGGCGGCGGACATGGTTCTGACTGATGACAACTTTTCGTCTATTGTTACTGGTATTCAGGAAGGTCGACGACTGGCTGATAATATCCAGAAGGTATGCTGATGATGCCCCCTTTGATACTGATGTGATTGCTAACTGGTACAGTTCCTTCTCCATCTTCTGACCTCTAACCTGGCGCAAGTCGTTCTTCTTCTTATCGGTCTTGCCTTTAAGGATGAGAATGGCTACGCTGTGTTCCCACTGTCCCCCTTGGAGATTCTCTGGGCCAACCTTGTCACGTCATCACCTCTTGCTTTGGGTCTGGGTTTGGAAGAGGCTTCCCCTGACATTCTCCGCCGACCTCCTCGCAGCTTGCGCAGTGGTGTCTTTACCTTTGACTTGGTCCGTGACCAGCTTGTATACGGATTCTGCTCAGGCTCTCTGTGTCTGGCCTCCTTCATGCTTGTCAACTATGCCGCTTCTGGCCAAGGTTACTATAGCATGGTGCATGGCTGCAACGACAGTGGAACTGATGGATGTGACCTTGTCTACCGCGCTCGTGCTACAACCTTTTCCACTTTAGCATTCTTGTTGCTCGTCACTGCCTGGGAGGTGAAGCACTTCCACCGCAGTCTGTTTAACATGGATGAGCGCGCAACGGGTCCTTTCTCTGTGTTCAAGACCATCTACCATAACAAGTTCCTCTTCTGGTCCGTGGTTGCCGGTTTTGTCATGGTTTTCCCCATTGTATACATCCCCTACCTCAACACCGAGGTCTTCAAGCACAAGGGACTCACTTGGGAGTGGGGAGTCGTGGCTGGCTGCGTCATTGTATACGTCGCTCTTATTGAGGCGTGGAAGGCATGCAAGAGACGATTTAAGCTCGGCATCGACTCACACCCTGTAACACAGGGCCAGGCTGATGTCTAAGTTCCGTAGGGACTGGATGTCGGAGGAACAAAATGGTGTGGAGTGAAATGGTGTGAGTGGTTGTGAGTTGGAGGACAGGTTTTTGGGACATTTGCATGGTATTCAAATTGTTTGGTATTATACTTCTTGCTATTATCCTCTAGTCAATACATTTCCTGTCGAAGAAACCCTTTGTTCCGCAACTCCGTGATTAAAAATTCTCTATGTGGTCGAAAAACTTTTCGTAAGAGCCCTGGTATCGCTGCAGTTATTGTTACTGTCAGGCCAAGGGTACTCCATTCGTGATGGTGCCGGCACCTGGAACGGTCTAGTCTAATTCGACACGAATCCGTTCGTTGTTTGTTGTAATCATGTCGGGTCATTCAGGTCCATTATTTACTCGCCCTTGGCCTTCTTGATAGGGTTTCCGTCCTTGTCGGCCAAGCCCTTTGCTTGCATGGCCTTGATGGCATCGTGAATGGGATCAAGCTCGGGCATAGGAGCACGGTGCGAGTCCCAGTAGCTGTCGGCCCATGTAAAGTACTGGCCGTAGTTGCAGGTGAAGTACATGTGGTGCAGAGTGTGGTGGGCAGGACTGTTGATGAACTTTTCGAGCCAATGGCCAGTAATCATGTCGCCATCGTGGATAAGAATGGTCCAGACTTGAACGCAGACGAAGAGGAACATGTAGAGGTGCTTCTGCATGGGGCAGATGTAGACAAAAATGCTGGTCAAGTCAACACGGAGCTCCAATTGCAGAGTAGGAGTAGCAACTTACTGGTAGGGGAGCGATTGGACATAGCCGTCAACAGGGTGGAAGGCAATGGCAGCCCAGGGGGTAGGAACTGAAGCTCATGTTAGTCTGGTTATTGGTAAAGAGCTGGGGTTTGGCATACCAATCCACTTGTGATGAGGCTTGTGGACGTATTTGTAGATGCTGGGATGATGCTCCAGACGGTGAATCCAGTAGATACCAAGATCGTTAAAGATCATGTACAGAAGAGTCGACACGCCCAGCCAGGCCCATCCGTACTCGTCAACCCGGGTGTATAGCAAGCTGTGGCCGCGCACTTCTCCAAGGAAGAAAGGGAGGGTGAGGAGGTCGATAATGGGGATGGCGAAGAAACTTGACTGGATCTCTTGCTTGATCTGGTTCTTGAGGAATCGAGGGTGGTGTTCGAGACGGCGGTCAAAGACAAAGTAGTACGAGAGGGCGGCGGAAAGGACATAGATGAAGGCGGCGCCGAAGCCGGCGATCATGAGAATAGAGGCGCTCTGGCGGTAGATGTCGTCGCGAGGCAGCGAAGAGCCGAAATTGAGAGAGTACTCATCGTCAAAGTTCTTGGTCGAGGCGGCGTAGGCTGTTGAATTTCCGTATGCCGTCGATTGGAGCTGTGTTTGTTGGGGGAAGAAGTAGGCGTATCCGTGGTCGAAGACGTACGGGTCGAGAAGATCGAGTATAGCGTCCATTTTGGAAGCGATTTGAGGGCGATTGAATTATTGTAGCTACACCAAAAAAAGCAGACAAGCGAGAGAAGAGTTTGGAGGAGGAGGAAAGAGATTGATAAGAGACTCGATCCCTTGAGAATCAGGTCATGCATGCAATTTTCCTTATTATTAAGATGAGATAGGAGCTCCGCTGAAATGTTGCCCGAGAGAGCGACAGCGGGTGTGTTAGGTGTGTTAGCGGCTTAGCGCACTTAATTTTAATGTCGGATTCCCGGTCCCCACAGGGGTCCCACGTCTTTGTAGGTGAAGGGGGGGTTCGCTAAGCCGTTGTGCCTGGATTGGCACATCTTGATCTTATCGTGATTGGAGCGGGGGGTCAGCCCGTCAGATCCCTCCCCCCCTTAGACCAACCAATTCCCGAGTTTTCTCTCTTTTTTTTCGTCCTGGAAGAGAAAACGAATACGAACTAGAGAACGGTTCACGCATAGGTACAAATAACAAACAAGAAGGACATCGCACACACGCTCTCCACATAATCTTTTCAACGCTGGCCAATAATGCTATATCGTTCAGGACCGGATGATGGGCTGCCGGATCATGCTATCTTCACTTTCGCGCATGCCTCTGCATTTATCCTCCAGGTCGATAACTCCGTCTGTATATCCGATGCTTTTTTCGTGCTCGACGATCTTGTGCGCCCACGCCTCATTGTCAATGTCCCATGTTCCCAATGACTCAAAGCCATGTTTACTGTAGAGTCCGTGACCTTCAACTGAGGATACAATGAGCGTTGGCGCGTTGACGGCGTCGGCTTTGTCAGTGACGGACTTCAGGAGATGGCCGCCGATGCCTTTTCGTTGGTGCTGCGGGTCGACCATGATATGCATCACCTCTGCGCCGCATCGTGTTAGCGAGCCAGCAACAACAAAGAACCTAAAAAGACAAAAAAGTAAAAGATGCAATTGAGTTTCATTTTCACCACAACTTACCAAAATGGTCTCTCCCATCGACAGCCTTCTCTTTTGAGGCATCTATTTCCTCACTGCGCGCATTGAACCATTGCCACAGCTCCTCCATGTGTTTCTTAATTGTCCAAACTGCCGGCGGCCCAGGCGCAGGCGCTGGCTGCTCGCTCGCGTTCGAGTTCGGCTTATTGCTATTATCACTGTCGGTGTTGTTCTTGTTCTTAACCTCCGTGTAGCGCACGAACCCAACCGTCTGCCCCGCCTCCTCGGCGACTAAGAAGTGCTGCTTCGGGTTCTGCAGCGCGTTGCGGGTAGCGATTGGGATCAGCTCGCGGGGATGGCGCTGGAAGAATGCTGCGTAGAAGTCGTTGTATTTCTCCAGTGCCGAGGAGTGGATGTTTGCAATGGCGTCGCTGTCAGCCAGGGTGGCGGGGCGTATGGTAATTGAAGACATGGCTGTTATACTAAATCTAGGGAGAAACTGTGCTTGTACCAATTATTCCGTGGTCTTGGCTTAGCTTTTGTAGAATTTTTGTGACAATTGAGGCGAGCTGGGAGGGGGGTTTGTATGATCCCCAATGAGGAAGCTGGTGTTTTGGGTCTATCTTAGCCTTGCCGTGTGAGTCAGCCGGTGACGATTCCAGAGGGACGTTTGGGAGGATTTGCGTAGGAGACAGTAGCTTAGTTCTATGCAATCCTTCAACTACAAACTTGATGTGCATTTTGAGAAGCTCTTGGGTCTTGATTGAGTTAGAAACATTCCTGGTTGGGTACGCTACTAGAATTCTTATCACAACATCGAGTTTATCTATTATTTTCTTGAGATACGAAAGATTCTCTTATAGCATAATGTTATGTATACTACGACTATCTATTCCGACGCTGGGGATCGCCTTTCTCGCTTATGTATGGACTTTGGGGAATGATTGTTCTTTATCGCGTGCTCTCAGGCTAGACCTCATACACAATCGCCTTGGGTTATCTTTAGGTTGACACGATGCGATGCGCGATGCCGAATGAGGACTGACGTTAAAGACTTACAGCCAATTCTAGTTCAATTCTTCATTCTACACTCGTGTCTTTCAAATGCCCATCAAATGACGCTTTATCCCACTTGACCCATCTCAACTCCTTTCTGGAAGACGCCACAATGAGGCTCACCCAGCATTCTAAGATGTGGCTGTTGATAACATCATCTCACTTACTTTGTGAGCGGCCCCAAGCGAGATCACTAGGTAGCAAAGACCACTATCTCTAAGGAAACTCTTAGGCTGCTCAGAGGCATCTCTTCCAAGTTTTATTATCTTTTATTCACTTCAATGCCCGTCCCTTTAATGCATGCAAAGCATTGGAAGAAAGAATAAGACACCTGCAAGGCTACAAGCCACTAACAAAAAAAGGGTGGCCCAAGCGTCTCTCCTTCCCCTACTGATTGGTAGCTATGACATAGGCAGCCTTGACTTGATGGACCTTGAACCAGCATCTTCACTTTTACACTTTACACTTCACATTTTACACTTTATACTATTCTTAACTCGACGTGTTTGATCAATGGTTCTCTGCCAGTATCTCTTGCTTCTCAAAGAAGCTTTTGCAGACTGGGTCACAACATGAGCGAACCCCTAAGTTTAGAGTTACCAGTAAAATGTCGCCGACACCAATGCTAAAGACAATCCGTTCGCTCAAGGATTCCACGTTCGAAGCCTGCGCGGCCATCAGCGCACATTTGAAGGCATCTGCATCTGCACCCGCTTCATCGGAAATCGAGTTTAAAGCTGGAAGAAATGATCTCAAGCCTGTGGTTGTAGAATTGAGACTCCTTGGAGGCGCCCTTCACAGTCTTGAGTCTCTCATTACTGAGTTGTCAGACATCGACACCTCTGCCGACAGCACACTCGGCATCACTCCTAGCGCCTCGGGCTCCGTCTCCGAAAATGACCTTGAACGAGAATGGGCACTAATTGATGGATGCGAGATATTGGTCACTGCTCTCAAATCCTTTCATGCATACGCAACCTTGGATGGAGTCAAAGCTGCAAGATCATCGCTCTTGGATATACGTTCCAAGCTTGCCTTTGTGCTTGGATCTTCGGAGTCAATCGAGGATATCTCATTGCAGTTCTCGATACTTGGTTCGAACTCCATCCCGCAGCTTATGGTCCAGAAGAATGATGACACAGAGACTGTCGAATCACCAGCGCACATGCGATACGGTGACGAGTATGAAGATCCAAGCCCCGAAGATGTCTCCGGTTGGTTGACTGTCTTGAATTCACCGGAAAATGAGCGCGAGCCAGCAGAGTATAGTCAAGAGACCGCATTGGTCCAGTCACGTCGAATCACGGAACCGGTGTATCGGGTGGCAGCTACCAGATGGCCAGAATATGCCGAGAAGTACTGGGCAAAGCTCAGACCACAAGTTTGCTCCCTCTTCCATATCCAAAAGTCATACAGATTTGTGCAGTGGGCTCTGGAATACGCGAGGGAGACATATCCGCGTACATTGGGTTCCTTGGCTTTATCTCCAAGGCTGCTGCTCGAACTGACAGATGCGCTTTGCGATGGATCAGTGTCTTCGCTTCATATTGCTGCTGCTCTTGGCTTACCCAGTCTTTGCAGAGATCTCCTGTCAATGGGTGCCGACGTCAACCAATCGAGCCTTATGGGCACACCCTTGTATTGCGCCTTGATGGGTGGTAAGGTCTTTGCTACCCGCACGGAGCCAGAATCATGGACAACTTTACTTGTTGGTGGCGATTCCAATGTTGACCAGGCGGCGACCGTTCTCTTGTTCCTTGACAAGGGCGCGGATTGCACTTACCAGTACTCCTGGAAAAATGTCACTGAAGAAGTCTCACTGGCAGGTTTGGCGTTCTGGACTGCTATGATCAGTAAACATGAAGCAATCTTTACACGCATTGTAAAAGGAGGAGCCATTCTGGATCGTGCATTCCGTCAGCTCTTGCAAAAAGAGACCTTGGTGCGGCGTGGTATGCTTCACCGGTCCCGATTTGCACGCTTACTCACTTATGTCTACGACCTGACATTGCTTGATATCGAAAGAGAAGGCCAAGAGTACCACGAACTGCAGGACCTAGTATCCAAAGCCATGAGGCACAGCAACGTCAAGTTCGCCCCTATGGTCGATGGAAAAATCGAGACCCTGAGTGACGACAACTTTGCAGAAGTCACCCGAACCGCTGTATTGGATTTCAATGTGAAACTGGTGGAACGTTTGACCAAAGATCCCAGGTTCGACCCTAATCTACCTTACGATGGAAGGTCTGGTACAATTCTTCATATGGCTACCGAGGGTGCACAGCTTGACATCATGGATATTCTTATTCGTGCCGGAGCCGATGTGAGAGCCAGAGACTCGCATGGTCGAACACCACTTATGGTGATCGAGGAGGTTGGACCACTGGCGAAACTAATTTCGGACCATGATGCTCCTACTTACGATACAGATAATGGTGGTCGTAACATTTGGCACCTTCTCGCGGCTACGAATGATGTTGAATTACTAGAGTTTCTTTGGGACAGAGATCCTCATAAGCTCTCCAACCTTGACGCAGTGTGTCAAGATGGGCATACACCGCTGAGGGCGGCCTTTGCCTACGTCAAGAATCTTGAAGCGCTCCCCAAAGGATCAAAGGCGATTGTTCCTTCAGCAGCCAAGTTTCTGCTCGAGAAATGCCAAGGGAATTTGCGAGCAGAGGGGAACGAACAGCTAGCCCGCTGGGCCGTCGAATGGAGCAATCTTACGCTCCTTCAGCAGATATTTCAGATTATTCCCGAGGCCAATGTGGAGGACGAATCACTTCTTAGGTCGCTCAACATGTCAGCCCACCCAAAGCTCATCTCACTCGTTCTTAGCAAGTCTGGGCCTTCTCGTCCATTCCCTGATGGCACGACGGCGGCAGAGACGGTCATTACCAACGTCAAGCTTTTAAAAGGCTCAAGCGGTTTCAGCAAACCAACTGCCCATCCGTCTTGTTTCCCGGCCATTACGCGTGCCGCCTACTTGGAGCTCCTCACTCCGGAAGTTCTCAGATCTCGGGATAGTCACGGACGAGGCATCTGGGCGCGATTCTGCGATGATGTTCTCCAGCTGCTCAGCGGTCCATCGGCTGAACACCCGTCAAACCTCTACTTCCTTGCGACTTTCATGCGCATGGCTATATCGTGCTTGGTCCGTCAAGGTGCCCATGCTAACTACGAAAAGGAGACCGGCTTATGGGCGATCAGCCGCATAGCCACGCAAACAGACAGCTCTTTGAAACCAGTTTGGAAAGGCTGGCAGTTCCCTTTCATTGCAGCTGTTTTAGAAGCGAACTCCGATGAGGACGTTCCTCAAGGTTGTATTTCCAGTGATCTGGAAAGATTTCTTGACACATCGGACGCGGCACGACTTCTCAAACAAGCAGTGAATCATCGCCAGCCAGAATTTGTCAAGCTGCTGGTTCAAAGCGGCATCAATGTGCACAAGCCTTGGGACATTCTCAGCCACAAAACAGTTTTTGAATGCTTCCTTGCTGATCGCCCAGTGGATGTTGCGATGATTCGGCCATTGCTCAGTAATACGAAACCAGAGGAGATTCTTATCAGCCAATATTTTACATTTCGAGAAGCTATATGTACATCGGATGAATTAATGTCCGTGGAGATAATCGGTCAACTCATTGACTGCGGAATGGACGTTAACAAGCTGCCAGTAAACGAGTAAGTCTGATCTGATGAGCAAAGGCCTAAGCCCATGACAAGCCCAAGTGTTCTAACTTATCGCAATAGTCGCCATATACTTACAGGACCGTGGCTGGATCCACCATACCCCTCAATGTTGATGATGGCCGTAATGCAAGGGAAACATAACGTAGCACGCATGTTGATTGATCGCGGCGCAGACGCCTCTCTGGCTCCCCCAAATTCGATGAGTCCATATATCATGACTGTCAAAGAGGGTTATGTGGTCGTCCTAGAAGCCATCGTCGAAAGGGCGCCTGTTGACTTTGACTGGCTATGCTCGCACGACTACCAGGAGGATTCTGACACCTACAATGCTCTTCAGCTCGCTGCAGTTGGGGGTCACCGCGATGTTTTAACAACACTCTTGGAAGCCACGCCATTGATCAATAAAATCAACACTACCAGTCCGCGCCATGGTAGCTCACCAGCTCATCTGGCAGCTAAATCCGGATCTTTGGACTGTGTTAAGGTTTTGATAAGATTCGGAGCAAACTTCCATGCTAAGGATTTATCTGGCAGAACACCACTTTTCTTGGCTATTATAAGCGGTAACCGAGAACTGATTGACTATCTCAAGGAGCATCTATTGGACCCCGACAATGGCCAGGATCTTGGCATCTCATTGCTAGGGCCAGTCTCCCCAGATCACCGACTTGACAGCGAGATGATAGATGTTCCATCTGATGAACCTCACGAATCCGAAGACCTAGAGCCAAGGCGACTAGGGGCCATGATTGCTGACGCGATCGATCATTATCAGCTCAACCGCGATGCCCTGTTTGGTTCGTTTCTTGACCATGCCTCGAAAAAAGACATAGAGTCAGCAATCATGCCATGTGGAGGATGTACCCTTCTCAGCTATACTGCCGCGAAAGGGCGTATACGTCCTATGCTGGAACTCTTGGATTTGGGGTTTAAGGGGTTTGTCGCAGGCTGCGAAGAGCACTGGCCTGATGGCTATAACGCACTTGTCAATGGATGCCTGAATCTGCAGTCCCTGATGGCGTATGATATCTTCATATCTGCCGAGAAAGTGTATTCTTTCTTCAAGAAGTGCTTGGACGCGTATCTACAAGAGGGGAGGCTGTGGTTTCATCTCAAAATATCTCCTATCTTTGCACTTTTTGACTTTACGCAGACCACGGGTAAGGCGAGCATAGAGCATCAGACTCATGTTCTTGAAATATTTCTCGATCACCTCACTGAACATGCTGCGGAATACTGGTAAGTGTAGCTAAGGATGACTAAAGATACGTGCTAACAGTGACAGGGCTTTAATGGAAAGATCTGGAATTCCCAACCTCCATGACTTCTCCAAAGAAGAGAATATTGCAAAGAGGATTTTGCACTTTGCTACAAACCTGCGGAGTCAACCCAATACAGAAGCTAATCGATTACTCGACACCACCGTATTACATGGCTTAGTACGATCCTTCGTGCGGGAGAACATTACGGCCAGAAGCTATGAGCCGTACATCAACGCGGCCAATCTTCTTCTTGATAGCGGAATGGATATTAATGCGCAAGACAGAAGCTTGACCACACCCCTGCATTTGGCTGTCGACTATGGCATTCTACCTTTGGTTGATTTCCTCTTAGAAGCAGGCGCTAACCCAAATGTTGTCAACGCCGAGGGTATGTCCCCTCTTACAATGTCTGTTCATAGCGGGCCCCTCGACGTAACTCGCTCTCTACTGGGCCACGGCGCTGATCCTGCAATCTTCACTGGCGTTACCATTGCCGACATTGAGGGGGAGCTGGAAACGATACATGAGTTGTTAGAAATGGGCTTAGACCCATATGGTTCCGTCCCTGGTCTACCGAGTACTCTTGCAAGTTTGATCTCCTGGAGCCCCGGAGCAAGATCGTATGCACTAAACGGGAATTTTGACTTCTACCGGGTCTTGGAGCGAGAACCGTCCTTCCTCTGCACAGATTTCGGTGAGGGACTATCATTCTCACCTATCGGGCTCAAGGCGGTTGTGAAACGCCTGCCGCAAGAGTGTCGTGCTGATTTCGTGAACTTTGAACAACACGTCGGTCTCAGTCTGGGATGTATTGCTATCCTCGGTGATAAATCGGAGTATTTGGACCTGCTTCTCGATGCCGGTTTAGATATCGAGCGCGAGTGGCAAGATAAGGGGACAGTGCTAATGTTTGCTGCCAGTCTTGGGGCATTCAGGTGCTTCAAGACACTTGTTCGGTACGGGGCAAGGCTTTTGTACCTGGGCACTGGCAGAAGAGGTGAAGTTGTGGTTAAGTCTGTAGTCGAAGAAGCAAGACGCTATCCCAAACTTCTGCAGTGGCTTTTCGTCGATCGTCACTACGAGACAAAATGTCTCACAGCAGTGGAGCATTCTGGACCGTTTGCTGCTACTAAGCCATGGTCTGGTCCACACAAGGCAGCGTACAGTTTTGCAGGTTACGGTGAGGAATACCCACGCCTACGAAGCGAGTCTATGATAGACTACCTCTGTCGGGTGGCGAGAGTGCGCAGGGATCTGAGAGGGAAGACACTGCCCGTCACTCTTGTAGATTAGATTCGATTGTTATTGTTGTTGTGGAGTTGTGTATATTGCAAAGCGTGGTCATCATTCGTGGTTTTGAACACAGCGGCTGTATGAACTTTATGTACTATTACACACTTGGGATACGTGCGTCTGGAGTTGAATCTCGACATTAGGTATAGCGGTATAGCGGTATTGTGGGTTTTGATAGTTCATAGGAATACAGGCACATGTAATCGGCAAGCTTCCCGAGTTATGCCCCAGAGATTGTACAATAAAGAATGGCCATGTAGGAGTTGCACATAACGGAGTAAGAACAGTCTACTGGAAATAAGATAATTGGTTGATCGGGTCGTTCTGATGAACCTATTCGAAAACATAACTGCTTGAGCAAAGCATAGGTCCGCACATATACATAATCTTAGGATCTTCAAATCATTGAACCCATGATACATATTCCAGTGTTTCACAAACAGGCCTCCTATGACCTCAAGATGACTTGCTTCTACTCTCGTTATTTCCATAAAATTGGTTGGTCGGACAATTCATTTGGTCCCAAGCCCGTGGATGAACTCAAACGCCATGGGCGCGGAAACCGTCGGAGAGTTGCTAGCCTTAAAATAAGGCACTTGGTGGCAGACCCCTTTTTCATGTTCGTGAAGGAATTCAAGCGGGTTATTGAATTTTGGGGGAGCAGTTGAATAAGGGTATGATTGTGTTCAGGGAGAGGTACGGCTGAGTTGTATCTCATGAAGCTTGTATTGCATTATGGAATGCTGTCGTAATGCCTAGATTCAAGTTGTACACATTTCAGGGTCACAGAGAATATCTGATAGAAGCAGAGCACGGAGGTATAGCTACTTAATATGCTGAATTGTGTCTTTTAGATTGTGAATTATGGTCGTAAATCATTCTCTAGGCCGTTAAGAGTACATATAGGTATTCCAAAACTTCAAAAATCCCGCCGGTACAATACACAAAAACAAGTCCTCCGATGATTAACGCTCGTTTATCATACCATCGTGTATTTCTCCAAATCTTCATGTATCCACCTAGATTGGTGAAACAATCATCGCCACATACTTGACATAGCCCTCATTATCCTTGAGGGGTGTCCAATGGCTCATCATTTTGGCCGGTTTCTTGTGTGCCCCGTCCATGCTGTCACCACCTATTGTCCTTGCCACGTTGGCTCGACGTGGGATGTGGTTCGCAAGTGCAAGGTCAAGCGAAACAGACTTTCCATCACGGACGACTAGATCTCGAACGGTCGACTTAAATGCCTTCGTAACTGATGGTAACGTCGCTTGTTCCGTCATAATATCAAAAATATCCTTGCCAACAATCGCTTCACCCGGCATTCCAAGGTCGAGTGCCTCCAGCATCTCCTTGGAATAGAAAGAAACGCACAACTTTGGGGGGTACTTCATTTCCTGGTCGAGGGGCATAGCTCCGAGAGATGGCGGATAGGATGGCACATGCTCCAAGATCATATACCGAGCGTAGGTCGACATTAGCATTTCCGGTTGGTTGGGGAACCTCCTGATAACACTTCGTGTGCTGTATGTCTTGTCCAGGGTCGTAGGTCCAGCTGATGATCGCGGTCTATCGGAGCTGCGGCGGGGGCTTAATGGTGGTGATAAAGGAGGTGGAGGCCCCTTCTTAAAAGACTTGAAGAACCCTCCCTTCTTTTCTGTCTTGTAGTGGTTCTTCTTGATGGAGAGTACCTCCTCGGCTTCGGGTTCGCCTTGAGATCCATCACTGGCCCAACGAGAACTAGCACGTTCCATCATCTTCTCTTCCTCAGCGGCACCGTAGGACAGAATCTTGAGAACGTCATCAGTACCATGAATGGACGATGAAACATCAATCTGGGCGCCCATGAAGAATTTTGTTTTTCCGGCACTGTCGAGAAGCGGGCACAGGAACAGGAGATTCCAGAATGGCGTTCCATCCTTTCGGAAGTTCAGGATCAGTTCCGTACACTCATCGTTGCGCCAGATTGCAGAACGCATTCTGGCAATTCCTTCTCGATCAGTCTGCGGTCCTTGAAGAAACCGGCAGTTATGGGCCAGAACCTCGCTTCGCGCATATCCTGTCAGCTCCTCAAACTCATCAGAAGCAAAAATGATAGGGTTTCCAGCTCGTGCTGGATCGCTGAGACAGAATGATCCCTTAAGTCCAGGGTACGGGTTAGGTGGTGAGTCGCCCTCTGCGTCAAGGGAAAGAGCTAGACTGGTGCACTGTGATAGCTGCTGCTTGACGAAATCGGGAAAGATCTCTCTGACAATGCGCTGCTCGACATAGGCTTTGGACTCAAGAAACATGTTTTCCAGACTCGGAATTAGTGATGTCATGAGATGCTTGATGTTTGTGTTAAGGGCCTTGGATATCGGCGAGGGAAGGTTAATTGGTGACGTTGCGGTAATAGAGGTATATGAGGTTGATATTGTGGATAGTTGGATAACCACCTGCTCCAAGGATTGAATGTAATCGCGAATCTGTTTATCGGGTTAGTCTGCGACGATACTATAACTTATAATGAGATCTCACCTTCATGAGATAGTCAATATTCTGACCAACTCCCCGACTGGCAGCAAATTTCCATAGTTGACCACTCGCAGCATGATCGGCCATAACCATGTCAAACATTTCGCGTCCAATGATGTCAGATAGAGGCAACTCGCCAGAGCTATCAGACTCGGTGTAGGCGATACTGGACCTCTGACTTCTCGATGAAGTTACTGAGTCAATGCTTCTCAACCTTTCACCTGACCATTGTCCCAAGCCATTGCTGTACATGCCCGCGCGCGGTGTACCATCAGGGTGATAGTCAGTATATTGCCTCAGGATATCCTCATTTGTGTGTAGTGAAAGACCGGAATTGCTGCGAAGGCGGTATGATGAGAACTTTGCGCTCTTGGGACGGCTTGATCTGCTTTTGGGTGGTGATTGAAGACCTCCCAGGGAATCGGTATTGTGGTTGGACATGGCTGATGTTGTGGAACGACGACGTTCAAAATCGGGAAGAGAGGGGATGGGAGGTGGTTCGAAAGATCGGAGCGCATTAACAGTAGGCATTGCTTTTTTAATTATTGTGTCCCTTCAAGCGGGAGATCGGCAGGTCGGGGAATTCCTGCTGTCTTAGCTGGTGTAATAAGAAGCGATACACAAGACAGTGCGGTATTAGAATGGTTGAATGTTCCAGAGCGCACCAAAGGTGTGAGAGCGAAGAGAATTAAAATATGGGTATCCGGACTCTCGTGTAGTGAGTGAGAGTAAAAGCAGTTGTAGTGGAATGTTAAAGCGACAGTATAAAATCTTATAAAACCAAGACCATAGTGGGTGAGAGATAATAGAATGGGAATGGGGAATGTAAGTTATCAGATTGGACGGAAGATGAGAGATTGGAAGAAGGAAGGAAAGAATGGGACCCAACTTCGAAAAAGAAGAGTAGGTACTCCGTACGTAGCAACAGAAGCAGGAGCAGGAGCAGAAGCAACAACCTAGAGGAAGAGCACAGGCACAGACAGGCACAGCAGGCAAGAGCAGACCAAACCCTCGTCAGGTTCACGTAGCACTACTCGCGAGTCGCGGAACAGGAGCAGCCCACGATCGCTTAATACTACCTTGGGCTGCCTTCCCAGACTGACTCGTTCCCTAATGCAATTTAGTGGACCACTAAGGTAAGCTTGCGGGGGCGGGCCAAGTCGGGTTGGACCAACCCTAGCAACCTTGGCCGAAAGTCCACTAACAAATCCAGTGGCTTGGGGCTTCCTTCCGCCTTCCATGCTAGGTCCTGTGCTTAGCGCTGCATGCTGCAGTTGCAGTTGCAGTCGGGTTTGCAGCTGGAGTTGCAGTGAGCGACACGGAAGGTTCGCCTGGGTCCTAGCGGATGGCAAGGACCCATTTGAGCTGAAGACGCCCAACCCGACCAACCAACCTACCGCTGCCGACTGCCATATCCACCTCATATGGATCGTATTGAAAGTTGTGGATATGGAAATCGAAGAATTAATCCATTAGCATAGCCGTGGCAATGGAGGCTGCTGTCAGGTTGTCGGGTTGTCAGGTTGTCAGGTTGTCAAGACAAAGACCCTAGACCCTTACCCTTGACCCTTTCTAATCCTGGCTCAACATTTCTCGGACCTTCCAAGTTCCCCTAGGGCTAACGCAAAAACTATCGAGGCTAACAACTGGGAACCACGAACGGATCGGTCCAGAGCCTGCGGTGGCTGACAGGAGGCGCCGATCCAACTGCGGGCTGCTCTCCCAAAAGAGTCAAGAAGGAAAAGCGAAGAAAAAAAAAGGCCCAGCGATCTACGACCCGACGACACGGGCCGGGTGAGGGTGAGGGTGTTGCTGCTGGTGTTGTTGGTTTGGTCACTGCGTTTCTCAGTTGAGTCAAGAGCCACCGTTTTTTTTTCGATGAAATGGAACAAATTTGAATTCATGGCGTTGAAAGGTTACGTGTTGTCGGGACCAGAATGACATAACGACTGTGCTTCCGTTTTTTATGCACGGTAAAAAGTTAAGTGTGCCCTGATAAATGCAAACACTTTGGGGAGAGTCAATCAGAAGGATGGGCCAAGGATACACCGCAGGGGCCAGGATACACCGCAGGGGCCGCTAAAGAAAGAAAAAGAAGAGAGACATGTGCAGCGGTGGAGTTGTTTTCTCTTCAATTCATCTGAAACATCAAGGTTGCATTAAAGACCCTTGCTCAATTCTACATCAATTACAATTCAATTAAGAAAGAGATTACCAGTGACAGCTTGCTAACGTACTTAGGGAGCTGCTTGTGTTAGCACATGATCTCATCTTCGTATTCAATAGTTTCAAAGGTCAGAGATAAAATTGCGGGTTAGTATGTCCACATTCCCTCGATCGCGACATAGCCGTCGATAATGCGATGGTTGACAAGAGGTTCCAGCCACCGCTCTCGGATCGACGGGTCAAGCAGGATCCTTGCGGCAATCATCCAAATTGGGCCATGATGAGCGAAAGAACACGTGCGCCGAGGTATGCAGATATCATCATCATCATAATGAACAAATGCCATTCTGAAGAATTGACCATCTGGCTGAGGGAAGGCAGGCTGTAAAGTGTTGGTCTGCTTCACACTAAAACTGCCTCTTCCAAACTGTGTGAGAACAGTGTAGTGCAGTGTAATCCACCGAATCGCGTCGGCCCGTTGAAGAGATAAGTTGGGATCTAGTGTCACGCCGTCATGTATCGGGCTCAGGGCTGTGTGTCTCTGTTTTGTCTCTAATTCTCTATTAGTTGTGGAGGATTAATCCTTGTCGTCCGTCTCCAAGCAGTAATCCCGGCAATTTGGTCTTGTCTTGCTTTTTCCCTCCAATCCGTCCCGCCTGACATCTGCATGTAGATTTGTCAAATAACCGGGGATGCCTGCAATTCATCTTAATAGCCACAACCATCTATTGATTTCACATGCTCACCCGATTGAGCTTTGTTGCTGCGGTGCTCTGATACCCTGGCTATTGGTTGCATTCGCGAATCGAGTATACAAGATCCTATTTGCTATTATTACTCCGTTTATGGAATTCTTCTTATTGCTCGGACCTTTCTTGACCTTGTTTTGTGTTGTTTGGCTTGCTTCTCTGTTCCTTTCCCCTCCATTTGCACGGACGTTGTATCGTGGAGGTCCCGTCCTTCGGCACGTGCGGCTGATGCATCGTTAATAGCCTCACCTGGACAAAGCACAGATGCCACTTGACAATTCCGATGCATGAATTGTCACAGCGGCCTTGTGTCATTATTGCTGTTGTTGTTGTTTATGTGTTTATTTACGTTCATCACACTTTTCAGACAAAATAGATACTTGTAGCCTCCTAGTACTGACTTGGTAGTTGTCCAGCAATGACACGACGCTGCATACGCAACCCACTGATCTTCCGCAGCTTCACACCATCACGAGTCGTCTCCACGTTACAAAGTCTATTAGTGCTACGGCACCTGCATGAGTCGCGATGGGCCGACAGCGTGGGAAACCCTGAGAGTGCCTGTGTCTAAATGTTTATGTGCTGAAACAGCGCCGGCCACGTCTTCCGGAGACGCTAGAATATGTAACGTAGAACATTAGTGATCAAGTAGTGTTTTCATCGCGATTGGTTCAGGATTTTTCAACAGCCATTGAGTCAAGCGTTTGTGGATATTCTGGTCACTCGACACTTGCCATGTTTCTAAACTCTCTATTGTTTCAACGCACTAACCACCAACGACTCGAGATTTGGTTTCAGGACATATGTGTACAGGGTAGGTCATACTGAACGAGTACCTGGGCTCCGTTGCTGTAAGTGCTCCCTAGATTGCCGATGGAAAGACTACAACCTAGGTGCCATTGTAATCATATCTAGAAATAAAGAGCCTGAGTGTCTATCAATGGAGACGGCTTAGGAATCGAAGTGATAGAGTTGGCGCTGGATAATTGTAGCTAAGAACGGGTATGTGATGATGTGAAATCCCAATCCAAAATGAGTCTGGAAATTGATAACTTCACATTTGAATTTGGAACTTGGGTTGTGATACTATCTTTTTATCTAAATCGCCATCTATTTAAGCCCTTACCTAGATCAAGTATCGCCGCTTTGACAGATAGCACGCGTGGTGTTCATCTCTTTTTGATGTGTAACCCCGTTTGTCGAGAGCTTGCTTATACCAAGCTCGACGTGCACTCACAGAAGGAGACCGTTTCATCCCTACTACTTGAGCCATTCGTCCCAACTCTTAACAGAGGCAGAGGTAGCTCTATTCAAAGGCAATGATTCACTGCCTTTCCTGCCTTCGGGATACTTAAGCACTTCTCTCGAGATCGAAACCCTTCATCTCTTCTTCCTCTCTCATCACATCCTTCTCACTCTTCTCACTTTCCACTTTCTCCCTCTTTACTCCTTCCCAGACTATTCAAGCTTTTGAATCTTTCTTATCTCTTCATATTAGAACAAGCTCATTGATCTCTCAATCGCCACCTGGTCAATCGAGATATCATCAGAGGTTGATCAAAGCTCTGGATTGTCTCATTCACCTGGTATCCTTCTTTCAACTACCTACTCATCATTCATCCACTGGAACCATTGCTCCTACTCGACTTGAATGGTCCTCGCGCTTTCTTCCCATCTAACCCACGGCCAGCGTTTGCATTTTCTGGCAAGTCTACAGCACATTCAGCCACAAATCTCGAGCCAAACAAGGTCATCAGTTACCAAGTCTTAGCAGTTTCTCTCGTGTCGCCATGGATGCGACCACGCCTCCCATTGACGGGCCAGATTCCTTGGGCAAGAACACCATTCAAACTCCTGACGGCGGTTCTATCAAGATCGAGGAAGTTCTTTTGCCTAAATGCGCTTCCATGGGTATTAATGGTGACCAAGACACGGAAATGGAGGGCTCTACGGACATCGTTTGCGAGAGCGACAAGGAACGCTCAGCTGCTGCACCATCAATGAGCTCCGCAGAACCGACAAAACCCATCCCTACGACACAAGTCAAGCAAGAATGTGCGGATGATGTTTTGAAAAAGCCAATAAAACAAGAGGTGAGCCCGGAAATAACTGCAAAAGATTTCCAGGACCAGATTGCTGTTGAGGTGGATTCCGAAGTTGAAGACGATCCTGACTTCAGCCCCGAAGATCAATCAGAGAGCGACGACTCGGACGATGTCGATGCCAAAGAGAAGCGTCACAAGTCTAAAATCCGTGCAAAGGAATCCTTCAAAGTTTCAAGTATACTTGAAGCCTTAACAAATGAGCGAAACGGACTGATAGTCCGAGAAGTGATGGGTGAGATTCTAAGTAATGACGAACGCCAGAAGTTGAAGGAAGTAAAAATCAAGATTGAGAACATTCAACAGTCAATCTCCGCTAATTCAACGAGTGAAGCATCTGAAATCAAACCAAAAGTCAAGCGATTTCTCGCAAAAACTGCCCGAGAGTACTGGCAGCACGTTGCCGAAGGTGAGACTCAGGAGGATGACAAAAAGCGCAAGTTTAGCAATGATAAAGAACATCCCATGAAGTCCAGAAAGACACAGGCCCGAAGCCACCCTGGAGGTGCTCTGGACTCTTTGCAGCCCTCGAAACCTACTGAGCACGGCGACTCTGAGCCAGCAACGAATACAATCAAGGCAACTACCCACGCCGCCCAGTTCGAGCAGATCATGGCTGGTATCCCAGAAGAATTTGACACCAGACGAACCGCGACACAGGCAAAGGACATGAAGAGTGCTCCAAAAAGTTTTGGGTACAAGAAAGTCAAGGCCATCAACGGCCGTTGGTTGCTCAAAGGCATGACCACCCCCCTGATGAGCTACCAGTTAGTGGCCTCATCGTGGATGATTATGCGGGAGGCGAAAGGACTACACCCACCAGGCGGCCTTCTCGCTGATGATATGGGACTGGGAAAGACTATCACTTGCATTGCCACCATTGTCGGTCATCCTCCAGACGAAGAGGACATCGCGGAGTTTTGCAAGGCAACTTTGATAATTGCTGATGGTCCACAAGCAGCTAAACAATTGTACAGCCAGGTCGAACAACACGGCACAAAGAAGCTTGCAGATTTTACTGAAGTCTACACCAAGACTGGTAGAAGAAGAGACTGGTGGGAGCGAAGGAGGGTGATGTAAGCGCAACTTGAAATTGCTAATGCTATATGAACACAACAGCTAACATGGCGCAGCATTGCAACCTACTATGATCTACTGGCACAGTTCCCGAGTAAAAAGGTATACAAGGAGTTGAAAGGAAAATGGGCAGGTGACGAAGTTGGTTTCAGAATGGCTTTACGAGGCAAACTCGGTCCCATCTTCAGGACCAACTACTACAGGATCATTCTGGACGAAGCCCACGCTATAAAGAACCATGAGTCCAGCAGTAAGTATTGATGTCCCAAATCAATTTTCATACTGACATAACTCAGCCACTCGTGCTTGCTGGGAACTACAGGCCAAGTACAAGTGGGTAGTGAGCGGCACTCCTCTCTCCAACTCAGTCATGGGTAAGTTGTTATTAATAACATGGACCTGATATTTTCTCACAATTGTTAGAATTTTATCCTTACCTGAAGTTCATTGGCAGCCATTTTGCCTACAGTCGGAAGATATTCTCTGACCAGTATGTGAAATCAGTAAGTCTGGCTCGGATACGTCGAAGCCTTCCTCTTCTCACAACAGTATCAGGAAGATTCAGTCAAGAACTTCGAGGCGCTGGCAAGCATGATCATGTACAGACGGTAAGTCACACGCACTGATCGTTATAAACTATCATAACTTTGTTCAGAAAGCAGGATGACATGTTTCTGGGGGAAAGATTGGTGAATCTTCCGATGGCCCATAGCCATGATCTCTGGGTCCCGCTTTTGGGATGGGAAGCAATACTGAACAAGTAAGTAACCCTCAATAACACATTGTGAGAGCAATATGCTGACAAGCTTCTTAGGGTCGTAGACGATTGTTTTAAAGCTGAATTACTCGAAAAAGAAGAAGAGGATACCGAGGAAGACGAGTCCAATGATTTAGACGACGAAAGCAACAAGTATGATGTCAACGACGATCAAGGCCAGGACGCGGATGGGGATGAAGATGATATCCAGATGGAGGACGTGGGAACCATCGTGGATGCGCAAACAGCTTTCAAACTCCAGACGTCTCGACTCACCAGACTACGTCAACTGTCATCCCACCCTTTCAACCTCGAGCCGTTTCTTAGAGAAAAGGACCGCGAGGCGGAAATTCAGCTGGCACTTGACAAATTTCGAGCTGAGATGTCCGAAACTACTGCCAATACCGACCAACAAGAACTGGACATGGCAATTGGATCACAATACTCACTGGGGTTAAAGCAGCTTGAAGAAAATACCCAAGGCTTGTTTGGCGGTATTGGTGACATGGAAAAGATGCTTACACTGGCAATCAACGAGCAGAAATCGCAGGAAATCACCTGCCGACTTTGCGATCAAGAAAACCCTCCAGTGGAGCCAACCCGAAGCTCAAATGTGAGTGATCTGTTAGAATTAATCGATCTGAAAGCTGATATTCTAGTGTGAACACGTCTATTGCCGACGTTGTCTTCAACTAGCTGTTCATGGTTACAAGCGCATGAAGAAGTCCAGCCAGAGCCCCGAGGTAAGTTAAGGTTTGTCTTGCTGTAGTTGAGCCAAGACTGACTGAGAACAAGCCGCTTGAGTGTCGAGATCCTGGGTGTTCTGCTGAACTGGGTATTGGTGATATGGTAGAGACACCTGAATACGTTGAGAAGGCTGTCAAGACGTTGAAGGATTATAAGGAACCGGGACAAGACACCATCGGGACACGATGGGCGGGCGGCCCGAAGAAGTGCACCTCATTCTTTCACGCGACTTGTGGACGCAATGACATAGACTACAGCTCAGCCAAGATGCCGTTGGGTGCGAAGGTGAAGGCTGCAATGTCGGTCATTCTATCCTGGCAAAAGGAAGCACCAGAAGACAAAATCATTCGTAAGTGGCCAGTTACTTTATTGAACTTTCTAACCAGTCGTTTAGTTTTCGTCGAATTCACCAGAACTGCAAAGGTCCTGGGATGTGTTATCAAAGCACTGGGTATCAACTTTGTTTACTACAACCAGATGGCTAATCCAAAGCAAAAGGACGCGGCGTTAAAGACGTTCAAGAACAGCGCCAAATGCAAAATCCTAGTATGTTTGATATTTGAACTTTATTCATGTACTTGTTGACAGCTCTGACAAATGCTTAGGTGACATCGATGAGATGCGGAGGCCAATCTTTGAACCTTCAGGTTGCTAATCGTGCAATCATTCTCGATATCTGGTTCAACAAAACTGTTGAAGACCAAGCCTTCAAGAGGGTCTATCGCTTCGGCCAGAAAAAGGAGACGTACCTTGTGCGTATCATGGCCAACGGGAGTATTGACGAGCGTGTTTCCAGTCTCCAAGAAGCAAAAGAGGCCATCATTGCCACAGCTCTCCAAGACGATGGACACATACCTAAATTCTCCAACAAGATGCAGCTCGAAATGCTCTTCTCCACCAAGGACACTGAGTCTTTGATCAGAGACATGAGTAAAGCGGTCCGGGAACAGAGAGAGCAGCAGAAGATGATGGACAAAGGCCCAAGCAGAAAATGAAGGGAACGGGAACGGAGATGTACAACGCTTTCGGGGTAAAGGATATTTCATCATCTTTCTTTTTGCGTTTGCCCAACATTCATTGCTACGCTCCATACGACTACGGGAGGCGATCATTTATGATGATATTTCAGAATGAAAATTTCAGCGAAACGTTACCTGGCGATTTGAAGATGGTGGATTTAATTTGAGAACGCAGGTATAGCACAGAGCCTCGGATTCAGACTGAGCAGAGAGAGGATAGATCAGATCCCCCATTCCCCCTTGATACTTCGCATACTAAATTGACAATACCCCTTCTTGACCTGTTGCATGCCATTTGCAGCGTGATTGATCTAGTATAAAACCCCGAGAACTTTGGATGATATCGGCTATATCTTATTGGGTAGTCTTCCATATTGCAGATTCTATTTGTTCTCTGGAGAGTACCTTTGAATACTCTGCATTCCTTGTTCGATAAAACGCACCGTCCCGAAGTCTCAAATCAGTAGGACGGCAGGAGGCGTTGTGTAGCTTTGATGCATATGACAAACTGCATTAGCTTGCTAAGGAATCCGTCCATGTAGTGACACAAATCAGAGTCTTTGACATAGGACATACGGTGAAGGAGAAATATCGTGAACAAGGGAAAAAAGACATGAAAGGACATGGATAGGTACTGCCTACACTTTAAATTGTATGAAGAATTAGAAATGGTTGTCTTTCAACATCCGCATTTCAATAAGCACTCAAGTAGGTCGATTTTGTTTACTTTGAAAGGAGAGAAGAGTATCAAGATCCTAACTAGATATCCTCTCGCGAAACTTATGATATCTGATTGAGTAGTGGCATCTCAGTTTCACCTTATAGCTGCGCTTGCATAACGAAATACCATTTAACTCGTCTGTTCTGCTGAGAAACATTACCCCCAATACCTCATTATCGATGTCAAGGCCTGTGTCTTTCATCAATACTGTAGGTCTAGCTAGTTCTGCGGCCGATCACAGATTTTAGTGAAAAGCCACGAGCTTATACAAAGGTTCAGGAAACGCCACAAGAAGGATGAATATACAACACGTTGAGAGCAGCTTTGTAGTATCGCATAATACTTTAATGCAGAGAATTACAACGCTATTCGGACAACCCGAGAATATGGAAAGATCTTTCTCTCAGTAGTATGCGTCTGTAAGAACAAAGCATCTCAGCTCGGTGGTAGTTCAAAGTTGTCGTACATAAAATAGAATCCCCCAGGAGTTCTATGATACCTCCTAAACCCTTCGACACATCTCTAACCATAACGTCCTGGGACCAGGATTCTCGTCTTGAACCGGAACGACGACAGCCTGTTACTAAAGCCCACAACCACGACCATGTCAGACTACGATCCGTTCAAACAACTGGGCCTCAGGTGCCCCTACGGCGGACTATTCTACATCTGCAGCACTGATCCAGTCCGCTTCATCGGCTGTTGCAGCATCAACCCCTGCGGAGCAAGAAAAGGGCTCTGTCCCGATCAACACCTCAACCCAGCGAGCTTCGACAAAGCACGTGGGGGAGACATTCCTCCCCAAGGGTGTGTCAATGACAATGTTGACGTTGCATGGCACAATTGTCCTGGAACAGAGCCCCCTTTCCTTGGATGCTGTGCCGTGGATCCCTGCTCGAGAGGTAGCTGTCCTCGTAAAGAGCTTCGAGCGGCCAAGTTGAGCGACAAGACCAAGAATGCGGAGGAGTTTCTTGGGAACGGCTCTTACTATACCCCGGGGCTTCCTAACTCGGGGTTTGATCCAGTCACCAGTCTCAACACAGGTCCTACTGCTGCATTGCCGACTTTCATCACAGGCTTCATTACATCGTATACGCAACAGACGACTCTTGGGTTGGTAGCCCCTACGTTGAGCCCCGAGGATGGTGGCCGTGGAGGCTCCAAGCATTTTAATACAGCAGAGTTAGCTCTAATGATCGTCTTTCCCATTCTTTTCGTCATAGTCCTCGTTTACGCAGGCCACCGCTACCGCCGATGGAAAAAGGCGCGGACGATACAAAATAACACACCAGAACCAAGGAGCGTGCGTTCTTCCATCACTATCGACTCGGACGAGGCAACTGCACCGAATTACCAATCACAAGAGACCGGCTTCTGTACACTCCCTGCCCCTGGCTATGCAATGTCCTTGGGAAATGGCTCAGCTTATACTTACGATGGGCCAGAAACACAGCGCACCTTGCAGGTTGTGAATGGCCCAGTGGTAACATCGAGTAGCAGTTCTAGTGAGCGCACCGTCATGGTGAGCATACGAAATATTATCGAATGGGCGAGGAAGAGGACTCCTGAACGGTGGAGCCAAGGTTCGTAAGATTGAACCGATGACTCTATTCATAGAAGGGTTCGGAAGAGAAATAACGAGCTGAGATTTGGGATAAGATCATGGAAAGTTAGGAGAACATGCTATGATAGACTTTGTTTCTTTTTTACCATTGTATGATATTACGGAAGAAACTTGGGAGAGGTTGTCAGATGGATTTGGAGTTACATTTTTGCAATAGACATGGGTCAATTGGGAGTTTCTTGGACACTTGGTCGAATTCAGGAGGGGATAGATATGCAGCACACACACATACGAATGAGTATAGTTCATTGCTTTGTCGAGCAACTTGCTTTCTCACACGGAGTGAAGAGATCCCAAGCCACTCGCGACAGAACAATAGGATTGCTATGACCACCAGACATTGGACGAGCAATCAATAACCGATATGATCCTGTACAAGTGTTGAATCCGGAAAAACACAAAAGGCTATTGATATGAGTCGCCATTCAAGATGTTCGCAGAACCAAGTGAACGACCAACACTGGAGGCGTAACTAATCAGACTGATTGTAGCTCCCACATTTAGATTCAAGATCACCAACTGATTAGCCTTTTCTGTTGGCTCGGAAGATTGGTATGAGATGCTGCAGCACTCATTCAACATCACCCAACTCGTCGGATAGCTACACCACAATCGGTAAGTTATCGAGTCAGCCAAGTCAGTTACGAAGGACTAACCAACGACACGGAGAATACATCTTGGTTATCTCCGAACCAACAAGACACTGTCTTAGATATAGTGAGTATGTTGAACCGGGCCTACTCGTTCCACTAATTTCGTGTAGAAAGCGAGGAATTTTTCCGATCACGCTTGCAAAACAAGGCTATATCCTTGTGCATAGATACCGACGTTCACGGAGGGACTGGATATCCATTGCCAAAGGTAGTCGAATTCTAGACTCCAGTCTTGTTTGCAGCGATGTGGAGAGTTGCTCGTAAACTCGGTGAGGGGTCACTGAGCTGTGTCGAGAGCAGCAACTAAGTGGCCATTCGTCCAAAAGGAACAACTTAAAGTGATTCTCTCCAGTTAGAGGATAGTAGGCAATCAGCCCAATACACTGCAAGCTGGGGATCGTAGTGACAACATCGGCATTCATAGCCTTACGATCGATGGCACTTGACGTTATCATGACCAAACCAGTGTATTACAACCCAGAATGCTGTCACATCACATCATAAAGCTTGCGGATTCGCTTCATCGATGCGGCCTAGCCGAGCATTGTCAATTAACATAGCATTCATGACATCGTACAAGATCTGAAGATCAAAATGATCGGCAAACCAAGCATAGTACCGGAACGTGGACGATCTCGGGGGAGGGGGGGACAAAACTGCGGGAACGACTTGATGGAGAAACAGCGATATTTGGTATAAGCCCTTCCGCAGTATTCTTTGCACCCCTAGGGAGGGCGTGATAAACGCCGAAGCGTGGCGAGTAGTAACCTTCCAACCGTGGAATAATAGATAGAACCTTAAGTTTGGCTGACAGCGTTGGTTTTTCAAGCCCAGACAACGACTGGAATGCGTTACGTGTGGCATTGGTCGGGGCAGACTTCAGCATTGGGACTGGTATCGGACATGGGGCCACTGCTATGTAAACTTGAGTATGATCCGATTGAAGAGTTTGGATCTCGGGGATCTCGGGGATCACGACTCGAAGGCCACCAGGCCAAAGAGTAGTGGATAATCAAGGGAACGGTGAGTCCGTTTGCTGGAGCTTCTATGCAACAGAGGTGGGTTACGGAGAAAGGGAAGCTGTCGCGTGATGAGCCTCGACCTCGTGGTGAACATTAGTTGGAAGAAAACTAGGCAGAGCTATGTTGAAAATTTCGGTCCTTCTAGCGACCGGTTCTCCCAACACTGTAGTATGTAGAAAAGC
This sequence comes from Fusarium tricinctum, assembly GCA_020744515.1. Lineage (NCBI taxonomy): Eukaryota > Fungi > Ascomycota > Sordariomycetes > Hypocreales > Nectriaceae > Fusarium > Fusarium tricinctum. The sequence continues at coordinate 4,657,436 of JAGPXF010000001.1, forward strand.
GCCAGTGAAAGATTTTCCCAAATGTTTTGTCATAACCTTTGAGTGGCACCATCCAGACGAGACTTGGTTAGTTTGAATAAGCCAGAATCATGACGACCAGGCACAAGTGCACTGGTCCCTGGTCCCTGGCCTAGAGGTAACTAAGCCCAAAGAAATTTTGCTGGTTCGTGGTTTGCAATACATAGTACATTCCGTCGGTCAAGAAACATCCAAAAGCCACATATACAGCGGTGACGCCAGGGAGAAATGCGGAAGTTGCACTGCGTTGAAACAAACATAGCCACGTTGTTGTCTCTTCTGCGGCCAACGCCAAGACCCAAGCCATGACACGCGGGTCAGTTTTATTAATCGTCCATAGTTAAGAGCCAAGAACCTGGGAGCGATCTCTGGTAAAATGTGGGGTCGAACTGACCTGCACAAGGTTGGTGGGAGACCTGCATCACGAAGAAAGCATCTGCCATGGCTCGACACGGTCGTGCTTCTTCGCCTTGGCTCTAACCAAGCTACAGGACACAGGCTGTTTATTCAACGGGCTAGACGGGTTCCGTATCTAAACCATTGAAAGCTCAGGGACAGAAAGAGCACTTTGTCTTTGCCGATCCTCCCGTTGCCGCTACCACTACCCAATAACAACAGTGACATGCATTCTGGTTCAGATTTGCCAGACACTGTTTGAGTCTCGACAGCCGCTCCTCCCACTTCGTAGCAAGCTCGGCGCCTTAAGTGACTACCGAGGGATGTGTGGTGGGCGGCTGAGGGCAAAAGACAAAAGACTGACATAACCCCATCCGGTCTTCACAGCAGCCGGATTGCGAGAATGGGTTAGCTTCCCAAGACGGAGGGCGGCGCCCTGGACGGGCGTGGCACGCGGAAAGGGTCATGAATGGTATCGCTTCTCGCTTCACGCTTTACCCTGGCGCTGATCTTTCGGGGCTACGTAGCGCGCTGCTAACGTTAGTTAAAAAAAACCAGGGTTTTCTCGTCCCGCTGTCACTCACTGGCATATGCTGCGGTGTGTGCCATGAAAAACGAAAATGAATGTCATGTCATGGAGCATAATTATTTGTGTCTCCGCTTCAGTCCAGACGCACGGCACGGTAATAACAAAGGATTGAGTCCTGACAGACTCGCTGTTGTAGAGGCCGAATAGTAGACCATGTCTTGCTACTCTTGTTCCCGCGTCTTTTGTAAAGCGATTCGTCGGTTTCCATCTCAGGTATGGAATGGAGTCAATTTCGTCCTGGAAACAAGCATTCGTGTGCTGTTACCTTGCCTGGGTGATCGTTCATTTTGAAGTTGATTGATTGCACAACAAAGCATTAGACTCCCTAGGTAGAAGAGTTGAAAAGTGTCAAAAAGTCGAATCAACTTGGGTTCCGTCATTGCCCAAAGGAAAGTCGGTGTCGCAGTTGGCCTGCAGTACCTGCCTTGAGTTAGGTCTCTTTCCGCCTTCATAACGCACTGGCCTGCAGCTTCCCTTCGAAAGCATAAGGAGTCGGCTATCAATTAATAAACGACAGGAACGGAGATCAAAGTCAAATTCTCTATGGTTGAGCACCAAAGACGTAGGCCCAACCAGTCTCCAGACCTACCTACCTACCTTCAGTAGTACTTACCTAGCCAACCTTAGTAGTAGGTAGCTTCGCCTACAGGATAGTTTATTCCCACGCGGCAAACAACTGTCATAATTACAATCACACGCCTCTTCTCTCCCGTCAAAAAGGGTTTCGGGTAACTGCTTTGGCTTTTTTTGTCCTTGGATACTCTCGAGTCTCTTTCCTCTTTCTTTGATAAGAAGCTAGGCCCTCGACTTCTCTCCCTTGTTCTATGCCGGGGGTCGAATTCCGTGCTTCAACCTCTGTCTGCACATCGCCATGCTATTGTCCACCAATTAATTCCTGTGGGCAATTTCACTGAAGCTCGCCCTTTTATATGGCGACGCCAAGATAATCATCAACAGTCTAAAACGATCACGATCCGAGCATCCGATACGTATCCACATATCGTCATAATCCGCCATGTCTCCCTGGCTCCAGCAGGACGAGGCCATGGGCTTTTCACCATGGACAAACTCGGTGGCATCCGTCATCGAGCCTCGACGAGTAAAGCAATTCACCATGGCCGTTCTTACGCCTCATCAGACTTATGTTATACATATTGCAACCCTGACGGCCGCGTCTATAAGCATCCTTGCTACCATAGTCACTTCCTTCTGGTTTTTTCGTATGAGGCGAAGTTTTCGCCATGAGTGAGTTCCCATAGGCTCTTCTACTACCTAGCCTTTAGCCATTACTGACTGACCGCCAGCCTCATCATGCTGCTCATCTATAGCGATATGTTCAAAAGTTTCTGGTTACTACTCTTTCCTGCTGTTGAGCTGATTGATGGGAAAATCGAAACAGGCGAAATATTCTGCCAAGTTAGCGGATTCTTTCTTGCACTCAGCATAGAGGCCTCTGATGTTGCCGTGGCTCTCATATCAGTACATACCGCCTTGTTCATCTTCCGTGGAGAACAAGGTCTCTATCCTTTCCGAAAGGCTGCCTACGCGGTTGCTGCCATTCTCCCTATCGTCATGGCCTCGTTTGCCTTCATCGAGAGTCCTGGCTACGTCAACACAGGTCAATTCTGCTATCTTCCCTTCAACCCGATGTGGAAGAGACTTGCCCTTTCATGGATTCCTCGCTATGTGGCATTTGCCATTATCCTCTGTCTCTGTATAGGCGTGTACGTCTATGTTCGTGTGCTAATGTCTCGGTTTGGTTCGGGGAATGAAAGTTCGAAGAATACACTTTCCAAGTTGTCGGGTTTCGAGAGCCTCGAACCATTACAACAACCGATTGCCACCGTGCCTCCGACTCCCACGATAAAATACCATGGTCTAATTCCTTCTTCCAACCCTTCTCGGCGGAACTCTCTTACTCTTCTCGAGGATCGTCCCCCCAGGCCCTCTCTTGCGACATTCCATTCCTTCCATCTGGAGATGCCTGGAGCAACAAATCCCAGCCGGCTTCATTCAGCGCGAATGGGGCGTAGAGGGTCGGCCCAGATGTGGATGGCAAACTTTGGCACTGATTTAACGTCCCAGTCGGAACAGACAGAGCTCGATTCACAAGGCTCAGCGGGGACAACTCGGTGTGATTCTAATGATGTGATGGTGCCTCTGGCAATCTACTCCAAGCCTGAGCTCCAACATCAAGGACCTGCTCCCGATCTTATGACACCACCCCACACCGTTCAAACCCCAACAGAGTCATACTACCAATCTGGCCTATCAACGACGTCTCCCTCTCGAACACCATCTATGCCGAATCTATTTTCAATCCTTCGCCATGCACCAGACAACCAAGATAACACCAGAAACGAACTTGTTCTGACTCAAAGCGATATTAATGCGCCTGGAACTGTGAAGTCACGAGAGAAGATTCTGCGGCAACTCCGATTACTTTTCATATACCCTATAGTTTACGTCGTCATTTGGATTCTGCCATTTATTGTTCAACTTACAGGATATGGTAAAGGAGCGCCTTATGGTATGCGGCTGGCCAGCATCGTATTTCTTTGCTTCCATGGTTTCGCGGATGCCTTGGTCTTTTCATTGAAGGAGAAACCTTGGAGGCACAGTCAAGCTTTCAAGCTTATTAATCTACGATTTTGGAAACGACGGCAAGAGGCACCAGACGTGGGCGCAAGGGTTGGACGGACAAGAGAGGAGATGACTCTCGATTCCCGATTCGCAAAGAAGCGACGGGAACAAGAACAGGCCGAGTGGGAGATGAACCGACAGACTGGCCAGGATACCTCCAAGGCGGCCAGGGGAGCTCCCGAGTGGTGGGATAGAGATGATTGACGAGGTTTGGTACATATATACATGAGTAGAATCTTTACAAAGAGGGCGATCTTGGAGGGAATTGGAGGATGATACCCAGGGATGGCTAACGATAGACGACTCCATTTCATTCTTAGGGAACATTGGGAGCATCGGGAACATTGGGAGCATGCATTTGTCGGCGTTACATGTTGGTCGCATTTTATAGGTTATTGGAATTAAACCCTGATACAATCTGGATTATATGGTGTCTTAATTTCCCGAGCGACTATTTCTTTAATCTATTGACTTATCTTTTTACAAATGCCTATAAGTTTTAACCATCTTAACCGTCTTAACCATGAGGTAGCCAGGCCTTATGAGAGTTGATGACATTGCATGGTTGATTAGACAGTCTTTCGTTCTGGCATAACCGTATGAAGCTAATCATAATCAGAAATTTGCCAACTGTACTATGTAAGTTTGTTGTATTACTTGGTATATGATCTATGTTTCCCCCATGTTGCGTATTCTAAACCCGTTTCGTCTTCTATGTACTCTAAGTGAAGTGTGCGCCTACAAGTATCAAGCTTTTCGATCAGAGCGACAGCGACATATAGAGGTTCTAAAACTCCCATGTACATATTGTAACATCCTTCTCCTGATATCTTAACCCTCTCTATAGAACTTGAGAAAAGCCTTGGCGATCGCGACTCCATCGTGGGGTAGGGGCGCTCGCTTCATGGCATCGTTATACACCTCGTCCGTAAAGATGCCGACCGTATGACGGTTAAATAGGACCTCTGAGATGATCTCCTCGGTGAACTCAGGGTGTCCCTGCACGGTAATGTATTTGCCGGGTGAATAGAAGCCTTGGACCTGGCAGACCTCGTTGGAGCCCAGAGGGATGGACTTCTCCGGGAACTTGTCAACGATATCGCGATGCATTTGATGGATGCGCTGTGCAACTAGATTAGTGAAACAGTAACACGATAACGGCGCAGCATATGCCATACCATCTTGTCCAACCCGAAGATCTCCTTTCCCTTGTCTGTCAAAGCGACCTCGGTGACCGCAACCTCCCATCCCTTATTACTTCTGCCCAACTGAGCACCCTCAGCCCGCCCAATGATCTGGTGTCCGAAGCATACGCCCACCACGCGCACGCGATTCGACTCGATGGCCTTCTTTGTGTATTCAACGAGCTTTAGGATCCAAGGATCGTTGTCAAAAGCCGTATGTCGAGAACCAGTAATCAGAATCGCATCGATATCGTCGAGAGAAGGATACGAATGTAGCTCATTGACGACATCGTAGCCCTTGATCGTAACAAGTTCCTCGAGTTTCTGGGGCTTCGCCGCGGCCTCGAGGAGTGCGGTGAAGACGCCGGTGTACCCGCCATAGCGATCGCGGGTTTGCGGCTGAGGCGTATCCGCCTCGAGGATTGCGAGACGAAGAGGAGACATTTTGGGCCGATTTGAAGTTTGTAAGCAGGTTGAAAGCGGTAAAGAGAGATACAGGATCAGGTGTATTAAATATGTCTCCCTGCGACAACGGCCGGGGGCGCATTAGCAAGGGCCCTCCGTCTGGAGAATGGACCCTGTTCGTGTAACGGCGGGACCGATAGCGGGGTGGAGCGATAGACGGGCAGAATTACGAATATGTCATTGTTCTGTCTCGATGTAGCAGGCGGTGAGGAAAGCGGTAGATATGCTCACGCCGACTTGACATGCCGGTAAACAAGCACTTGGCTTCGTGATTTACTTTAGGTAGAAAATATCTCTTTTACGAACCAAAGTAAATGGTGAGTTCTTTCATATTAAGATTTATACAAACTATAATGACCCTGCTGGGTCGAGAACGTAAATATTCTAGTACCTGAAGTCTCCTCATGCGAGTATCACCCGCAGATGCAACCATTTATACAAACAGTAGATAATGATCGCAACATAGACAAACTCACCAGTGAAACAAATTAAAATCGAATGTATCTGCATATAGCACCAATGCTATAGCTTTCCGTGCTTACAAGACCAATCTGCTCTATGGTGCCAGCACTCACTAAATGTTTCTCCAATGCAAAGATGGGGCGAGCTTATCAAGTAACAGTTTTGTGGCTGATATACCCTGCAAAATTGTCTCAGTGACGTCTGAACCATTAAACTCACCGTACAACCTTCATTAAACCCCATGCAGGGACTCTATTGTGAGTTTTGCTTTTTTTTACTGCAGTTATTTCTCTGATCTAGCTATTTTTGTTTTGTTTTATCTTTCACTACCACAATTTTGAACGATCATTCCAAGATGACTTCCAGGCTGTCTTTGGGCAGCTTCCTGGCCAAAGCGAAGGCTGCTTTGACAGCTCCGGCTGCGCAACGAAAAGGACCTCTTACTTTTGTTGTAGGAAATGAATCAGCAGGTAAGTTTACCATGATACTGCTTAAAAGTTCAGACTAACATAAAAAGATCTTGATTCTCTTTGCTCAGCTCTTGTCTATGCCTACATGCGCACTCATACCCCTCCTCATACCCTACACATTCCCCTCTCAAACCTCACCCGCGATGACCTCGCTCTGCGCACTGAGATGTCTGCCGTGCTCAAGCACGCAGGACTCACTCTCAAGGATCTCCTAACTCTATCTGAGCTGCCGGATCTGAAACCAGAGGAGACGAACTGGTTGCTAGTGGATCATAACTCGCTCACGGGCCCGCTTAAGAAGTTTGCCGATCGAGTTACGGGCTGCGTTGACCACCACGCTGATGAGAATGTCATCAGTAAGGATGCGGACCCGAGAGTTGTTGAACCTTGTGGAAGTTGCATGAGCTTGGTCGTGGAGGAGACTCGCAAAACCTGGGAGGAGCTTTCTAACCAGGAGGTTGAAGGTAGCGACGCAGCTACTGAAAACGAGAAGCTTGTCAAACTCGCTTTTGGCCCTATTATCTCCGACACGATAAACCTGACAGCTAAGTCTAAAGTTCGCGAGCAAGATCTAAACGCAGTCACATTCCTCGAGGAGCAGAGCAAAGACATGTCCTTCGACCGCACGGCCTACTTTGACGAAATCTCTGCTGTCAAAGAGGATATTTCAGGCTTGAGCTTTCGCGACATCTTCCGCAAGGACTACAAAGAATGGGACGGTTCAGGCCTCAAACTTGGAATCAGCTGTGTCGTACAAGATTTTGACTACCTCGTTGCCAAGGCTGGCGCTACAGAGCCTCTTATTACTGCGTTCGAAGATTGGGCGAAGGAGCGTGAACTTGATGTGGCGAGTATAATGACGACGTCTCATCCTAGCGGGGAGTTTCAACGACATTTACTTGTGTGGGGGATCACTGAGGAAGGTCGCGAGGCGGTGGATAGGTTTGTGAAGGCGGGTGACCAGTTGCATTTGGAGACGTGGAAGGAAGGACAATTGGATGATCGTGAGAACAAGAGATTTGCGTGGAGGCAGAAGGAACTTGCAGCGAGTAGAAAGCAGGTTGCGCCTTTGTTGAGGGAAGCGCTTAACAAGAATTGACTGCAAGAGTCGAAGAGTTCCAAGATATAGACATACTGGTTAGCATGTGGTCAAGGCAAGAGGGAGGATATCAGATTGTCTCATGATTCAGAAAGCGCTTGCACAAGACCACTGGCTGCTGAGAACCATTCTCATGTATACATCAAGAAGTATTGTTACATATATTTGATTTTACATAAATGTCCGAGTCCAGAATATGCTTACACCTTTGTTTCAGTCTCATCGACAGGCAACTGTTCGGCCATAGAAGCAATACCCAGATCCAGGCGCTTTCTTGCAATATGTTCGACAGCTTGAATGCGACGAGCCTCAACGTCTCTGAGCATTAGAACATATTCTCTGATTGCCAGTCTCCGTTTGGCGTAATACCGCATGTAATCGAAATCATCAGCGCGTTTGTCCGCCAGCTGTGGAGACGCTGGGTCTGCAATAGTGATACATGACTTGAGTGCACGGTAGAGACGGCTGGTGAACTCGACAGGTTCGGGCTCGTTCAACATGTCGTTATAAACCCAGCGCAAATTCTCGATGCACATCGTCTGGTCATTAGTGCGCTCCAGGGCCCTATAAACGCAAACGTACAGTTCTTCGCCCCTGGACATTTTGTACAGAGGTGGCCTGCGAAACGCGTCCCAGAAACGGGGCCAATCTTCTCGTGACTCGTAGGCCTCCATTAAACGGAAAGTCCCTTCTGCGTCGAACTGGCAGTCCTTTTGTAGCATAAGACTCTCAAGGTTTTTCTGTGCCCGTTCGAGCTCGGGCTGACCGTAAGATGGAGAGAGCATTGCCGCCTCGATAAGCGTAACGAACATATTGTCAGTCCAAATCTCCATGCCTCGTTCCTCGGCTGTCCAAAGGATTTGGTCAACAAAAGCCAGTCGAGCCCCTGCAGCGGGTTCGTCTGCACGCGCTGTTAGAGCATCATGAAGATATCCATCTAGTTGTTCTTGGGAGAGAGGTAGTCCAACAAGCTGGATATCTTCAAAACGCGCACGTACTTGATCCAGTTGCAGGGACTTTTCTGTTTCTCCCAAAGTATTGTTCTTTTCTGCGGCCAAACCATCAAATGGATCAACCGTCTCGTTTCGCGCAAGATCTGGAGCAAGGCGTCTGGCGCTTGTAGTGTAAGAACGTTTTTGTTTGGAGGCCTTCTGCAAAGCCTGCCATTGTAGGGCGGATTCTGATCTCGGCAATTGAACTTTGGAGGCAAGCAGTTGCTCCAACTCCTCCGGGCTACCGATCTTTTCGCCACGAGTCTGCTTATTCTCCCTTATGCTCTTCTTCAAGATAGTCTGCCAGAGACCTTCCAGATCAAGCTCCGCTCTTCGGGACTCTGTCATACATTGTATCACCACTGTGGTTCCTGTCTGAGGGGCACCAAAGCCAGAGAAGCGGCCGCTATCATCGATTTTGGCCGCTTCGTCAATGTTGTCGCCACTGGAAGAGAAGTTGACGCAGACCCATCCAGTTGAGATACCATTGTCGCCACCAGGAACAATGGCAGTGTTGGTACCCATTAGCTTAGCCTTCTTTCGAAGCCGGCGCAATTTCGTCCGTAGTTCACCAGGTCCAATTAGTCCGTCGGCTCGTGCAGAAATACTGTGGTGTTTCTTAAGCCATCGCACAAACCGACCGGAAGATATGTGAAGATGCCGTTCGCTGCGAGCTGTCGCAAAGAGCATGATCAGATTGGGACCAAGAGCAGCAGGAGGATCCAGGTCGCGCATATCCATAAGAGAGATTTCGTCCAAACCCATATCCTCGAAAATGTATTTCACCATCGGTTCGAGAACTTCCGGAGCACCTTCGGGGATTTTTGGTAATTCGACAGCATGTTGGTTTTGAGGATGTCGTGGGGGCTCAACTTCGAGAAACCAAGGAACGTCCTCAGACTCGGCAGGCTCGGCGGCTGTGTCAAGGGCGTCACTGGGAGAAAATACAACAGAATCGTCCTTTTCGGTTATTGGATCGTTTGTTCTTGCATCGGAAAAGAACCTCGTCGCTAAGCCAGGAAGCTGTCTTGACGTAGTTTGTGGAAGAGTGCGAAAAGAGGTTGTAGCCGGTCTTGAAACAACGGCACGAATGATGGCGGATTGGCAGCATCGGCAACTCAATGCCGCAGCCACAGGACGACGCAGCATCTTGAAGGAATTATCTTGATGAACAAAAGACAAAAGGCAGAACTCAAAGAGCTAAAGAAGCGTCAAGCATCATGGCTTAGAATTGGACCAACCTGGTCGTGAAGTGGAGAAGAGAACCACAGTAGCTCGTAACCGGCCGAGGTGGGCCTACAGTGAAATCTGTACATCAGAAGTACTTTGCTAAAGGAACAATCCGACTGCTACTAATGAACACAGCTCATGGTTTAGACAATATGCCTAAAGGACTCCAAAGAACCGATATTAATTTTAAGTCTTCTTTAGAGCTTCTGAAGGGTTGGGCTTTCGTGTCAATTGAACAAATGTACAGATTTTACTGCAATCCACTTTACCTACGCCTCTACCGAATTCTCGAACGTAAAGTGGAGAAGAAAAAGTCCCTTGTTCTTCTATTCCATTTGCCACAATGCTTTCGCGCACGTGACCACTTCTAGTGCGCTTCTCAAGCACCGTTACAATCCACCTCTCAATGATGAAAAATTTGGAGAGCTAGACTCCTACCTCGTCACATCACCATGCTCGTTCGACAGGCACGGAGGAGTATCGCCCTCCAGGGCGCTTCTCTACGATCAATCATTAATCGACGATGCGTTTTCACACAACAGTTCCAGCCTCGCAAACGCCGGGGCTCACAGTCCGGCTCTGCTGGCCTCGCCCATAGCAGCAGGACTCTCGCTACAGCTGTCGACGACTACAACTTCGGAAATCCCTACGAGGCCCTTCACAATCAGCTTGCCAGCTCGGGTCTACAGCCTTTCCAGACTCCTCCATCCTCATATAGCGAACTTCGCTCTCTCGACCCAACCTCATCCTTATTGACAGTTCCTGAACCATCGGCGCCTCGACACTTTGGTAAAATCAATAACAAGGGTGTCCCCGGTGAAATTGAAGAGATGATTCCCGTTTTTGATGCATGTGTTCGAGTGGGAAAGCTCGAGCGAGCATCATTGGTCCTGAAGCGACTAAATGGTGTTGGCATCATTCCTGGCGAAGAGATGATCGCCTTACACAACCAATATCTCAGGGCAACCCTCGACCAATTACGAATGAGCCCCGACCGAAAACAAGCCGAACAGTTACATAAATGGTATGAACTACAAATCCGAAATCAAGACATACCACAAACCGCGGAGACAATCGCATGCATGCTCAAGGCTTCATTGCTTTCTGAACGTGGGACTCGATTGGAACGTCTTGTCAACCGATATATGAGCATGGCTCCGGGAGAAGCTGGTTTGCGGGTCTTGAGTATGGCGGACATTCTCAGTGATCAAGATCTTGGCGTCATCACTGAGATCTGCCCTACTTATAGTTTCGCCCCCGAATCTGAGGATGCCAACTATGTAACTTTGGCAAACGAGGAGGAGCACGTTGATATGCTGGAGGGATTTGATGAGATGGCAGCGCATGCAAACGACCAGTATCCCGAAATTCGTCCCACACCTCAACGTGGAGAAGGTCTGAACGCTCTGAGGAAAAATCTCAACCTCATGTCTGAGCTGCAAAACGTTGATATCTCCAAACTGCACCCCGACGAGCAGCGCGAATTCCAGATGCGACTAGAAAAGGACTCGATAGATGTTGCCATCGAAAAATGGAGGCATGCTAAGAAAAACCTGGACAAGATGGGCATCAACACAGCACTCAATGCAAAGGCCGAGGATTCCAGTCTTGCCGACTGCATGACTAGGTGGCTTGTGGCTATGGAAGCACGCTTGAAAGACGAGATCCAAAAAGTTGAAGAATCCGAACTGAGAGAAACCAAGTCTGAGGAAGATCTAGAGCGCTGCGTCTACGGCCCAATTCTCCGACTCGGAGACCCTACTCGGCTGGCTGCGGTGACTATTCTTACCATCCTCAACACCAGCGCGTTGCAAGGTGTGGACAAGGGTGTAGTCATTCAGCGTTTACTTAACGATGTTGCCCGAGTAGCTCAGGATGATATTCGTACTCAGGTTCGTGAAAAAGCCGAACGGGAACGCCGTCGCCTTCGCCTGCGCAAGGTCAAGTTCACCGGAAACCAGGAGGAGGTTCAGGCAGCCGAGGGAGACATCATTGCAGATGCTCAAGGGCCAGCCGAAGTCAAGGAAAACCCTGCCTTTGAGCAATGGAATGCTCAAGTCAGGGCCCGCGTTGGATCCATTCTTTTGAAATGCTTGATTGAGACCGCCAAGGTCAACGTTGTCAAGCAACACCCTATCTCAAAAGAGCGAATCAGCCAACTCCAGCCTGCCTTCTCCCATATGCAGGCTCCCAAAAAAGGAAAAAAGGTTGGAGTGTTGATCATCAACCAAGACCTCGTCGAGCGCTTGAAGCGTGAGCCAATGGGTGACTTCCTTGCGAAGCATCTTCCAATGGTTTCTCAGCCACAACCCTGGAAAAGTGTCAACGAGGGCGGCTTCTTGTCTAGCAAAGCTTCCCTGATTCGTGTCAAGTTCGGGGACGCTGAGCAAAAGCTCTACACCAATGCGGCTATCAGGCGCGGTGATATGGACCAAGTTTTCAAGGGATTGGACGTGCTAGGAAGAACGCCATGGAGGATCAACAACTCAGTTCTAGATGTGATGGTGGATGCCTGGAACAGCGGTGATGCGATTGCTAACATGCCGACGCTCACTCCAGATCTCACGATTCCACCAGAGCCTACAACTTCCGATCCTCTCGTTCGCCGGGCTTGGATTCGATCAGTGAAGCAGGTCGAGAACGAGCGTTCTGCACTCCACTCTCAGAGATGCTACATGAACTTGCAACTCGAAATTGCGCGTGCCTTCCGCAAGCAGGTCATTTACTTCCCACACAACATGGACTATCGCGGACGTGCCTATCCTCTCCCGACATACCTAAACCACATGGGAGCTGACCATACCCGTGCTCTTCTGAAGTTCTCTGACGGCAAGCAACTCGGTGAGCACGGTTTGAAGTGGCTCAAGATTCACATGGCCAACCTGTACGGCTTCGACAAAGCCTCCTTTGATGAGCGCGAAGCATTTTCTACCGAGAACCTCCCTCACATCATCGAGAGTGCCGAGAACCCTTTGAACGGCAGTCGGTGGTGGCTAAAGGCTGAGGATCCTTGGCAATGTTTGGCTGCTTGTTTCGAGTTGAAGGCTGCTTATGATCTGGAGGACCCTACCCAATATGTCTCCAGTTTGCCAGTGCACCAGGATGGTACCTGTAATGGTCTTCAGCATTATGCTGCCCTAGGTGGAGATACTTGGGGTGCCGAACAGGTTAATCTCATGCCAGGTAGCCGCCCAGCTGATGTGTACACAGCTGTCGCGAACCTCGTTAAGGACTCAGTTGCTAAGGATGCCGAGAGGGGCATAGAGCTTGGCAAGAACTGTCTGGGCAAGATCACTCGAAAGGTTGTAAAGCAGACTGTCATGACCAATGTTTATGGTGTTACCTTCGCCGGCGCAAAACAGCAAGTCTGTAAACAACTGGACGCCCTGTATCCGAACTTGTACAAGGAGACTGGCATTCCTAATCTTATCACGGCCACATATATCGCAAAGCACATCTTCAGCGCTCTCGGTACCATGTTCCGCGGTGCCCATGACATCCAGTTCTGGCTGGGCGAAATCGGCGCCCGAGTCTGCAAGGCTCTGACACCGGCTCAGTTAGATCAGATGGTAGAAGAGGTGGAGAACCCCGATATCACCAACGGAAGCAAGGCTACTACACGTCCGACGAAGGACAAGGCTCTGGATGAGTTGACCCAGCAGTTCCGATCGACCGTGGTATGGACTACGCCACTCCGAATGCCTGTCGTACAACCATATCGAAAGGCTGTTACTCGAGAGATTCGCACTTGTCTCCAGGCTATCACGTATCCCACACAGGGCCAGACCGAGCCTGTTGACCGCAGGAAGCAATTGCAAGGACTCCCACCCAACTTCATCCATTCATTGGACGCCAGTCACATGTTGTTATCGGCGCTCAAATGTGACGAGCTAGGTCTGAAGTTCGCTGCTGTTCATGACTCTTTCTGGACTCATGCCGCCGACGTAGACGTCATGAACGGAGTCTTGCGAGATGCTTTCATCCGAATCCACGAGGAGGATGTTGTTGGTCGTTTGGCTGCCGAGTTCGAGGCCCGATACAGAGGCTCGGTTTATCTGGCCAACATCCCCTCTAATAGCCCCGTTGCAGAGAAGATCAAGGAATTCCGCAAGAAGAGCAAACTCAATCACAAGGAAGAACTCTTGTTGGAACACAAGCGCAATACCCTCCTGCGCTCAGGCAACCCCTGGGATTTGGAGGCAGCCCGTAAGATCGTGACACCTGCCTCGATTTACGAGGAGATGGCAGCTTCTGAGGAGGATCCTGAAATTAAGAAAGAGGCGGAGAACATCGGAGGTCTTGGAGAAATCCCTGAATCCGAGGCTAGTCTCGACACGGCAGTTCGCGAAGCTGTGCAGGAGATGGACCCAGAGGGCACCGATTCTGATGCGGCCAACCTCGGCGCCATGCTGATAGAACGCCTGAAGCACACGAACTTTGAGACCAATGTCATCCAACCCAAGAAGGAGACCAAGACGGTCTATAAGAGGGTTGTGCCTGTCTGGCTTCCATTGACCTTTCCTAACATACCCAAAAAGGTAAGTAAACAACTAGAATATGCCAAGTATACCCCGACATCTGCTAACACCAATTTCTCACAGGGCGACTTTGACGTGACTCGTTTGCGAGATAGTCAATATTTCTTCTCCTGATTTGAGAGGATACCAAAATAATAATGTATCATTACGGACGAAGGGCATGAGCGAGGCGGTGAGGTGTTTCGGGCGTTGCATCATATTTGGCGTTTAAAGAAGCGGAGTTTTTGAGTCCAACTTTAACGAATTCTGGGAGTGGTTTCATCAAAGAATCCTGGCAAGGTTCTCGAAACTAGAGCAGAGGCTTGTCAGGAGTGAAAAAGCATTTGGATAGAAGCGGGTGACAGCTAGGTTATCACGATGTATATACCATGAGATGATGTAGATATGTGTACATTATTGTCAGAGGCTTTGATGAACTGGTATAAAAGTATAATAAAACATAAAGATATCCTTAATAACTTGGTCCAGTGTGATATGTAATTTGTCAGTTTCCAAAGCAGTATGAGTTAAGCAGTGCTTCCCTAATTTGTCAGTTGATTAAAACAACTTGAAAAGAGTGAGCTATAAAAGAATGTTAGCATGATTATCACAGGTCAATGGGTGCAATCAAGAGCGAGTTTTACTGCATGGTGAAGAGAATTGGTTATGTCCTGACTAGAACAGGCATATCAGGCCTTCAAGTATCGTTGACACTATTTCAGCTCATCACATTTTTGTTTATCTACACTATAATGTATGCAGTCGATCTCGCCATTTATCGCACAACGGCATCCTTGAGGCTGGGAACAGTGCAGACACCACCGCTCTCAGTAACAAGACGACCAGTTCCAGTCTTGCCCAACTGCTCAACAACACCAGCATCGAAGGCAACCTCAAGGCCGTTAGTGGTGGTGAAACCAGGCTGGAAGGTCTCCCAGATCTTCTTCTTGGGGTTGAGAACTCCCTCGGGGCTGCCCTCCCAGCCCTCGAACCACACGCGGTCGCCGGCCTTGGCACCCTCGGGAGGAGTGACGAGCTCGACGGGACCCTTGTGGTCATCAACCTCACCCTCCTTGATCTTGGGAGAAGCGGCGAGGACCATGGCGCAGGACTTGATGCCGCGCATCTTGACGGGCTTGAGGTTGCACACGACGACGACCTTGCGGCCCTGCATGGACTCAAGGGGAACGAGGCCGTTGAGGCCGGAGCAAACGGTTCGGCAGATCTGACCCTCGTACTCGACGTAGTCCTCGTTGCCAGGCTTGTCGCCAACGGCAATGGTGGAGACGTAGAGGGAGTCAGCGTCGGGGTGGTTGATGGCCTTAAGGATGTGACCGACACGGAGGTCGATAAGAGCGGGGGATAGAGGAGCAGCAGGGGCGGGAGCGGCCTTTTGCTTGGGGGCCTTCTCCTTCTTCTCCTTCTTAGGCTTGTCGGTAGCGATCTTGTCCTTGGCGCTCTCGACAACCTCCTTGACCTTCTCCTTCGTGCGGTCAACAAGAGAAGCCTCGCCACCGGTAGCAGCGGCCTCGGCAGCCGCCTTCTTCTTCTTCTCCTTCTCGGCCTTGGCGTCGACGAGAGGCTTCACGTAAAGGACGTTGTCGCGGTCAACCTTGACCTTGTTCTCGTCGGTGACGCTGAGACCGAAGAGAGGCGAGTTCTGGACGAAGTCGACGTGACGGACAATGTGGGGGTGGCCCTTCTCGCCAGTGCGCTCCTCGGGGGACCACTGAGCTACAACGGGAGCGAGGGTCTCGTAGATGGCGACATCGGCCTTGGAAGGCTTGCTGCCGAGGAGGGTAGAGCGGCTGGACAGGTGGTTGTTGAGGGTCTCAAGGATGGATGACTTGTCCTCGGGGGACTTGAGACGCTCAGAGGTGGTGAGCCATTGCTGGATCTCAGCCTCCTCGGTGGGGGTGTAGGTCTGGGAAGCGAACGAGGCCATTCTGAAGATTGTAAGAGGGCGGAAAGGCGAGAGGCTTCGAGTGGCCTGGCGGAGGACACGGAGGGATAACAGGGTGGCTGCGTGAAAAAGAGATGAAGCTCGTGTAGCTTCACTCGGGGACTGATTCGTGAGGAAGTGTTATCGTGATGTTGGTGAGTCGAGTCGAGTCGAGTCGAGTCCTGATATTTTCTTTTGGTGGGGTGGAGGGGTAATTTGGCGGGGGAGAGGCAGAGGCTAGAGAGGCTAGAGTGGAGAGGTTAGTGGCTTTAGTGGAATGTGGCTGTCAAAATCATCAACGCGCTAACCCGTGACATCGCCCCTTTCTCGCGTCTGAGCGTCGCAGCTTTACGCGGTACGCCCTTTTTTCGTCGTTTTTCGATGTCATTGGCATTGTTGGCGATACGATATTAAATTATTTGTATATTTGTCAATTGTTGGAAATTCACCCCTCAGTCACTGCCCAAACACATTTGATCTCTCTTCATAAGCTCAGACGAGCTTAGGCATCTCCTGAAACCCCCTTTTGCTCTTTTCTTTTTCCTCTGCCCCCGATTTGAGGCGAATCAACTACATCATCTTTCTCACTAGCGCATCGCTGCGATCGCAACCAAGCCTTGGAGTTGCGTTCAGCCCCTGACTCTTGTTTTCTTCCTTTTTATTCCTTCACTTATTCCGTTCAGTCACTCATTTTATACATCTCTCACTCAGAATATAAAAATGGCGGCACCAAAGTCGCCGAGTGACTCTAGTTCCGGCCGCTCCAACTCGCGGCTTCCAACTAGTATCCCATCTTCGCCTCCCTCCGAGGCACAAGACGACCTAGATGGAGCTGATGATGCCCTTGTCAAAGAGGAACAGGATGCTCGGGCCGAAAATGAAAAAGCCGAAGAGAAGCGTCGTCAGGCCTTGCTGAAGAAGAAGAAAAAGAAGAAGGCAGAGACCAAGTCCGAACGAGAGGCTAAGGCTAGAGAGCTTGACGATCTCCTGGCAAAGTCAGCTGCATTCTCTGATATCCTCACTAAAAAGACACAGGTGCTGGGTCGTGTAGGTAGCAGCCTTGATGGCAAGACCCTGGGCGAGCATAACCTTGCCATGGCCCAGCAACCAAAGTGCATGATTAATGGCACAATGCGAGACTACCAACTTGAGGGCCTGACTTGGATGTACGAGATCTGTTCTCAGGGCATGTCTGGCATTTTGGCGGATGAGATGGGTCTCGGTAAGTTTGAGTCTCAGACCACGAGTAATATCTAATTGCTGACCTTGACCAGGCAAGACTGTGCAGACCATTGCTTTGATCGCACTTCTACGAGAGCAGGAGAACTACCTTGGCCCTCACTTGATCGTCGCGCCTCTCAGTACTTTATCCAACTGGATGGACGAGTTCGCAAAATGGACTCCTTCTATCCCAGTGGTCATGTACCACGGTAACAAGGACGACCGTGAGAGGATCTTCAGAACGAGCATGATGAAGCATCTTAAAGGCGGACGCCCTACCGCCAAGTTCCCAGTCGTTTGCACTTCTTACGAAATGGTCCTTCGTGACCAGCACAATCTTTCCAAGATTAACTGGGAATTCATCATCATTGTGAGTTTCACTCTTTCAACTTCGTGATACCCGACACTGACATGCTGGACCCAGGATGAAGGACATCGCATGAAAAATGCCGAGGCCAAATTATTTCAGCAGCTTCGTCAGTTTCACTCCGCCACTCGTCTGCTCATCACAGGAACACCGCTCCAGAACAACTTGAAAGAGCTCTGGTCGCTTCTCCACTTCCTGCTTCCGAACATCTTCACTGATTGGGAGGCTTTTGAATCGTGGTTCGACTTCTCAGACCTTGAGGATGAACAAGGAACTGAAGAGTTCCTTGCCGATCAGAAGAAGCAAGAGCTTGTCAAAAAGATTCACCTCATTCTACAGCCCATGCTGCTTCGGCGCATCAAGCAAGATGTCGCGGCATATCTTCCCAAGAAAAGAGAATATGTGCTCTTTGCTCCTATGACAAAGGACCAGACCGACCTTTATAACGTCCTCACGAACAAAAAGATCGATACTCGAGAATATTTAGAGAACAAAGTGATTGAGAAACTCAATGCTACAGCATCAGCGACTCGTAGCGGAAAGTCATCTCGAGCGAGCAGCGTTGCGGCACCCAAGACAATGTCGCTCCCTGTGCGTGAGTCTCCGCGTAAGAAGCAGACAGAGCCAGCTGAGTCATCCGGCAATGCATTCTCAGTGATGATGGCAAAGCGTGGTCGTGGAAGGCCACCCAAGAACGCCAAGCTCGCTACGCCAGTTGCGACGACAGAGAAGGCCGGTGGTAAACGAAAGAGTCATCCCACTTCTCTGGAGCCGGAACCCAAGAGCACTAAATCGAGTCGTCAGTCGACACCCGTGGGTTTGCGTGGAAGACCTCGGAAAACTCGTACCTACAAGGACGCTGGGTCGGACGAAGAGAAGCTCTCGGACGATGAGTTTGAAGCGAAACTGGCCAATGAGATGGAGTCCGAAGAAGAAGAAGACGACCAGGCGTCAATGACCCCTGAGGAACGTAAACGTGCTGAGACTCTTGAGCTCGCAAGTAAGTCTCGCAGTCGTCTCTCTTCACGGTCCGTGCTAACATCACATAGAAAAGCAAATCGCCCACAAAAAGCTGGGCAACCCTCTGGCTCAGCTACGTCTTGTGTGCAACTCGCCGCACAACTTTTATAATCCATGGAATGCCTCTACGGATCTCCCTGTCGATGACACTATTGTAACCGCCTCAGGAAAGATGCTTCTCCTGGATCGTCTACTCCCGCGCTTGTTCGAGGATGATCACAAGGTTCTCATATTTTCCCAGTTTACAACACAGCTCGACATCCTCGAGGACTACTGCGAGCTTCGTGGTTGGAAGGTTTGCCGAATTGACGGCTCCGTCGCTCAGGAAAGTCGACGCACTCAGATCGCTGATTTCAACAGTGATCCCGAGTACAAGATCTTCCTTCTTTCTACTCGCGCAGGTGGCCAAGGAATCAACCTTGCATCTGCCGATACGGTCATCTTGTTCGATTCAGACTTCAATCCCCAGCAGGACCTTCAGGCACAAGACCGATGTCACCGAATTGGTCAAACCCGCCCTGTTGTTGTCTTCCGCCTTGCAACCAAGGACACAGTTGAGGAAGCGCTCCTCAACTCAGCAGACGCCAAGCGCCGTCTCGAAAAGCTCGTTATCAAAAAGGGCAACTTCAAGTCCATGGGTCAGAAGATGGACCACAACGAGGAGATCGACCCAGAGTCTCTCCGCGCTCTTCTCCTGAAAGACGGCGAAGTGTACAAAGTCTCAGGAGGCGAGGAAATCCTCAGCGACTCCGACCTCGATGTGCTGTGCGACAGAAGTGAAGCAGCGTACGAGAAGGCTGCGAGCGGCCAAGGCGACGCCGATGTCTTCCGCGTTGTCGAGACAGGCGCCGATTCTATCAAGATGGCTCGCAAGGATTGAGTTACATACTAAAGGTGTACTACTACATTTGCTTTGACGATATGTGCGATTTAGAATTGTGACAGGAAAGGCTGTTTTTATACCTCTGGGAGGTTATTGCTATATGTAGCGTGTTCTGGTTGCTATCAACCTGCCGGTTTGGAGTCAAGGGTTTTAGCCGTCCATAGACAATGTTCGTTAGCATTTGGTTCATGCTTCGTTGTTTATCAACGGTGCTAGGTTAGCTATAATATTGTACTACTATCAAAAGTAACGTTGTCTTTACTGTGGTAGACTCTTAAACGCATGGCTGGTGCATTCCTAGCAGCTCTTCGCTTGCACGGCAGAGACAACTAGCAATACATTCAGAAGGACATGGACCTCGGAGTGAAATCATCTCATTCCCAATGCACGTCATTAAGACTGGGAGAGAGAATAATTAGTTGCCGAAACACAATATACTGGCATGGCAATATGATTTGTGGTCGCCGGCCTACGGTTTGGTCAATTTTGGGATCCAGGGTAAGTTGGGTTGCATGTAGAAACCGTGAACCCAAATTAAGCATCTTTTAAGGGGATAGGACAGATAAAACGGACGTGCAATCGACACTTTATAAGGCAACCAACCCTTCACGTTTGTTGACAGACTTACTGCAACATTCGAAGGTGATGCCTCAGATATGATGATGACTAAAAACCCAATTCGCCTTTCAACGGTACTGCTACTGAAGACGTCATTCAACTTTAAGCAACTCCGCGAATAACGCGAAGGAACCCTCCAAAAATCAGCCCATTCTGCAAGTAATCAACAAAAGTTCGCCCGTGAGGCCCTTGACGAGAAACTCGATTGGGTTGAGGCTACGCCAGCATACGCGTGGCCATCTCGCGAGAAAGCCACTAGAAGGTTGATCGGTCCAACCTCCCGAACACTTCTATTCTTAAGTTTCGCCCGGATAATACTCCTTACGGCTTAGTGATCGCCACGATAACTTTTTGCCAGGGGTTAGACCATTAGTTTCATGTGTCAGTAAAAGTATGAATTTGCCTGCAAATGCCCGATGGAGAGGATGCCATGACAGAGCATCGTGGCAGTGCACGCATGGTATGACAGGCTTGGCATTGAGAAGCTTCGCAAGCGTTTTCAAGGAGGATCCTAGGACGATCTCGGTTGGGTTTGAGCATTGTCTCAATTGATTGTCGTCGAGGCTGATTTATTCACTTTACAGGAGTATCGAGATAGTCATTGTGAAGCTTGGGCCTGTATCAACGATTTGCAACCAATGTTTCGTCCAATTCGAATGCTAGGGGTAATGATTCCGCTATATGTCACTGTTTTTGGGAGAATTGGATGCATGCTTTAGGGCGATCAATTGAACGACAGGGGGCCTGCTCAGTATAATTCATCGAACCCTGACCGAGTCTTATGAGGCCTAGTGAGGATATCTTCTTGAGTAATTAATGGCAACAACACAAGAGCGGTGAGATCATGGAAGAACCTTATACTATTTGATGCCATCACAAACAAGAAAGGTACCTTAATTACTACGTATCCACTAGGAGATATCAATTGCAACACGACATGACTAGATGACCCAATGTGACACTCAGACGTGGAGTTGTTGACGGCTGTGGCTCAGTGCACGCTTGCACCTGCACGCCCCGGGCGGGCAGTGGAGTCTCACAGCCTCCAGCTCCTCCAAGCCCCCCCTGTCCTCAGGGCCACCTAGCCACCTCAGGCATTCTGTAACACTAACACTACTATGGAACCTAGTAACGGTAAACGTAGACCTCACATTGGAAGACAAAAGGCGACAGGAGGCCAGGAAGCACCGACCTATAATTATTTTGCTTCCATCCATTCGCAGTTTACAATGCAATATTATTGAGGCTGCAGCCTTATGAGGGGTCATTCAACTTTGTTTATTCTGCTACCAATCTTCAACTTCGACTTGTATTCTTCCACCAGCTCAACTCATCATACATATCAACTGTTATCCTTTCATCAAGGCCTTCATTCGCTCAATATCCTCTACTAAGCGTCGTCAGCATCTGAGTTTCCGCCACCAGAAGGCATTTAATTTACTTTTTCTTTTTCTTTCCCAAAGCATCCTGATTGACGCCAGTCCAACATCCAGCTGCTCTAATGATAACTGAAGCTTAAATGAATTCTTCAACGGCTACCGCCCGCCAGAGGCGCATCATCCAATTATCGCAACAATGGGGCTTCTCTCTCCCGCCCAACGCTCCAGCTCCCCTTACGCGACCGCCTCACCCATCTTCCTTCAGAACGCACGGTGATGATGAGGTCGCCGAGGGGCTCTTGCAGAGGCGATCTGCCGAAGTGGCCCAGCTACGACCCAAGAGTGGCCTGTCCCGAGCCTTCTCGTCCAGCAACCTAAAAAAAGGCAAGCACTGGGACACGAAAGAGATATTAAACGTCTTGAACTCCTGGGTCGATAGTTCAGGCTCGCCTGGCGTGGCCGAGGCTCTTATTGCAAAACTGGCTGCTGCAGGTGTCGATCTTGGTGGCATGCAGACCCAGAAACAAGGGATACTAAACAGACGCAAAAGCGTTGAGAATGGCCTTGACCGAACTCGCCTGCTGAAATCTGCCATTGAACGAGACCAGCTGGAGATGGTCCATGTCCTCATACCACACGCTGACCCTTTGACACTTGATATGTGTCTCCCAGCTGCAGTGAGGACAAGAAATGCACGAATAGTCGAGGTCCTTTTGAGGTATGGAGCAAATGCAGCAAACACTCCCGAAGGACAAGACGAATTCCGCAAAGCTTGCTCAGTTCCAGCCTTATCTGAGATCGCTTCACTTATTCTAAGATCCGATGGACGTCCATCTGAAGTCTTGGCGTCGCAAGCATTGACAGACGCCACACGAGCACAATGTTTCGACACCGTCCTACATCTGAGTCGTTCCACAGCAGACGGGAATTTCAACAATGCGGAAGCTCTCAAAATCGCAATTAACAACGAGCGACGAGACATCGCGATGGCTATTGCTACAGCAAATAGGCCGCCCCAGAACCCCGGCCTAAGTGAGACTTTCCAGCAGTTGATGGAGAATACGAATATGAGCCCGGAATCGAAGCTTGATTTTGCTGAGCTATTGCTTTGCTGCGGTGCCGAAGGCCCTATTCTCGAGCGATCACTCGAAATGGCATGCGATTCTCAATTCTTCGACATGGCTGATCTTTTGGCCCGATATGGTGCTTCTATAGAACACAACGATGCTTCCGCTCTGAAAGCTGCTATTTCAAAGAGCCAGGTTAATCTCGTCAGCTCTCTTCTCAACGGATCGTCCAAGATTGATCCTGCATTGGCATCGAGCTGTGTTCCATTGATCCCCCAACAAGCAGATCCCAGAACCCGGCAGGCATTGCTTTATCCGCTATTGAAGCGAGGCGCGAATGGAGCGCCGCTAAACGATTGTCTGATACAAGCAGTCAAATGCGGTGACGTCCACTCAGTCGAGCTTCTTCTAAACCCTCACTTCCGTGAGCCACCAAACGGGCAGCAAAACGGCCATGGAAAGCCACGAATCAGTAATCGTCACGCTGTAGCATCGCCTGATTACCAGAACGGAGAGGCGTTGCGTTTAGCAATCACAGCGGGAAACGCAGACATGGCCGCTAAGATCCTTGCCGCAAGACCTTCTAACGAGACACTCACCGCGATATTTCCCTTGGTTAAGAGTCTTCCCACAGCAGATCGGTACCGTATGGTTGAGCTGTTCTTAAGGGGAGCGATGACAGGCCCGGCACTGCATATTGCCTTGCAAGATGCAATCAGCGAAGATCCTTCGCAAAGGGATGATGCATTAATCGCCCTCTTGTTGAAGTATAATGCAGATATCAACTATGATGAGGGTGTTGGGCTTCACAATATCATCAACCAAATGGACCTCGAATTATTCTCTACATTGATGCAAAGCGCTTCTCCTCAAACGGCAGCGGCGCGTTTAGCCGATGTTATGAAGATCGACAATCATCAAATCCGATACGAGATGATGTCGATACTGTTCAAAGCACGGGCAAGTGTCAGCGGGCAGCAGGTGGCAGAAGCACTCCTCCTGACTCTATCAGAAAGACCTGTTGATATGTCTCTTCTTCAACTCATTCTACAGCAGGGCAAAGCAGATATCAATGGCTTGAATGGACAGATTCTGGAAAAGGCCGCTGCAACTCCTGACCCTAAGGTCATTGATTTGGTCTTGAGCCTCGGCAAGCACAATCCGGACACGATATCAGTTTGTCTCAACGGATTGGCGACCCTTCCCCCGACCGACAACAAGGCATGGAAGCTGGGTGTGATCTTGTCCAAGTCGCCCAAAGCGGTCAACTTGGACAGGATGCTTGTTCAGGAAGTCCAAGCACTTGTGGAAGACGAGTCAGGCCATGCCTCTTTGTCAACCCTACAAAAGCTTTTGGAGTCTGGCGCTGACCAGAATGCCTTCCAAGCGAGGGCATTGTGTAGCGCAGTTACAGCAGCCCGGGAGACGGTAGTAGATACCTTGTTCAGTTGCGAGAGGCCACCGACCGCGGCATCACTAGCGTTCGCTCTCCCTCACGCCCTGACGATTACGGATCCAATGAACCGCTTGACTTTCACTAAGAGCTTGGTTGAATCTGGAGCTCTTCCTCGTGAGGTCAACAGGGCCTTGACCCATGCTATAAGCCACCATACTTCAGATGTTGCTCTGATTGGTATTCTAGCCGGTTTTGCCGATGCCTCTGACGGGGAGGCTCTTGTACTGGCCGTTTCCAAAGAGTCGCCTGAAATCCTAGACATTTTGCTTTCACGGGTCAAGCATACTACTGAGAACAGGGACTCCTGTTTGGAGAAGGCCATGAAGATCACAGACTGGACATGTAGACTCAGTATCTGCAACCGTTTGGCAAAGGCGGGAGTATCGTCACACGCCGCTTCTAATGCGCTCCTTGTTGCGGCGCGTGACGGTGACTTGGAGCTCGGTGACGTGCTCATTGCTCATGGCGCTAGTATCTCGACGAATGGAGGACAGGCTATCATCGAGGCGTGCCGTGGTGGCTCGGTTGAGGTTCTCGATGTGCTGTTAAGGTCTAATGCCGATACCCAAAAGTCTACGCTAGAGCGTGGCTTTCAGGCTGCTACTGAAGTTCGCGATTTGAACAAACGTGCAATGGTGTTTCAGCGTCTCTTAAAGAGAGGGGTCTCTGGCGAGGTTGTCGACATTCAGCTCGTCTCTGCTACTAAATATGGTGAAGAGGGACATGAAGTGTTGCGTGTTCTGTTGGCAGCTGGTGCAGACCCCAACTACAGTAATGGTGAGGCAGTGGTTGCGGCTACGAAAAGTGCCTTTGTTGGTAGTCTAGAATTGCTATTGGGCCTTTGGCATAAGGGCGGCAACCAGGTAAGTCTCGTTGGGAGGTGTAAATATGTAATTGCTAATATGCCTTCTAGAAGAAAGCCTCTCCTCCAACCTTAGTACGAGCGATGAAAGCTAGCTGGAAATTGAATCAAGACACCAGGCTGCATATCGTCAAAGATTTGATGAAAGCAGGTATGCCAGCTGTGGATGAAGTCCACATCGCGTTGAGCAAGGCGGTTGGTGAGGATGAGCCAGATGATCGACTGATCAAAACCTTACTTGACTCTGGAGCATCACCCTTTACGAACGGGTGCTATTCAGTTGTTCAAGCTGTGCAAGGTATGAAAGTATCAGCACTGGCACTCCTATTGGCTGGTGGAATCAGCGAGGAGGAAATACAAAGCATATTCTCAAGTGGTTTCTCAGATAACCAGTTCGTCACATGGTTCACTCCACGAGGCCTCGAGGTTGCTAAAATGCTCCTTACGAAGGGGGCAAATGGAGAACCTGTGAGCAGTGCTCTTGTACAAGTGATGAAGAGCAGTACAGATGAGACGGAGTCTTTGGCTGATCAATTTGTCGATCTCTTTGTCACTCATGGAGTCGATATCAACTTTGAGAATGGGGAACCTCTTGTTTGTGCAGCATCAAAGGGTAATGCTCTCTGGACAGAAAGGTTGCTCGCCTGTAAGCCATCTCCACGGACTCTTACTCTCGCCTTTGAGCGCGTTTTCGATACAGCAAGGTCGCCAGATGAAGTACTGAAGTTGTTTGAACTATTTTCGGGTTATCGAGATGGCGAGGTTGGACTTGATGTCATGATACAGGGTGCAGGATCTGATCCCATCCTTATCAAAGCAATTTCACAGTATCCAAGGTCATTAGAGCTGTTGCAAACGTTACTGGATGCTGGTTTCTATTACGACCAGACCACAACATATCGCATTCATGACAGCGTGGAGGTCCCTGAAGAGATGACAGTTTTGGTATGGGCAATTGCTCAGCCACAGAAGAAGGTTAGCTCGGCATTGATCAAGTTGCTGATCGAACGAGGCGGTAAGTTTGTCATTGTGATTCAAAGCACCAATCATCGCTAATATATACAGCCAACGTAAACTTTGAGACAGCAATCAGCCGATCTACACCACTTATGCTAGCCATCCAAGCTCGCCGAGCAGATATCGTGAAGGAACTACTCATCGAAGGAGCCAACGTTGATATTACAGACGCCATGGGCCGCACACCTCTTGCAATGGCAACTGATATCGGAGGAGATCTTTCGACTCGTATGATGGGCAACCTTCTTGCCATCGATCAATCGAAAGACGATGGGTCCCTACACAACGCCGCCAGAGAACTTAACCTTGCAGCAGTCACAGTTCTCGTTGAACATGGTCATCATCCCGACTTTCCCAGCCCACTGCACGATGGAAGATCTGCCCTGGGTGAAGTTTGTCGTCATGCATCTGGTTCAGGGAAGCTTACTGCAGACGGAGAAAAGCTGATGCAAAGGGTGATGTCATTCCTGATTGACGCTGGGTCGGACATAACCCTACAATCTCATGGAAAATCCCTGCTTCTGCTCTGCTTTGAGTCCGCCGACCCTATCGCAACCACCCGTAGCTTCTTGAAAGTCGCCATGTGGAAGGAGATTAACAAGCCTTTCAACCACTACACGGATGGCGACTTCACCTATTCCCCGACAATGTACATCAGCAAGGTCCTGCCCGAGTCAGATACTCGAGATCAGCTCCTCACCCTGCTGCGAGCGAATCGGGCTGTGGATGTGTATTACGCCAACTCCGGCGATCAGCCTGACGATGCTGTCGGTCTGCCCAGTGACATGCTAGTCCAAGAGCGCGAACGGAAGGCCAGACTGCGACGACTGGCCCTCGAGACCGAAGACCACGCCATCGCACTCGCGCGAGCTAAGGAAGTAGCTAGCGTGGAGAGAGAGATATGGAACAACAAGGCTGAAATAGAAGATGCCCGCCGCCGTAGACTCCTCACTGAAGATATCAACGCAACACGACAAAAGGCTGATCTGGAAGAATCCCTCTTCAACGCTGCCCTCAAGAGGCGACTAACAGAGCAGCATAAGCTGACACAATCAAGCCTGGAGCGCACAAAAGCAGTCGCTGCAGCTGAACTAACAGCAGAGGAGACCCGGCAGCAGAAGATGCTTGAATGGGAGAGTACGGTTAACTCCGAGCGTGCAAGCAACGCCCAAGCGCTCAGCAGCCTAAGAATTAGCGAAAGGGAGGAACTCGACCGTATAGAGAGAGGAGCAGACGAGAGGATAAAGAGGAGACTGGAGGCGCAAAAGAAATTGGTGGAAACGCAGGAAAGGCTGGCCAAACGGATAGCGAACGTTCCAGGAGGTGATGCCAGGAGACAGATTGGATTCGTGGAGGAGGTTAACTAACGACTCAACATTCAAAAATGTCTTCTTCGGCAGGTTGGGCAAAAATGGCGTTGGGAGCATGGTTTTACAGTGGGTGTATGAGTTTCGATAGCTTCCTCTCTTCTAAAATTTATTTAAGAAATAAAAATTATATTAAACTTTAATTGTTCTACACAATCTTATCCTGCGATCATATAACGTTATATGTAAAATGTTTTAATTATTATATTCTCTTATATCTACACTAGTAATTATTATATTCTCTTATATCTATACTAGTACGTATATTCCTATTTGATTCGTTGTCAGAAGTTTTGTCTGGGATTGTAACATTAGATACGTCTCATAGCTTACGACGAAACGATATTCTTTCTTTGGATGTTGCGGTTCGTTCACTTCCCAAGACGAAAGTGTTGAACCCGCTTGCTCAAGGCACAATCTTGCGACTCACATTAGTGGTTTGTGACCCCGATAACATAGCACCTCACTCATATCGTCTTTGCCTTTTTTTTGACGGCGAGGGTACGCTTGATATTGACTTGGATGTAGAGATCATATTTCTAGTTAAGGGTGAGCATTTATCCACATGGAGGCATACCATTTGTTAGACTAGTTATGTATACTGTAGTATGATAGTTTGTTTCAAGGAATTGAGTTTATTAGGACATGATAGATTTTCAGCTGTAATGATTTATTGGGCATAGTTAATACACTGTTAAATATTAAATTGCTGATTGCCTCGGCTCTGCGTATCATGCTGGGTGTTTGCGTCTGTGTAAGTAAAGTGTGTCTGCATGCACTGATTGGGAAGTACTCTGTAAGCATGCCACTTTCGCTCCCATTTAACCAGCAGACAGTCAGCATCCAATCACACATATATGCCGATACTTATAAGCAAACTTCATCCCTTAAATATCATACTTCACCTTCTCTCCAACATACAAACATTCCCAATCCAACATCCGAAACCGCTGCCATGACGTGCAAGCACGCAAGTGGAGATAACCCCGCCATAATGGACCCCGCGGTAGATGGGGCCGGTCCGGAGCTTTGATTATAAACCACCCTCACCCAACCCGACACTCACACTTACACTTATCCCCCAATTCCAATGGCCCAACCTTTTCGTCGTTCACTGCTTAGAACTTGTGCTATTTCAAGACCTTCCGCAACATCGATTCCTTCTCAGCGTATCTCTAGACTTGCTTCACAGCTATCAGCCGCCGCCAAAATGCCTCCCGTTCCTCCCCAGATGAAGGCCGTTCAAATTAACAAGAATGGCGGCACTGAGGTCCTCGAGTTCAACGACGTTGCTGTTCCAAAAGCTGGAGAAGGGCAGATTCTTGTGCGGAACCAGATTGCTGGGCTCAATTACATTGACACATATTTCCGCTCGGGCTTGTACAAGGCGCCTCAGTTTCCTCTCACGCTTGGCCGTGAAGCTGCCGGAACCGTCGTCAACGCCCACCCTTCTGTAACGGGGTTTGAGAACGGCACTCGTGTGGTTTTCATGGGAAACGTTAATGCATATGCTCAATACAGCGTTGTGAACGCCTCTGATGCCGTCGTCATCCCCGACGATATCCCCACTGAGCAAGCTGTTGCCGCTTACCTGCAAGGTCTTACAGCATGGACATTCATCCGGGAAGCTGGCCAGGTCAAGGAAGGTCAATGGGTGCTTGTTCACGCGGCATCTGGTGGTGTTGGTACGCTGCTGGTCCAACTTCTGCGAACTGTAGGCGCAAAGGTCATCGGCACAGCCAGCTCAGATGAGAAGCTTGCGCTGGCGAAGAAGAATGGTGCCGAGTGGGTTATCAACTCTCACGACGATGTTGTCGCAAAGGTCAAGGAGATCACCGGTGGTCATGGAGCGGATGTTATCTTTGACGGCGTTGGCAAGGTTACCTTTGATGGAGATCTCGAGATGATTGCTCCCAAGGGCAATCTCATCTCTTTCGGCAACGCAGTAAGTGACCAATTCAACAACTTCTACTCGTCTCGAACTGACGGTTATATAGTCCGGTGCCGTGGACCCTGTGAGCCTTTTCCGACTCACCCCCAAGAACGTCCGCTTGATGCGCCCCGTGGTCAACGGTTATGTTTCTCAGCGAGCAGATCTCGAAAAGTACACATCCGAGCTTTTTGACCTTCTCAAGTCCAAGAAGCTTGAGCTCACTATCCACAAGGTGTATCCCCTCAAGGACGTGGCCCAGGCACACCAAGACATTGAGAGCCGAAAGACGACTGGAAAACTGCTCATTAAGATCGATTAATTCTAGCCCTTTTATTTTAATTTTAATGCGCTATCTGTCTATAATGCTATGGATGGTTCAACTACAAAATCCAAAACATAGATCCTCATGATATTTTATTTTCATTTCTGTTTGAGTCTGCGAGACGCCTGCTCGCATACGGGTAGCCTATTTTATTATTAATGTATTTAAGCCTTGGAAGACTTGACAGCCTCCACCAGCTCAGCGGGAGGATCCTGTCGGTAACCCTTGGGGTTGTTCTTGACCCATCGCCAGAGGTCTTCACAAGCCTTCTCCATGGTGAGCTCAGTCTTCCAGTTGAGTTCCTTGTTAGCCAAGGTAGGGTTGGCAGTAAGGTCAAGCACGTCTCCTTGTCGTCGGGGGCGGACCTCGTAGGCAAGATCACGGCCAACAACCTTGCTGAATGCCTTAACGATCTCAAAGACGGTGCTGCCACGACCGGAACCAAGGTTCCATGCCTTGACACCGGGTTGGTTCTCGCGGAGGTAGTTGAGGGCGACAAGGTGGCCGCGGGCGAGGTCGACAACATGGATGTAGTCGCGGATGGCAGTGCCGTCGCGAGAGGAGTAGTCTGAGAAATATTAGAAATTGGGCGGATAATTCTAGCTTAATAGAAAACTCACCATCACCGAACACCAAGAGCTTCTCACGCTCACCAGTGGCGACCTGGCCGAGAAGAGGCAGGAGGTTAAAGGGAATACCCTGAGGGTCCTCACCCATGATGCCACTGGGGTGGGCACCGCAAGGGTTGAAGTATCGCAGAAGAGCGCCGTTCCATTGCTTGTACTCCTTGCCAGCCTTCTCCAAGTTGGCACGCTGAGCATTGACAAAGTCGGTAATAACGTCCTCGATCATGGACTTGGTGCGGCCGTATGTGTTCGTAGGACCGATAGGGCAATGCTCGGGAATAGGAATCATGTTAGGGAAGCGGGTGGCATCGCCGTAGACGGTAGCGGAGGAGGAGAAGACGATGTTGTTGACATTGTTACGCTCCATGGAGCGGAGAAGGGAGATGCTGCCACCGACATTGACGCGGTAATACTCGAGGGGGATTTCACCAGACTCGCCGACAGCCTGGAAGGTGTTAGTCGTAGGTATATCGCGACGTTTGGCATGCTACTTGCCTTGAGGGCAGCGAAGTGGATGACGCTGTCGATTTCAGGGTGCTTGGCGAAAACCTCATCGATAGCCTTCTCGTCTGTAATGTCGAGCTTGTAAAAGGCAGGGCGGCGGCCGCAAATCAGCTCAATGCGGTCGAGGGCGACCTCGGAGGAGTTGTAGAGGGAGTCAACAATAATGACATCGTAGCCGTGCTCAAGGAGAGCAAGGGTGGTGAAAGAACCAATGTATCCGGTACCACTGGGAAATAGAGAATTAGCGACAGCTTTCTTTGTTGTTAAATTGCGACAACGAATGATCCGTGTCCTCAAAGCGTTGAATGCGACAGGAACAAAGAAGATGCAGAGGACAAACAACTGCAGGCAGGGGTAAGAGCGATAAGCGAGGATGCAGTGACGTACCCGGTGATGAGAACGGTTCCAACAGGCATTTTCGGTCGATTTCTTTGTTTTCAAATATGGGGATAATGAGAGTTTGCGGTGAAGGTCAAAGTAAGTAAGAGGTTGCGGTTGCGAACGGCGGGGTTAAAGGGAAGTGGTCGGAGTTGAAATGGCGGGGCAACTTTTTTTTAGCTGGTGGGATGGATGCACATCAAAGGAGGGGGCGTTGAAGTGGTGACAGTGGTGACAGTGGTGCTGCTAATTAAAGGTTTCCGCTCTCGTTACCAGGGACCTCGCTAGCTGCGCTGCAAGAGTCCCGCCCGTATCCATATGGAGAATTGCTCGGGTGCTCGGGGGTTGATGAGGCTGAAGCATTGGACCTCATGCTGCCACTATTGGCTCGCATGAGAGAATGGTGAAAGCATTTGTACCGATACCATGAGTTGACGAGATGGTATGGAACCAAATGCACTCCTCAATTATACCTGTGTTTATATGCGCTCCATTCAATCGCTTGTGTTTATCGTTAATTCCGCTGCCATTCAAATCAAGCGCTCCATCGTGGTGCGAGAAGCAGGGTCACGGTGGAGAAGCTTGCTCGTGATACTTATACCTCAACATGCCGATTTGTTAATGAATGAGGTAAAAACATCAGATCTGTCATTCGTTGGATTGCACTTGATGGAGGAAGTAAAGCTTAGGTTGACCATTTATTTATTATTGTTAACCAACCAGTTGCTTTCCCCGTTCGCAGGTGTTCAATGGCTTAACTCAATCGCCTTAATTAATCGATGTATCATTGACGCGTAAATTACAGAGGTATGTTATGATGGAAACACTCAAAACACTCAAACAAGTGGATGAATGTATAATCAACAATGTACTCGAATCATTAGGTTTCTAATGGACAGTGACATATCCGTAGGAAACATACGTCGTACAACGTTAAGCTGTGCTCAAAGCCTAAACCAAATACTCAGCCACACGTCTCATTAATGCCATGCTTATTCGCTGTGGTTCCAATCTTTTCGTTTCAGAGCTCATTAATGAGCCGGAAACCAGTACCTGCATGCGACTTCTCAATAGAAGGTTCAAAAAAGCGCATCGGTAATCTAATTAAATGGACGTACAGATACAGAGTTCAAACTTCTGGCAGTTGACGAGAAACGCCTGGGCACGTGATTACGTACGCCAGCCTCTCAATTTGCGCCGCCTAATCCTCGGCGCGTACCGCGTCTCAGGCGCATCATAGCACCTCGCGATAGCATCACGGGAATATCGACAAAAAAAAGGCGGCACGCATTTTTGCAACTTTAAGAGACTTGCCATCATCAACAAGGAGGGAACCGGCCTGCTGTGACTGCGCCTACATTTTCGCCTTTCATAAAGACTCATTGTTTGCTCACCTCACCACCACCAACATGATCCTTTGTTGTTACTGTGTGCAACTCAATATCTAAATTGGCCAGTCGAGCTGGCGCACCCAAGGGTCGTCTTTGCAAACTGACGAAAAGCGAGGAGATACTTGGTGGTGTCGCCTTATTACACTGTTCGGTATACACCGAAGGCCGTGCTACTATTTTCATCTCAAAGAACAAAGAAAACAAGCGCATCCTTCCACTATCTTCCAAAGAATAACTACGACGACCTCATGACACAAAAGGACGCACTTCCTTTCAAATCTATCATTTCTTGGTGTCAAACTTGCCGCTCAAATCAACTTCAATCAACACTCACATTTTACTGCCATCATGCCTCCAAGACCTGCCAGACGTACCACTCGCTTCACCAGTCGGGAGCCTGAACAAGGACCTGCGCATGACTCTCCAAATGCCTTGGTTAGGCCCCAGTTACCACCTTTACAGGGAACACCCAGTTCTCGGAGACAGTACACCTACGGTTCTGCTGTTGAGCCGCCGCCTAGAGTGGGAGCCGGTCTGCAGCGCATGGATTTGCAGAATGCTGTGAATCAGGCACTCTCTAAACCCGATGAGGAAGAAGAATTTGTACGACCCACGAGGCCAAGGTCAATAGCCACAAGGACAGAAGAAGATAGTACAGCTCGAGACAGTAAGTAATGTTCTCACAGGTCTCCAACAGTACTAACATGCTACAGATGCATCACGGATAGCACTAGGGGCTGCTCTACAATTGGCATCTGCAAGAGATGATGACAGCTCGCGAAGCTTTGGACTGGAAAATGACTACTATGAAGATGCGACGATAGGATCGGCGCCAGCTTTAACATCGGGCGCTGAAAAGCGTCAAGCTGTTTCTAAACCAAGTTCTCGAATGCAGCGAGATTCGACCGATGAGCTTGATTCACAACCTCTCCCGCGCGATCTGCCTACTACTTCAACGCAGGTGGGCAAGAGCAGAGATTCTCAACCGACAGCAACTAGCACGAGGCACACACGACAAAAGTCGCGTGACTTAAATACGACAGAACCAAAAACGACTACGGCACCTGCGGCTGGCAAGTCTGTAAACACACCTGCTATGAGTAGGATACGCCAAAATGCCAGCAAGTTACAGCCACGAAGACCTCAGTTAGTGGAGGATAGCCAGGAAGAAGAGAGTTCCGAGGACAGTGGCTCCGAAAGCGAGCAACAACCTATGGCCAATGCAAACAGAGTACAGCCCCGTCCATATGCTGGATATCGACCAGCCTCTCAAGAGCCATTCCAGGACAAAAGAAGACCACGGGATGACAAGGGAGGTTTCTTCTCTCGTGGAGACAAGCCTGAGTCAAGGTCATCTGCATTTGAGAGAGTCTTACAAATTCCGGATGATCCACGAGAACGTGATCGCTTGATCCAGCAAGAGATACAGGAAGCTGAAGATCAGCTTGCCCGTGAGCGAGCTGAGAGAGAGGATCCAGAGCATGTCCAATTTCAAGCAAGGACATGGCAGCATTGGTTCATTCAGCGCTTCGCTTGGTTACTCTCATCTTGGCCATTTAATCTGATATGGAGAAGACGAGAGGTAGACGAATTCGACGAATTTGATGATGACGAAGCCAACCAAGGCGGACCTACAGAATGGCGGCGTTTGCTCAATCCTATTACATATCTGGACTCTCTGATATGGTTTCTTGAGAAGATTATAGATCGTGCCATCAACCTTATCGACAGAATATCCGGAATCCAGGTGCGGAATTCCTGGCTGGAAAACCTGCTCTGGACTGTAACGGTGGGCACAGTCGGCCTACTATTGGGCGCTTTGATCATTTCGGGGGCTGCAGCTTTGCGACCATCTATCCCAGACTTTCCTGATATGGGATCGATGCCAACCGGCGGTATGCACTGGCCAAACCCGATTGGTTTTGCGAGCAAGATTGGAAACATCGTTCCCTCAGTTTCATGGCCTTCATGGCCTTCATGGGGAGGTGACGATGATGATGCTCCAAATCCCTGGGATGCTTTCCCTATTGACAACATTGCGATCCCGGACAACTACAAGCATGCGCTTGACGAGTTGAAAAAGCACGCCAATGGACAAAAGAAAACACTCGATACATTAAAGTCGGTACTGCCCACTATTGTTCAGATGGATCTTGTCGACGGACGCCCTGTCATCAAGCAGGAATTCTGGCATGCCCTCCAGGATCTGCTGAAGAAGGATGGAAGCTTCTTGAACCTTGATCACAAGAACGGCAACTACGAGGTTTCTTCAGAAAAGCAATGGAAGGCCATTGTCTCGCGTCTTGAAAGAGACTCGAATTTTAACAAGAAGCTCAACACCGATGTGGATCGCAGCATTAAGGATAAGCTCCCCAATTTCTGGGATACATGGTTCAGGAACAACAACGATGTGCTCGAGCCACTCTTCGACAAGGCAATGGCTAAGAGAGAAACTGCCGGCTCGGGAGCCAAGTTCGACCAGAAGCTTTATAAGATCGTCAACGAGGAGCTCAACAAATACAACCAGACTGCTGTGTCTCGGGAAGAATTTGTGGCGCATCTGAAGAGAGATTTTGCAACGCATGAAGCAGACATCAAAGAACAATTGGCAAATCTTGAGTCGCGCATGAAAAGTCACATTGAAGAGTCTGTCCGCTCTGCGAGGATGCTGGCCCCTAAGGGAACTTCTGATAACGACATGAGGGAGCTGATTCGGGAGATTGTAAGACAAACTCTGGCTGACGGTACTCTTGCGGCTGCCGCCAAGAACAACATTCACGCTCACTATAATTCCGACCTGAAACATCAGGTCAACTTCTTCGCTGTCGGAGCTGGTGCAACCATCGAAACTCAGTTTACAACTCCTACATGGGCTCCGTATGGTAAAGGCAATCCCCCTCCTGATAATGCCTTCCGAACAGGCCTGGCGGGTGCACTACCACTCCCTCCCCTTGCGGCACTTCATCCATGGCAAGACGAAGGAGAATGTTGGTGCACATCGCATGATCTAGATGGTCAGGGACGTCCCCATGGTGCTAGACTATCTATCCAGCTCGGCCACCTCGTTGTGCCTGAGAATGTTGTCATTGAACATATTCACCCCGATGCTACAACGGATCCCGACGCTCGACCGCGGCACATTGAAGTCTTCGCTAGGTTCGACGACGAAAGAGAGCTTGAAATCGTGCGTGACTTTTCCGCGAGCCAGGTCACCAATATGAATGGCTGGAACTTCTCACCTGCACCAATACACAGCAATTTCGTCAAGATCAGCCAGTTCGAGTATCAAGGCGATCAGCTCAACGAGGGTGTACACGTGCAGCGCATCAGCGGCGATTTTGTCAATCTTGGCATTCCTACAGACCACATCATCATCCGAGCTTTGAGCAACTACGGTGCGAAGGACCACACATGTTTCTATCGAGTGAGGCTATTTGGGAAGGAAAAGACGGATGAGCTTGTGTAGGTCTGGTTCTGGGTCTGGGTCGGGGGCGTTGGTGGATAGCTATTTGATTCATGTATGCTTGTCTTGTATTAGGAGCGTGGCTTATATACGTGATGTATTCCTGTGGATTGAAGCGTGGAGCTGGATGGGATATGGATAGCTTTTTATGAAACAGGTGCTGCTTGTAGTTCAATCATGAACTTTTCTACGACACAAATTCAAGTATTCCCTCAACATATAATAATGTGATGATCAACATTTTGAAACCATTAATATGCGTTTTATTTCGCGACTTTTATCTATCCCTACAAGGGTCCCAAGGGTATCCAACCTGTCCACCTCCTTAGTCGAGCAATCCAGTAGCAAGCGCCTCGAGATCCTCCAACGTCTCTGGCTCCTCCTGCATCTTGAAGACCTTTCCTTTGCCCTTGCTCTTCTTCTCGTCGTCCGAGTCGTCCTCGAACCACTTCTTGGCTCTCTTCTTGGGCGGCTCGCGCTCTCCCTCGCTGTCGGACCTGTCGTCTCCAACAGGCAGCGACCGCAGAAGCGCCAGAGGATCTTCGCCGTCTGACGCATTGTGAAGCATAGGCGCATCGCCGTCGTCGTCTGAAACGATACCCATAAGCTCTGCTCGCTCGGCAGCCTTGCGCTTCTCTCGCTTCTCGCGACGCTTCTGCTTGGCGAGAGCCTTGTCGTCCACATCTGCCTCGCGAACGCGCGATGTCTCGTCTTCGACGAACTTGCGGCGCTGTTCCTCGGCTGGACCCTCTCCCATGAAATCTTCCTCATCCTTCAGCTCATAAATCTCATGGGCATTGCCGTCTTCATCGAAAACAACCTTGCTAGGGTTGCCCTTGAACTTGAGCATCTTCTTCTTTGACTTGAGAGCCTTCTCGCGACGTTTCGAGTCCACGACAAAAGGTTCATCACCACCAAGTCCTTGGATGATCCTCGCTGAGCTCTTGTACGCGTTGTTTGCCTCGTCATCCAGGTCGCTATCCTTGAGTACTCTCTTTACCGACAAGAAATCGCCGTCCTCATCATCGTCCTTGCCCTCGCCATCAAGTACGAGCTTGTTGTAATGACTTGACAAGACGTCCTGATTTGTTCGCTCAAACATCTTATCGTACTTTGTGCGCACCTCGTTCTTCTTCGCAGGCTTCTTCTCTCCCTCCTCGTCGTCCGATTCGGAGCCGCTGGACATGCCCGCACGAGGGGCGTTCTTTATTTTCTTGATATCTTCACCCTTTCGGAACTTGACCTGTGGTGTACCTGGGAGACCAAGACTGGCAGCAAAACCATCGAGATCGAGTTTGTTAAACTTGAAAACGGATTTGTCTTTTTGCAGATGGATTGACCGTGTGTAACTGATGAATGCTTTTTGACCGAGGTACTTGAGATCTGGGTTCTGGAAGCACATGCTTTGCAATTGCTCCTTGATGTTTCTCTTCTTCTTCTCCTTAACGTTGACCTTTTGTATGGGGATTTTCTTCTGTTCTAGCTTTTTCAGCATACCCGGCTCCTCGCTCGGGTCAAGGAAAAGCACAGCTCGGCCATTACTTTGGTATCGAGCTGTTCTGCCGACTCGATGGATATACGTGTCAACGTCTTCAGGGCAATCGGCTTGGATGACCCAGTCGACTGCAGGGAAATCAATTCCTCGTGCGACAACGTCTGTTGCGAGCAAACATGACTGCTTTGCAGATGTGAACGTTGAAGTAATTTTCATTCGTGCCATTTGCTTTTGGCGTCCGTGAAGATGAAGAAGAGGAATACCGGGCTGAAGATGACGGAAACTCTCGTAAACGAATCGAACCTGTTTACCTGAGCTTAGAAAGACAACGATCTTGCTCTTCAGGTTAGCCTTGATAAATCCGTAGAGTGTGTCGAGCTTCTCTGTCAAAGGAGTCACGAGGTAGCTTTGTTGAAGGTTTGTAGGAGTGGCGCTGACGGCATCTTCGTGGACAGAGACATATTCGGGATCCTTGAGACTGAGACGAGCAAGATCCGAGACTCTCTTGCTCTGGGTGGCACTGAACATAAGTGTTTGTCGTTCTTTCGGAAGATGCTCGACTAGGGCATCGACAGCATGTGAGAAACCCATATCCATAATACGATCCGCCTCATCGAGAACCAGGATCTGCAAGTTATTGGCGTCGAAACCGGCTGTTTGATCGAGATGCTGCAGCATTCGACCAGGCGTGCAGACCAGGATGTTCATTCGGTCCAACCGCTCTGCTTCCTCTTTCAAACTTTTGCCACCAATCACCAAGCCTGCTGAGAAGACATGATATCTGCCGACCTTTCGGAGCACTTCGAAGATCTGGGCTGC
The DNA here is from genome assembly GCA_020744515.1 of Fusarium tricinctum. NCBI lineage: Eukaryota > Fungi > Ascomycota > Sordariomycetes > Hypocreales > Nectriaceae > Fusarium > Fusarium tricinctum. The sequence continues at coordinate 4,695,631 of JAGPXF010000001.1, forward strand.
GAGTTCTCGGGTTGGGGAGATGATGAGGGCGCCGAGACCATCGTATTCAGTCCATTGGGCGCGGTAGAGCTTCTCAAGGACAGGAATAATGAAGGCCAGAGTCTTTCCGCTTCCTGTCTTGGCAGCTCCTAGAACATCCTTGCCCTTGAGGGAGAGTGGAACGGCGTGAGTTTGGACATCGGTAAGGACTTGGAAATGCGAGGCCTCGAGGCCCTTTGCGGTCGGTACAGAGAGAGGAAGATCGGAGAAGTTCTTGGTGGCCTCTGATTTAGGGTCCTGTTGATTTTGTTAGTCAAGCTTCAGTTGTCATGTGCCATCACCACGATGCGTACCAATTCGGCAACTCGTTGTTCGAGCTGTGAGAGGTCTTCTTGCTCCCTCTTGCGCTTCTGTTGTCGCAGCTCAGTGCGACCGTTCTTTGGAGGCGGCGGCTTGGGACCTCGCCCAGATCGCGCACTAGGAGGCATTTGTGCAGAGTTGGGTTGTGATGGGAAATTGAGACGAGTGTTGTTGGATAATTTCTCTGGCGCAAACCAAAGTCCAAATGCAGATCCAGAGTTGAAGTCGCTGGAAATTTTTTGGAAAATGCGCGGCGCTTGGCATGACCGATGACCGACTGTGGGGCGCCTATGGAGTACTGGATACTATCAGCAATCCTCTCACTAAAGTCTGTGTTATTCTAAAGAGTCTATTTTCAATGCAATAAATGAAGATATGAAGTAGAAGTAATGAGACAGGGAAATTCAGTAACTTATATACTCATTAGACCCTAAGATATCCTTATGGAGTTTTGGTCTTTTAAGTTATACAGAGAAAGAGAAATAACAGTCCTTAGACTGCTCTTCTGGAACCCTGCACAGCGCTTGGCCGGAAGAAGCTTACCGCCCGTGGCAGAAAGCTTTCACCGCCAAAAAATCAAACCCCGTCTGTTTTTTCTGCCCCTCCATCAAGCAAGCTTTGGCTGCGAAAAAAACAAAACAGCTTCAGTATGTCCAATATGAAGAACGACAAGAAGGCCAAGAAGGGCGCCCCTCCCGCGAGTCGCATCGCCGATCAGCGATTCGCCGACTTCGAGACTGATCCTCGATTCCGATTGCCCTCCAAGAGGCAGACAAAGACTACGATCGACAAGCGATTCTCGCGCATGCTTAATGATGACGAATTCACTGCTACTGCCAAGGTCGACCGCTATGGTCGCAAAGTAAAGTCCGATTCCAAGAAGAAGGCGCTCCAGAGATTGTATCGCGAGGAAGGCGATGAAGAGGAGGAAGAGAAGGAGGCCGGAGAGCAAGACATCGAGGTCGATGATGACGAGGTTGTTCAGCGAGAACTGCGAAAAGCACATGAGAAATATGACCCAGCTCGAGGTGGTGGTTTCTCTTCTTCGGAAGATGAATCCGAATCCGAGGAGGAAGACTCAGAATCGGATGAAGAGGAGGGTGGTGCACAGGTCGATACTGAGGGAGATATGCAGCGCTTCCAGGACGAACAGAACGAGGCCGAGAGTGGAGACGTGACAAAACGAATTGCGATTGTCAACCTTGACTGGGACCATGTCAAATCCGCCGACCTCATGGCTCTTTTCAGCAGCTTCCTTCCTGATACTGGTGGAAAGATTGACAAGATTTCAGTATACCCCAGCGAGTTCGGCAAGGAGCGCATGCAACAGGAAGAAGTAGAGGGACCTCCCAAGGCACTATTCAAGAGCTCCAAGAACGATGACTCGGATGATGATTCGGAAGAAAGCGACGAAGACAGCGAGGATGGAGACGAGCGCATTAAGAAGGATTTGCTCCAGGAGGGTGACGATCAAGACTTCGACAGCGATGCACTAAGATCATACCAACTTGACCGTCTACGATACTACTACGCCGTTATGGTTTGCTCAAGCCCCGAAGTTGCCCAGAAGCTCTACGAGGCAGTCGATGGACGAGAGTACCAGTCATCATCAAACTTCCTTGATCTCCGATTCGTCCCCGACGATGTTACTTTCGACGACGAGCCGCGAGACGAGTGCGAAAAGGTTCCCGAATCATACAAGCCTGTCGAGTTTGTGACCAATGCCCTGCAGAGCTCCAAGGTCAAGCTCACTTGGGATATGCACCCTGAGGAGTCATCTCGAAAGGAATCCATCAACCGCGCCTTCAGTGGCAGTCGCAACCAGATTGAAGAGAATGATCTTCGCGCGTACCTAGCCAGCGATAGCGACGACGATGATGACATGGAAGAGGATGTTGAAGAGGTCGCCGAAGAGAACGGAGAAGATGGGCCCAAGCTTTCCAAGAAGGAACTAGCTCGTCGAAAGATGCGAGCTGCTCTGGGCTTGTCTGAGGAACCTACCAAGTCTTCCAAGAACGCCCCTGTCGGAGACATGGAGATCACATTTACCCCTGCGCTTTCAGCGTCCGCACCCAAGAAGACAGCCGAAGAAGAGACAACGATCGAGAAGTACATCCGAAAGGAAAAGGAGCGAAAGGAGAAGAAGCGCGAAGCAGCACGAGCTAGGCGCGCAGGTGTGGATCCTGAAGCCGAGGCGGAGGAAGAGGAAGAGGAAGCGGAGGTTGAAGAGGCACCCGAGGGCGAGGCTGATGATCTTGGCTTCGACGATCCATTCTTCACCGCCGCTGAACCTGCCGCAGTATCCAAGGCATCTATCCGCAAGGCCGACCGCATTAAGAAGCGAGAAGCTCGTGAAGCTGCTGAGGCCGAGGACAAGGCACAGAAGAAACAGCTGGAGACTGTCATGGCCGATGTTAACCAGGACCAAGCCGATCATCTGGACCACTTCGACATGAACGAGATCTTGCGAGTCGAGAAAGCCAATCGCAAGAAGGGCAAGGCCAAGAAGAAGGCCCTGGCCAAGGAGTCCCGCGGCGGCCTCCAGGAGGACTTCAACATGGACGTTGGAGATGACCGTTTCAAGGCCGTGTTTGAGAGCCACGAGTACGCTATCGATCCTTCTAATCCTAAGTTCAAGGCTACCGAGGGTATGCAGAAGCTGCTGGAGGAGGGCAGGAAGAAGCGTAGAGTTGGAAACGAGGAGGTGGAGGAGCCTAGAACTAAGAAGGCCAAGAAGGGAAGAAAATGAGGTGGCTAATGTAATTGGAGATTTTATACATGGTTGTTCAGAGTCTTGGAGTTGGGTGATTAAAAAGTTGGTATTTGATAGCCATCATTGATTAAACATGCTGCCCAGTTATTTCCATGTCTTTAGTTCCAGGCCATGCTCAAATGATTGCTCCCCATAACAGCACACTATCAATGCCTTTACATTCCCATCATTTCCCAATTGTTTTACCCTATAAGAGTCAAAATCATGCATCCAGCGGCTTTTGACCACTCCAGAAATGCATCTTTCCATAAGCATGCACCTTAGGATCCCTCATCGACTGCCGACACTCAGCAAAAAATACCTCCATCTCCGTCTTCTCCCACCCCAGTTGCGGAAAATGAAGGTTCCCAATAGCTGGGAAGAAATCTTCACATGCAGTACGATAGTACATGCCCACCAAGCGCATCAGTCTTTTACTTCGTCAGTAAACTCGCCTGCACGTCTGTTGGTAAGACTCACTTGTCTTTGGGCCATGTTCCGTAGGGTAGCTTGATAAAATTATGCTTGATGTTCACAAATCCCGCTTCGGCGAGATACTGCTCTCCGAAGACGGCGGCGTGCGCGTTGGTTTCGTATAGAGCGAATGCTTGTAGGATGATCTCGGTGAAGCGTTTTAGAGGCCAGTCCTCGGGGATGCTGTTGTCGTCGGTGTGGACTTGGCCATCTATGTCTTGTAACTCTACCCACGCGCCGGGTTTCATGTTTCTAGCCTTGTAAATAATGGGGTATATGTTGAGGGAGAACTAGGACTTACGCATATATTTGCTTCAAAAGCAAAACTGGTGACTTTAGGATGGGGATCATGTTGCGGAGATGGACGAAGTCAAAGTCGTCGCCGTTGAGCCACTCATCTTCAATATCGTCGATTAAGAATCTGCGTATAAGTTAGGAGCATGATTCATAAATATTGAGTAATAACTCACCTGACATTTGGAGGCACCCAAGTCGGTTGTATAGGACTCAGATCCAATCCCAGCACCTCAGCACTAGGATATTTCTCTCCCACTGCTACAATCAGCTTCTTCCTCTTCTTGACACTCCCTCACTGTAGTTCAACATACCCTCAATAGCCCAAATTCCCGTCCCCGTCCCTAGATCTGCTATACGCTGCGGATTCTCCCCCACAGGCGCATAGAAGTACCTACCGTCCGTCGCCTCCAGCATCATGGCATGGAGCATGTCCTCGCGGTTCTGCTCGGCCTCATCGTTGGGCAGCGGATACCGGCCATGGCGGTAGCGGTGGTAGCGGCGGCCGTTCTCGTAGGTGTGCTGGAGGATGTTGGAGCTTATGGATGTGGACGAGGAGCGTCTGCTTGTGCTTGCGAGAGAGGAGTTTTCGTCGAGGTCGAAGTCGCTGGCGGAGAACTCGCCGTCTTCGTCGCTGCCGCCTGCTTCGATTGTGGCGTTGCCGTGTAATAGACCGTGGGTTTGGTCGAGGTCGAGATTTGGTGGGTTTGTTTCTTGAGATGTTTGTCAGTTATATGTATTCCTTTCGTACTTGCGACCCTTTTAAACAAACGAATTGTGTATGAAACATTAGCAGAGATATGGGTAATTGTAAGAATTTATTCTCTTGCTCGATTGTCATACCTGGTCCTTTTGGTTTCGTCAACGGACTTGACCCGTCATGTATTTGTGGACTACTCCTCGGACTCGTCCGTTTGCTTCCAGACTCATGAGCGCCCATAGCTGTCACTCTTTCGCTTCGCTTCCAGTTATCGTTTCGAATCTCTTGTCTTCGGACCCTCATATAAAGCATAAACCCTTACAACAAATGAAGGGGAGAAAGCCGAGAATCATAAGACCATGCAGTGCTGCCAATATGAAACTCTTGACTGAGGTATATCGTCCAATAGAAGCCTGTAGCTGGGGTGCCATGCAGCTTGCGAATGGAATATGACAGGTTCCAAAAAGCAAGAGAGAATAGGAAATAGGGCTGTCAAAGTATCATATATTGACTACAATATGTACGCAACACTGACGAAAGAAGCAGCCTCCTGTGAGATCAAAATAGTTCGACCCGTTTACGAAGACATTATCAAGCATGCGTTGGAATTTCCATCTCAGCAAGTTGACGTCTCTAGTGCCAGAATTCGCCTGGACGTGGGAAGCTTGGCGTAACAAACATGCCAGTCGAGACGGCACGAGCGCGCGCCAGCATCGAGGTAGAACTATTCTTGCATAGTCGATGAGGAAGAAAAGCCTTCGGATGCTTTTGCCACCTCAAGATTAGCGTGGAATATAGAAGGAAGAATCATCTGGACATTTGGCGTAAGAGGGTTCAAGCGACTGGAGATGAAATAGAGTTGACAAGATCTCGGGATAGATCTGACATGAACATGGATTGCTGGGGCCTGTTGCGGGTCCGTGGCTGCGGTAGCATGTAAGTCAAGTCACTGTGCTTGGCTGTCTTAGAGGTCAAGCATTCTTAATTTCAGGCCATTTATCACTGCGACCGCGTATCGGGTTGGTGGTATCGAATTACAGAACCAAGACAGTCTTTGAAAGTTTGCGTCGTTGACGGACAATTTACGATACATATTCGCTATTGCTAGGATATTTGCTTCCGAATTCCTGGGGCTGGACCTGGACCTGGACCTGGACCTGGCAGGTTTCTGGAAAAGACAGGCGTGCGTTAGTTTGAGGAGGCTTTATCCACACAGTTGAAGAACGACTAGAACAGCCAATGGGTAGCGCAAGGCAAAGATTATTTCTAGAAGGGACTTATAAGTTTGAGTTGAAGCCGGCGTAAGCCTGTAAGAGTATATACTTCGCCAAACTAGGCTAATTTCCGCAATGTTCAAATGTCTCGATTTAGTTTACTCATCACTCGATCGAGTGGACTGTAAGCGAAAAGGAGGTCATCACGGACAGACCTTTTCAGCCATAGGGGCACCATTGTCAGCTTGCAATCTTCCCCTCTCCAATTTATGGGATTCATTGGTGTGGGTGTGCATGCGCATGTGCATTTGCGATAATGTCGACCCATGCACCATGCTAGCCATGTCCCGCATTGCTTCTACGTCCTGCAAAGCTGACGCTATTTAGGAAGGCTGGCAACAAGTTGAGATAACACAGATAAGAGATCTGTCCGCGTGATGGTGAAAAGGGTGGGATAATCCCGCACGATCCGGTTTCTCTTTAGCTGCCGCTTCGGTCCGTGGGCGATAGATAATCAATCACAACACCATGTTTAGAGTCACGATAGAACCAGAGTGTTGCTCACTAAGACAGCCAGGGTGAATATGGTTGGAAAAGGTCTAGGGGTTCTCGTATAGTGGCGAGCCTGGTGACGCACAAGACCCAACGCAATATATGGCAAATGTCCGAGTACACCCTCACAACATAGGAAAATGAAGCTGTCGCAATAATTTCATAGCTAGGAGGGACCCTGTCGCGACTCAGAATGAGATACAGCGTGTTCCCCGCTCGGAGGCGGGAGAGACGCGATGCACGGTCGCAGCCTTCTTGTGTTTGTGAGGGTGTGCTCAGTGTCGCATTCGAAAAGCTGATGTGCGACCCTTGGATGACGGTGATGAAGCACGGGGAAGAGAGATTGGCGGTTGCAATCGTTTGATTGAGATGAAAAGACAGCCCACCTGAACCAGAGTGAGAAATGGGTGGGATGATGCAGAGAACTTATCTCCACCAGTTCATTTCTTACTGCGATGCATTCAGTGCAGTGCGTGCAATGCAGTGCAGACGAGATGACGATGAGAAATCTTTCGATATCCTACAGAAGTACGGATACAGCAGATGATCATCTCTTCCAGAGACGATACATCCAATGCACCACAAGCGATTCATCGCCACTGAAGGACCCCTATTGCAGAATGATTGCCATGATCTTCGCAACCCTCTCACAATCACGAATCCCCCCAGATACCATCCATTGCTTCATCATCCATCATGGTGGACATGGACCAAGTATGTTACAGGTCCCGCTCACCGACTCTCGGACCTAAAGTTCCCCTCAGCTTTTAGTTGCATCGAGATCGTGATGGGGTGCAGCAGTTTCAGTGGGCAATGGCAATTGGGCATCGCATTTGGTTGCAGCGGTTTTTTTGGGGGTCATGACACCCTCACTGACGCCACTTTATCTGTGGGGAAACGCGTGAGCCAGCCTTGGTTGGTACTTGGTAGCTTGGTAGTGGTTTTTCTCTCTATTTTTTTCGTGCTAGGCCAGGGTGTGAGAGGAGCTTGAAGGATATCCATAGCTTATTGCATGTTTGTGTCATTGTGATTATGGTCTTGATATTACTCGTAACTGTCCCGTTTCTTTTAATCGCTCCTCTGTCCTACCTTGTCATTGTTTTCTTGATCGAGTCGCGGGACAAATTCGAGCTCGCAGATCCTACTCCAAGCTCTCCCACTGCCACTCCATCTCCATCTCCATCTCCAACATCTTCACACGACACCTGCGAATACTTTGACTACCACAAGTAAAGGCAATGCCGCCACATTCAACGTCTCCTCTACTCCCCATCTCCACGCCCACAGCTATTGCATCGCCGTACGAGCAGTCGCCGCCTCCTCCAGAGCCAACAGCCGCGAGCCATGTCCAGCGCTTCGCCATTGCCACCTTTTCCCTCGCCCGCTTCCTGCGCGGCGTTTCGTTGATAGCGTACCCGCGCTTCGGCCTCTGGGCCCTTGACATAGCCCCCGATGGCTCTGCATACATGCTCGCCAGTCTAATCGGCATCCGCGACATTCTTCTCTCGGGTCTGCTGTACACGACCGACACAGCCAACGCCGCCACCGATCCCTCGGCCCGTCGCGAAGTAACCCGCGCGCTGGCGACGAATCTCTTCAGCGATGCGCTGGACGCATTCGTGCTTATATTCTACGCAGCGTGGTCCGACGACTGGGGCAACCCGATCGCAGTGATTGTCATTTCCGCAGTCATGGCCATCTTCGAGCACCTGACGCTATGGAGCTATAGCGAGGATGACTGGGCGGGACAGGAGGGGTGCAGTCTAGGCGACGACAAGAAGGCGAGGATGAATGCGTGGTTGAGGGAGCTCGAGCGATACGAACCCGAGACATATCGTCCTGAGCAGTCTGTGCCGCCGTCGTCGCGGGCTTCGTTTCGGCAGTACGGGGCTATTGTTTAGCTGCTGTTAATGTGTTACGTGTTTATGGCAGTGGTGAAAAAAAGTTGAGGATCGGGATGGTCTTTTATGCGATGGCGTTGACGGTTTGTGCATTTGGAGGTTGCTTTTGACTGTTTAGAGTTTGGGTTGATACCTTCCGCGATCGCATATGATTTGCTGCTGTTTTTATACTTTGTTCAATACCATTCCTCTTTTGAGTTTGATCATGTTTGTTTTTCAAGAGAGTGTTGTGATGCTTCAAGGTGGAGGAGTATTGAGATTCTTCCCACCTCGCAATTGGAGGTTCGATAGAACTATCTGTGAACTGGGGATCAGGAAGCCAGACCACCACTTGTGTTTAAGATGGTAGACGAGACCGATAACATAGACCAACAGACTACGACGGACTTGTATTCATCAGAGCTCTAATAAAACTCTCATGCCCAGCGTCTGTTATGTCGATGTTGGATGATTCCTAAAGTCGCCTGTCTTGAATCTACCAACAACTTCCACATACTCATAAGCGCAATGGCAATTATCACTATAAACGCCTGCATAATATGAGCAATAATTGTTCCGTGAACGTTGGGCAATGTGGCCCACGAGTAAAGATTTCATTATTCTAAGAACGATTCAAGAGAAAGCAACATCGCATATCCTCAGTCTGGAGTGCATAGCGAAAATGAATAAGCTCGCAAGATCGGTACCTGGCAATGGCGTGATAAAGCGCATCTGAGGCATAATCCAGGGCCTCTCTCTGTCTGGTCATCCAACATCCAATTGCAGGTGGAGAATTCCCGCTAAATTCTACCGAGACTAAGACAGGATGATGAAGGGTCTGGGACTTTCTTTTCTCTTATTTCGCCTCTTTAGCGACTTGAAGGTGAAATTACTGTCACTAACTCACTCATTCTTTTGTTTTGTCTAGTCTTTTGATCTTATTGGTTTCTCAATGGCGGTCCCTCGTGTGAAGCGTGTAGCTGTCATTGGCGCCGGCCCAGCGGGTGCCATCACCGTTGATGCCCTCGCTCAAGAAAAGACATTTGACCTCATTCGAGTATTCGAACGCCGTGAAGGTCCTGGAGGATGTTGGTGAGTCCCATATACTCCATCAGCCCACTAGATTGTAAACCCTTGTGATGGAAGAAGTGCTAACACTCGCAGGATCGGAGACAAAACTCAACCTCCAACAATCTCCAACTTGGCAAAACTTGCAGACCGCACAGCAGATGAGCAACTGCCCATTCCCGCGCAGTTGCCGGCCTTGCTACCAAAGCCTACGCAACCGCGCCATGAAGAGTCCTCTCTTTATCCGTACCTAGAAACCAATGTCGCTACATCGACTATGGAGTTCTCCCAGGAACCTATTCCTGCAACTCGCAGTGAGAGGTCAATCGGGATGCACGGCCCTGAGACGCCGTTTAGGCATTGGAAGGTTATGCGTGATTATGTCGCTGGGATTTTGCAGCGTAACCATTACGAGGATCTCGTCTCGTATAACACCACTGTGGAACATGTTGAAAAAGCAGGTGATGAGTGGAAGGTTGTGCTGAGAAAGGAGGGAAATAAGCAGGATTATTGGTGGACTGAGACTTTTGATGCTGTTGTTGTGGCTAGTGGCCATTATTGGGTGCCGTATATTCCAGCTGTTGAAGGGCTGGAGCAGTTTGAGAAGACAAGGCCGGGGAGTGTGGTGCATAGTAAGCACTTCCGCGGTAGAGACTCTTTTCATGACAAGGTAGGTCTTTTCATCGCGAGTAAGAGATGGTGCTAATGGGAAGTCAGCGAGTCGTTGTCGTGGGTGCCTCCGTTTCAGCAGCAGACATTGCAGTTGATATCGTCAATACGGCGAAGACGCCCGTTCACTGCGTCACTATCGGCCATACCACAAACGTCTTTTTCGGCGACACTGCATTCGATCATCCCAAGATTAAGCAGCACCCATCCATTGCCAAAGTCACCGACCGGACTGTGCATTTCATCGACGGCACCAGCATCCCCGACGTGGACCACATCATCTTCGGCACCGGCTACAGCTGGACCCTCCCCTTCCTCCCTTCCGTCCCAGTGCGCAACAACCGCGTACCGGGCTTATACCAGCACATCGTCTGGCAGGACGACCCAACGCTTCTCTTCGTCGGCGCTGTCGGCGCTGGGCTCACATTCAAGATCTTCGAGTGGCAAGCTGTGTACGCGGCGCGCATACTCGCAGGTCGGGGGACTCTGCCACCGCGGGAGGAGATGCAGCGGTGGGAGGACGAGCGGATCACGACGCATGGCGACGGGCCCAAGTTCACGGTTGTTTTTCCGGACTTTGAGGATTACTTCGAGACGGTGCGGGAGCTGGCGGGTGAGGGGGAGCCGAGCGTGGGGAGGAAGTTGCCAAAGTTTAGGAGGGAGTGGTTCAGGGATTTTATAGAGGGGGCGGAGTTGAGGAAGATTCTCTGGAGGAGGTGGAATGCCACTGCGAAAGAGGAGGAGGATGTGCAAGCAAGGTTATAGATGGGGATTGGGAGTTCTTAACAAGTAGATCGGGAGATTTAGAAATAGACATGTATATAGAAGATATGAAAAGCTTATGCTGTACACTGGAAGAGACACATACCAAGTTTGAGACACTTCCATCTAATTTTGGGTGTTGACCAAGTGTCAACACCTCAGAGTGGCATTATAAGAGACTTAAGGTCAGAATCGAACCAGGTTAGGTATTGCACGATATAGTATGATATGAGAAGAGCAACCAGGGTACAACTAGATATCAGACATTGTCAATACATGGGTTGGATTTGAGGCCGGATACGGAGTGCATAGATAGCGCCGTTATAGTAACGAGTGCCGGAGTAGCGTGTTGGTAGAGTTTTCATGAGGTGTCAATGCCGATGCCGTGTTCCACAATACCCACTCAAGCTCAAGTTCTCGGGAAGCACAGCCGATTAGGAAGACATCTGGGGAAAGACGAGATGACATATCTGTATCTATCGAGTGTTGAGTAGCGGCTCTAACAGTCCCTTAATCTAGAGGATAGGAGCAGTCTAGATGGTTTCTCAACATCGCAGAGTTCCCTATCAAGCTCAGATTGACTGATCTATTAAGCCCATCTTCCTCAGACAAACATTGGCCCTCGGGCTGGCTGGCTCCTTATCTGCTGGTTACGTCGGTTGAAGTGCACTAACGTTAGTGGCTGATAGTGATGCACTTCCCCGCGTTTTTATCTCGTCCAGTTGACCAGGACCTGAAGATAGCTTGCCACCCCCCATGTCCTTCGTCTGTGATTGTTCCTTGTTCAACTCAAGTTTCCGACGACATTCTTGTTTCTGATCAATCTGAATTTCGCCTCAAAAGTATAGAAATGCACACAAAAACAGAAACTTCAAAAAGCGGCTGCAGACGCACATCAAAAACAAAGAATGCATCTAATCCGCGATCGCGGTCGGGGTGTGTTACTTGCAAAGCCAAACATGTACGCGATGCTCCCCACGACCAGCTGAGCTTGAATAATTAACAAACACGCCAACAGACGAAATGCGACGAAACAAGACCCGAATGTCTAAGATGCACTCGCAAAGGCGTAAAATGTGGTGGGTATTGGAAAGAGTTCAAATGGTCCTTTAAGCATCAACCCGGCGATATCGACGTGAACCTCACGACCGGAACATCGCCCACGGCCTCAAGACGAGGTTCTACGGTTCAATCAGAGACGCCATACGCAGCAACGTCTTCTGCGATGTTCGATACTATTGCACTTGATCCAACTCCAGGTCCTTCACAGAATGAGGAGTTGCCTATCGAAGATGCTGCGTCAATCCTGGGCGATGCTGCGTGGACGACTAGTTCCTGTACCGATACAGATGATCTTTTTGCGCGGTCTAATTCCATAGTTGACACAAGTGACACGAGCAATATGACGGTGTCAAACATGGAAATCACTTCAACAGCTCTTACTCCCACAATGGAACCACAGTTCTTTGAAGGGACGCCCCTTACTGTTGGTCTCATCACCGATACCTCATCACTCCTAATCAGCAACTGGTTCGAGCAGGTCTGCTCATTATGGTCAGGCTTTGACTCAGACTCTAACCTAAACCGAAAGCTAGCTCTAGAGCTATGCACGAGCTCGCAATCTGTATTTAGTTCACTGCAAAGCATGTCGGCCGGTTTCTTATCCACGCGACTACCGCACATGAGACAGTCGGCGATGTATTTCTTACAAGCTGCCACCGGGGCTGTTCTCTCCGAGGCCGAGAACGCTCTTCAAATTCCAGGAGACACGATGCCCTCTAGTGCGCTCTTCTCGCTGTTTTGTCTAGGAACGACTGTGTGCTGGGTGGATGCGAGACAACTAGGCCTACCATTCTTCCGATCGGCGCGTAAAATCCTGGACCGGTTGAATCGACGTATCGAGACACTTTCAGCAAAAGATTTGGAGCTTCTGTCGTTCTTTAACAGAAGTCTCACATATTGTGAGATGCTTCTTGCGGCAGTTAATCGTGACGATGAATCTCTTGATACAGAAGACCCAGTGACTGGGCCCCAGACTGACAGCTCAATGCAACTGGCAGAGCGATATATGGATAATTCACCACATCCATGGACCGGAATCTCCCCACTTGCATCTCAGCTTTTCGCCCAGTCTATCCGACTCTGCCGAAGCTTCCGTCGGAATCTCAAACTACCAAAAGAAACAGGACGGGATTTTCAGAGAGCGCTGGAGGAAATCCAAGAAGCACAGCGTTTGGAAGAGAGACTCCTTGGGCTCGATTTCCAGAACAGTATCTGCGTTGACAACACTGGGGACTATCGAACACCGCCTCATCATCTCACGCAGATCGCGGAAGCATACAAACTTGCTGCGTTACTTCAGCTGTACCAGACATTCCCTGATCTTGTGGCTTTACGTTTGCCGAGTAATTCGGTTCATGCAAACAGTCGACATATTCCCTGGGAGGAGTGGATCATCCCGTTGAGTCTCCGCCTCGTCAACGTCCTCGAACAAATTCCGCCCAACTCGGGCACCCGTGTTATCCAGCCACTGCTATACATTACCGCGAGCTCAGGTCTACGCTACGACATGACAACATTACTAGATATCTCAAGCTCGTCCTTTGATGCTAGCATAGTGCCCTCGAGCTTTCAATCCGATCCGTTCTCGTCCATGGAAACGCTGGCTACGTCGCCTCCGCCAGCGAATCTGATATCGCGCTTATCACTCGATATTAGTAATGCTCGGCACTTCATCACCGGGCGTCTCAACATGCTGGAGAATAGTCTGCCGCCGAAGCCAGTTGTTATGGCGAAGGAGCTGATTAAGGCGATATGGGAGGCTTATGATAATGAATCACCTGGGTCGGCTTTGGTGCATTGGGTGGATGTTATGGAGGAGAAGAATCTACGGTCGATGTTTGGATAACTACAAACGGGATGTGTCTATGATATTTAACAAAGAATATGGAGTTAATCACGGGAAGGGGGACGGGTATATTTATGTTTCGATATTTATGGTCGTTTGGGGGTTTACCAGAATATTCTGTATGGTTGGGTTCTGATATTTGAAGCTAATAATTGGTGTTTGCACTGGGATTTATCACGATACCTGACGGGCCTTGTCTCGTTTTAAAACTTATTTTTATAGGATAATCTATCACTGTAACAATTTGCCAAGTCTCCTGTATTGGCTTCATATGAGATTATGGTATCAAAGCATTCTAGTGCCATGCCATCATGAGTCGCTATCTAGATATCCCCGATGTCCTCCATATCCGCACCCTTTCCCAATCAAAGAGCACCAAACTTCCTCGCGCCAGTGTAGAATGCCAGGCCAGTATCAGGCGAAGAGAAGGTAACAGTGGTACCGTTGGGAATAAAGAAGACATCGCCGGCCTTGGCCTCGACCTTCTGGCCCGTTGAGTCCTCGAGGATGAAGGTGCCCTCGAGGATGATCTTGGTCTCGTCGTACGTGTACGTGTATTTCAGAGGCTCTCCCTTATTGACTCGGAAGAGGCCCATGGTGACGGGCTTCTCGGCGCCGTCGGGCGTTGAGTGGATGTCGCCGATGAAGGTGTTGCCGCCTGATAGAGGGGGGATCTCGAACTTGGATTGGCATTCGGGGAAGTGCTTGAAGGACGCCATTTTGAAGATTGTGGAAAAGTGTCTTAATGGGTTGAAGCTTGGGGTAAATGAGCTTGGTATGGTTTGTTTGACTTGTTGAGTTTGATACAGATCCAAGACTAAGAAGACAGACGGGCTTTCATATACACATTTCTTCTTCCCTTTCCCCTCTTCTCGTCAGCCTCCGTACAACGTCAAAACGCCTCGATGTAAACATACACATAAGCGGCAACCAGAAACAACAAAAAGCGCCTTCATCTCGCATTCCCTCTTTGGACCAATGTTACCGATGTCGTTGCGGGGATGATAAGCCGTGATAGCATGGGATTGCCTATTCCGGTCAAGTTGGCCGGGAGTCGAGATGGCGGGGGAGGGCCCCACGCCGATCCGGGTGGGTCCGACCAAATTGGCCGCTTGGAGAAGAAATTCCCGGCATGTGATGATAGCGACGGATACTTGCCTCATACGGAGATGTTTCATGAGATACGTGGAGGAATAGTATGAAGTGTGGAGTGTGGAGTGTGGAGTGTGTAGTTAGGCGTTCGAGTTATAATGAATTGTAAGGACCGTTGGGAGAGGCTTGGTTGTTGGTAGTCTATATCTATGTTGGCTTACACAGTTTCTTCCATAATAGCATCATTCCTATTATCCTAACCTGGGTGTTCATCTATTCAGAGCCCCTTGTTCTCAAATTCATCATGGATCTCTCTTTATCGTCCTTTGGCCCCCATGAAGCTGTCATCCTGCTCAGCATCATCACAAGTCTAGGACTAATCACCTACAAACTCTACGACGTAGTCCTAAGTCGTCGAAGTTTCCGCTACAAGAGCAAACTACCACCCGTATCTCACAATTACGAACCAAGTGACTACAAAACTCCCGTCCCTGAGCCATATCCCAACTGGTCTCTCGACTCGACCAAGCCTCTCCCTTACAGGGCCTTCCGATATGGACCTACATACCAGGTCAACATGGGTCTGCGAACATGTCCCGTGCAGGAATGGATCGAGCTGGATAACCACTATCCTAAATATCACACTGATAAAGCCGTTCGTATCGCGGAGAGGGGCACAAAGTGTGTTGATACTCATCCTGATGCCTTTCCTGCTGCTATTGAGCTTCTTCAGGAACTGGCTGATTACCTCCCTGCTCGCTACCCTACTCTCTTCGAAAGAACAGCCGTTGGTATCAAGAATAAATGGTCCGGCGAAGACTTCAACATCGTTGAACGTCCACTAGCCGAAGACCCCATGGCCATCTGCGCACGTCTCATCCAAGATGATCTCGCCATCATGATTGAGCGGCCCGACGGCGAATACTACCTCCTCGCAGGTGCAATTCTCCTCGCCGGCTTCTGGCGTCTCTCCGACAAGTTCGGCATGTCCCTCTCCGAGATTCACACCTCCGGCGATGTCCCGCACTTCAGGGAGAAGCTCGAGACGGGCATGTGCAAGTTCTTCAAGCGTCTGCGGCCCGAGACAGTCTACAACCGCAACAACTACTTCCTGCAAGTCGACGACAGCCTCGCCTGGAGCTGGAGCATCGGCAGCGAAGACGCCCCTTCTGTGAGCTGGAGTACCGCCGAGAAGAACCGAGCGGTGCAGCACCACATGTTCCGCTCCGAGCGCCAGTCGCTCCGGCGGCTACCCAAGACCGGCGCGGTGGTGTTCACGATCCGTACGTACTTCCACCCCGTGACGGAGATTGCGCAGGAGGATTACGTGCCGGGCAGACTGGCGAGTGCCGTGAGGAGCTGGGATGATAAGGTAGCGAACTACAAGGGGCGGCAGAAGTATGGCGATGTTTTGTTGGAGTATCTTGATAAGGAGCATGAGAAGCAGGTGGCGAGGGGTTTGGATGTTGAGGCGGATAAAGAAGTTAGGAAATACCCTTGGTAGATGTAGTGTTTTGTAGAGATTAGTATATCAATCACTGTATTTTGAGTCATTGGTTGATAGACATCGATTTGCTGTTGTGATGAATCTTGTTCTTTTATCTTTTGCTAGAAAGAATGGTAAGTACAGGCCTTAGAGGCAAGCGACAACAGTCATCATCCATGGCAGGGGCTGTCCCTGTTGTAAACCCTGAACAAGGCAATGAAGTCATCACGACACTCACGTAGAAACTCTCCAGTATAGATAGAGGAAAACAATACATTCGCTGCGTAATCTGTCCAAAAAGGTCCCAAATCGCTCAAGTTACAAGCCATTTCCTCTCCCACCCTGGAAAGAAAGGACTCTCATCCAGTGTAGTTGGCTCCCAATCAGCCGGAATCATCCCTTTGTGCATCTGCTCGACCTCCCACTTCCTCAATGCAGGTTTCGCCACATGTTCCACATGCCACGTACCCTTGTATCGCATGATGTTCTCCTTTCCTTCGTTTAGCACCTTTAGAACAAGAGATGGGATGTATGGCTCATCTCTAAATTCGATAAGGGGGGTGAAGAGAGCCTTGAAGTTGAACACGATGGCACCAGAGAGAGGAAGTCTGCGTAACGTCTGCCAGTCTACTCGCAGATGTACTTCTTCTTCGCTCAATGATGGGCTCTGGGACTCTCTGATTTTGAACTCTGGGTCTTCTGAGGGAATGAATAGTGGTTGTCCGACTTCGAGACCCCATGATCCGCGCTGAATGGGACTGTTGGTAGGCATTTTAGTGAAGAACCTATCTCCATGTTAGCTGCAAGTAGCCAACCCAAGGTCCTTTTACATACCGATCCATGCTAAACTCCATCTTTTCTTTATAATCAGGCACGTGGGCGTGAATCTCTGGCAATCCCAGCCCGATCTTCTCACTTAGCTTCCAGCCAACAGACGAGCAAATGACGCCTGCTCGGAAGCAATAGCGCCCTGTGGCAGGATCTCTTAAGGTCAATGCAAAATCTTCAGGGACGTGGTTTAGGAGGAAGTGCAAGGGCTCAATCCGATCGAGATCCTGCTTTTCACCAAGGATGTGGTTGACAAAGATCCTGCCATGCAGCTCGAACGACTGGGGATATCGTGCGCAGAGAAATTGGATCGCCATCTCCATCAGCTCCTTGCAGGCTAGCTCAGAGCCTGGAAGAGCTTGTAGAACATGTGTGCCGTGATTGGCGTAGAGTGCTTTTCGTTGAGTGATCCTGTCACAATATGTGCTTTCAATCTCTAGCCAAAAGTCTGGATCTAGCTTCTTAAGAGCTTACTGACTGTCAGTGTCATCTTGGCCAGCTTGAATAGCTATACTTACACATGGTCTGGTGGTAAGCCCATCGAAATGGACGATAAGGCCTTGGCATAGCCGTGTTGACATTGAAATTCTTCAGAGGCTCAGGAAGAGGAACACCAGACAACTTCGAGTAATCGGGGAAGTCACCAAGACGCCGGATCTCATCGACACTGAAGCCAGTAAAATTGAATGAGTTCGAGTCCGCATGGCGATAATTCTCATCCAATCTCAGAAGGGGCCTTGTGGTCACAGAAAGATCTACATCATCGGCTTTCAAGTCCGGCAAGATCTCAGAGAGAACATGTCGCTGAGGCGGGGGATATACTTTTGTATAATCTGCAGGGGCAGTCTTCTTCACTGGCTCTGGAGGAGGCGATGACCGGTAGGCATATCGGGAAAGAGTCTTTCGTTTGTGCACAAGTGCGTGAGCCAAAAGACCCAGACATGTACACACACTGACGCAGAATGATACGGCCAGGACAGTATGGACTGTATTGGGATGGAAGGTTTCTGAGAATACAAGCATGATGAATACTAGACGCTTTCAGCACAAACAAATATTCAAATAATCATTCATCACAGAGATAAACGCAGTCGAAACTCTACTACCAGCAGCTCCCTTTTCTTTATGCCACCCATTTCACCAAAACCTTGCTGCAAAACCATCATCAACGACACGCCAGCCACCTGACGAAAGATACCTACAACCGCCTATCATAATAGACGCTTGCTAAACCCAAATTTGGTCAACGTTGGAGTTATCGCCGGGTTAACATGACTACTTTGGGATAGTCAAAAGAGCGCATCAAAAACGCGGGGTACAGTAACGTTGAGAAGGGAGCTTATCGGATCGGCGTGGGGACATGTGACGTGGTTTGTTGATAAACAAAGAGATAAACGTATCAACGACACGGAATGGGAAAGAGTTTACGGGTAGGGCATGCGGCATGGATAAACGATGCCGGTATAACGCTTGGAAGAGGGGATGGCTTATCATATGCATGGGGTTGCATTTGGTCTCTATCAGGTTGATTGTTGTAGGCAGGAGAAGAAATAAATACCAGTTACTATATTTAGGCATGCCATTCTAGATTATATGAGTATATTGCATTGCATTACCAGAATCATCATAGTGGATAGATGATTATAGATTCAACTTTAATCACGTCCTCAGAGATCTTGTCGTGGGCGTGAATTTATATAGTTGTCCTCACAAATTACTGGCACATTTTCATCAGTATCTATGAATATGTTCAGATCAAAAGCATGGTGATTTTCTCATGATAGAATATCATATTGCCTATATTTGCTTAACTGCTGGAGCTGGTGGTCCCGGTGTTGGTAATGGAGACTCTTTACCTGATAACACAGCGAGCTGGGAGGAGCATCGACATAAGACAATTTCACTTAGTCTTAACTCACGATCTACTAGTCTTTATGGCATTCTATGTCGTGTGTTCCTGAATCGCATCTGGCAAATTGACCGGCTAAGGGCGATACTAAGACTCTTAGCGATTATCTCAACTACCTCACTACCAGACCATTAACATCTTCCACTTTTGCCTTTACCGATACAAATAAGCCCTCGCTATTAGCTCTTCGAGTTATTAGGGTTATCTACTCTATAATATTCGCTTTTGGAAGAATATCATCTCCATATCTAGTTATTGGGTAGGTAGTTGTTGTAATTTACACCTACCATCAACATTAGAGGTTATTTAAATAATTATAAAGTATAGTTAATCAGAACAGCAAGTGTTCGTTAGCTCCTTTTATATTCACATATTTCTTAACTCTTCATACTTATTACAGACCTTTAATAAAACCATTAAGTTAAACCGGCCAAGCGAAGCTAGTAGTTATCAGTCGGTTTACGAGGACGTGCTGAACATATCTGCCAAGGCATTTAATCGCCACTTCTGTCCTACCACGAAACATAGACAGATTAGAGATGCAACAAACTCACCAGAGATTCTGAGGTTGTACAACCGGCCTAGGAAATTATAATATGCCCGTATAGAGATGGTGCTTACGCAGACTCGTAATGGAGATAATACTAAATCCGGACATTCGGGCTTAACCTCACTCCCAGCTATAAGAACCCAGACATATCCATTCAATCCAATCTGTAACCTCTTCCAAATCTTCATAATGTGGGACACATTCTTCTACCGCGGCGCCTTCGCCCTCTCGCTAGTCCCGGGCATGTTCGGCCTGTCTACAATGATCCGACCAGAAGCCACACTGAAGATGATTGAATTCCCCATCCCGACAGAGCCGCAGAGTCGGAAACTTGCCTTATCTTTGTCGCGGCTGCACGGCGCTCGGAATATCGTCATCAGCTATCTGTTTGTCAACAACGCCCTCAACGGAGATAGGAGACTTATGGGGATGGGCATGATTGGAACACTGTTTATGCTTTTGGTTGACGGGTTCGTGAGTAGGTCGCTTATTGGTGGTAAGGAGTGGTTGCACTGGGGATATATACCTGTTTATGTTGCATTCGTCGCCGGGTTGCTCTACTCTGAGTGAGGCAGGGCAAGACACTCGACTTTTGAGCAATCGATATTCTTCTCTATGTTTCGTATTCGGCTACAGACGGCTGGGGGGTGCTCGTGGGTCTCTGGCTGCACTCGTTGCATTCTATCGCCAGGTATTGTCTTTGGTATATGGTTTATTGCTGAATGGGGAGTCCATTGACAGCTTGGTTTCAGGAATTAGCAACTTTGGATATGCTTCATTTTGGTATTACTAAAACTGTCTTCTTCAATTAGATGTTTGATCAAATCTTTGTTAACAGTCACAGCAATGAATAATATTCCCTGTTGAAAAAGAAATTGAAAAAATATGTGGTCCTAGTGGCTCTTGAGTCCTGTATCTCAATAGTTCCGAGCAACTATAAACACGTATAGTTTGGAGGAAGTCATTGAGGGTATGAATTAAGGGTGGTTGCCAGCGAATACGTCTTATACAGCGTGTAACTAGAGTTTTTAGTATTTTTGCCAATAATTAAAATGTTGATTGGGAACCAAAGTTTAGGAAGTTGAGTACCAGAGGTCTTTTTACTAGATACCATGTGCATAGGCAAAAATCCGAAAATTTTGATAACTTGTCTCGCAAACTACTTCTCATAATCTCATACATTTTTCTGTTTTTCAATCAATCGCCGAATGTCTCGGACTCATGTATACGAGGGAGGAAAAGGGGTCGTATTAAGCGGATCTTACTTATCCCGAGCACGCACGTGAGACGCTCTCCACCTCAAGATTCTCACTCATCTCGCGAGCTGACAAGACAGTTCAACATCGACAACATATTCGCAATTGAACTTGTAGTGCCGTATCTTTGTATTATACCAGTCGCTCGTTACTATTCTCGTTGTCAAAATGCCTTCTCCGATTGTCACTGCTACCGTTCAGGCTGCGGCCTTATCAACGGTCTCTAATCTTTTTGCCCAGATGATTGAGGCTCGCCAACAAAATGTTAGTCTCAGCTGAAAAGTCTCTTTGCAGTTGTTATCGAAATTTGAAGTCGCAATCGCGATAATGAAGGTGTTGAAATTCATCAGCTAACTTCTACCAGCGCCCAGCATCTCTAGACGTCGTGCAACTACTACGCTTCGTCACCCTCACACTAATGACCGCCCCTCCCAACTACCATTGGCAAGCATTCCTAGAGCGCCAGTTCCCAGCCTACCCTGCTGGCCAGGGACCTCAGCTCGGGCGTCTGGCCGATCTCGAGATGCAGCCGGGTGACGACACGCCGGAGCTCAAGGAGGGTTACGAAGAGCGCATGGCGCAGATCACCAAGGACAGAGAATCCAAGTTTAGCACGCGCAACACGTTGACCAAGTGGTTCGTTGATTGTATCACTGCTGGTGCGATCATGAACACGGTTGCGTTTTTGGTGATTATGGGGTTGCTCAAGGGACAGGGTGGTTCTCAGATCTGGAGCAATATCAAGACGGTCAGTTACAAAGTCTCGTGAATGCTGTGGGGTTCTAACATATCAAAGGAAACGATTCCCATTATTGTTGCTGGTTACAAGATTTGGCCGATTGCGTCTATCATCAGTTTCAGTTTCATTCCTGTTCATCGACGAATCGTCTTTTTGAGCTTCATCGGTCTAATTTGGGGAATTTACATGAGTCTGGTGGCTTCAAGGGTTTAGTCAGTACAGGAAGAACGGTATATAAATAATTTTCTATTTCCTGGTGGAACATGTCTGAGAACTATTACCCTTGTAGTCAAGTTCTATAGTCAGTCTCTTTATAGGCATAAATTGCGGAAATATTTACGAAGAAATCCAAGTATACAGTGAGTTCTTTCGATGTGGCACGGGGTGGCCAAATTCCTTGGAACGCGAATACCTATTTCCATCTCATGACTGGATGTCGATATCGCGATATAAGACCTAGCAGGCCCCAAGGTCCTAACGCTTTTTGTGTTAATAGTCAGATATAGAAAGGAGTATAGTATTCAGCTGATTTCGCAGGTCCATAGACCAGAACCTTTTATGGACTACCCAAGAGTGATTCTCAACAGGTCTTAAAACTATGAAAAGACTTCATAGTCTCTTAAATATTTAACTTCTTAGACAAAAAATGTAACATAGGAATCGCCAGGTCTGGGATACCCTCTTTCATGGTTCAACGAATGGAGGCTTAGGAGAATTGAAATAATAGTGACTTGAAAAAGATAACTTGAAAGGCTCGTCCCTAAAACAGATGCTATCCTCCCAGTACATAAATTAGGCATACATACGTAGTATCGCCAATGGGGAATACAGTAATTCAGCTGACTACGCAACAAGTGACAAATCAAACATGTGTCTCAGCCTGTTTGTAATTCAGAAGGCAGAGTGTATGGCATTTTGCGTCATCTATATCTTGGATCGCAAGACGTGCACTATTCTCCACATTAAAAGTATTAAATACCATCTGTAATATTGAAGTTTCGATATTTATCGGAAACAGAATTGTATTAACAACGTAGGGGTGGTTCATGCCGGCGTCAAATGCAGGGGTTCCCCTTCACTGTGTTGGGTATCAGTCCATCAGCCTGGTAGCCTGGTCATCTGAGTCATTTTGGGGCACAGCGAGCTGAACCGCGCCGGAGAGCTGCATCAAGGCCTGGGGCTGCATGACCTGCAGCAGGCAACGCTATCTGCAAAGACTGCCGATGGGATGGCCTCAAAGTTAAAAGTGTCTCGGCAGGACGGAAAAGTCCGCTAGTTGATCAAGGGCATGTCTGTTTAAGTTTATATCCTAGATTGACCGGTTCATCCACTGAGAATGCTTAATATGTCAGGGATCATGATAATTACCGGTATTCCATACATACAACAGGTTAATATGAATTTTGTGTCAGCTCGGATGGCCATTCCGAGGATGTTCTGTGTAACGTCAAAGTGGCATGATGATTCTTAAGATAAAATTGCCAATTCAGTTACACAAACTACTTAGTCTAGTCACACAAACGCTACACGACATGATTTCTGATAGTGTCTTACCGCAAATGGCCTTACAACACACGCACAAATCGAAAGAAAAGCGATATGCTCATACGATCGTCACCGTGCAGCAAATTCTAGCGGTCGTCTCCATTCTTAAGTAAATTCCCAGTGAGAGAATCAAGCATACTTGACGTGAATTCTAGATGAGAAAATGCAGTAGTCTTGCAGAACAAGATGCGGATATCATTTTAGAAACGCCGTATGAAAACCAATAATGTCCAGCCCAAGATATATCTCCAGTAAATGAATATGTCATGATGTCCCTCCCCCGTTTGGTGTATCATTTTGCCAAACTTGATGAACGTCCTGAGAGAATTGAGC
Organism: Fusarium tricinctum; assembly: GCA_020744515.1. Classification (NCBI taxonomy): domain Eukaryota; kingdom Fungi; phylum Ascomycota; class Sordariomycetes; order Hypocreales; family Nectriaceae; genus Fusarium; species Fusarium tricinctum. Next base: position 4,718,981 of record JAGPXF010000001.1, read on the forward strand.
CGTTAAATCGCGAATTTTGCTATCCCTACAGTTAGCTAAGACGATATCAGATGCCGCCTCGAACGCACCTAAGTTTGCTGAGGTCCATATCCATAGAGACGACAGTAGATAGATCAGAGAGATGATTCTTGGACATGGCTTGCTCATGGGCATCAACTACCGCTTGTTTCACCTGTCGACTCTCGACAAGGGCATCTGTTAGCTGTGCCCAAGCCTGAGCTGCTTGGATGAGATATTCGCCAATATCGCTGACAAGAGTCTTTGACTGATCAGGCGAGGGAGTCTGCTTGGCCATGGTGTTGGAGGTAACTTCTAAATGCTGGACCAGAGACAGCAGATGCTGTGTAGATTGTGCGTCGTATTGGGGGTGGACAACGGACGCTCTGTTTGGTGTAGTCATTTGAAGTGGTGTTGTGAATGCAGAAAATGTTGATAATGAAACCCAGCTTCTGTTTGCGGAAGTTCTAAATTGTAGCGTAGCGTCGCTGACGTTTGCGGGATGGGGGTTAACTCTTTATGGAATACAAAGATTTTCCAGTCCAGGGGAATAAGAACAGGGGATGGATATAATAAAGAAAGAATTGATAGGGGGAAAGGGTACAAGGTACGGTAATAATTTTCCGCAAGTGGTCAGAGGGTAGAACAGAAAGCCAAGACGCGCAATGTACCCAACGGGAGAGGGCCCGGGGGAAAGAGGATGAAATGATCTGAGCTGAGCTGAGCCGTTCTTGGAATGTGAAATCGTAAAAGGGCGAAACGCCTAACGACGAGACCCGGAGCTTTTGGCTTTTGGCTTTGGGCGTTGGGCTTTTCGCTTTTTGGGGGATGTGTCACGTCTGAGCGGGCGGTGGAGAAGCTAGAAAGGGGAGAAACGGCGCAGCACAAGAAGAAAGGATAGCCGGGAGAAGAGAGAACAAGGCGAAAGGCAGTAGGGCAGTCTCTAATTTAGCGTCTCAGGTAACAGGTAACAACAAAAAAAACAAGAGATGCTAGTAGAGTTAAAGATTAAAAAAAAACGGAGGGGGAAACAAGTCCTCATGCTCTGCTCAAAAAGCAGCGCCAGAAAGTCACCAAACTCGGCACAATTGGATATTGATATGTATGCAAATGCAGATACGGATGCAAATGTAAAGGGAGGGTGAGGAGGAAAGTGAGGAAAGAAAAGGAAAAGGAAAAGGAAAACAAAAAGGCCTTCTAGAAGAACTGGAAGCTTGGGGCTCTTTTTTACTGAATAGGGATGTAAATTTATCTTGGTACGGATAAAACGGTAGGGTAATCGACTGCCTCGCCTTGCCTTGGCTTGCCTGTTCTGTTGGTGTTGTCTCTTGTCTCTTCTCTCTTACAACTTTTTAGAGCCAGGGGTGTGTGAGATCTTCAAGGTTTCGCCTGTTCCCGGAAGCCAAACCCGGTGAGAAAGCGAGCTAAGGTCTCCACTATTTCTTTTCCCGTCCTGCCTTCAAAAGGAAATAAACCGGCCGAGGAGGAACAAACCGGCATCTCTAGCAGGAATTGTTAAGCGCGAAGTTTGGGGGTCTGAGACAAAGAAAGACCCATGCTAAAAAGCTAGGCTAGGCCAGGACAAGAATGACATCAAAGGACTGTCATTGAATGTCATGTCAAAGTCCCGGCAATTCGGAGCTTCTGCCCCTCTTTCCCCGCGATAGGAGACAGACACATCTGTCATTTGGGATTGGAAGGGGTGGCACTCAATATCGTGGATGCCAGCCTCATATCTCATATCATGGCTTTGTTGGAAGGGGAAGACCATGAGCGGAATGTTTTGCAATCGTGCCATTTAGCATTTATCCCGCAATCACATATCCTGCTCCATCACCTTGACCGGTCCCTATTATTAAAGTGGAAATCATGCCCAAGCCAGTGAAACTCAACCTCATCCAACACATCCATCTCCCCTGTTGTCTCTTTCCTCCTCCATCGGCCAAGTCCGACATAACAAACCTGGAACTCTCACGATATCTTCCTATTCCCTTGTCTGGTCATTTGGAAGAGGAGAGGGGCAGATGTTTCTCCACAGGGAAGAAACAAGCACCGGCAATCGAACCGGGACTTTGTGGTAGCACAGCGTGACGATATGCGGTGAACAAAAAGAAGCAAAAGCAACACCACTCACACGAGAGGAGAGAACAAAAAGAAGAGAGAGAGAGAGATACGCTAATGCACCCGAAACAATGGTTCGGTACCTCTGCAAAATCCGCCGAATGGCCAGTCCCAGACGCATCCACACCCCAAATTTAGTCAGGGTAGAGAGGTACCAAGGAGGAAAGGGAAAAAAAGCAAAGAGAGAAAGTAATAAAAGAATTGCCGCAGCCTTGACTGATGAAGATCGAGCATGAAGAGTGATTTCTGACGATAATTGCGGGAAAAGCAAGCGTGTCGAAATGTCGTGCAGCGCTTATACAATACTATAAGGATTGGTTGTTATTTGCGATGAGGTTTGGTTTCGGATTGTTTTGGCTTGTGTCGTTTGGCAGCTGCAGACTGTTGGTATTTGTTTCAGGGTTCTGAGTGTATTTGTCTTTGCTGGCTCGTATAAGCATGCAGCAAATCGTGATATTTGTTGTTTTCCTAAATCCCTCTTTATTAAAATTCCCATTATAGCATGGCCCAAGTTTTCTCCAAGCACAATGCATGAATCATGTCCTGACCCGTGCTTGTACTCCGCCAAGGTTTTCTCGTCTCGAGCCCATGGATAATCTCTCAATCCTTCATCATTTTACCTGGCAAGACAGAAACCACAAACGGCCACCAACACTCTGTGCAATTGGAGAAATCTCCCTTCTCTCTGGTCTCCGAGGTGGCGTCGTACGGACCATGTTCCACCCCGGTGAGCTGTAAGGGCAACTCGTGATACATGGGCCCTTGCAAGGTTGCCGTTGGGCGAGGAAGAATTTGACTCAAATCTCACACAAATGCCGAGTCATGCTACGATAATTGACGGCTAACGTGCTGCGGCTAACGTGCTGCGGCTACGTCAATATGCATCTGCTGACGCCCGATTGCCACGTTGTTTGTGAAATTGTGTCTAGAACGTTGGCTGGTATGCAGGGTGTGTCGGTCCACCGTAGGGACAACAAACTCCATGCGAATGTTTATTTACATGTTAGATTACATGGCGAATGACCCTGGTGGCTGGCCTAATATTAGATTATTAGTGACTGTATCCGTTCTTTAGTCAATCTATAGAATAGGTAGTATCGAACTACAGTGTAGTCTTCAGGAAATACCATTGCTCTCGAAGCTATGTATTACTTGTCATTTCTCTATAGACCCCTCTTTGAATAATCAAGCTGCATGCCGGGTCCCTGCATCTTGAAAAGCCACGAGTTAGAAACTGACATCTCATTTCCCACTGCACAATAACAATATGAGAGAACAATCAACCACCAATCACTGTGATTACCCATTTGTTCTCCCCAGAAAAGAGGCAAAATCTATAGATCCATCCTCATAAGAAAAACGGCCCTAGTCTAAGCGAAGAGTCTGGTGCCAAACTGTATGAGTATACCTTGCGAACCGTGGATGCAATACAAGTGGAGGTTATTCAAGGTTTTGCAATCCCAGTCCAAATCCCCGGGCATGCTTCAAAATCCCGTCCAGGACCTAGCCACTAGCTAGGAACTAGGACTAATGTGTGTCAAGCTTTAGTGTCAAACCGGCCGCTAATGCAGCTTGGCCCGACGATCCAGAACAGGACTGAGCTGAGGGTGTTGCTGTTTGGCGGGGGGTTAATCTACGGCGCAACCACTAAGTGAAGTTACAGGCCAGTTGATCACCAGGCCTCGGCAACTAACGCTCGTTGGTCCGACTGCGCGATTGTCTGTATCGCGACTCGTTCATTGGATGGTTCAAGCTCGACATAAGAGGCAAGAAAATGCAAGAAAATACATACAATTGTTATCTTAGCCGATTCCTAATGTGAACTTTAATGTTTGTAGCGGTAAGGGAAATGAGAAAACTACGCCAAAGTTGTACTTATCAAACAGAAGGAAACTTAGAAGCCTTGCATCGACTATGCGAACCAGAGGCGATCACCAATAGCAAATACCCTGAAATGAATATAAATATTCCAGCTCTGTCTTTAAGTCCAGAGCTATCAACCAAGACTTACATCATTCCCCATAATTCACTACATTCTTGGTACAAATCATATCACTTTACTCCCCAAAATGAGTAAACCCTCAGTTCTCATCATCGGCGGAGGCGTCTTCGGAACCTCCACCGCCTACCACCTTGCACAGCGCGGCTACGACAACGTAACTGTCGTCGATCGCTTCGCCGCTCCCTCTAGAGACTCGGCCGGTACAGATCTAAACAAGGTCATCCGCGCTGACTATCCCAACCCACATTACGCTCGTCTGGGACTGGAGACCATGGGCTTCTGGAAGGATCCCGACTCTCTCTTCAAGGGTCTCTACCGTGAGACTGGTTGGATCATGGGTGGCCATGAGGATACTAACGTGTGGTTGGAGAATGCTAAGGCATTGGCGGACAAGACCGGTAGATCGGATGTGAAGTACCTCTCTGTTGAGCAGATGAGGGAGAAATGGCCTGCTTTGACGGGGGAGTTTCCAGATTGGACTAATTTGTACAGTCCTCAGGCTGGCTGGGTAAGAGTCCACCCAAACAAATCAACTTGATCACCGCTCACTGATATGTCTAGGTTCCCGCAGGCCAAGCTCTTCTCCGTATGGCCATAGCCGCACAGGAGATCGGCGTCAAGTACATCATCGGCGATGCTGGTCAGATCAAAACATTAGTATACGAAGACGGAGCCTGCACGGGTGCCATCGCTGCGAACGGCCAGCTTCACACTGCCAACAAAATCATCGTGGCTGCTGGAGCAAGCCTTCCCGGTCTTGTCGAGGGCGCTAGAACCGATGTCAAGGCAGAGACGTCGGCAATCTGTGTGATCCAGCTTGAGCCGCATGAGATTGAAAAGTACAAGGACATTCCCATCATTGATGACTTCGAGCAGGGTATGCTAGACTGCTCTGATGAGAACTGAAGAGTTGCTAACAGTTGTAGGCATCATCTTCCCTCCAGATGAGAATGGCCTGATAAAATTGTGCAGCGTGAGACTTGTGACTAATTTCTTCAATCACCAGCATGAGGGCGCTTCTGTGTTGCACTCGGTCGGTGACTATCCTTTTGATGGATGCCCCAAGGAACTCGAAATTGAGCTCCGACAATTCGTAGCCGACATGATTCCCGAGCTCGCGGATCGACCCTTCGTCCACACTCGTCTCTGCTGGTACGTGCAAACCCGCGTATTCTCATTAACCTTTGCTAACCACCATCCAGGGACGGCATGGCCACAGACCTCAACTTCCGCATCTGCCCCTATCCCGAGTCCAGAAACCTGTACATTGCCACGGCCGGTTCAAATCACGGCTTCAAGTTTCTGCCCATCATCGGAAAGTACGTGGCCGATCTACTGGAGGATACTCTTGACCCGGCACTAAAGGAGCTCTGGAGCTGGAAATTTGGAAAGAAGCCCGAGGGTTTCCAGGATCCTCATCCGTTTCCCCGTCGCGACTTGGCTCAGTTGACCGGTTGGAAAGGAAGAAATGCTCCCGCTGCTGGAAAGCTGCCTTGGACATGGAGTCGGAGTCGGCTATGAATGCATCGCAGCGTAGTGTGTAGTTAGTCTAAGTGGATGGAATAGCGTGCACACCCCACGTAGATGCAGCGTTTAGTTTACTCATATCTCATCAGGGAGAAATCGGCGCACATGAGCGGCATTTCTTGTGCCTTAGGTTTAGATGGAACAATGCACGTATTCAGTCTAGGCAAGGATATGTATGTACCTCCCACGGAGAGATAATCATCACATGACGAGTTGCACTAATTACCTAGTATTGAGAGGCTCCAATAAGCGGCAAACCCACTTGAATGGATTTGTAGTCACGCTAAATAGTACTAGCTTCCTTTAACGTCTTATTTAGCGCTGTTGTCTCGAGGCGGCTCTGTTTCCTCATCTTGATTTCTCCGTGGCTTGTGGCAAGTTCCACGGATGAGAAACGGACTCTTAAAGAAAGACCGAAAGGAGTTGATTTGTTAAACAATGTAATGCCGCAGTTCATGCAAAGGTATGAGTGCATAGCAATATGGGCCTGGCATGTGAGTTCACAGGTTACTTTTAGTGGCTAATACCGGTCCATTAACAGTAATATCTTCCGTACTCCCTTACTAAGTCAACTCTTAATCAATGGTAGTAAAAACTTGATTAAAACGTAATTGAATTTCCTCCAGTTAATCATCTGCTCTATGGTTTCTTTTTTTCAAGAATTACGTAAGGGTTCAACGCTCAAGATGAGCAAATCTGAAAAGCGAAACCCTGTAGCCTGTACAGCATGCCGCTCAAAAAAGCTGAAGTGCAGTGGAGGTACGCAACTCGATATATTTCCATTTCTTAATCATTAATGCTTTGGCTTAGAAACTCCTTGCGACCGGTGTGTCCATCGTGGCAGAGAATGTATCTACCCAAAGAAAGAGAAATTCATCACTGTGCCGGAGAGTTATCTACGGGAGATGGAAGGAAAAGCAAACATGAACAACCAGGTCAACACATTTGTCGACTCGCAAAGTCTGTCCTTGCAATTTAATCCAACTCACCCACTACTTAAGAACGATGAACTGTTGGTGGCCGGTCATAAACGAGTCGATTGTCCAGTGGAGCACTTTGTTCAGAAGCTGAAGGATCTGTCTTCTTTACTGTACCCCTTTCTCCAGGCTAGAAACTCTTGTCAACCGCTAGAGTTGAGTAAGGACAGTCGGTACGTCTATTTTCGCTTGGAGGCTGCCGCTAATGGTAAGTTGACCCAAGAACGTCCCGTGCCAATACCTAACTCCGATATCACTTTAGAGTCCGAGTTATTGGTCAAGTTACCGTTGCAAAACCAAGTTATGAATCTGGTCAGTATTTTCGAGGAGACCAATGGTAACTACCATTGGTATCTTCGTAAAAGATTTCAAGAGCGCATACGTCAGACATACTCTTACCCCACAAGCCAGGCCGGCGATAGAAACTGGTTCTGTCATCTCTTGGTTGTTTTGGCGATAGTAGAGGCTCAGAAACCTGAGCCAGAATCCTCTTCATCCCCGATAGAAGCATTATCTGGACCAGATCTTTTTTGGCAGGCTGTCTCGTTATTCAGTATATCAGAAGTACCATCCACGGACGATATAGAGACTTTGAATCTTATGGTAATCAGACAAGTTTTCTCGTTTAATTACAAGTAGGGACTACTAAACTAATTGAGAATATAGGCCTTTTACTACTACTGTAACAACCGCCCAAATATGGCTTTCATGTACATCAAGCAGAGCATTGCACTTGCGAAGCTCCCGAATCTTGAGAAAACCATAACATGCCTGGATGATAATATTGAAATCTTCAATAGAACGAATTATTGCGCTGTGGAACATCTGCGGAGACTTTGGTGGACAGCCTTCTGCCTTGAACGAAAGCTGGTTACAGCACTTGGCATATACTCTGAACAGACGAACGCATCACAAGATATACCACTTCCATCCTCGGATAACATACTGGCAGAGGACACGGCACAGTTCTTTGATACAGAGGCATTTCTGCAAAACATACAGACGACAAAAGTGTAACCTGCTCAACATGATATTACTGTGCCAGGGGCAGTGGGGATTAAAGTTTCGCAACCTTGCACTTCACCACGAGATAGACTCCCAGAGAAAACGCGAGGAGGAAATATTTCTTTGAATTAGATATGTATGTTCATTTATTATGGCTATTCCGATTGTCACTGCCAGTGACATAGCGGGAAGATCTTTGCCTGAGTGTAATGAAATACACGAGCTGATTGGTTGTCCTATCACGCGAAACTGGACGAATGGGCTTCGGAACAAAGACGACGATGTAACGGGAGCATCAGAATAAACCCACGGAGGGAGTAACCCGGATATTATTCGCTGCGCTTTTGGTGACTTGGGGCGTAGATTCTGTCATAGAAAGTGGTACCACAAGTCCACCATCTAGTATCTAGAGAAGTCGTTTAATCTTATATTACTGAAATCTCCATTTCCCTGAGCCTATGTAGTTTCCAGGTCGATTAAGCAGATATTAACTAAGTAAACTTGGTTGGCCAGAGAAATGGCTGGCGAAGCAGTGAGATGTGAATTTGAGTTTGATAAACACGAAAGTAAAAAGCTACCAAGCATCAGGACACTTTTCTTGTTCCCAAAATCACAAAGTTTATTCTCATACAACACCTATATAAAAGCCTGGTCTCACCGAGTTCTTACCGGTAATATTTCCAAACCCACATATTATCAAAATGCATCCCATCGGCAAAATCGCCCTCTTGCTTCTCACGTCCCTTTGGTCGTATGAAACTTTTGCAGGTCCGATAATTAGACCTCCTTCAAACCCCAAGAACGATGATAAGGTTGGAGGCAGACACAAACAGAAGTTTCTGAGTTTCAAAGGAACACCTCGTCATACTATCGTTCAGGGTGGGGTCAAACTTCGGATTCTTCCAGTGGGCGCTTCGATCACGGTTGGTTATGAGCGGGGAGAAGAGGGAGATGGGTACCGAGAACGTCTAAGAGATAACCTGTCGTGTAAGTATCAGAATGTGCCATAGTGGGGACTTAGAACTAATGGCGTGTTAGTGAACAAGGTCGTCTGGGCCGGGACTGAGAGAAGCCCTGAAGGTGACATGAAAGACGGTTTCTTTGTAAGTCCGGCCTCATTCAAGAACAAATAGTATAGGAGCTAACTAAAATCGATATAGGCAGCTTGGTCAGGCAAAACAATCCAGTATATGGACAACCGCATCGAGCCATCCCTTGAACAACGTCCTAACCTCATCCTCGTTGACACCGGAACAAACGACATGAACAACAACCAAAACATAGCTACCGAAGGGAACGACCCAGGTGCAGCAATAGAACGGCTTAGACTAATGGTAGAAGACATGGTAGACAAGTGTCCCGACGCAACTATCATCCTCGGCATGCCCATCAACGTATGCAACAAAAAGGAGTTCCACGAGCAGCGAAAGCGAATAACGACGTATCGTAGCCTCGTCGCTGAACTTGCGGGGGAATTTAAGGAGGAAAATCATCATGTGCTTGCAGCTGATTTTGGACCGTTCAAGGAGAGCTACTTGGGTGATTGTGTTCATCCGGAAGATACTGGATATTTGGTTATGGGGAACTGGTGGTATGATTTTATTCATCAAATCCCAGAGGGTTGGATTAAAGAACCAGTTGGACCTGACCCTGTTCGTGATGGAACTGGAGTTTGATGGTATTTATGGATATCGTAGGCGGAATGTTCCTTCTGACGGAAAGAGATATTCAAAGATGCAAGATTGTGGTTATCGATTTAGATTATATTGGTGAGATGAATATTTGCTTAGTATCACATCCAAATGACTGAAATCACTCAACCAACTCCTATTAAAAACTAGTATGACAATTCCTATCACACAACTCACCAGTATTAAGATACAGTGTACCAAACACCTCCATGCGTCCAGAGAGTACAACGGGACAGGTTATCTCACAAAGAATGATATAAGAAATTTTTTGTTCAGTAAACAAACATTGAACAACGTTGCATAATTTCAAGACGATAGTAAGATGAGATTCTGTTTATAATATGAAAAGCACACACCTAACAGCATGATACGTGTCTACTAAACAAGCAACCCTAAATCCTCAAAACAAAGTTCCAGTACAAACAAAGAAAACAGCAAAAGGGTCATGCCATCCGAGCTACTTTAAGTTTCTGCCATCGTTTTGCAAAGACCCAGGTGCAGCGGAATTCACCCCGGCGTCATCGTGTATCTGAACATCCGCAAACACATCAGGATGGTGAAGAAGACCTAGGGACTGGGGCATACCCGAGCGCTGAGAATAGTCAGAAGAAGCTTCCTGATTTCGGTGTGGGACTGGTTCGACCTGATAGGGTTGGTTTTGAGCCTCAGGCTTAGATGACTTGCGGCGATAGCAGCAACAGGTGAGGACCTTGGCGATGAAGAAAAGAGGACGAAAGTCAGGCATGATGAAGGTATGTTTCTTGGTGAAGATGTGGGTGTGTGGTTGATGTTTGCTTGGTGGGATGGGACTGGAGTAGGGAGTAAAGAATGGCCTTTTATGGCTGATTTTTTATATAGCAAATCGAACGCTTTGAACAATTATCTCTTATTGTTTCTTTGTTTCTGAGCTGTTTTAACCTTGAACATCGTCTGGATTTCGGCTTTGGGTGTGAAAGTGCAGGGTAAAATCGAACAACGGCTGAGTGTAGTCTTATTCAACTAGACGTTCCCTGCTGGAATAGCAAGTCGTATCTTTATGCACCACAAACAATAGCTTGTACCAACTGACTAGTAGAACAAAAGCGGGTTCATGGGTTAATGGGCGACCGTTTGAAGGTGTGTGTTTTCAGTATAGCTGAATTTGGTAAATGTTAGCGAAGACTTCTTTACACAAACGCAACAACAGCTTCGTTTGTTCAAGGGAACAGCTCTCACTGTGTCACTGGAGAGATGCTCTGCTCGGCTATCACCAATATATGTCAAATAGGGAGGAAATGGGTATGTTGTTAGTCAAGTTAAGCACTATCTAGGGTAAGCCATAGGCTATTCGATTCCGTGTAGCTTGGACTAGAATAGACATGGATCTAGATCTATTCCCTCACTCATCTCTTTGTTTGTATCTCTTGCTCAAATCTTTGTCTATATTACCCTTACTTTGCTGCCATTTAGACTTGTCTCTTGTCAACGTAAGGGTGTCTTTTGATAAACCAAAGTTACGTTGGGTTTGACAAAGTCGGTGACACCGCCCACATAAAACAAACCAGTCAAGCTTATAATCTACACCTGACTATAAGAACATCCCTAATATCGATCGCATGATCGAAGAGTTTCTTGAAATACAAGATACCTTCTACTGATTTTCTGCTGTTGCAGTCAAGGGTCTTAGGAACGTTAACCAAAACCTATTCTCCAACCCATTATGAATAAGAAAGCAGAAACTATCGGAAATATCAAGATGTCGCGGTACCAATGAACTCGGTGTTTGTGGCGCACAGCGGTTCACAAGCGAGGCAAAGCAAACAAAGCCAGGCTCGTCTTTTATCCGAGCAAACTATCCAGGATTTTACACATGGAATAAACCCTCAACAAAACGACCAAGACCCATTGACTCTTCGTACTGCAATGAAAGGAATACGATGTTAGTTTAAGCTTCAGCTGTTTTTATGAGCATATACATATCAGTGCAACAATTCTCAATACTTTCATTACTGTGATATACTCTGGAAAACTCACCCACTGCAGGGTAAGTCAAAATGCCCTAAAGCAGTCTGGAGTCACGTTGTATAATAGACCAGGCTGGGTTTACTTTACCCCTTTGCCATACGATGCGTGATCATATATGACAAAATGACTGATAAGAATGAAATTAAAGCTCTTAGAACCCACAGGGAATGTTTGATGTGAGGTCTGAGAATGCTGAAAGGATCGAAAATCATTGTTTTAAATCGGACTAAAAAACAAAGAAATCCACATACATGTCAAGAGCATGATGGATAAGATTCACTAAAAGCACAATCACAGCTTCTTTTTTGCCCAGCATTCGATGAATTGCCTGTTCATGCCCTGCCTAATGATTCCACCCACACCCCCTCTTCGTTGCTAGTGATCCATTGTTGTCCATAGACTTATCCATTGTGAGTATGAAACCCGCCAGTGGTTAGTACTCACTCCACGTTCTTGAATTATTGTTCCCAATACTACCATCCCAGGTTGTCTTGTTATCAAGTTGGTGACAACTCATTTCACACTCAACTACTTACACCACGCTGCATTGTTCTCACTGTTCGTCCGAGATGTGACGAAACATATTCAGACTAGCCTGCATACATTTCAGTCATCCTCCCTGTTCTTTAGATCAGATGAGATGAACTTTCTATAGCATATGAAGCACTCCCTGATTCTATCTGAACAGCAGAACGCAACTCTTCAAGATTGCCTCGTCTGAAACCCTATAAACCCAGCCTCTTCCTCCTGAACCAGAGCCTTCTCCTTTCCTCCACCAACCCGCATCAGATACAACTGCTTTCTACTGCTACCTCACCAAAGACTTATACTGTCAATTCTTTACGTCCTTCACCACCTACCTACTCAACCACTATTCTCGTCGTCATGTCTCCTACTAAAGAAGACTCCGCCACCTCCTCCGCCCTCGGCAACGTTGGCAACGACGGTGTTGACCGCAGCCAGGACACTGCGACCACCCGGAAGCAGCAGCGCCTGGCCCGCCGTCAGACCCTCAGTTTCCAGGCTGAGATGTCCTTTGGTCAGTGTGACCCTGAGGAGGAAGAGGTCAAGGGTAAGAAGGTCGAAAAGAAGGGTGAATCAGAGAAGTAAATGGTCTTCCCACTTCCCTACTATGGCATGTAATATCTGACTAACATGTAGCATAGTCTTCTCTTCTTTTCCTGGAACATCTAAAAGCACCACCACGAGTGGTTTAACGCCCAGTGTCCACAAGGCACCACCAGTAGGAGAATCCGAATTCTCTGGACCGGAGGGGCGATGGTGGAACCGGAGTCTTTTGGGATTTTGTTTTGCGAGTCGCTGAATGTATCGAGGATAGATTGTGCAGGATTTACTTTCAGCAACGGGTATTTGGAGTTTGCTTTGACATTTAGTCCAGGATCGACCAGTACGTACTGAGCTGGCATATAGCTAGGAATTAACAATTATTCCCTAACTTTTATTGATTTCCTTAACGTGATGTAAACGAAACTTTGAGATTGACTAATGATGTATATAAAGCCCATATATAACTTATAAGGCTATAAGGCCTGGTATTTTGAAAAGTTGTTCTGTCAATCAATCTTGGACAAATTGTAATCAGAGGTGGCATTACTTATGCCTGAATCCTTCATACACGTGATAAAGGCATGTATTGGTTTGATTGACTCTGAAACATACCTACATTTTATTTTTGTACTTCCTTCACTCCCGCAGTTGATAAAGTCGGATCAAACTCTAGCCGGTCTGACAGGCTACAGCTGCAGTCAGAAGGGGTTCGGCATTCAGAGTCCAGTCACAGGAGTAAAAGCAGATAAGAAGTAGAAATGGGTGAATTAGAAAACCGATCTTTAACTTTTCAAGTAGATGTTCTTTTCTCTCCACTAGTTATATCTGTGGGAAATGTTGTAGAGACAAAGTAAGATTCTTGAGATATCCCATCACTGATTAGTTCACCGTAAGCACTACCTACAGCTCAGAGGCCAACCGGGTACCGGACATTAAAAAGGCCACCGATCCCCGACCTAGACTCAAAAATTGGGGCCAAATCTCCCCATAAATCAACAAGACACATTGAACCGGCCGTTAAAAAGGCCTCCGAAGCCCGGGCTTAACGGCCGATAAACCCATCTTTACCTCCGGAAGACTCAGAGCAATTCCCAATTCCTAATTCCATCTAATCGTTTCTCTACATTAATTCTCCCTTCCTTTTTCGTATCGTTATTTCCCCGTCTTGGCGTTCTTTTTGTAGTCATGGATGAAGGTCTTATTCATCAAGATGGTGACGCGACTTGTACGAAAACGAGGGCTTGTACGAACTGCGCGAGGCTTAAGATGAAGTGTCAGTGGCCTTCTTCTGGGTCGGGACGATCAGAAAAGACTTGTTCAAGGTATGGTTTACTCATTCCTACGGGAGAATGGTATGATGGGGTAAGTGCTCATATTTGGTAGATGTTCAAGAATGAAGCTTGATTGCCAAGTACCCCAAGTAACACAACGAAAGAAGCGTGGCAAGTCAACGTAAGTACTTCACTTATAACGCTAGATACAACAACTAACAAAGTTGAACAGGAGAGTTGCACAGTTGGAGAAAAAAATTGATGGCATCGTCTCTCTCCTTGCAGCAAACCAACGCAATGGTCTCGCCCCTCTAACACCCGAAAGTCCCCAAGAAACTCAACCCCAAATCCATCACCATCAACATCAACAACCACATTCCCACGCTCACTCTCACAATGAAGCTGTCTCAATTAACTCCGCCGTCCCAATCCCAGGAGACCTAATCACCCACTCAGACATCCCCGTCCACTTCAGCGGCACCCTCGAGCTCTTCCCCGGCTTCAGCATCACACACCAACAAGCCGCAGATTACCTCAACAGTTACCGCAGAGACTACGTACCTCACTTCCCCTTCGTTTCTGTGCCGGAGCACATGACTTCCCATGAGCTCTTTGTGGAGTCGAGCTTGCTCTTCTGGACTGTTATGGCGGTTGTCTCGCCGCTGGAGGATAAGGTCCAGATGGAATTTAAGCTGTGGTTTCGCAAATACTTGGCGGAGCATCTTGTTGTTCGGCAGGAGAAGTCGGTGGATATCCTGCAGGCGATGCTGATATATCTAGCTTGGTAAGTTCATAGCCTCGTGTGGTATTCTGTAAGTGAGGTGCTGATTGATCCAGGAATGACTTTCACTTCTACGGAGAACTACAAGTTACCAATATTGTCCAAATGGCTATCGGTCTAGTCATCGATCTGAGGCTAGACAAGCACTCTGGGTGTTTTCTTGGTGGCCCAAAGACCTTACTCGGAGATGCTTGGACGTCTATGAGCAAACCCTGTATCAAGACAAAGGCCCATCAGACCCCAACCGACAAACGCGCCGTGCTGGGCGTTTACCACATCACAAACCTGTAACCCGCCTCTTCCTTAAGACTGTTGATGTTGGATCTCAGGCTTACCAAGTACAGACTCAGTCCCTACTTCAGAAAAAGCACCATCTTCAACTGGAATGCTCATCTCTCCCAATGCTGCGACGCTCTCGCCCAGGCATGCGAGTACGAATCAGATTTATATCTTGTCGCGCTGGTCCGTATGCAGCACATAGCCGATCGTGGTTTCAGCGTCATACCGACCTTTGATCCATCAGATCCTACACCTCCCACCTTCCAAGCCGTGACAGCCATGGCCCTTGACACTGTCCATCGTGAGCTGGAGAGTTTCTTCAAGTCTCAACCGGACGCTGTCAGAAACACTCGTTAGTATATTCACACTTCACTGTATGATCAGTTGCTAACTAGACCAGCTGGCTTCAGATCCCACTACAACTCCCTCCTCGTTCGTCTCTATGAGCCCCTCCTCACCATGAAACCTTCCAGCTTATCGATATCCGACACTCCCCTTTCCGAACCCTTCCAGCGCGCAGAATACCTCTGGAAGTGTCTCGAATCCATCTGCGACGCCCTAGAACTCCACGCTGCCCTCCCCGCCGATCAGATCTCCATCCTCCCCGTCACGGTAAGCTGTGTCCTCGCCTTCGTGACTGTCACAGCCTCACGCATCGTCCTCGGCGAGACGACACCAGACTGGGACGTAAAGGCCGCACGTCGGCGTCTCCAATTCCAGAACATCCTCCAGAAACTCAGCGACCAATTCGCCCAAGCCGACGAAGAAGCACATCGTCTTAACAGGCGACGTCGTGTGATGGAAGACGGCAGCAGCGTGTTTCTCAAATCGAGCTTCAAGGTCCGCTGGCTACGGCAGTGGTACTTGTCCAAGATCCCGCAGGAGGAACAGCTGCAGCAGCAGACTGCCATGGAGCCGTCGAGTGTGCTGCAGAACAACCCGGATTGGGCGGCGGACTTTCAGTTTGATGATGAGTTTTGGGCGGATTTGATGGCAGGATGTGATATTGAGTCGTTTGAGAAGTCGATTGCGACTGTTGCGGCTGTTCAATAGAGTTGAACAGGAAAGATTGAGATGATGGATGTGTTAGTTTTGGGATGTCTGTTTAGGACAGACTAACGGGACAAGCAAACGGTGGTCATTGGGCCTTCTATTTATGTATATTAAATGATACCTCGGCAACATGCTGCAATACCTTATTAACTATAGTTTACTCTCATATAGACCATATCTAATTGTTCTGGTAATTCCAAGGACTATTTGTCTACCGGGCATCGGCCGGATATTCCGGGCGAAACCAGGGTCCGGCGCCGAAGTAATGTTTCATTTCCCAACAGAGACCAATCTTGACATTCTTTCAACCTTTTCATGATAAACACTGCGAACAGTTAACAATACTATCAATTTCCTATCAATTGGTCTTACGGACATTTCGTTTATCTCATTTCCTCAAAGAATAATCACATAATGGCACAAAAGCCCATCCGCGATTGGGTCTATCTGGCCATAATCATCCCTCAAATCTTTGGCATGATAGGTACTTCACCCTCACTCTCAACTAACCTCCCCCTTCATCCCGACAAACTCACTGACATATCCAGTTCTCGACTTCACTGAATTCTATCCCACCTCCCTCTACGCCTCCTCCAAAGCCCCCCTGCACTTCCTTACCATCATCCGCAACACCTACCTCTCCCTCTCAGGCGACCCCTTCTACGGCGAAAAGTTCCACGGCGAATGGCTTCACAGCCTGTATTACGTCGAACTATTCGTCCAGTTCCCCTTCGGTGCGTACGTCGCCTGGAAGCTGGCGTCTAAGAAGCCTTCTTCTGGGGCTACAGAGCTCGCTGGTTTGGTCTTTGCTTGTTTGACTGCTATGGGCTCTGTGGCTTGTGTGGCTGAGCTTCAGTCTATGGGCCCTGAGTTGGTGAGCGTCGAGCAGAAGAGGAACTTGGCTTGGGGGACGTATTTCCCATATGCGCTTATTCGTAAGTTTGTCCTTTCTTATTTGTGGTGAGTTTTGCTAATGAGTAAAGCTGGGCTTATGGCGGTGGATATGTATGTGAGATTGCTTCGCCGTGTGAGCAACGATGCCAAACCCAAGACACAATAGATACTACGATGTTCATCAAATTACACAATAGACAGACTGGAGCCAATTGGAGATGTTGTACATAACCGTCGTGGACTGTTGCCCGCGGCTTATTTTCCCATTACACGTTCTACCTCGCCAAAGAATCTCATTATCCCCCAGACTCCATAAATACACTATACATAACCGACCCTTCAGTCTATTCTCTTATTGGGCTTTGAGTAACCCCATCCGTTACCCACAGTGTTAACACCATATCCCAAAGGTGTCGCACCTCCGAGGGCTCGTCCCTTGAGCCTCTTGGGCAGCACCACACCTAGCGTATACATAGCAGCTACCAACACACCAGCGCCGAAGGATACCAAGCTATAAAATACGGTACTAGCGTAGATATGACCGCCCAGACCCTGCCACTCGACCTTTCCCTCCGTCTTGGGCAGCGCCGGTGTAGGAAACCACCGCACCGATAAAGCCAATGGCAATGGGTCGCCAATTACTAACTTGCGCGTATGAGAGCCCTGTATGTGGTGCAGCGGACTTGTACTATATGCAATGGCTGAGTCGAGGACGCCACTGTCGTGGGGATGCGAGTGGTGCTTCGGCGTGCTGTGCAGCAGGACGTTCATGTGCGTGCTGATATGGATGTGGCTCAACTGCAGCGTGCCAGCGAGAGCAAAGACAAGAGGGACGTATTCACGCGCGGGCAGTTTCTCCCCCACGACTTCTATCTCGGCGGCTGGACGGGCGGGGACGCGGCACGACAAGGGCGCATCGGAATGGATGTAGAATTCGAGGAGGTGGAAGAAGGGATCGTCGATCATGGCGATGGTGCAGTTGACCTCGCCTTCAGTGCCGTAGTTGAACTCGAGCGGGCGGCCGGTCTCGTTGCATACAGGGAAGGGCTTCCATTCGAGCTCGTGCTTGTCGTTCTCAATGTGTTCGCCCGTTTCTCTGCACTTTTGTTAGCAAGGAAGGGGTTTGGTTGTCGCATGGAAGATACACACGAGTTTCGGCTCATGCACTCAACAGGAATAGAAGCACCGTAGTGATATGACGGGAGACCATCTTCAGGAGCAGCAGCAACGAGCGGCGTCAATGCGCCAAGGGCGACGATAGCCCAAGTAACAGGAGCAATCATGGTAGCAGCGTGTGGGCGTAGGGCGCAAAGACGTGGTTTATGGATAGCCACGCTCCGGTATTCGGCGACTTGTGGCGACCAGATTGAGCATCAAGATTCACAACATGGCGATCAAAAGAAGAAGAAGAAGAAAAGAAGAAATGTTGGTTATCTCTAGTCTCTCCTTGATCGATGAAGCTGAGGTCGAGGCCATGTGGAGATAAGATTCCCACCCTTGTTTAACTGCATCACGTGTCGTTTCCATTCCAGCGCCAAGAAGGAAAGGGGACCAATTGTAGGAAGGACTTTGTTGAATATTTTTGCATATTTGATAAATTTGAATGGGTCGGTATTAAACATGAGTTTGTAATTACTTGTATGACTTAATTGAGCGGTGGCGGTTGTCAATTTGTGGACGAGACTTTCTTGGAAAGACCCTGCATCAGCTATGAAAGCAATTCCAGGGGTCTCCCATTAAGATCCGGCTCTGGAGTACAAAGTTTAATCCAAACCTTGACATGTAAACACTTAAAATCGAAAAATGGTTCTAATTCTATAAACTTATGTAACGTCTAACGTCAATATACTATGCCTCAACTATCAACCCTCCCCGTCATACAAATCATCTTAAACTCAATCTCCCATCCCTCCCCCTTATACTTCTCCTCCAAATGCCCCCTCATCAACTCCCTCACCTCGTCCATCCCATGCTCATTCCTGACCTCCTCACTCCACCACGTCTTCATCAACCAGCCCAGCATCATCCCAAATTGCAGTACAAACTCCTCCGCGCTCTTGACGAGATACTTATCGTTATGAATCGTCACGTCAACATCCTGGAATCCCTGTTCTTTTAGGTGCTCTTCGATCCATGCGGGGTTTGTCCAGTCGCCTTGGTCGTGCATCTGCATCTTGACTCCTGGAAAGGGAGCGGGAAAGGGGAAGCTTTCGAAGGCCGATCTTACGTCTGGGAGCCAGAAGGCGTTATCCTTGTGGAAAGTTGTTGCGCCAAAGATACCGCCTGGCTTGAGGGTGCGTTTGCAGTCTGTTGCGTGTTAGTCTTGCTCTGAGAAGTGATGAGGTGAAACTTACCAGCTAGAACAGCGTCTGGTTTGGGAATAAGGTGAAGTGCTAGACCAAGGCCAACATGTGTAAATGAACCTGATGCGAGGCCAGTATTCTGTATATCCATTAGTCTCTGGCCTCTGGGGATATAAGAGACGAACTCGCCGTAGCATCCAGCTTCTTAACCTCTGTATTCACCCACCCTCCCATATCAAGCCTCTTCTTTGTAACACTAACCATCCCATCAGCAACATCAGCACAGACAAACGTGCTCCTCTCAAGAACGTCCTTGGGCAAAGTCTGCTGAACTGCTTCCGTCAAGACACCGCTCCCACAAGCATTATCCAGAAATGTCACAGGCGTCGACGTTTGTTCCGTGATGCCCATTTGCAGCCGTAAAGGCTTGACTAGATGAGGCAGCATGGTTCGTGAGGCATACATCATCTGATCCTCTAGATTGCCATTGCCCATGTTGCTGTACAGCTCTTTGAGGGTCTTCATGGCTGGGTCGACGTTTGGGACGGCCATTCTTAATAACTGTGACTTGGCTCCTGTAATTGGTATTATTGATTTGATCATAAATAGGCTTTGAATTGTTGATACCAATATTTGAAGTTTAAAACAGGCATATATATACTGGTGAAAGTTTCCGAAAAGTCGCCGTTTACGGAGACTATATCGGAACGTTCATCAAGGTATCCTAAATCTATACTTCATTATCAAGTCTCCGATATTAGTTGAGTGGTAATTAATACAATTCTATCAAAGTTATTAATATAGGAATTAGATTATATGTTGGCTAAATGCGTCTGACAGCAACCTCCCGATCTAGCCCATCCCCATCCATACTTTGACATAATCGTACACAACATCAAGTACAGACTAATAGGAAATGAACATTTAGGCAATAAAAAGAGCGACCGCTTTTTGATCCAAATGCGAACACTTTTTTCTAACTCATCTCACAAACCACTATGTGAGCCTCGCATCTATGCCTTCCACCGCTCTTTCAACTCCTCCCAATCTATAAAAATGACCGAGCTCCTCCAATGAGATCTAACCCCTGGCATCTCCTAGTATCCATAAACCAGATACAAGAAGTGAATTTTACCATACCGGACACAGTTTGTCTAGTATGGGCGACCACACCTCGCGAGGCTGTAGTTGAAATGAGTGCGTAACTCGGCGAGGATGGTCTTGAACGTGGTGCCCAGCGAGGGCGTCTAGTTTTGTCTTTTGCGCTTGCTCTTCGCTGGGTATAAAACACACGCAGAAAGCGTGGTAAACGTATTTAGATGGTCATTGCTTATGAGCCATCTTATCGTGATGTATGTTGTATGAGGAGATCAGCTCCATGTGTGAGAGACAGAAGGAATGGTCGTTGTGCCATCAAGACGCAGTGAAGGTATTGTTATAAAGAATTATCCCAGTAATATTCTGGTTGCCATAGACTATCGAGAGTGTCCATTGCTACAGACGAATATATCTGTGGACAATGGCATAAAACAAAAAGAAGTAGTGTCTGCCTATCTACAACCACAACAACACATGCCCAATCTTATATATCCATTTTCTTCGCCCCCTTCAATGACTACAATCCTACACCGACCTCTTCCCTTTCTGCGTGAGGCCCCTTCGAATGCTCATTTTCAAGCGTGGCATGTCGCCTTTCGCCTACTTGTCCCCAAAAGTGAGGCGAGCACATGCAGGCCTCAACCCTCCAATACCACGTCTCTCCGCCACTACACGGCAACCCAAAGTCTCACTCTTGCGGCCTTGAGCAGGGCGGACGGCGTTAACGTGGCCTGCAGTTGCCTTGTAACAGCTTATGGCACGACTGGGCATCGCTGGAGAAATGGCTGGTTATACCGCTATCTTGATAGGAATCGCAGCCTAATATTGCCGGGCTCTCATATCATCATCACTTGGACACGTCTTGTCGGTTACATTCCTTCCATTCTTTTCAAAGGGGTGCCTTTTATCAAACCCCCCATGTCTTTAATAATTACATGTAAAAAATACCTTTGGACCTGTACAGTACAACGCACCATCATGCCAATTGGCGCATATCCATCATCCCGTTGACAAAAAAACATGTGCCGCGCCCCAACTAACTACTCAAAGCTTCCAAATCTCTATGCTTTATTCTCCATCTTCATTCTCGTGTTCCAGTTCACTCCCTATGCGAATCT
Source organism: Fusarium tricinctum (assembly GCA_020744515.1). Taxonomy (NCBI): domain Eukaryota; kingdom Fungi; phylum Ascomycota; class Sordariomycetes; order Hypocreales; family Nectriaceae; genus Fusarium; species Fusarium tricinctum. The sequence goes on from JAGPXF010000001.1 coordinate 4,740,170, forward strand.
GAGGCTTCCTGTCGGCACCCGTTGTGACAGACCGTCCACCTCTCTCTTCAACAGCTTGAGCACTCGCCTGACATCAGCAAGGTCTGCACCACCGGCGTTGTTGCCATGTCCGGGCGGAGGCAAGGCAGCGTCACATCTCTTGAGGAGGTCGGCTACAGATGCGCCAATGGCGCCGCCCTTGCCTGCACCTCCACGGCGACGTGCTTCAGCCACCCAGTCGTTGACAACATAAACAATAAGCTCAATCATGCGGTTTCGTACGGATCCGCTGAAACCGTAATCTTGACTGTCAAAAACGCCCTCCAAAACACGGATGATCATGTCATGGGAAACGCCCAGCGTAAGGAATAGTTGGACGGGCCATGTGGGATCAGCGCCAATGGTAGCATCTTGTTGGTAAGCCACAGCGTAACGGCAGAGCTCAGGTAAGAGGTCTTGGATGGGGAAAATGAAGCTGTCAAGTGATGTACGGTGGGCAATGTTCTGAATCTTGCTCGTTACAGACTCATAAGGCATTGGGGGCGAGGGCATTCCAGGTTCTGAGTTCTCTAGGCGAGACATGACCTCATCGTGTGTCTGTTGGATCAAGTTGCTCCATGTGCCCGAGATGGTCATATGGTTACGGTAATCGGCGACGTGGTAGATAAGAAGACAGAGGTCGTAGTAACCAGCCTGGTCGGCGTAGTCATTGAAAAGCTGAGATTTTGTAAGCAAAAGTTATCATCCGGAAAATAAAGGAGGCTTACCTCTGAAAGTCCCTGAATCTTGCCCTTGAGAGCTTCCTCAATCTCGAGGGATCTTTGGGGGTCGATACGGTCATCTGCTCTCAATCGCTCCAGAAGATCATCTTGGATGTGAGCGATCTCAAGTAGCTCGGTAACACTGTGGTTGAGCAACTGTTGTTGCTGTCGGCTCACACCAGTTGTGGAAACATTGGCGTTCGCCTTGGCCAAACTGAGCAACCTAATTCGGTCCTTGATGCTGATGGGGAAATCGGAGTTAGCAAGTTCAGCCTGCACCTCAGCTGCATCAAAGAATCGACTACGGTTGGTGTAGAATCGGCAGAGGAGGTCAGCATGTTCGATATTTGTGCCGGCAAGTCGCTGAAGGAAGGTAATAACGTGAGGTGAGTCAATAGCCAGGATGCGGTCTGTCCAGCCTTGTTGAATGTACCACTCATAAAGGTCAAAGTGGAAGACCTCATCGTCCGATCCGTTCACAACCTCATAGGCCTCAAGTCTCTTAGTAGCAATCAAAGTCAATCTGCCGTCAACCATCTCAGGCTCTCTGCTTGATGCAGCGTCCAAGTGGCTCAGAACATCGTGAATCATATCGTAGCAACGCTTGCGGTCGTTAAAAGCATTGGCTCGAGGGTCAGTTGAAGGCTTTCCGTCGTTGATCCAAGACAGAGCCGTGTTGCCTCTGTCCTTCTCACGGGCGACAACAAGGCACAGCTGAATTGCACCAGCATAATATTTGAGGTCAATGTACTGCTCAACAGCACTCTGAAGGTTGGCAAAAGTAAGGCTGCCAGCCACCTTCTCGAAGAGCCTTAGACTCTCGTGAAGCAAACTTCGCGACTGGTTGGTCTGAAGAGGCTGATCAGAAGCCCGCTTGAGCTGTTCCTGGGCCTTGAAAGTGACAACATCATCTGGGCTACAGAAGCTACCACACCTCCTTCGCAGAGCATCAGCGACTGTCTCGACATTAGAGCCGCTCTCAATATTGCGGTTAACAATAGCCTTGACCAGCAACTTGGCGAGATCCTTGCCATCAGTTTGAGAGAACAGCTTCTCATAGGTGAGCTCCCTGAGTTGTTGTCGAGCTGCATCATCAAGGCGTGTGTAGATGTCTGCAACACGCTCATCAAAGAGCATGAGCACAAATGAGATACCCTCGGAAATACTCTCCATCAGCTTTTGAAGAGCATGAAGAGCTTGGTGTTCAGCCTGTAGAGCAACTTCCTCCTGGCGACTAGACACATGCTGAAGATCAGATGGGCCCGACAAGCCTTGAATGAGGCCCCGGTTGGAGTCGAGGAATCTCCTTAAACGCTCCAGGTTCTCTTGAACGGTACTCAGTTTGGAAAGAGGGATTGTGGAACCAATGGTAATACCACCGGTAGGAGAAACGCCTGGAGCAATAACTACAGACTTCCACAGCTGGCGTATCAGTCGGGATAGGTACAGAGCTAGAGCGTCGTGACGAGAGGAGAGATTAACTGAATCAGTTGTAAGAGATGTGCTATCGGTCTCGGCCATCGTAGGCTGTCCACCAAAGTCAACGAAAACGGATCGTGCCCGATCTTCAGTTGCCTGATCAATAGCACGAGCTGCACCAGGTCGAGAGTCGCCTCCATGACCACAAGCCACAGCCAAAGCAGTCGTTACAGTCTCCACGCGGCCGTAATTATTAATAAACCGGCGGCAGACAAGCTCCAACCCTTCATCTCCCACAGCACCGCGAATCGCAGAAGCAAAGATGTCCACAAATCGTCTTCGTCGAATAATGTGAACACCAGTGTTGGTGAGAACTGCAAACTCGCTGGGCGCATCGTCAAACTGCACAGCCAGCTCATTACCGAAGCCCAGCGGCTGTGGTGCCGCTGCGAATGGTTTTGTGATCAATCCAACCGCTTCAGCTCGGCTACCAATATCGATCCAACTAGCGCTCTCATGGTATTTAAGAGGAGATGTCGGAGACGTGTTCTTAAGACGCCCCGTCTCAGGTCCAGAAACAAAGAGAGCATCCTCGTTGGGGTTAGACTCCTTGCTCACAAAATCCAAGAAATAACCAGGCGCAAATCTCACGCCTTGTCGGCTGACTGTCAAAGAGGATGATTCAAGGTCGGTGATTGTCTCGCCACCAACGTATAGGGATCGACGGGAGCTCTGTCCAGGGGGGAACTTGATGAACTGAACTTGCATGCTCTGAGGAGCCAAGTTGGTCGAGGATCCATACAGATAGGAGGCAGCACTAGTCGCACTAAAGAACAGACGGCATCCAGTGTTTGTCAAAGCCATCAAGTGTAGCTTCGCCGCTTCTGGCTTTGTGATGGGGCTGATTGCGACAATGCTCACTCGGTCATTCAACAGTCTGGACTGGCTGATCATGTGAGCGATGTCGCGAAGACAGTGCACCTTCTCCTTCTCGATAACCTTGTTCAGTCGATCAGGGGCCTCCATATGGTAAGTTCGGATGGTCGATCGGCTCGAGAGGGTATAAACAAGGTTTCTCGAGTCATCGATCACGATATCGACAAGATGCTCAGGGGTCTTCTGTGACCAGAATCCTCCTTGTAGTGTGACGACCGAAGACCAGCCGGGATTCGTGTGGTTGATCTTACCGCACCGGTTTGAAAACCACTTCTCCTCAGACTGATAGTAAAGCTCATTAATATCGATATCGTTGCTTCCTCCAAAGAAGATTCGGCCGTTTGCGGATCCAGTAATGACACGAACATCGGTACCGCGAAGAGGGAGCTGCATTTTCGTTTGGTAAAGAGATACGGTCTTGGTACCGGAGGGAGTATCGGTGGCCGACACACCCAACAGAACGATATCTTGTGAGGTTGCGACGACCAAGATATGTGTGATTGTGTTGACAAAGATGCCTGGCTTAGGAGGCACGAGCGCGACGGCGTGGATGGTATGTGGTTGATCTTCGAATCCGATCAGCTCGGGGTCAGGATGTGTGTAGTCCCATAGAAACAATGAGTTGTCAATAACAACCCAGGCATGGTTAATCTCAGCAAAGAGACCCATCAAAGTCTGGAGCTCGCCAGAATTGTAGTGATCGAAAACCTGGTTTGGGATAGGATACATCTGTGTCTTGTGGAAGGGGGCCATTGCAGAATCGGTATTTTCAAGATCGTATTCGGACGAAGCGCCCTCTGTCATACGTTAGCTCAATCCTTCCTGTCGAAACTCTGACAACCTACGTCTGCAGTATGAATCTAAATCGGGATACCGGCCATCGGCTTGAAGGAAGGTGTTGATGGCCTTGGCCGCCTTGACAACGGGAGGCACATTCTCGGATCGTAGGGGTGGCAGCGCAGCCGGTGCAATCAGGTTATCACTCGTAGGTGTTCTCGATGCTGATGGCGCCGTGACGGCGACGCTTCGCGAAGATGGAGCAGGCGCAGTAGTCTTGAGAGGCTGGACAGACGGGCTGTTCTCAGTGCCTGCGAACAGCTGTCGGCGCACAGGATCAGAGCCCGACTGAAACCTCGAGTTGACGGCTGGCGTATTCAAAAATGCGCCTGGAACTGGCCGGACCGGAGTTGTTTGTGGAAACGACATTATGGGCAGTAATATCGATGCCCTTGGCGGGCCTGCGTAGCTTCACCAGTGTCGTTGCTATACCGCTGTAGACGAATCGCGGATTATCGAAAGCGAGGGACTCAAGGCGCGCAGATGAATTGCGGTTAGGATTTCAATCCTTCGTTGTCGCGTAGTCAACCTCGTTGGAATTTTCGGTTTCCGTCGCGTCGTCGTCGGGTTTTAAGACAAGGTCTATTGTGAGAGATGTACGCTATGGAGGTGATAAACAATTTGACGAGAGCTTGGGGAGGCTGGATATGGAGCACGGATTTTTCGCGACTGGGGCTTGCGCGCTAGGACCGTTTCGGTGCAAGGCTGAGAGCTCATCAACCACGCGTCATGAAAGATGGAAGATGCCGATGTTTGGTGAATTAGTTCAATGCGATATTATTTGTTTCTTGAAATCTATAATGTCAAGGGGTAATAAAAAGGCTTAGGTAACATGCTCAACCATAAGTGAAATGTCTTTCGAGGTTGTTCTAGTGGAGCAGCTACATGCATGTACATACATCCATTGTTGGGTGTCCCAGTAACAGAAAATATAGATGGCTCTACCAGCTACTTTGGAGACCTTAATCATTCTTTCACAAATTAACGAAGTATATGTTATTACTAGATTTCTTTATGTCATTTTCGCCTGTAAGTAAGACTACAAAGACCAGCCAGTCACCACAACATCGAAGTGCTTGTTTCCTAAATGATAAATTTAAGAGTCATGGTTATCGAACTCTACCTACAGAGCCCAGCGTAGACCGCATCATCACAAAGTTGACCTTATCAGTCACCTTGTTCCCCTTTTCCGTCATATTTTAAATACTCATTCATCTGTTACTTCTCGTCTCTCCTTTTGTATTGCGCTTTGACCCTCTCTTCTTTTCTTCCTTTACTGCTTCTTGGCCTCACGCGCCGCCTTGCGCAGAGCCCTTCGTCGAATATCCTCATGCATCCTCTTGTTAAAGTAAATGGTGAGGGGGCCATTGGCACCGGGGATGTTCTCAATGAACCACAGCATGAAAGAGTGGCTCCACCAAGGAGTGTAAGTGTAGGGTGCGGTCTGGTAACCTCCAAGACCAACCTTGCTGAGGGTGGCCTTGACAAAGTTGCGAGCGTTGGGAACAAGGACGCTAGGGCGACGGATCTTGCTCATGGCGGTGGTGACGAGATGGCTCAGAACAAGGTAGACATCAACCTTGTCATCGGCAAGTTCTGCTGAAAGAGCGTTGCTCCACTGCTGAAGGAAAGCCTTGCTACCAGAGTAAGTTGCGAGAAGAGCTGTAGGAGTCCAGCCACCGAAAGATCCCATGGTGAGGATAAGACCGTTCTTTCGCTGCTTCATGATAGGAGCAACAGCCTGGGTAACTCGGAGGGTACCAATGCAGTTGATGGTGACAATGTTCTGAAGCTCCTCCTTTGAGGTCTCGAGGAAAGGAACGGGGATGCTGTGGCTCTGGCCAACGTTGTTGATGAGGATACCAACATCCAGACCGTCAATTAGCTCGCTAAGGCGCTCGTAGTCGGCATCGTCGTTCTTAGTGAAGTCCATATCCAGAACCTTGATTTGGAGGCCCTTTCCAGCGTACTTCTCTCGAATTTCGGCAGAGAGCGCCTCTAGCTTCGAGAGGGTTCGGGAGACGAGGACGAGGTTGAAGCCCTTGGCAGCGAGCTGAAGAGCGTACTCCTTGCCGAGGCCATCAGAGGCACCGGTGATGACAGCCCAGGTACCGGGCTTTCCATACTTGCGCAGCTGTAGACATAACTGTTAGTCATATGAATCCAATGGCAAGATATAGACCGCTTACGTTTGTGCCTCCAAGGACAAAAGCGCTGAGGACAAGTTGGAGATAGCTCAGAATCTTGGAGCCCAAAAAGAGGGCACCAATGCCAGCGAGACCCCATTGCAGAGGTTGCGGCACATTCTGAAGAAAGTCTGCAATGGCAGTCATGGCTAAATCGTGAAGTAGAAGAAGATGCTGCTATGTGAAGGAGAAAGGAAGAAAAGACGAAAAAAAGGTGTCAATCACAAGACAAAGTAGTAGTTGGTCTACAGGCTCCTCTGCCCCTCGGCTCCTGGGTCTTGGCTGGGTCAAGGACAATTAATTGAATTTTAGGTGGTATTACCCCTGACGTTGTTGAGATGGTCCAAGCTTCTTCCGGTCTTTGGTCCCCGATGACAGGTCCGTAGGTGCTCCGTATCTCCCACCAAAAACCGTACGTCTTAGGCCGATCTGAGCCTACCATTCTCCCTCTACAATTGTTTCTGTGCATTACATTTGCAATTGTTCGATTTACGTGATTCTACCAATCTTCCAGTCGAGTCTTCTCTATTCCGTCATCATGGACGCCCTCAAATCTTTCCTCCCTGAATCAAAGGGTGCTCTCCCCTACTGCATGATTCTCGTAAGTGCCCCCCAGCATTTGATCCTCTACAGAATAAGATGCTGACCACCGCAGCTCTCCATTATCTCGATTGGCAACTCGCTGCAGTCATATACCACCCTACACTTTTCCCGACGAGTCTACAACGGGCGTTTCATCCGCAACCCCAAGCTCGCTCCTAAGACCGCCAACTTCGAGCCCGAGGATCAGACAAACAAGCTGGTTCCTGCTCACGACGACCCCAAGGCCACCGACCAGTTGACTCCTCTCGCGGGCAGACTTTTCGGTACCTGGACGGTCATCACCTGCATCGTTCGATGCTACGCGGCTTTCAACCTCCACATTGGTCCTGTTTATACCATCGCTTACTGGACCTACATTGTCGCTCTGGGGCACTTCGCCAGCGAGCTTTTCATCTTCAAGACCATGACTTTCGGTCTGCCTCAGTATTTCCCTTTCACTCTGGCCTCCATCTTTCTGATCTGGATGCCTCTCGTCCGTGATCACTATGTCCAATACAACTAAAAATAGGTGGAGACATAATGAAAATGGTCTGAGGAATCGTATGTGAAGTGTGCATGGCAAGGATGCTGGCTAATTGCTGCCGAGTGTGTTATAATGATATTTAATGGATAGATAAAATAGTGTAGATTTTAATGGCTTAATCGTATGGCTCTCAAGCCTACAGATTCTTTCGGTAGAGTTCTCCTCCGCAGTTTCTCAAGCGGGCAGCGGCCTGCTCAGGTGTGATATCACGCTGCGGCTCAGCCAAAAGCTCGTAACCGACAAGGAACTTCTTGACCGTGGCCGAACGCAACAGAGGTGGGTAGAAGTGCATATGGAAATAAGCGTTCTCTAACTCCTCGGGTGTTCCATCAAGAGGCGCCTGGTGAAGGCCAGAGCTGTAGGGGAAGTTGCACTCGAACAGGTTGTCGTATCTTCGGGTCACTTCCTGGATAGCCTCAGCAAACTGAAGTCGCTCCTCGGGCTTGAAGTCGAGAAGGGATCGGATGTGTCGCTTAGGAAGAACGAGCACCTCAAAAGGCCATACAGCCCACCAAGGACATACGATAACAAAGGCGTCATTTTCCCAAACAACTCGTTCCTGCTTCTCAAGCTCCAGCTTAACATAATCGCCTAGGAGGTGTCGGCCGCCATGCTGCTCTCGATACTTGGTCATCTGTACGAGCTCCTTGCCTGGTTCCTCGGGCATAGTAGATGTGGTCCAAACCTGGCAATGAGGATGAGGGTTAGAGCAGCCCATAGCAGCGCCCTTGTTCTCAAAGATTTGCATGTATCGGTATTGCTCCTCAGGGCTAGGGGCAGCGTCTTTCGGCATAGAGATAGTAAGCTGGTCAGCTTCAGCTGCGCGGGGGTTTGACGCCGTAAGGTGGTTGGCATAGATGCGTGTCCAGTGCTCAATGACAGGAACAATCTCCTCGGCGCTCATATCGGCAAGTGTAACATGATGCTTGGGGGAGAAAGTGAGAACATAGCACACGCCCTTGACGCCCTGGGCCTGGAGGAGAAGCGATTCCAAGTCATTGGAGGAGGCCTTGGCGTCATAATCAGGCTGCTCTTGCTTGACAGCGCTGTAGTCGTTCACAAAGGCGAAAGTCTTTTCGTACTTGGGGTTACTGTCGCCGGCGGCTCGAGGGTTGCCGGGACATAAATAACACTGGGACTGTCAGATGATGGAGCTGTTATGATGTGATGTCATGAGCGTACTTTAGGGTCATATTCAGGGAGTTTAGGTGCGACAGCAGCCTCTTGCTGGCCTCTAAGTCATATTAGAAGGATTCGTTTTGAGAAGAATTTAAAACCCACTGCCAAGGTCGCTTTGTGCGGTGAGGTGATACAAGCAGCCATGAATCCGTGAGGGGATTATATCTGCGATGAGAGATATCGTCAAGGATTTGCTCAGGCATGATGATGGCGGGGTGACAATGTGAGAAGCAATTGCATGCAATTGGGGTGAGGGGTCAAGAACAATCAAAGAATATTTTCAAGACCTGGTGAGCGAGCCAATTTATCATCAGGAAAATGTCGCAGCTGCTTGTCGAACCGGTTAGAGATTAATATCTCTTACATCAAATCTAGCTGGAGAAGCTGAATGGTGCGGATCAACGGTAATATTCTCGGCCGTGCTTTCGGAGGAGTCTAGTTCGAGAGTGGACTACAGTCTACAACTTGTTTTGCTTGGATTTCATATTGTGTCAGGCTACTCTATCATGAGAAATCATGATGATACATGCAGTACACTATTTGAAGGTACTTCATCGGAACAGATTCATGTCTCCCTTTCCGGTATACAATCCATCAAATAATGGATTACACTGTAAAAGACCTGTAGTGAGCTATTCCCCAAAACATCGTTACTTAAATCCGGGCATCTTCACCCTGTGGGGATCCCACGTTGGGGAATGGGCGTCACTGGCTTGTCGCGGGGGTAGCTCTGAGAGGGACTTGCACGTGACCATGAATGACTCCAGCGTGGGGTCACGGCTAGCGGCCGCTGACTCCCCATCCGAAACAGGCCAGGCCGCCCTGGAAGTCAGCCAGTGCACTTCACCTAACTTCAGCCCCAGACCAGCTCAGACAAGCGCCAAAATCAACAACATCGCAACTTCAAAGCCCCTCGACCAATCGACCCATCACCAGTTCCATCAACGACAACCCCGAAGGAGCATTTTCCATCAAATTTCGCGTCGCATCATCTCTCGCAACATTCGCGCACTATCAATATCCCTCTCTTGTGTCTCTATCGCGTCCTGCGTGGTCCCAAACCCGTTGCTAAGTGCAGACAGGGGGGGTATCGACCGCTCCCCGGCCCGACATCGCAGCGGGCGATATGGGTGTTATACGCAAGAAAACAATCAGCAGAGGTGGTGAAGGTGGTGTCAAATATGTTTGCGACGTCTGTTCATCAGACATCACATCTACGGTAGGTTCCCTTGCTTTGTTGACTGCTGCCTGGTTATTGTTTGAAGCGTCCAAGACGCGCTTCGGAGATATTCCGGCTAATCTTACACGATGTCATGATGGAGTCGCTAATCATGTTGGTGTTGATATAGGTCCGCATTAGATGTGCCGACGCCGCCTGCAGTGACTTCGATCTCTGTGTCTCTTGTTTCGCCAAGGGTGAAGCTCGAAATTCTCACAACCCTGCGACACATGCTTTCCGGGTGATAGAACAAAACTCATTTCCCATCTTCGATCGAGAATGGGGTGCCGACGAGGAACTACTTCTCCTTGAGGGCGCAGAGATCTATGGACTCGGATCATGGGCCGATATCGCAGACCATATCGGCGGTTTTCGTGAGAAGGACGAGGTTCGCGATCACTACCTCCAGACCTACGTTGACTCGCCCGCCTTTCCACTACCAAAGCGATGCAGCCCCCATGATTGCGAATTGGCCAACGAAATTCCCAGAGAAGAATTCCAATCACGAAAGAAGAGACGAATAGAGGAGCGACGGGATGCAGCCAAGAATGCGCCAACCCTCCAACCAAAGACAAAGCCAACAGCCAGTGTGCCAAGTTGTCACGAAATTCAAGGATACATGCCTGGTCGTCTAGAGTTCGAGACCGAGTATGCGAACGAGGCCGAAGAAGCTGTCCAGTTAATGCAGTTTGATCCTGGTGATGGACTTAACCCAAGAACCAACGAGCTCGAGCCTGAAATGGAACTCAAGCTTACTGTAATGGATATATACAACGCTCGGCTGACACAACGTGTGGAGCGTAAAAAGGTGATCTTTGAGCATAATATTCTCGATTACAGGGAAAACACCAAACTTGAAAAGAGGCGGACTAAGGAAGAGAAAGATTTGCTTCAAAAGGCCAAACCATTCGCACGTATGATGAATCAACAGGACTTCGAAGAATTTAGCCAAGGCCTCCTTGATGAGCTGAACCTGCGACAAGCAATCACACAACTACAAGAATGGCGAGGCGTCCGTATCGGTGACCTCAAAAGCGGCGAAAAGTACGAGACGGATAAGGCCCAGCGAATACAGAAAGCGATCCCTATGGGTTCGATGGATCGTGAGCGCCTGGCTTCTGCTCAGCGGTCTAAGCAGCCTCCTCCACCCGAACCTGCAAGCGGAGCTGCTCTCCTCATCCTTCCAGAATTACCTGCACGATTGTTGCCAACGCCTAGTGCGGAATCGAATGGAGATGGAAAGGCATTGACTAATGGCCATGCTGATGGACAAACTAACGGTCAGACGAACGGGCAAGTCAATGGAGTCAACGGGGTTAACGGCCACACGACGCCGAAACAGAAATACACTGCACAACCCATCTCGGGCGTGCAGCCTATGCCGATGAGCCAGGATACTGCTCCGGATTTGCATCTTCTCACACCAGAAGAGGCCAAGCTATGCGAGGTGATCAGACTACAGCCCAAGCCGTACCTGATGATAAAGGAGCAGATCCTCAAAGAAGCACTCAAGAGCAACGGCACATTAAAGAAGAAACAGGCCAAGGAGATCTGCCGGCTGGATTCTCAGAAGGGAGGGCGAATATTCGATTTCTTTATCAATTCGGGCTGGGTGGGCAAGGCGTGATTCGGATGTTTACTGTTTAAAAATACCCTTTGCGAAGACGGCGGATGGGAACTGGCGCCCAGCGTTTGGCATTTACTTATTGGTTGGGATTATATGTGGAGTGGTGGTGTCTGGGTGTTACAATAATGCTGTTAAATACTATAACAATGTGTAAATGAACAGCATCTTGTTGATGTGCTTAATATGATACCCCTGGCTAACACGAGGGTCTGCTCGGTTGGAACAGCCTCACAGCTTTTGATATCTATTTAAGTTCAGAACCCAACATCGGCTGCCCAGCTCAGCAAGCTTTTTAACATGAAAAGCTAGCTTGAATTCCCAAGTCGTAAAGCATAGTTTCCTTTCATTTCTTGGCATTCCCGATTCCTTCCGTGTTGTCAAACCCAAGATGTGAAGAATGAAAGAAGAAATAATCGAAGCGGAGGATGGTGAAGCTAGTTTATAGACGCCCCATCTCCCTCATGCGTTTCTTCTGTGAAAGTGTAAGCTGTTGGGAAACTTAAGTAACGTTGGGGGTTTAAAGAAGACATACATAGGTCCCCCTGTCCAAGGACCTCATATCATCTGGATGTCGCGTCGGCATAGGCCACGGGAACTCTCCTTTAACTCCTCTTTTCACAACTGCAGGAAGACCCCGGTTGTCAGGCAAGATGGGTATGCCTTCTCTTTTTGCAATCCTCGCCTCCTGCAGCTGCAGATAGTCTATCAGAGGATTCGTCGAATAGCCCGGCCGCGGTACAAAGGGTCGGGCGAGTTCTGGATTGTACTCGGGTTTGAATCTGTTCGCCTCCCAGTAGTAAAGGAACACTAGATGGAAAACCAAGAATACCACGCAAAGTAGCACGATTAGGTACTGGTTTAACTTTGACACTTCTGACCCCATGATGGGTTTTGTGTTGGTTGGTGGACTTGGAGTCGGAGTTGGAGCTGAAGGTGCAAATAGAGGGTGTATGAATACTGATGCACGGGAGGGGATGGTGTAGACAGCAAGACAGAAAGATGGTGTTACATAGACCATCCAGGTCTTGGAAAGTGATTGTCGGTTTTAGGTTGTCAAGCAGCACTGTTGGTGACTCATACATGTCCAGTTACTACTCTACGTCGTCAGAGGGCTTCTGCCTCTCCTCTAACCCCTCATCCACGGGAGTATAGGAACCGCCCTCAACGGATATCAGACCCTGCCGTACGAATAATATCCAAGCAGCAAACAGGATTATGCCAATACAATTGAGGGGAAATAGCTGACGTTGTTGGTTGCGTGGAGTGTCGGTGTTGACACTCCAAGGTTCAGGATGAAGACTTGGTAGAGAAGCATGTGGAATTAATTGGTTCAGCACGGAACTTGGATCATGGCGAGTTTATGATTAGGCTTTCTTTGCCTCGGCGTTGGTCAGGGCAACTCGACTAAGGTTCTTTGAGGTAGGCAGCTGATGCCCATCGGGCAATTGCGGGATGTTGTTGTTAAGTTTAATGGGCTGGATTATCTGTCGTTATCCAGAATACCTCCATGGGCAATCCTTGCTCGGGACAACCGAAATAGGCTTTGCAGTAAAGGTACCGACCTAATCAAGTACATATATATTTTGCATCAAATGCTTCATAACAATGATACCTTTTCTCCTCAGTCCTATCTCAATCTTGCCATACAACCCCTTTCGACAGACATCTTCCTCCCGCAGTTGAGCAGGACATAGGACTCCTCGCATATCTATCTGCAACCATGTTTTCATTGGTGAGTTGGCAGGCGTTGCTCATCGGATTCGGCATCGTGATCACCTTTATATTGGCGTATAGTTTCTGCAGATATGTGACGAAACAAAAAAGCCCAGTGCTTGTCTATGAAGCTTGCCCCCATCCCAATCCCCCCTTGCCCGCGTTATCCCCCATTCCCACGCATCCCGAAAAGGTGCTTGACTGGTATAAGAAGCACGTGTACTGGGATCCAACAGTTCCGAAACCTGAGAGAATTGAGTTGCTGCACCAGTATAACGTGAACAAGAAAAAGACTAGAAGAGCCAATGGTAAGAATACACATACTCTCACCCCTCAGCCCGTAAGGTTTTGGCAGCTAACAAGGTTTCCACAGCATTGACTATATGAGAACTCAATTCTTGGGTCTACATAAGGCCTTCTTCTACTTGTATGCTCGCCTCACGCAACTTCATCCTTCTGGTCTCTTTATCTCATCTCAATCTCCTATTCTCAAACCTACTTCATAGTCCACCACACACCACAAATCACACACCGCAAATCACACACCGCAAATCACACACCACAAACCACAAATCAACATCAACATCAACATCAACACCAATACCAACATCTACACCAACATCAACATCAACCGCCTCTCGTCACAATGTTTAGGTGGACGCCCACAAGTATTGCATTGATCACCTTAGTATGTGTCATTCTCTTCGTTGGGGTGTCCTATTCTGTCATCGTGCAAATCGTGAAACCAGGATACGTAGACCCGCGTGAAGGGCATCAAAAACGAATAAAACCGAAGCCAGCCCCGCCAACTACGGTTTAAGAAGAGTTGTGTTCGGAAGGTTCTATCAAGGTGCTTTTGAGAGGTTGTTTCTTTGGAGGGTGCGTCTTCAGAGGATGTCTTTGGGAGTGTTTTTGGAATATGCTTTTGGAGTCTGTTTTTGAAGGATGGTTTTGGGGAATGCCTTTTGAGGGTATTTCTTCGGGTGATGCTTTTGGAAAATACCTCTTTGGGGATATTTCTGGAGGTGCTTTAAGGGATGTCTCTTTGGCGGTTTCAGGGGATGCTTTTGGGTGGTGTTCTTGGAGAATGGGAAACTCAGTAGTTTTGATGCCGCAACAAACTCTTTGATCCCAGAGACTGTCGTTGATTGCCAGAAAACTTGACATCCAATGCACTAATAATTCCAAGATATATGGGTGCCCTGCTTGCTAAGGTATGGCAGACGTGCAAATTTTCTGGAAATCTTCTGGATCTTATATAAGCCCATATAATCCTACCAAGACTCATATTCAAGACTCGCCAAAAGTCTTGTACCTACTGCAAGCTTCAGATCTCTTCATTAGTGCTATTAGGTCTCCAGGAGAAGTTGGAAATTACATCCCAAATATTAGAACTTTTATACCAAACTACAATGTATGGATGAGTATTAAATATTATATGATTCAATGATGTAAATTAATACGCAAATCATCGAAAAAATAACTACAGCCATCTACATAAAATAGTCGTAGTACAGTACCAGTGATTTCCTGACATGGGTGTCGAATTGTACTTGTGATACTATTGCGAAGTCTGGAAAGACTCTCGTGGTGGCAACTCACACAATGCTCCTTGGAAGACTGAATGAAGATGTGTCCTTGCTATCTGTTATCGAAAACCATACTGTCATCACCACCTGTAGAGAAATCAAGAATGTCTGCCTCGGGGCATAATTTCAACACCTTCAATCGTCCCCCACTACCTCCTGAAGTTTTGCATGAATGAGTTTAAGAAATTGGTTTGTCTAAGGCATTACAGTCAGATACATATCCTTAATCCTCAATTCGGTTAGCTAAGGGGGGGGTTACTTACTTTCTTAAATTTTCCACCTCTTGCTCCGAGCGATCCAGTCGTGTTTGCAAGTCATTACATCTTTCGTCACACGCTTCTTGGATCTTAGCCTTCTCTGCATCCTCCTCCTTTGTTGGGGGATCCGCATGCAAAGCCTTATCCATTTCAACGTTTCTGTTTCGCTCCTGTGATTCCTGGAGTTGAACTTGGACACCCGCAAGATTGCCACTGGTAGCCGCGAGCTTCTTCTTCTTTGTTATGAAGAGGTAGGCAAGGATGCCAATGACGAACAGGCTGATGATGCCAACGGCGATGACGACTGCCGTGCGGTCTTGTCCCAGACCTGGGTCGTTGAACCAGTTGAGGAAGTTTCGCCATATGTCAGCACCTTTCTTCTGGACGTCAACGCGACCTCCTGAGTAAGGAGTGGGACGTTGGGCTGGATTCTGTGGTGGCCCAGGTGGTCGAGTGTAGGGGTTTGTTGGTGGAGGAACAGGAGCCTCCTGTCGGGGGGCAAGTCCAGGGATGGGTGCCATGTTGATATGCTTTTGCTTGAAGGGGTGGTTGTTTGCAGAGGATGAAATATGTGAAGAACCTCGGCTAGAGGGAACTTTGGGAGCGAGATTTCACTCTGGGGGAGGATTAGGGGAAGGGTTTGTATTAAAGTCCATTTTTGTGAGAAGTTTGAGCACACTACTTGGAATTTATGAACTGAATGGCGTGGCAAACTCTTTTTTACTCGTATACTTTGTTGAGAGAAACTCACACGGAAGCCCCTATCTCAACACGCCGAGGATGTACCCAACTACGTCTTATTGAGTTTGCCTCCGGCTTAGCCACGATGAATGAGCATGAGGGATTAAAAAGGGATACGTTTGTGTGTCAAGCCAAGTTTTATAAACCACAACTTCCCTCCTCTCTTTCCAGGAGTCCTCAAAAGCACCATCTTTCCCGCCGTCACAGACTCATCATCTACGGCATACCGTCCAAATGGCTCTCACGTCACTCAACGAGACAGATATCAGCGAGCAACTCGCTGATCTGTCTGCCGGGTTATCTTCACCCTATACTGCCATGGAGAACCTCCACGCTCAGGCTGACCAGCTCTCCAATTACTCTACCCCGGAGCACTTCCAGACCATTACAGAAGGATGGAATGAGTTCTGCAGCTGGTGGCAGAAGCCGCAAAACCTCATTATGATCGCTTGTCTTTCCCTGATGCCCGTTCTTCTCCTCGTCGTCTACGCTTTGCTGAAAGGGAACATGTGGGGATGGGGCTGCCTCACACCTCTGGGTTTCAACAATAAGAAGAAGAAGGATGATTCCCTGCACTCCGTTTACACAACCCGACGATCTCAACGACGTGCTGAAGGCTGGCAGCAGGTTTACCCTTCTCAGAGCCGTGTCCGGAAAATGGAACCTCGACAAACTGATTCCCCGCCTCACAAGGGAGCGCTTCCGGATGATGAAGACATCCCCCTCACACCCTTGGAAAGTCCTTACGAAAGCACATGTAACAACTCCTCTCGCCACTACTCCCGTCTTTGGGAAGACCAATCTGATGTCATCTCACAAGACAACTTTGGGACACCCGCGAGTCAATTTCAACAGAGCTCGAGCGGCCATGGCACTCACACACCTCCCACACCACCGGAGGGCCAAACATCCCGCCTACAGGACAGGGATTCGACGGCTCAGAGACCATCATCTCGCTCGTCTGATGAGGCGCCTCCACCTCCTTATGAAAACGTAGGGCTAGATGAAAAGTAGTCCGTGGGTGATCTGGGATATAATCCTTGAATCAGGAAAGATCGCAGTGTTTGCCATGGGAGGGTTGCCTAAGCTTGGGAGTTACAGGATTACGCTTGGATGAAATGGAAGGGAGAGGATTCTAAGATTGTGTCAGATATGAATTAGAAAGAGACTTGCTTTCAAAGTGTGCGTCAAATCAATAATTCTCCCAGAGATCCTTCACATAACCTTCAGTCAACCGCTCATCCTCTCCATACACCTCTTGCCATCCAGAAAAGCCTCTGTCCAGCACAAACACATCCTGACCGCTCTCTCCCTTGGGGTCCTCGCCCATAGAGCGCAGCAGACCATCTCTCTCACGCAGGTATTTTAGTGCCGCACTCGGACCCCGCTGTTGGCTAAGAGCGCAGTGGAAAACAACTGTCTTTTTGTCTTTCAGGCGGCGCACAAGAGTCGGCATCATAGCCTCCAGAGTGTGCGCGGGGATATTTGTTGAGCCCTTGATGTGGCCACCAATGTAATCTAGGGTTCGTCAGCAAGACCACAAGAAAGGCAGATTATGCGTCCTCTTGCAAAAGGCTAACTTACCATTATCACGAACATCAATGACAGCGAATGTAGGATCTGTGGCGTTCACTTCCTCGATTATTTTCTCCGAGAGGGATTTGGCCGACAGCCGCTTCAGCGTGGCAATGGTAGTCATCGTACGAGCCCGTGAAAAGAGAGGCTTGCTGAGATTTCTGAAGAGTCGCATGCAAGAGTGAGGGTTGAGGCTGATTAAGATTTAACCCAGAGATGAGGCTCCGAGAGATGATGCATGCGGAGCTAAATTTAGCCCTCGGCGGGCGGAACCCCACGTGTGGAGCCAGTAAAAATGACCGTGTTAGTGAAGCACTGGAGGCTGATGAGGATATGTCTAAGCCAACAGAACTTTGACACACTTGGCTTGAGGGTTGGAAAGGAAACATTGATCCTACTGGAGCAGAAGTTTTGCTAAGCTTTGCAATATCTCCTCATGATAGCCTCGTATTCGTCAATGGCTGCGTATAGTTCAGACATGGTCCCAGCAACACACTTCTTATACTCAAGTATGCCTCAGACCCCGTGATAACCTTCTTCAAGCTTCACAGCAGCGCCACAGAAGCACCCCAAAACATACACTCTTGATCTTAAAAAGCAGCCTTCTTTCCATCCACCTAGGTATATATTTCACTTCGACTTAATACCCATATCGAACGACAACTCCCCGACTGGCGCAGCGGTCAACGCACCACGTCGTCTCGCAAGTCCTGATCCCCTCGAAACTCTATCTGTTGTGTTCCTGTTCGAATCCCATCACGACACTCGAGTCCCTCACCCTCGCCCTTGAGCCTCGCCCTCGTCGTCCTCCCCATCGTCCTCCTCCTCGTCGTTATCATCCTCCTCCACCTCGAACCGGTCCACGTCCCAATCGTCCCCCTATTAACGACCACCGCTAGTAGGTACCACAGGAAATGTCCACTCCCTCGATTTCTCACCAGAATCTCTGTTACTTCTAAAATCTATAATAAAATAAATAATAATAATATGCAGTAATGCGAGTATAAAATAATACATAAATAAAATATAATGAATATAAATGATACAAACACAATATAATACTACAACATGTGAAAAAACTACAATATATGAAAATACTACTATATAGATATTATTTAAATAATTGTCTATCTTATAGCATTTCTTTTTTCTTATCTTACTTATATTTTATGTAGCTTATAATAAAAAGACCTAAGGCTAGATATTTCTTATAGTACCCTAAGGCGTCACCAACAGTAATGCCCTACACATTTACCCACCTGACACAGCAGCTCTTGTCAAATCTCTTGTGGACTACGGAGTAGGTGGCGGTTGATATGCCAGTTGGGTACATGTGGAGGTTATCGTTGATGGTGACTGCCCTTGGTAAGTATCCTTTGTGAAGTCAGTTTGTTCATAGGCGAGCAGATCATAATTCTATACTTTTATTCTTGTACATTACACTATCGAGGATCTACCAGATTTGTAGAGTTGCAATGAGTTAATGTAGAAAGTCAAACACGAAATTTCCATTACTCAAGCATTCCTGTTCAGCTCTTCGCTCAGTGTTCATTATGCTACAGAATGGGTATACCTCTTGGGTCCGATGTACACTCGAGTTTTCAATGCTGTAGTCAATTTATCGACTCCTGTAAAGAAAGAACATTCATCATGAAAGCTGTCCATACAAGCGTGCATTGAACAAGCTCAGGATGAGGGCATTTAAGCATTCAAAGTGCTCAGAACTACTGCTCCATCCCGGATACTCCGATTATGGCATCCAAGACATATGCTATAATAGTCTATATCAGATGCTCAGACTGTCTGTACAAAAAAGATGAAATCCGCACACTTGATGAACAAAACCATCGTGTAAGTGGTGTCAAATGTCCTACCCTATACTTCACATGTATATCAGATCATTCGCTCAGCACACACAAAGACGATAACGCAATCTTAACTTGCAATTTGTTCCTTCATTAACTTCCCTGTCATCATTGCAATATATCGATCGACATTGACAGCGATTCCAGACGTCATAACCAACCTAATCTGCGGCACAAAACAACGCATTGAAATCGAGACCCGGTGCCAGGGCATACACCAGGTCTTGAAACACCAGCGATCGAACGGGGCATGGCACGAGCTGAAAGCGTGTAAAGTGCTCTTCATGTTGGGCGCCTGCCTTGTTTTTTGGTGATTCTGATTCTGTCCCTGACGATCTTATCTTTTGACTCGTGCTTTGCTTTGGTGAAACGCATGCGGACGCCACAGTTCCCCACGTCAGATGCAGGGGCATTATGGAATTGATCAACGGGGGGTCAAACTGAACATCGCAATCTTGGAAATCATTAGACAAAATTCTCATTCGCTCAATTCTTTGTCCTTGTTCAGCGGAGCTGACGACTGCAATCTGTAGATGAGGTATAGCTACTTAGATATATGTATGTGCACATGCGGTGGGGTATCCAATAAAGTGAGATGTCAAAGTCTTAGGCTCTTAACTGAGAAAGCTTGACAATGACCAGCGACTAACAACCGGGTTATCCGTGCTTCTTTGCCAATGACTTGTTCCATCGTAGAATAGCTTCGATGAACTTGCGACCGGGGAAATCGATGATGATGATGCCAGTGCGACTTGTGTCTGGGTTGTCCTCAAAGTCCTTGATCCATTGGCCCGTCATGTCGTTCATCCCAGTGACGGTCCGGTTCATTGGTCCGGCCGCAGCTTCGATCGGCAGAACGCCGACAGAGGCGGAGATGTGTGCAAGATAAAGCACTTTGTTGTCAAGGGGTGCTGTCGCCGCGAGCTCAAGAGCATCGCGAATCGCAGTCCACTTCTCCGATAGATGGTAGATGTCAGGGATGATCCATACATCCTCCAATATCATCTGTGGTCCCTCCCACTTGACACCATATGGCCCTCCTCTCCAAGCTGGGAAATTCTGAAGCACAAAGATCTTGGAGCGGAGACTACCAAGTGTTGGTAGAGGCTCCGAAGCATTGTATTTGTACAGACGGTCCTCGAGAGCGTATTGGTTGAAGGCAGCTTCAAAAGTGAGAGTGTTGTTGTTTCCAATACCATTCCCCTCTTGCTTGAGGCGCATGACAATGGTCTCAGAAGGATTGCTATCCAGGAACTCGTTCATGTAGCCAACAACGTCCTCAAAGCTGAAGCCAGTATAGCCGTTGGCATGGTATATATGCAACTCGTCGTCGCGCACACGAGCGCGAATGTCAAAGTAGCGAATTCCTGCTTCCAACTGCATGGTGAGGTTCCAGTTCTGACACTGCAGAACCTCGGTCCCTATCTCGTAGGTCATAGTGTCGTGCGTGCCAGGAATGCTGAGGCTCGTAAGAGGTACATCGTCGGGAATCTCAGCCATCCAAGCCGGGTTATGAGCCAAATCAGCATCGAAACTGTAAGCACTCGAATAACCACGATAACAGTTCCCATACACCATACAAGGTGCCACCGACAGAAGCAGATATATCAAACACATAATGAAGAATGCAGCAGCTCCGAAGAACATAGGAAGACGTCGAGATCGAGTGATTGGGCTCGAGAGGCCGCGGAAGCCTGGTTTCACGCCCATAGCGACAGGCTGATGACGGAGATGGAAGCCGGAGGCGCCGGAATGGACCTTTCGGTCGGCTAGTCACGTCGACATACAAATATCAGCGAAAGGATCCTAAAAATTGTCAAGGCCTGCAATTAAGATGTCTTGCAGGTCTTGTAAGTGCTGTATGTAGAGCTGCGGCGTTGATGTTGATATTGATGTTGATAAGGCTGATGATGCGAAGCTCAATGGGCCGCGCAGCCAAAGCAAGATGACATAACAATGAGGAGCTTGGGCCATCATGCGGTAGCACCTGCATCAGGTAAGGGCCATGAATGGTCAGCAAGAGAGAGCCAAGCTATTGTTACCCCAGATAAGACGTGACGAAGCATTCCAGCCCATTAGCTTACCCTGGACCTGGACCACTCATTGTGAGACTCATCTGAACTGAAGATGCATCCAACATGCAAACTTCAAGCAACCAGCCTCAAAGTATTCACAGTATAGTCGGGCCTTTGTAGGTAAATTCCTCTTAGTGTCATGCTGAAACGAGCGATATCTTTTCCGTTAATGACGCTAAGATCTCGGTCACTTCCTTTCAACTCGATCAACTTGATTAGCTTTGTACTTGAGAGAACTCGATACAATTAGTGCGATGATAATGACGCTTGAAAGACGGTAGGACGCGTAAAATATTGAAAAACATAAGCAAAAGTAAACCCAACAAGTTACAGTTCGCTTAGACTGCTTATTAACACCCTATTGCTGCAGTCATGCATGAAAGACACAAATGGTTCCCATGCGCCACATCTTAGCATATCACGATGTATGATGTTAAAAACCATGCAATCGTTTATGACGATAATTATGGTAATGTGGAGGTACTGTGACCCCCCTTCACCATCAATTATCACGCCAGATAATATGTCTAAAAAGGCTACTACAACCTCTCGCAAAATGCTCCGGCAGCGCAACAATTTGAGCCCCCTCTACACCCTCATGATGCACTCACATCAACCGACTGCCGCTGGTGACGGGCGGCTTGCAGGTGGTGGACCCTGAAGTACAGTAGCATTCTGCTGGTCTGACGGCGTAGCGCAACACACAACAGCGACACTGGTCAAGCTTGTGATTTGCCCACCAAAGTTTATCACCTCAACCTCTAGGAACCGTGATTTCTTACTCAGTCAGACCTGTTGGACAGTAAGAAACAGCCCATTTAAACTCGCAGAATGGGGCGCCAAGGGATCAATGCAGAACTGTTGTGCAGTATGGAGTATACTGGGGTTCGTCGGCTGCACATGATCAAGAGTGGTGCTTTGTAACACAACCTTGAGACGAGAAGTCACCAGCACGGGGTTGACAGGCGAGTGGATTCAGTTGCATGTGTGAAATATTGCGGCATGGATCATGGGAATCGATCATAGGGTTCATGCTAAGGTTAAACCGACGGAGCCTCAACTACGCAAGGTTATACAAGGTAGCGGCCAGAGGGGATATGGCGGAAACGGCGGCGAGAATGTGCACACATGGTGACAGCCTCGGTTGATGGCTCGATGATGCCGATACATTACACCATTCGATACACATGGTTGCTCTTCACTGCGAGAGGCTGAAAACACGTTCACTGGGCCAAACATGGGATAAACAACACGCACGCTGCCCACAGAAGATTCAAGAATCACAAAGCATTATGCTTGTCCCAGCCTCCAACGTGCAGAATTCACTCAACCCCCCACGCAACGCTTGCGTGACTCTGACAAGCACCCAGCCGAGAGTTGAGTTGGGGTTTGGTTGGGAATAGCGTCGCAGATTGAGACATATCGTGAAGCGACATTATTTCGCCACGCCTGTGTTCAGTCCAAGGACCAAAGGGTCATGCGAAAATACGATGCACATGTAAGGGAAATCGAGAAAACGGGCGGTGCTATTGGACAATTGGGGAATGTTCAGGTTTAGCAGTGGGTAAAAAGAAAAAGAGGGTGTAGTCGTTTGCATAGATAGGGTAGTAATGACAGCACTTGGCGGCAGTTAGAGTTCGTGTTGGTTTTTGGTGGTGGTGTTGAAGTCGGGGACTGAGAACGATAGGAAGGTAGTGTAGCTAAGTACAATGCAATATTGCTTGTAGACAGGCAAAGGGTTCGCTATTGGCACGCAAGCGACATGTAAATCAAAAGGTCACGGTTCCTGGATAATAGTTGATCAAGCTATTACACGTGCCAACTTCTATCTTGATTGCATCTTTTTGTGAACGGTAACGCGATGTAACTTCTATGAGTGCCCCAGATTCGGAGGTAGCGTTGAAGTCAAATGCAGCAACTTCACCCATCACTTGCCTTATCGTGCCATTATCCCACTGTAAAGACCGGGCCTCCTGTAGCAACGCCGTCTAAAGAGGGAATGGGCAATGTTCTTAGCGTGTCAGCATTCTTGGACCGTCTGTGAATTGACTTTGATCCAAAGATACGTATACTACAGTGGGTTTACGTGTTCAGCTGGTCAGGCCTGCCAGGGTCGCAATCTTTTTTGTTTAGCTTGTGGTCTGTAAGCAGCCCGGACGTTAATAAGGCCTCACGCTTGAATCAGCCCAGGTTGGTGCAGGGAAGAGTAAAAGAGTCGGGCTAGATCGTTACCTGGCCAAAATATTCGAGTTGTAGATATCCATTCTCCAGTCTACCAGTCATACGACAATGGGGAAAGGACAGAGCCGAGTTTCCCCATCAGTGACGTCGAGAATCGCAAGGGAGACCCGTTGTGTACATATTGTTTATTTAAAACCGCCAAGGGTTATTTTATGATCTGATGGGATTGTGTATACGAAGCGGGGAGAGGGTCTATGCTCGTTTGTTGCAAGGCCAAGGCTGTGTCAAGATAAACGGTCATTCCGGGGATGATCAAGACTGATAGCATCGTAGAAAGAAGGCTTGTTCTAGGGCTCGATACCCGATCGCAAAACATTATTGTCATTCGCACGTCTTTTTACCAAGAACAAGGCCGAAAAGGTTCGAGCATGCAATGTTTCCTCTAACTTACCGCACCCATAACCTTGCGTCTGGTATCGATTGACCCATGTTCCCTTCTCCCTTCCGCGGGCCGGTATCCAAAACGGCTGAAACGACCTGTTCTCGAAGCGGGGATTCGCTTTGACCTCGGACGCTGAACAGCAGCAACCTGTTGGTTGTCGGCTGTCCGTTCGCTCAATGTGGAGCGGCCAGCATTTGTTGCGACTTGCAAGATATTGACGTTCTTAGGTCAACCCGGGTTTATAGTGTCGATCAAACAGTCGCGCGCTTTCACATCTTTTAAACATCACAATATTCTCACCTACCACCTTTACCTTGGTCCGGCAGCGGGATCGTCTTGGAGTCTAAAAGAACCCAAACCAACTGCGTACAAAAAGGGGCCGGAAATGGCCCGTTACAGGAGGTCACCGTTTCCCAAACTGGGTGATGCCACGTCCAACGGCGCGGCGCTGTGAATAGGATCTATCTATGTTGGGTATAGCAAGTGAAAGATAGTGCTTCGATCTGGCGAGGAAACTAAAAAGTCGAGCTGTAATCAAACGGGATGTGCGGCAACGGGCAACCCTATTCATGTTCTCAACTTCTCACTCTGCTGTCTTACAGTAGACGGAAGGGAAATTCCATTCAAAGAGCCGCTAGCTTCAAGATATCTATCGCGCGTCTGGATGAGTGGGAACGGGTGGAGTCAAAACAAGATGATGGGGATGCGGCTTACAAAAACATACGGCAAGCTAGCATATTCTGTGAGTGTATCATGACTTAACAATCTGTCATCTCAACTGATCCCTCCACACCTTCGCGTTAATGTCTGAGATCTTGGTTGGGGGGGGGGGGCGCGAATTATGACTTGAACAACGACAGAAAACGCCGAGATCCTGAGGCGGCGGTGTTTCAATAATCTTGTTCTAGCGTCGCACGTTGTTATCTTGAGTAGATTTCCATGCGTCACGAACAAAGAGACGCAGCGGTGCGTGTCTCCGACTTTATGTTCCTTTGCTCTGCTACCCTCACTCAAATCGTCATGAGAAGCACAAAAGTATTCGCAGGAAGGAAGATGTATTCTAAGCTACACAGAGCAGAGACAGATCGCTATGGAGGCAATGCAGTGACAGAGTGCCAAGGGTTGAGGCCAATCCGGATAATGAGTTGCCGAGGAGAGGTCAAAATGGGTTGTCACTACCTAAGTATCCAATTTCATTTTCCCAAGCGCGTAGCGGCAAGCCAAAGCTAAAGTCAAAGGCCAAGTTCAATAGATCGGTTCAGGCCTAGACCTTCATTTTAACATGTCAGGAACATGACGACCATGGCTGAGGGGAGCAAATTGTTTAAATATTAACAGAGACTTCAAAGTGAAGACAGCAATAAAGACAAGGATCCGCCAAGTCTCCCTTTCCCATACGAAACCATCACCATATTTTAGATCCAAGACGTGCAATTGCGATTGTCGGCCGGGCTTCTGCAACTCTCCGCTCCGTATCTGTACATTTTAATCAAGATCGCCGCTCGAACCCTTGTCCAGGGCCCATGCAGATCCCACTCCCTCTTCTGGCATCCCCCCCGCACCTCAACACGACATGACACGACACGCCCCCCCCTTCATCAACCGTAATAAGCCCATCGTGGTCACTGTCACTCCCCTAAAACAAACAACACGGACGCGCTGGAACCAACGGCTTTCAGCGCTGTGCTTCTAGTGGTGACGACATTTCACTCCCTGTGGCTACAGCCATCGTGGAAAAGCCAAGGGATACTGCAGGCGCCGCGTGTTTTAGTGTTGTGTTGGTAATGGATAGGGGAGCAAAAAGGATCCATCTTTATTTTATCTTATTTTAATTATTTCCCAATATTTTCTCTTTGTCCTTGCTGCCTGGGCTCGGCTGGGCTGCTAGCTACTTAGATCGGATGGATCAGATCAGATTCACTTCAAGCAGAAGATCTTGCGTATATGTAATTTTGGCAAGGGTTTTCGTCACTGTGACTCGGCAGGGACAGCTTCAAACTGGACCTTTTCATTCTGCTGTTGACCAGCAACAAGGCGAGGATTTGCTTACCTCAGGCAATTTCAATTTCTCAAAGTCGATCAGTTCTGCCTCTTCTGGGTCAATCAATTTCTTCAAGTTCCTCTCCTGTATTTCTCTTTTTTGTCTTGTTCAACCTGACTGTGTACAATTGACTTGTCCTTCATTCCTTTCAATTCGCTCCTTAATAGTTTCCATTCTCAATATTCCCTCGTTACAACCTCATTTACCACTCATTCTTTACACCAATACTACCTGGCCTTATTTAAAAACAAACAACACCAAAAAAAAACAAGTCACTTTACGCCAGGATAAGCGCACTACTGCTGCCGCGACCACCACTATCACCCTCATCACGCCTAAACGGAACTCCAGCACGCTCTTCTCTCCTCGGATCTGTTTCTTTCCGCCTAGTTCAACTCCTACTCTCTTTGGGTCTTCCCAAGCGTGGAGCCTCCTTTGTTCGCCCAGCCTTGGCTTTCGAGCTGAGAGGGTTTAAGCCTTTCCTTTTTAGTATCGCGCCCCCCTGCACGACACTGGACGGTACGTACTCAGGGAATCGCTGCCAGGTCGTATTCCAAACCTTGAGTGCAACTCTATCCAAGATTGTTCTCTCAAGGGCATTTCGACAGGGAGAAGAAGTTCATCGATATACTATCGACAAAGACAGCACCAGGAATACCTCCACCGCCTTCGACGAGGAATCAGCGATTCAATATTATCGATTACTCCCTCCCTCTGCTCTTTCCTCCGTTGCTATTTCCGAGCTCTCTCAAGTTCAGCCAGATTCGGCTAGAAGCGCCATCCTCGTCTTCGCTCTTCCTTCCTTGTTTCCCACCCCGGTCGCTGCTGCCGCCGCCCCTCCACTAGGGCCCGGGACTACCGTGCTAGGTACAGATACCTACCCAGTTCTTACCTGATTCGACCACTCGTGTCGCTACTTCCTTCACACCATTTCCCTCCTGCAGTCTCTCCTTCTCAACCTCCAAGTCACCCATTCCCAATAACTCTCACCACCTCCCCCAACCTCCTCTCTTAACAATATCTCCACGACATCCTTTCTCGATTGCTGGAGCTGGCTGCAATTTCTTCCTCTTGTGGTCTTTTTTGGATTTGGGTTTTTCTTGGGACGATTATTGGCATTGTGGAAGTTTTGGGATCGTATCGTTTGCTTCCGTACAAGCACTGCCAGAACTCTTTATCGACAAAAATACTTGAGCCTCAACTCGAAGCTCTTTAATCATCACTGGCACCGGT
The DNA here is from genome assembly GCA_020744515.1 of Fusarium tricinctum. Lineage (NCBI taxonomy): Eukaryota > Fungi > Ascomycota > Sordariomycetes > Hypocreales > Nectriaceae > Fusarium > Fusarium tricinctum. Next base: position 4,767,151 of record JAGPXF010000001.1, read on the forward strand.
TACCGAAATACTGCATCGACAACAACATTGGTATTGACGAACTCGAAACAAACTCCATAACGAACATCGCTACCGAACTTTGTCGTTTTCTTCCGAGAAGTTCTCGAATTATTGCTCGCCTTTCAACCTGCTGGGTCACTTCATTGTGCTACCTTGCCTGACTCGAATCACGATCGACGACACCGGCTATCTTGTTCCGGGTTTGAGACATACGTCCACGAGAAGATCATTCAGTGACACCGCACTTATTATTCGACGTTGGACGTGGTATGGCTTCGACCATCTGAGAGTACTCCGCGACCTTGTTAAGCTGTGATTAACCTGCTTCATTTCTGTCGCACCCGAAATTCATGCTCTTTTGCTGCCATCTTGATTGGTAAAGGTGTGTTACATTTGATCACGAGCGGTGTCTTCGTCTTGCTGGCCGTCCTCGTCTTCCCCTCAAATTAACACATTCTAATCCGAACTCTCAGTCTTTCCACCAAACCGATAGTCAACATGTTTTCCTCCAACAGGAATGCCTTGTCAGCAGGCTTGCTCTTAGTAGTATCATCATGGGCACCTCTGGTCAGCTCGTTGGATATTACTTACTGCGCTAGCTTCAATACTGGCGAAACACCCAGCAGTATGCACTCCCTCCAAAGATCCATGATTATGAAGCCTCTAACCTGATTATAGACCGAAGTATCTACCAAACCAATGGCCTCTGCCATGACCACTGTGTTGGCGACTATGCCTTCGCCATTACCCAGGATAAGCTATGCTGGTGTTCCAATTACGCCCCTTCCAAATCATCACAAGAGGATATCTCCAAATGCGACCAGACCTGTCCCGCATGGCCCGAAGAGTTCTGTGGCGGTCCCGGCGTATACGGGTATGTGCCACTCGAAATCGAGCCATCTGGCAGCCGGGGGCCATCTCCATCATCAACCAAAGTAAGTAATATCCTGTGATATGATTATGCCTTGTGTTGTGAATGCCGCACATACCGTGATCGGACTAGTGTCTGCCTCCCAACCTCCACCTCCATACTCCAATCCAAACTCCAATTCGACCCTTTTGGGGTTGGTAAGATACCACGGCTTAACAGGCGACAATCAGGCAAACCCTACTACTACGATGGCCGTGTCCAAGGTGACTGAGACGGTACAGAACACAGTGACAGTAAAACCAACCTCCAAATCGACAACCACCTCGAAGCCAGAAATCTCAACTGTATGCCTTGCTCCGACATGCGTGTCGTTCCATTCCGGGAATTTGGTGATGTGATCAACTTGGTTTGCAATAGACACTAACCACTTATTTAGACCGAAAAAGAAGAAGAGACCTCAACAGAGGCAGAGGCCACCTCAACCGAAGAGGAAGAGTCCACCACAGCCAGTGCAACGAAAGAACCTAGTTCTATCATTCAGACTGTCACTGCCGGGGGTACTATCAGGACAGTAACTGTTGCACCAACACAACAGACCGCCGGCACCCAAGCAAGCGAAAGCGCTGGCGAGGCCACAGATAAAGGTGGAATGAATACCGGCCAGGTTGTCGGTATCGTGGTGGGTGTCATTGTTGCAGTTATAGGTGCAGCTGCCTTGGCCCTATTCTTTTGGTTCCGTCGCAAGAAGCAGCAGAACGAACAGGAAGCCTACCAGGATGATCCCAGTATCCGAGATAGCTCCTCGGGTATTGCTCAACGGCCTGATATGAGTATGAATGGTGGCTCCCCGATAGCAGCCGGTGCAGCCGGTAGTCGCAACAGCACTCTACAAGTCGACCCGCGAATGGATCCGTTTAAGCAGGGATTGTATGTCCGAAGCGCGAGCCACGAGAGCATCAACACATTGCGAGACGACCACGACTATTCGAGGAGAATCCAGCCACCTAAAGTATTGCGTGCAACCAACCCCGATCCATCAACGGAACCTTGAGCCGACAGGGTTTCGGTAAATGGATAAATGAAGGATGTTCCACACGAGCGGACAAAAGGTCGCCAAGGCCTATGAAGCACACGAATTTCACTTTCTCCGGCTCATACTTTTACAACCTCAGGGGGTTTTGCATTTCGAGATACCAGGACGGCGTTGGCATTTTACAAGGGACACATACACAACGGGACAAGGGACGGACTCTCCGACTGGCGAGGTCATGGTATTGGTACATAAATAAGCGGGCTGGGTAACTAACTGTTGCTATGCATGGTTATGAGAGCAGCAGCTGACTGCTACACTTTCGATTCGGATTTATATTTTACTGCATTACGACAACGGCGATTTTGGCTAGGCAAACATGACGCGAGGGTTGGTTAGACGGCGACCGTAGTACGTGGTGGTGTTGCTCAGTTTGAACATGTTGTACGAGCGAACAGTGTTGGCTTCAAAGTCTGGATCTAATAAGCATGTCGTCGTTGTCAGTTTGGGGTCAGTTGCTGTGTACATAGAATTAGCATAAATACGTAAGGCGAAGAGGCTGAAACGACGACCGAGAGGGTATACTTTTTCTTGGTCTGTAAACATGCTAGGATGTTGCCTGATCGCTTCTCTAGGTAGTTGATAGTACAATTGAGCCTTGGTGGTACTGGTACAATATGCATGCTTTTGTGAATAAGATATTCTTTTACAGGGTGTGCAAAAGTTCTGACAACTTCCTCTCTGAAGTTTATATAAGACAATATAATTATAATACAGTCTTATTTTATATAATCTTGTTTCATCTGAGGATAATATTATATATTTCATACTTCAATTTTGATATATATTATATGTTTCTAGCGCTCGTTATTAGAACTTTTGCATGGGACTGTACTCCCTGAAATATTATGAGGCAACCTGACAACTATCATAAATGAAGCAGTCTAGGTTCCTCGTCGCAGGCCCCTTTGTGGCAGCGGGTGTATAAACTCTCACTCCACTTCACTCGGCGACGTCAATATGCCGCCAACTTGAGCGAGTCAGTTGCTAACCAGTGGAGATCAAAGCCATGCATTGTTATATTCTGAAGTAAAGTCACGATTCAGGCGTGCCTGGAGAGCAGAGACGGAACCACTGGATATCTAGAACGCCACCGTTTGACGTGCTTGGTAGCCTTTAACTTGGTCGTTGCCGTAGCCATGAAGGAGCCATCTAGCTTGAGAGTGGCAGGATGGAGTTGAACTTTTGGAGAAAGTTGAACTTCGGGGGGTGTTTCCTGACAGGTACTCTGGAAGGTGAGGTGATGATGCCTTTAGAGCAGAGGAACTGCAGTCAGTGAATGGTAGACAAATTGCTAGAACTATGGAGGTGAAATCATAACGGATCATGGACAGTCATTCCTCGGCTTCACATTGCAGTATCGAGCAGGGTCTATATAAAGCACGTAAGTCCAAGCACTAAAACCGTGCCGCTCAATGTATGATCGAATCTCCCAAGATCGATGGTATGCTAGAAACCACCGGATATACATGTGTGAAAGGACTCGATAATGCCAAGTAAAGGCGCACTACTATATTCTACAAGGCCTCTCTGTATTCAAGAAACCTGACCAAGGGTGTATCCCTGATTTAAGCCACTCTATGCAAATAGGCAACAATACTGCCAAAAGGGTATCTTGAAAGCAAGTGTGCTGTGCCAACCAAACGCCTGACCCCCTGTAATCGATTTTTAAAGAGACGAGTTCGACTCTCATGAGAATGCCCCATGTTTTGATGCCTCGCGAGCCGATTCAAGTATGCTGACGAGACTGTGTAGTCTCAAACGGAACAAATGTGTGTAAAGCAGTAAATTGTAGTAACGTAGTAAAGGGAATGAGTACTGAAACGCAAGGTCGAAAGGAGCATAATGTGACAAAAGTCCTGATAAACGCCCGAAAATGCGACTCTTCTGCTTGGCCGTGTCCGAATTCCTCTTCTGTACGGGTTGCATGTGATATGATATCTCTTCCTTTGACCAGAACCGAATCCTCCCTCTTTTCGTAATTTTCTTTTTCGTACTGAAAACATGCCGACTTCCTTTCCTTCAAATTATGTCTTTCATCGTCGGGTTCGCTTCTCACGATCGCTCGATAATCCTCCAACTCCGTCTTCGCTTCTCCTCTTTCGTCCACGATCCTCTCGCCCTTCGCGGCGATCTTCGGGTCGTAAGCCTCCTTCGCGTTGTCCTCCACGACCTCCTCTACCACTGCCTGCCCAATCTTCACCACCTCTACCAGTTTGACTATCACCTCTATGACGGCCTTCACGACCCTGAACAAGATCTCGTCCACCAGTGGGAGGAGGACCCATAGGCTCACGTGGAGCCACAGGGTGGTCTCTCGTAGAGCGCCTAGACTCTCGCTCTTCTCTGCCACCCTCGCCAGCTGCTGAGTGACGCTCCCGATATTCGCGGGGCTCTTTACCCTCTCGCTCGCGACCAGGGCTTCGTTCACGACCGCCACGCTCACGGCTACCGCGGCGCGAGGCTCGGTTGGAACGACCCTCGCGATCGCGCCGGCCTCGTTCATGTTCGCTACGGCCTGAACTTTCCTCGGCATTGGCAGGTGCTCGGCTAGATGATTCATTCCTGATAGGGTCCTGGCGCTCTTGAACCGGTGTAGCGGTGGGAGACCCCCCAGTCAACACTTGCGCGTCAGAGCCACCCAGCGTTTGGCGTGTTTGACCCCTCCTTCCACTACTGCTTCGACTCACATCGGGCATGTTGGCTTGTGCTTGTTGCAGTGTACTGTTGATGCCAGCGAGCTGTCTTCGACCGCCGCCGTTACGAACACGTTCGTTAGAAGAAGCTGGCCCAGTGGGCACATTGGAGTCAATTACCGGAGATCCTGCATAACTTCCAGGCGTTTGTCGCTGCCCCTGGTTTGGATTTCTGTCAGGGGTGTTGGTTCCAGGCATTGACTGACGACCATGGTTGTGGCCATGGCTATGAGGTGGTGGACCTGGCGGTGGAGGAGGTACCGAACCACCGGTTTGAGCGCCGATTTGAGCAAGACGTTCCGGGTGAACTCCAACAGGCGTTGCATTGGTTGAAACGGGAGAAGGCATGCCCTGGCCAGCATTTCTGATTCTGCCTTGAGGGCCGTTAGGTGTACCAGAAGGAGTGACAGGTCCGGTGTTCTGCTCAAAACCGCCCCTCCGTCCCCGGCCTGATGGGCCGGTTGGGGGAGCTCGATCTGGAGTAGGTGGACGGTCAGCCTCGGAACCGGCAAATCGGCCATCGAGTCGACCTGGCAGAGCTTGTGGTCCACCATGGCCTCTTGTCGAGCCTCTTCCACGAGCTCTTGGCCCGTGTGGAATATCAGGGACAGTCTGAATGGGGTTTAGGCGCCCATAGGTATCGTCTTGGTGAGCTTGCTTCTGATCTGACTCGGAGACACGAGAAGGAGTTCCGTGGAAGCTAGAAGCGTCGCGGCCTTTGGGTGCAGAAGCTCGATCGTTGTCACGGTCCGCTGGTCTTTCACCACGATGATTACCCGGCAGAGGTGATCGCTCCCGAGGATCTCTGGCAGACGAAGGTCGGTGCTCTGCAGGATAGTTGCGATCGTGCCTGTCTTCGCGAACACCTTCTGGCTGACTACTCTCATGCCCGTGGCGTCCGCCTCGACGAGGAGATTGAACGCGAGAACTATGCTCCCGTGGTTCGTTTCGAGGAGCGCGCGACGGTGTGAGATCTCTGTTGCCTATTAAGGCTGCTCTCTCTGGATTAACTGTATCCATTGGCTCTACAGGAGCGTTCTTCCGGCCCCTGCTAGGTCGGTCAGAGTCGGGTGCACGAGGAGGACGCTCGTTGTCTTGCGCAAACAGGGCAGCTCTTTGAGGGTTGATATGAGGCTCAGGTGCTTCGGCAACTGCAACAGAGGCTATAGGAACAGAGGCTGGCGATTCTGTCAAGCGGCCATGGTCTTGGCCTCTACCACTCTTAGCATCTCTAGGCCGCTCCCGCTCACTTTCACCGCGGCGCGCTGATCCGTCAGATCGAGATGATTCCCGGCCATGATCTTGTCCTCGTCGGTCAGGAAAGTCGCGCGGACGGTCGGGACGGGCAGGATCAAAGGACCGGGGATCACGCTGGTCCCGTGGTTCACGAGCGTCACGAGGCTCTCTAGGCTCTCGCTGGTCCCTAGCATCACGGGGTTCCCTGGAATCGCGTGAATCTCTAGAGCGCGCGTCCCGTGGCTCCTTGCCGTCACGCCGCTCATGCCCCCTAGACTGATTAAAACGATCGGGCGTATAGTGAGCGGGAATGGGCACGTCAGGCCGACTCGGGAGAGTGTGAGGCGGGCGTTCGGGAAGCGTGTTAGGCCTGGAGTCATGCTTCGTACCAGGGCCGGCTCCAGAACTGTTGTTTGAGGCCCGAGGCCCTGATGGCGTCTGATCGCGTTTATGTGAGTCTCGAGACGACCCTGGCTTGGCTGGCAACAAGTCCTTCGCAGCACCTGTGCCCCTTGACGAATCTGTTGCTGAGTTCTTGGCGTCCTTGCCATCCTTGACCTCGCCGTCTTCTTCTTCGATAGTAGTTTGTTTTCCTCTAGACGACCTTCTTATGTTAGCCTTGGAAAGACATGCTTTGACTTGGTTGCTTACTTTGCGGGACCAGGTTTAAACTCTGGCGCGTTTGCACGCAAGCCAGGGGGTTTCTCTGTTTCATTTTGGGGAGCCCCAGCCTATGATGCATTAGTAATGTCGAGTAATCTAATTTGAGGATACTTACACCACCGGGGCGGAAAGCTTGGACCATCACCCATTTGGATTTTCTTCTTTGAAGCTCAGACATCGCACCCTGCGCAGCGACCGACAAGTCGACACGCCCGCCAATCTCACTATCAGGAGATGACTTAGCAGCAGACTCCTGCTTGGTGATAGTCTGAAGAAGGGAAGAGAACTTGGTAGCCATGAAGTCGATCGCAGGAAAGACATCAAGAACCACCTTCAGCACTGTGATGGCGTTTCGAATATGCATCCATTCCGTACCCTCCAGACAAGAACGAAGAGCACTATTGAGGTTCTTGTGCCATCTGAAGAGTAGATCACGGAATTGCTCATGTTCCACGAAGGTTAACGGCTTTCCGTTGTCGTCAAAGGTGAGGGCAAACCCAAGACGAGGCTGGTCACTCGGGCCTTTGCCTTCCTTCTCATATGCGCCCAGCCTGGGCTGATCTCTTGACTTGTCCTTCTCGTTAGGGACTGTTGCGTTCTTGTGCCAACGTGACAAATCCTCTAGGATAAGCTTCAGGAAACGACCGAGATACTCAGCCTCCATGACAGTAGATGTAAAGATGAGAGCCCTCAAGCGATTGGCGTTAAACAGACGATCATATAGCGACATCAATTGGAACCCTGGCGCATTTCCTTCGTGAAGTGCTTTGATGAACTTGTACGTGTACTCAGCATCAGCCTTAGACAGCAGCATGCGGGGAAGGAAGCACTGCTCGAGCAAGGCGTCCGAAACGCTGTCTGGTTTGGCTCGAGGCTCTGGGAATGAGGTTTGGAACTGCTTGCTCAAATAGAACTTCCACTTGGCCTGCCGCAAAAGATGTTCGCCGCATTCTTCGGAAAGACCGATTTGGAGCTGCATAAGCTCCTTTCTTTTTTCCACTTTGCGTTCTTGTCCTCGTCTTGACATGTCACTGCGATCTCGAGACACAGCAACCTCTTCCGTTCTAAGGCGCTCTTTCTCCTGTCTGTAGATCTTGTCGGGACAATAGAGATCTCCTAGATGAAGAGCCCAGAAGGTCACGTAAAGGTCTGGGGTGATCTTTTGCCAGATCTCAGGGCGAGCAGTATCTTGAATAGTTTCCACGATAGGCTGCAGCGCAGACCTGACAAGAGAGGGTTCTTCGGACTTCTGTGATTGTGGCGGATTAGTTTTAGGGTTTGGTGTTGGTAATAGCTGAGCACCCACCTGATCATCAGCCTGGAGTGTCTCTTGGCTGGGGGTGTCGTTACCGCCATTCACAACAGGAGTATCAGACATGGAAACATCTCCTTCCTTATCAGTAGACTGGGCAATTTGAGCCTTCTCTTTGGTCTCCTCCAGCTTCTTCTGCTTCCAAGGAAACATGCGATGGGCGAGGCTAGCTCTACCTATCAAGAATGCCAGACTGGTGTCCAAACCGTAAGAATGAATGAGTTCAGGAATTGATGGTACGAGGCTTTCGAAGCTGGCCGGGTCCATGTTGCTCCAAAGTAGGTCCAGATACTGAATCAGAATGCGGTGCGAGTCGTCGATCATGGAGGACAAATACTTGATGTGGGCTTCATCTTCAGGCACTTGAAAGAGCGCGGATTGTCGGTACTGCGCCAGGTTAACGAGAAGTTGCGCAGCAAGCTTGGAGTCTGTCAAAGCTTGGATGAGACGTTTGGAGCTCTTGATGTTCTCGAAGCGTTTGTCCTGACCACGGATTAGGGTGTGTCGTCGTAGATATTCACCTCCAGCCATCGACAAGATTTGATGATCCGTAAAATCAACCGAATCCACGATTCCGCCCATTGACGTAATGAGTTCCTTTAGAATGATTAGATCGGTAGAGTTGCCCTTGATGAGCTGTTCGTTGACATATTTAAGAACGGGTGTAGCATTCAAAACGGTGTAACGTCGAAAGACTCTTCCAGAGAACCTCGACAAAGCCTGGAGCCATTTGCTGGTAGTAAGAGCGTGCTCAGCTTGGGTGCGACTTCTCGATTTACCAAGAGAGCTCATCAAGGACCACACAAGCACATCATAAGACAAATCTGTAAAGTACTTGGCGCATTCTACGAAGGCGTCGATCAGGTTTGGATAAGACTCCAATTGCTCGAAAGCAACCCTGAACACAATGCCAGGAGATGAGTAGCTCGTTTTGGCGAGTTGCTTGGCCATTTCACCAAGATTTGTGAGAGAAACTCGCTTCATGGTGCCTCGAGTCTCAGATGTTGCTCTTGCGAAAGCTGCTTTCATAGCAGGGAGCCGAGAGATTTGACCCTCGAACCACTCAGCGTACATGGAATAACGAGTAGTGATGGGATAATGCCTGAGAAGTTCCCAAATCGCATTGACGGCAGAGGCATTGGCCTTGGTATGGCTCAAAGCTGGCATCAACAGTCGTCGTAGTAGGTCGTGCCATCGAGTCAGATTGTGCTCTGACTTATCCTCCGCGAGACTCTTGGCTCCAATTCTAGCCAACTTGGTCAATAGAGCTTCATCTTTTCCGATATTGACACCAGAAATGTTGAGAAGTGTTCCACAGAGAGTAAAGATATCATCTACTGTCTGGCAAACAGGGATGTTGTCGGCCCATTCGTCCCAGTAATACCGATAATTCTGTGACTCGTTTGTGTCAACTTTGTCTGGGAACGGCCACCTGAGTGATTTGCGTGTTGTCAATCTGTTCAAGCGGACGTTGCCTTTGGGAAGCCCCGATTGATCAAAATCGGGTACAGACTTTGTGGGACATCCAGTCTCGCCTACCACAATAGGTCGACTATCATGGAAGACCTTGTCAACGCAATAGTGAAGAATGCGATGAATTCGTTCGAGTACTTCGGGAAACACCTCTGGTATCCATGGGAAACGACCGAGGATGAACAATGATTCGGGAATGGCACCAATAGTCAACAACTGGGTGAGTAATGCCACCTTCTGCTCCAACGGCTCAGGGAGTTTTGGTTTGTTGTCCGCTGTCTCTGTAGTGGCTTCCTTGGTGTCCACTTCAGCTTTCTTAGGAAGCTCTCGTCGAGGGAGATTCGAAGGGGCAGGGTTGTCATCGTCGCCCTGGGGCAAAACACCAGCCATAAGAAGGGCGTTCATTGGACCGCCTCGCGAAGACCGTTCCTCTTCTTCTATCCTCTTCAGTTCCTTCTCACGGACCTTCTCCATGTCTTCGTCGGCTGGTGAAAGGTGTGGGTAGAGGTCGGTTAGAGAAATGAACCCGATTTTGACCAGAAGGGCAGCCAAGTAAAGCAGATTTGCAGGAAGTACATCCGACTCATCTCTAGCATCGGAATTGTAGAAACGCAGCTTGAAGCCAAGTAACTGTGCGGCCGTTCGGTTACCCGGAGGTGGAAGCGTTTTTGTTTCCTGCACCCACTGTCGTTCAATATCAGCGGCGGCATCATCCCCTTTGACTCCATTGGTAATGGTAAGTTGTTGGGAGTCGGAGTCCGCAACTTGCCGACCACCGAGTTCAAAGAAAGCTTCGATATGAACTTCTCGGGCTCGGCTCCAAAAGGCAATGTCCCGAACCCTTTTCTTTTCCTCCAAGAGCTTCTCGTCTTCTTCTGTCGTTGTCCACTGCATATAATCCGGTGTTGCCCACAAAGGCAGGCCACCAACATAGACCGCAGCACTAAATTTCAGATGTGAACGAGGCCACCAGGAGCTCACTCTTAAGAACTTGACGAAGAACTTGAACTGCTTAATGAGGACGGCAGCTGCGACGTCCAGAGTGACATCAAGGACCCTCCCAACGTCGAGATCAAAAGTTCCGATCAAAGCCTTGATTCTCTCGAAGGTCTGCTCGGCCATTTCTGGGGGTGGAGGTGCCACACTGCTAGTCGTGAACAGTTCCGTAATGAGTTTGGAATAGCCCTCTGTTTCCTCACGGAGCAGATTGTAATTTGCTTGTCGATAGAGAAGGTTCGTCGCCTGCTTGATACCCAGTTTGACGAAGTTATCCCTGATCAATCCTAGCTGCTGTAGAACTTCAGCTTCGAGCACCTGTCGCATCAAGTTGGACGATACGCCAGCCGCCAAAACGAAGTCACGAAGGCTCGGTCGGAAGATGGCGGGCTCATTGTCCATGACAATAGACAGAGAGTCAAGAAATAGAGTGTGGGGAGCGAACGCGTATGAATCCTTAATAATCTCCGTCGTTTCGTCACCTAGAATTTCTTTGACGCAGGCACCTGCATCATTTGGTGATAATCGGGCTTCAACAACTGCATGAACAAACTCTTGGAACAGACTTGACAGCTCGGTGATGTCAACATCGTCTCGCGACTGCTTTCCATGCTGTACGATCTCATCTCGACCGCTCTCGGCCCATGCGCTAACCTTTTCGTCCGTAAGATTATTATAGCGATAGTTAGAACGGACCGGAGAGGGCGGTCGTAATAGTGGTGGGGGAACGTAGGCGGGCTTCTTCATCGCTGGCGGAGGGGGCGGAGGGGGCGGAGGTGGTGCATGAGAAGAGCTGGGTCGTCGTTGTGCCGGTGAAGGATTCGATTGATGATTCGGAGGTGCTCGGTTTTGGCTTTGTGATGAATCGCGTCGACCTGGACCACGAGGTGCTCTGCCACCCCGACCGCGTCCCATGTTATCGTCGCGATCGTGTTGTCCAAGTGCAGTATCACCAGGGCGATGAGGAGAAGACCTGCCACCTTCGATAGATGGGCGATCGTTCCTCTTACGTTTCGGACCCATGCCTCGCGAGAGTGAAGTCGGAACCGATAGCGATGATTATCTCATTAGATGGTAGCGTGATGTTGCGCTGTCGGCAGGTATTATGAGTCCCGAGGTCTGGAAAAGAAAAAAATGAGTTGACTGTTTCGAAAAAAGCGAAGGGAGTGGCATTTGTTGCTGCAAATGCTGGCGGCGCGGATAGGAAAGACTGACTTTTGACGACAAGGAGTAATGGGTGGGGAACGGTTGTGGTCGCGACAAAGCTGACAAGGGAATGACTGGAAAGAAAAGTAGGTAGAGATAAAACTACAACAGCGCGCAATGTTATGCTGCTTTGAGATGTAGAAGCAAGCGGCGTCTACAATTCGTAGTGGAGTGGGGGAGCCCAGTCGCGATGGGTTTGAGGAGAAAGGAATAATGGAAGAGAAGCTCCTACAAAGATGTCACGACGTAGTGGCAGCCTTACTGGGGAAACGAGGCTGCAACTGCTACTGCCATTGTTGCCAACGCGGTGGCAGGTACGGAGTACATACAGGCACTATGCACGGACCACATACGACGGTTTGAGATCCATCCCCATTGGGAAGTTGTATTCGTCAGATTCATGACTGAGTATCACCTTTAAGCGTAAAATATCATGAGGCTAACGTATTCAATTCTTTTGAAGAGTTAAATCCAAAAACCACTTACGTTTATAGTCAGCTAATTACTTGTGTTTTATTCCCTTTCAAGTTTCAGTAGCTTCGGAAAGTTGATAGCTTGAACTTGAGCGTTTATTCCCGAATCATTCCCTCTATCACTGCCACGTGATCGTCCCGGTCTCCGTTGCCGGCGAGCTCTTGCAGAGATTCAAGCACCGTAATTGGTTGAGTCACAGCACCCATGGAGACCAGCGAGAATTACGCCATAGCAAGGAATGATTTTTCCCACTCAAACTCGCATCAAATCACTTCTTTTAGGTGAAATAAGGTTAAATCTACATTCTGTTGGCATTCGTTCATTCATTGGTTCCAGTATCCCGGCTCCTTTCTTGATCCTGTGGTTTAAAAGCTCCAATATCAAGCTTGGACATCTTGGGAGCGACCCCCGGTCCGAACTTCTTTGTATAACCTCTCACAAGTTACAACTATCGTGAGAAGACTTCAACAAACCATATACAATCATGCCAGCTGAAATTATGGCCGAAAACACTGCCACGAACGGTGGTTCCCGTAAGCAATACGGTCAGTATTTATTTTTACTCCTTATTCGTTCTTCCCGTCACTCTCTACTGTTGCGTCCATTGTATACTCCTGTGACACATACCCATCCTTGCCTTAAATCATCATAAAAGAATAGTGGCTGAATACCTGTAAGAAAGAACGCAATCACAGTCCGAGAACCCGTTCGCTGCTCTCATTCCTGAGCAGCAGCTAGCGATCGTTCCAGAATTCACCCTTGAGTCCGGGGTTACACTTTATAACCTTCCTGTCGCTTATACAACTCGCGGCAAGCTCAACGATGAGGGAAACAATGCTATGGTTATATGCCATGCACTCACTGGAAGTGCTGATGTGGGCGACTGGTGGGGCCCTCTACTTGGAGGTCCTGGCCGAGCCTTCGATACCTCAAGATTTTTCATTGTCTGTATGAACAGTCTGGGTAGTCCCTATGGCACTGCAAGCCCGGTGACAGCAAAGGATAACGACCCAAGCAAGGGTCGATATGGGCCAGAGTTCCCTTTGACCACCATTCGCGATGATGTCAAGTAAGTTCCATCACTTACGCTCAGTCTAAAAAACTTCTGTACTAACTATCAATAGCCTGCACAAGCTCATCCTGGATGACCTAGGCGTAAAGCAGCTTGCTGCTGTTGTTGGAGGTTCACTTGGTGGCATGTTTGTGCTCGAGTGGGCGTACTTTGGCAAAGATTATATCCGTTGTATTGTCCCCATTGCCACATCAAGCAGGCACAGTGCTTGGGGTATCAGCTGGGGTGAAGCTCAGCGACAGAGCATCTACGCTGACCCCAAGTACGATGATGGGTATTACTCGTTTGATGACCCTCCTTCAACTGGCTTAGGGGCGGCTCGTATGTCTGCCCTGCTCACGTATCGAAGTCGCAACTCCTTCGAGTCAAGATTCGGACGAAATATTCCTGATCCTTCCAAGGTCCAGACTATTGGCGGCCGACCACGCCCCTCGACTCCTTCAGAGGCACACTTCAACATTCACAATGACGGCCATGTTGTCAAGCGCACATCCATTTCTCGCCAAGGCAGCACAACTGATGCTGCATCGAGCTCTCAGACACCCACAGGACCCGACGACGTGGCGGATCCTCAGTTCCATGGACCCAGCAACGGCAGCCTTACTGGAGGAGATCTGCCGCAATCGCACTATTTCTCTGCTCAGTCGTATCTGCGATACCAAGGCCGTAAATTCGTTTCGCGATTCGACAGCAACTGCTACATTGCCATGACTCGTAAGCTTGACACGCATGATGTGTCCCGCAACCGAGCCGACACTATCGCGGATGCACTAGCTATGATCCAGCAGCCTACACTTGTTTTGGGAATTGAAAGCGATGGCCTCTTTACGTTTGCTGAACAAGAGGAGATCGCGAAACATGTTCCTAATGCACGACTCGAGCGAATCGAAAGCCCAGAGGGCCACGATGCGTTCTTGTTGCAGTTCGAGCAGGTCAACAACTATGTCCTTTCATTCTTCAAGGAAGTTTTGCCTGATATTATGTCCAAGGATGGTTCTGAACCCGAGGATGCTAGCGTTGGACAGATCACCAAGTCAAGCACATTTGGTGAAGCTGAAGTCGAGGATATCACTGCCTGGTAAAACATAGACTACTTGAAACAATGAAGGCAGTATACATATGGTTTTTAATTTGAAAAGAACTACATGAGAATAAAAATACTTAGATAAACCATCACGATGAATTTGTCACTGCTATTTGTTTCCTTCGAAACATGTTACTTCATCGGCTTGTAGCTAGGTAGGGCTTCCAGGGTAGTAGCGTCAGAACCGAAATATGACATCTCCATGTTCTGTTTAGATAAACGAGGGGTGCGTGGGTATGTTTCTCTGACTCCAAGTGGTAGAGAAGCACTGAGTCAGTCGTGCGGAACTCCTCCGTAGCTCGCTATCAATGCATATTACGCCGTTAGCTTTTTTCTAACAAGCTTTCTAGGCTACTGAAAATGAATCTAGCGTATCGCTAGTTCTACATTCTTTTCTTGAAGATGTGGTTCGTTGACGACAAGCTTGGTTATATGCCCTACCAAGATTTGAATTATACATTCTTCATGCTGGGATGTGTGAGAAACCCCCTCTGGGGCATGCTGGCTCATGCATGGAAGCCTCACGAGATGGCTACTGAGCAATAATCTCAAGTCCTCGTCGGCATAATGATGCTACCCTCAACTTCGTTTCATGCTCGTTGTCTCAACACACCGGTCATTGGCTGCATGAAAGCGCACAGGTGTCAAGCGTTAAGAGAAGAGAGTTCAATAGTCCAGCCTAACATAGCCAGGTTCTTCCCAAAGATAAACACAGAGTATAATTTATTGTTATTTCCGTAAAGGCACTGAGGATATGGCGTACGTACTGTATCGCGGGAGATTCAACGACTGTGGCGGCGGCCAGGCTGACCTAAGAGCCTATTCAAGCTATATATCCGTGAATTGAATGCAAGTTAACGAGAGTAGTCTGAAGTTGCTCAGACGCACCAACGATGGGTGTAATCGCCTATTTACACTTGATGCGTTTCGATCCGGGAGCTGTGTGACTAATTGATCCAGGTTGATCAAGGCTGTAACTTACTTGAAGGCCCCAGTTGTTGGATTGTATATCTCTGCTCGTTACCGTAACTATGTTTGACTTCTGTGACAGAGAGAAGATCTGAGGGCCAATTAAAGGACGTCTGGCACGTATTGTTAGAACTGCATAGACCGTCGTCAAATTGAAATGGCGTGTTTGGTAAAGCAACAGCTCAACACGAAACCAATTCGAGGATTGTCAAGAAGAGCCTACATACTCTGGCCATTTCAAAAACTATAGCTCAGCAGAACCACCCGGGCCCAAGTCAGTCCTCATCATGATGGAATGTGTAAGGCATAGATCCGGATAGCTGACGAACTTTCAGAACCGGCACCCCGCATTTACCATCAACTGGAAAGCATATGAAACAGCGTGAATATATATGTCACACAGTTATGCATAACTGGTTCCTCTACTACTAATTACTGAATATAATAGAGAAACAGAAGCTAGTCTCACATATGTTTCCTTGGCTCGTGACTTTCCGGTATCCAGCTGGCCCACTGACTTACGAATCACTCAACAATGCGGATTCTTCCCCATAGTTGATGAGGTAAAAGAATGACAGCTTTTATACAGAGGTATTGCACAGCACAAGGGTTGCGACAAAACATTGCAGACCAAGTGACAGAGTAACACACGTGGAGTAGCGATTGGCCAGGTGCAATACGGCCCCTGTTGTATTTGGCGAAACAGGATCATAGGCTGGAAAGTTCGAAATCAATTCATCAAGGCGAGAATATGAATGTGATGAGACGAGGAATCCATATTCGCCGGGCGTGCTACCACTCTTGGTCAAAGTCGGTCAGTGCTGCCGGAATGCATTTCTTCACCGAGATGACAGCGGGATGAAAACGATAGCTCGAGTCACGAAATGCACCCGAAAGATGCAAAATCTCCAGCAGATTACTAAAAGCCAATGCTTTAGGTACCAGTTTCAAGCGGTAGGTGTCCAGGCGTCGCAGATTTTTGACAGGATTGGCAAATTCTGCCAGGCACAGAGCTCGGTTCAACCGTCAGCACAACAGACCCGTAATACGTAACTTTTTAATATCATGCGAGTCGTTCGATATTGTTCTCCCCAGGGCCCATGCTGTGGCAAACTTGAGAATGCGGCTAGAATCATTTTCGAAGCTGAGATGGTGGAGACTGTTGAACAGCGTGTAAGATGGGTCTGACCTAGGCCTTGTTTCCTCTTTGCCATCATGAATCAGAAAGAGGATACCGATCGTTTCACTTATGTGAATAATGGATACGCATCAGAGTCACGCTTCTCGTGTTGCCTTGTTCAACTGTTTCCTATGCGACAGCGCGCGTGCACAGCATGACCCGTTCAGGCTGGGACAAGCTGGGATAGAGCTTGCTCTGTTGTTTACCGGAAGCCCTCCGTCCTCCGTGGGTTGACGAGTAAAGAACAAACCCACAGTTTGTGTCTGGGCAGATTGAACGACGTGCAGTTTTTACGTACAAAGCAAAAAGTACGCCCGCTTCGGCGGTCTTCTCTCTCATCGTGTTGTTGCGTGGATAAGGCACATGTTTGCATTTCCCTTGACGAGAAGAGGGGAAAGTCAACAAAATGTTGTGCAATGCAGTGCAATGCAATCAAGAGAAACCGTTGCCGATCCCTTTAATTCCTTCGTCATCGATGGGACGCACCAGAGACGGTTATGATGGCTTCGGGCATTTTAGGCGGCGATCAGAAGACGCGAGTGAGTGAAAGAAACGCCAGTAAAATCTTGAGGGTTTCAACTCGGCGAGATCTACGACCGAGTGATCACGGTGAGATGGATGGGATACTCAATGCGGCACGATGGGGTGTGATGGATCCACGGAACGACTCCATTGCTTCTGGAAGCCTTCCCGTGACAGAAGCAGAAGCAAACTTGTAGCGAGTGCTAGTGCCTGAGGCAAACGGTTTGTCAGTGATTTGTTCTGGAAAACAGGGGGCAGGGGTATCTATCTGGTGCCCGGTCTTGTCTTCATCGCAACAGCAGTGGCCGTGCCAAGCTCTGTAATACGACATCAAATCAAAACAAGAAACGACAGGTGAACCAGTAGCAAGATGACCCTGAGAGAAACAATAATCAATCGAATAGCCTTATTCAATATCAATAAACTCTCTTTTGCATATCCGTAGAAATCTCACCACACTCAATCAGAGGGAAAGGACCTGACAACCCTGGAGTCGAAGTGGGGGGCAGCCCTTTCAGTGTAAGACGCGGGCGTTAGGTCAAATGCTCTCCACCAGGGCGAGTTTGGCCACTTGCCTCCGATATCTTCCAATTGGCCCAGATACTTTAGTGAGCGGCAGGGGTCTGTAAGGGTGCATCTGCTCGGACAGGGACTGAGGAGGAGGAGTCTTTCTCATTACGGAGTCGAGCTGAGCTTGAAACCATGGATTAGTTGCTAGATTCGTTTGCGCTTTTTCTCTACTAGAGTTGGCCTATGTTACTGCTGCGAGCACCGGGCCGGCCTGTGTCTATGGTGGATGCTATGCTCGATAGAGGAGGTGCCTAAGCAGAATGACCTGCTTTGAACAAGGCGGGCCTGGTGGGCTCTCTAGAAGCATGGACACCTTGGTGTTCCATTCGTCTTAGTGGTCTGCAGCCAATACTCAACTCTGACTGGCCCGGGGAGGTTCGAGTGGGTGTGCAGTGGACTTTCCATCTTGCTTCTTCCTCGGCTTCCAGAGTGGATGAGACTGTGAGTGGCTTGGCCCGGAGATTCCATTATGGAAGGCGTGCGCAGATGCGACTGATGCGTCCTGGCGTCCAGGCGCCCTGTCTCCACCCATTGCACCTGCCTCAAAACTACCACCCATCCATAATCCATTAGCCATCTCATCCCCCATCCCCATCCGTAGAAGTGAGGTAGGAACGTCTTAGGTACCTGGCAAGCACGGCAAGTACGCTATATCCGGCCGTATCGAATCCCAGTCGTCTGGACCTGTCAGGAATCCTCTGATTCTCTCAAACTTCAACTTCCCCATTTCATTATTCTTAGTAGAACATAATATCTTCTTCCTTCTATTCTTCGTCGTCAATACCCACTTCGTATCTTCAACTGTTGTTGGCTTGTCATCGACCTGCATCACCACCTATCGCATACACTTCCACGAACCCGCGCCCTCCGACGGCCATCGACGCCGAACTCCGATTTACGCATCGATGTCGCATTTGATCATCAAAACAACGCTCTCTTGTCATCGATAAATCATCACCTATTGAGGCTGGGGGTATTGGCTAGAAGAATATTTGACATTGCTATTAATATTGAAGCCAACCGGCTTGGACGTTCCATCATCTGCCGACTGTCCTGGTGGACCAACTCAGCTTTCAACGGACCACGACACAAAGGAAACGATTGCCAATTGGATTGGACGGGCTTGGATTGGATACTATTTGGGAAAAGTTGGATCTATCGCAGAAACTTACGCCGAGAAAGAGAGCCAAGTCTTATGCATTCATCTGACCTCTAACGAATCAGCCAAATACGAGGTGGAGACCAGTATCGCCAAACTCATCCCAACGTATCCCCATACAGAACAACCCATGTCGTCAATCACGGATATCATCGCTCCCGATATTTACTCGCCATAAACTTCAAAATGCCAGACTACGACGAAGATATGCTCCCCCCGCCCGCCTCAGGCTCTCAGCAGGATCGCACCTGGGGCGGTAACAATGCTTTTCACAACTTCTTTAACGACTTTTCTCATATCTCTGACCCAAATCTTCGCCGCCGTCTTGCTTTGTCTGAGATCGACAAAGTCCCTTTTGGTGCATACCGTATGTAACAAAACGATAGCTTCATTTCTTCATATACTGACCATTTGTCTTAGACGTTCGCGCTGTTCTAGTTGCAGGCGTTGGTTTCTTCCTGGATTCTTACGACATATTTGCCATCAACCTTATCACCATCCTCCTCGGTGTTGTATTTTGGGGAGATAAAAACCCTCAGAACGGTTTCAGTGGCAATGACGGATACCTTCCTGACCGAGTCAATCAGGCTTTCAAAGCCTCCACGAGCGCAGGAATCGTAGTGGGTATGATCGTCTTCGGATGGCTAGCAGAGTTCGTACCCCTCCCTATCTACGTCAACTTAGTAGATAACCTAACTACGCAAGAATGTACTGACAACTCAAATAGTGGTTTTGGTCGACGACGTATGTATGGTGTTGAATTGGGTATTATTATCCTAGCAACACTTTGCTGTGCTCTTATCTCCTCCAGTCCGGCGATGGGATCAACTGGACTGTTGATATTCTGGCGCATCATCATGGTAAGTCTTCACTGTCTACAACCTAGTGGTATTTACTGACCAAATAGGGTATTGGCATCGGCGGAGATTATCCTCTTTCAAGTGTTATTACATCTGAGTAAGTTCACTATCCTCAAATTGTGATGTTGATTTTGTGGCTGGAGCTCAGTTTGCTGAACCCCTGATGTCTGCACTTTTAATGAAGCGAGCTGACCGAGATCCCACTAGGTTCGCACCAACGAGGTGGCGTGGCGCCATGGTTGCTGCTGTTTTCTCTATGCAAGGACTTGGGCAACTGGCGGCTGCTATTGTTGCTTTGATCACCACTGTTGCGTTCAAGGACGCTTTCAATGGTGCTGCAGACGAGAGTCAATGCGGATACGATTGTCGATTGGCTGCTGACCGGGCATGGCGAATTATCGTCGGCGTGGGTGCCATTCCTGCCTGCTTTGCCCTCTATTATCGTATAACATTACCGGAAACGCCTCGATACACATTTGATGTTGAACACGACATCGAGAAGGCTGACGCCGACATCAAAGCATATGTGGCCAGCAAATCCAAGGGCTCTTTCGATGTTGTTCATCAGGTCAAGACCAAGCGAATAGCTGGGCGCAACCTTAATGTCCCTCGCGCCTCTTGGTCTGATCTTATCTCTTTCTTCCGACAATGGACCAATTTCAAGATGCTGCTGGGCACAACCCTGTCTTGGTTCTTTCTGGTAAGTTTTGTGATGGAACCCTTGAATGCTCCGACTAACTCTGGCGAAGGATCTTGCGTTCTATGGCCTGGGCCTCAATAATATCTTTGTCCTCCAGGCAGTGGGCTATGGTGCTGGCAACACACTTTTCGAGAAGCTTCATAACCAATCGGTGGGAATGATCATTCTGACTTGTGCCGGCTCACTCCCTGGCTACTGGACTGCCATTCTTACCGTTGACACCTTTGGCCGCAAGCCGTTGCAGATCATTGGCTTTCTTCTACTTACCATCCTATTCTGTGTGCTCGGATTCGCATACAATAACCTAACACAGGGAGGCTTACTTGCACTATACATCATCGGCCAGTTTCTCTTCAACGCTGGACCGAACACGACTACTTTCATTGTTCCTGGCGAATGCTTTCCTACCCGATATCGATCGACCGGCCATGGCATCTCGGCTGCTATGGGTAAAATTGGCGCTATAGTGGCTCAGGGTATCAGCATCCCTATGGTACGCCAAGGATCGCTTGAAGGGTGTCAAGGTACCGAATGCACACCAAATATGCATCGTTTGCTTCAGCTCTTTGCCCTTTTCATGCTGTTCGGTACTTTGGTCTCGTTGTTGATTCCGGAAACCAAGGGCATGACTTTGGAGGAGCTCTCTGGGGAACCCCGAACAAGCTACAACTCGGGATGCAACGGCAGCATTAGTCTTGGGTCACCAAAGCTTAGGGCATGGAACCCTTTCTACGGCGGTCAGCCTGCCGGATTCTCGTATCCCAGATCCAGGATGAGCCAGCTCCGGAAAAGCGATCGTGTGGGCATCATGACATCGCCGGAGCTCATGGCCGAAACATCCCGACTCCGAAAATCCCGACTCTGGAGGAGACACCGTAAGGCCAAGTCGAGCAGTGGTACAGACATTGCTTTGAGTACTCGAAGTTCCGGTACAGCAGACGACGAAATCTTCCCAGCAGGTGCCCCTGCACCTGTATCGACTAGTCCTCCTCCGCCGCCACCGCCAAGTTGGGGGGCTGGTTGGGGACGGATAGACAGGGGAGGACCCCCTCCGCTGTTGAATTCTGTTCAGTTGCAGGATGTTGGCAGCCTGCTTACAAAATGATGTTCTGATTGACAAAACTGGTGTTAGTCACGCATGGTTCGCATATCTCAGGCGTTTGTGGGAATAATGAAATTTAGACTATGATACCTTAGAGTTTGATTTTTCGCATATGTCGGGCTGAGTACCGACAGTTGGAGGCTAAGGAGCAGAAATGCTTCTTAACTTGTACGAATGAATAACGAAATAAAGCATCTCCATCACAAGATTCACAATTTCTGAATAACAGACAATGACCAATAATGCTGATAAGACCGCACGTTGCTATGCAATTTGCTCTTCTGTACGAAGTTACCTAGCCAACCTGCGTTTACCTTATCTGATACGAATGCCCTCATCTTCGTCTTTAAGTCCTATCATGATAAAACATGCAATCCACTATGTGTTCCTCCCTGTCCAACCCGTGGTTTGATCCATACTCCTATTGTTCTCAATAGTGACAGCGTAGTTCTCCGCTCAGCCACGAAGAACTTTGATGGCTTCCTTCAGATTAGCGAGATCGTGGGTGACCTTCTCGCGGCGGTCTTTACTAAGCATATCTTCTCCGGCAATGGTCTCGAGCTGGTCTGCATTCATGTGAATAACCACGTCTTGAGAGAGGACGGCGAGAGGGCCATCTGGGGCGTGCAGAAGAAAGTGGTCGATGACCTGCTGGCAAACCACGTCGACAAATCGACCACGTGCATTGCTGTAGAATGTTTGGAGGACGTTGTGAATATCTCGACGGGTGGTCTTGAGGGGTTCTTCTTTCTCAAAGCGGCTGTCAACAAGCTGACGAGCTTTTTGGGCTACCCGGGCGAGGTTGCGCTCTGTATCAGGAAGCGCATTGATCGACTTCTCGACTTCTTGGCCGAGGCCTTTCGCGTGGGCGAACTTGAGATTGGTCAAGGCTTCATTGAAGGTGGGATCGTATGTGATACTTTTGCCCTCGAATTCAACTTTCAACAGAAACTCCACGTGTTCGACCGCGCGACGGTAGCGTCCCTGCAGGTCATCTAGGAGGAATGACCACAGTTCTTCACGGATAGGTTCATCCGGACAGCACGAATCGAGGACGGTGCGTATGAAATGGTGGACGATTAGGATGGCGTTGGAGACGTGAGCTCGAGCCATGGGCCCCCATTTCTTGGTCTGTTCCTTGAAGGTCGTGGGCAACATCTCGCCGCTGAACTGTCCAGGCATTAGCTTCAATATCTATAGAGAAGATGTCTAATAGCCATTGCCGTCAGAAGAGTACTTACCGTTCCAATCTCATAGCCTCGTGAAGTCAAATACTCATTCTCGATATATGTTAGGATGTCTCCGTCCTCAGGATAGGGGCATTGGTAGGGATCTTAGAGGATATCATCCGCCAGGTCATCCTCGCCCATCACTGGGATAAGAAAGGTCGCGTCGTCATACAAATCTCCTCTCCTATTCTCATAGTCGAAATCTCCCAAGTCAGAATCATCAGCAAACGAACTCGGCTTCTCATCGTTGCCATTCTTCTTCCCAACCTCAAAGAAGTTTCGCGTATGCCCTCTTTCATAGAGAACCTTTCCGAAACCCTCGTTTATTTCTCGAATGCGAGTGATGAGCTTTAGCTCCTCGTTCTCAAAAATCTCGTGCCGTGTATAATAAGCGTCGAGACCAAAGGTCTTGATCTGTGCAAATTGAGCGGCCACACGTCCAAGATATACTCGTTGCTGCGCCTCGGTACTACGCGCCTCGCCCATCGACTTGAGCAGCGTCTCGCAGTCTTTGTGCTTGGTGGTGAGTTCCGTGCGAACCTTGGGGAACTCGCTCTTGGTGCGGTCCATGAGTAGTTGGCCTAGACGAGACTTGAGCGCAGGAATACCGACCCGGTCGGCAGGTAGCTTCGTCCAGGGCGGCCGGGAAAAGAAGGCTCGCTCTTGAAGATTGCGATCATCGGGGCTGGACGAGGTATCATCTGCGCCACGGTTCTTGACAACGCAATATCCAAGCTGGAGATCGCGACGCTTTCCAAGAACAAGGTCGACTACAACACCCTTAGTAGCCTCCTCAACAGCAAGATCGGGCTTGGTGAGAACACCAAGGGTTCTCTTGCCATCAGGGTCAGCTTCTTTGGCGTAGGTCAGGATCTTTTGATTGGCAATATCGACGGTGCATGGCACAACAGCAAGAATAATGGTTCGTGATTCATTGATGTACTTCCGTACCATGTCCTTCACGAGATCAATGTCGGCCTTTGTAGTCTGGCCGGGAGTTTCGTTCTCAAACATTCCTGGGACGTCAATCACGGTTAAGTGATCTTCGTCAGGTCCGCTGATCTCGACGCGTAAAACATCCCGACTGAACGCTGAGCCAGCTGAGTTGTTAACTGGCTCAGAGTCGTCATTCGGGGCTGAACTGATACCCATGACCTTAGCGGCCTATCGTCTTTGTCAGTAGCTGATATAGTTGAGTGTAGTATGTTACTTACATCTTGGAAGATCTGGCCAAATTCCTTTGCATCAAGATTCTCAACGTTACGACGAAACGATCGAGCCTCGTCCTTGTCGGCGTCTACCGCGTGGATAGAGATGACGATACTTTTGGTCTCTTCGCGACGACAAATAATCTCAGTCGCATGTCGAGTGCAGAGGCTGACGTTGCGAGGGAAGTGAAATCCTGTGAGGGATTCAAGAACACTTGATTTTCCTGCACTTTGGTCACCAACGACGACCAGCTAAGATTATGATTAGTTAAGAAGTCTTATGGTACGTTTTTACTATAGCTTACCTGAGGAAGCGGAACCATGTTGGAGATTCCAAGCTCTCTGAGCTTATCCATCTTGTCGAGAAGGGCTCGGTTTGCGAGACCCTCACTTGACTTATTCGTCTTACCCGGCATCTTGGCTGACTCAATTTCGTGTAGGCTGAGGTGATTCTTCTGATCTCTTTCTTTTTGACGGGAGGTCCTTTAATGTGCGTGTAGTTTCTGTTGTGTTGTAGTGTCTATCTTCTTTGACAGTGGGATATGTTGGAGGGAAGAAGAAGTGGGAGCTTTACAGTATATTTATATCCAGGTGAAACACCAATGCAGCTTCTAGCTGTGGTTATCTACCGTCTAGGCAGACTAGCATGACTTGCATATACAGGACTGCCAAGTACTGTTTGCACTCAACCTTCCTAATTTCTACTTGGATGTGAATATCCGGCTGAGCAAAACCCTGGCCCCTGGATGATAATAGATCATTGACATATCAAACTAATCGTGAGACAACAGGGAGACAGCTGGGGATGTAAGAAGCATAATTCATCTCGTAGCCTAGCGAATTTCCTACGTCCCATCTGCCTTATCATTTTGATATTTACACTTTGCCATTTGCTGAAGACCAGGCTGCCTATCGGTGAGTGAAAGTAGGAGGCCCACCACCAAAAACATGAGCAACTGCCCGCCCGAAGACCAGAAGTTTCCATCTGTAACAAGTGAAATGATGTCCTCGAAGCCCAAGAGCCAATAGAATCAGTAATATGACAAGCAAGTTGCCTCAATGCGACGGGACATGCAGGTCACCAACGCGGCGGCCCGACCAAACTGCGCCCCTCGAGGACCAACACCAGAGGCAGCCAGAACACAGAGCAACAACTTTAATATATGAGTGAACGACGATACAGCGTAAACATTCAATTAACTTCATGCTTGGGTATCTCGCTAGCTAAAACAACAACGCCAAATCCATTTCCCCTTCCGTTCCCTGTTCCTGGATTTTCCACATACAAATTGCATATACTATAATCACCATAGAGAAACAATCTCCGTAACAGGCAAGCCACATCCAGAGGCAAGCTCCTGCCTTGTAAGATACCAGGCCTCAAGCAAGGCCATCTCCACAGCCCCAGGGGCCTCGGTCAAGTTGGACAGCACAGGCCCAACAGTCTTGGGTTCTAGCGCGGGGTCCATTACACCACGGGGAGAGGCGCATCGCGAGGTAGGCTGCAAGGCGGACTCAAGAGCGTGGACGAATCGCTCGGCGAGTGCGTGGGGTGAGTTTGTGTATTGTTTGGCGGTTGCGAGACAACGTCTAGCTTCGTCAGTGATGGGGGTGGGGTTGGTGATAATGTCCCTAAACAGAGGATGTTGGATCAAGACGGTGAGAGTCATGCCAATTATGCTGAGGGCTATGTCCATGGTTAGGAGAAGTGTTTCATGGGGAAAGAATGTAAACATACCAATGGCAGAGTGACCTTCGGGGGGTCCGTCGAAAGTCATGAGTCTCCTTTCGCGTGCCATAATATCTTCCAGTTCCACACTTGCAGCGTAACAAGACTCGAAGAGTCCAGCAAGCATTGATCGTGCCACCAGAGAAACTGGTTGAGTTACGTGGCTGCTGATCAGCTTCATAGTAGCTGCCCGGGGAATCAATGCTTTTGTCTCAAGGTATCTTGACCAGGTTAGCAAAAGATCATGAATCTTGACTATGAACGATGACATACCTCATGCGCAGCAAAGTGGCCTGGCGGCGGAAGACGGCTTCTGGTTGAGTGCAGGGAAACTTGACACGCAGATGCTCAGGTAGAGCAGCATGCCACTCCTCCAGTTCGCAGTCGAGTCTGAGGGCAGTGGATAGAATATCGGAAATGGATTCTTTGTTGTTAAAAGTTGGTTGTTTGAAATAAGAATCTTGAATAGGTTGAAGAACATTGTCGAATAGTTTCAATGTTTGGTTGAAGAAAGATATTCGTGAGGGAGCATCACAGGGTTGAGCGCGGTCCGCCTTGTTCGGGCAAGTCTCGAGATATTCGTCGTCGATTTCCTGGGACAACGCTCCAAAGGATGGGTTTAGTTGACTTCCAGAGGAGTTCTGCATCTTGACAAGCAAAGCACAAGCACACCATGTCCTCCTCCTCTCCTCGCGTTCAGCCTGCGCCTTCCCTGGTAGATCAACGTGAAGCATAAGACCCTCCGCGAGTCGCTGAGCCATTCCGGTAAACATCCAACTCTCCTGAGCCGCACCCGCCCGTCGCAAGAACCGAGCGTGTACGATCAAAGCCTGCACAACCGCAGGGGATGAAAGAGATAGGAGGTCGACGAGTAGCAGAGTCTTTGCTTGTTGATGGAACTCGTAGGCGTGAGATACGTGAGACTCGGCGGACTCTGCGATTGGTGCTTTGGCTAGTTGACCGATGGCGAGCATTCCAAGGAGGAGAGAATAAGTGGCGGCGAGTTCAGTTGCTTCTTCGAGGGGAATATCGCGACGGTAACGAGAGTTTGCAACAGCGATGAGTCGGTGGTAGCGCTGGTAGAACGACGGACGGTGAATAATGGGCATGGTGATCCATTCGATGTTGAAATACTCGGCTAGTAGCTCGTCCATAAGGTCTGCCTGCGGAAGCGTGATCTTCTGAAGCATCAGAGCTGCTTTCACGTTGGATGAGTACGAGCCAAAGGACGAGGGTCTAGCTGAAACAGCATCCTCCAAGTCGTCGGTCAAGGGCGGGCTGGCACCCATAAGATGGTGAGGACGGGAGTAATAGCTTGCCGGCTCATGAACCACTGGCAAAGAACCAGCTCTGGCAGAGAAGCTGGGAAGAGGGTGGCCAGAGTCGGCATGGATTGGCGGAAGAGCATGGTCAACATGTCGCGGAGGAGGTCGTGCTAGACGCTCAGATACAACACTTGGGGAGCTAGAATGCTTCCTCCATTCATCATGTGCAGGTGTAGTAGCGGCAAAAGCATCGCGGCCATGGGCGACGAATTCCTGTGAGATGTATAAGTGACTATCCCGAGTGAAAGGAGCATGAGCAAACTACTTGGTATAAAAAGACTTACAAGTTGCCTCTCCTTCTCTTCTAGTTCTTGCACCCGTTTCTGGAGGGCGCGAATATAGCTGTAGCTATAGTTAGATTCTAATCACTACGGTATGATAATGGTAACTGCTAAAAGATGCTTGGAACTCACCTCCGCGACGAAGCGATAGAGCCCTCGTGCTCAATTTCAGGATAAACACACTGCTCAGCACAGAGGCCGCGTCTGGAGCAAGAGTCGCAGACAGGACGAGCGCCGTCGCAGCGGATCTTACGATCGCGACACTGTCGACAAGCGAGGGATCTCGCCTTGCCAGGCCTAGAGGCAGCACCTGCGGGTTGTCGGCGCGTCGCCGAAGCGGAAGCCGATGGCCCGGACACGCTGGGGGAGGATGCTTTTGTCCTTGTCATGGTGTTGGTGTTGCTGTGTACGCTCTCCTATCGGGTTGTCGGAGGGACAGGGTCGTTTGATTCTTGACGAGGCAGCAGCGGGGGACAATTGCAATTGATGTTCCCGACGGCAAGAGTTGGAATTGAAATCTCTAGTCCTTTTCCCCCCTTGCACTTTGACCTGACGAGATACGGGTGCGGTATGTCCGCGGGTTGGTCTAAGACGGGCGCCGGGGTGGCCATTTTTTGCGTGGAGCGGATGTCGGTAAACGCCGTGTGGTTTTTTGCCAAGTGGAGATTTCCATTCTAGGGGGGACGGATGTCGGACCATCGGGGGGAGACCGACACGTGATGTAGTACGGACAGTAAAAAACGGATTAAAGAATAATAAATACATATTCATACTCACAATCACTCTTCTGACTCTACATGCGTGTTCCTCTCTATTGCAAAAAGGACCCATGCCAAAAAAGCGTTGAAGTTGATTTAGTGTTGCAAACCCTCTCAACTTTTTAATGGATACCAGCAGACAAGGCAGATGTGTCGCTCCATTTGGTCATCGGCCGTCGGTCATCGGCTACATTCATTGGCGTTGACGCTGCGAGAGCTCCATCAAAGGCCTCGAACAACTCCCCGACCTCCCCGATATCCAGAGACGGGTCTGAAGCAGGGGTCTAGCAACAAGCACTAATTACGTACATCACCGTCAGAGAAAGACTCATATTCGCATCATGTTCGCTACGACAGCCGTACCGATCCATTTCACATCTATACAGTGTTTATAATACCAAGACTCAAATGTTCTGTCCTTACAGATACAGCAACAATAATACTCCTATAGTCTCACCTTCAAATACAGTCCCTTTCACTAAATTTACAAAATCCCACTGTATACCATCTACAAACTCCCCGTAAACCACACGCGACACAAATGTCCCGGCCCGTCGCCCGGCCTATCTCCCTCCGACTTCCGCCACTAATCAGTCAACAATCAACATCCCACGCGCTAAGAGTCAAGACTCGCATGAGCTCCCCGTGACCGAAAAATGAAAAAAAATGAATGAAAAAATTATGACGCCACTGGCAAGAATCCAAGCTTCGACATTCCCGCTTTCTACCCGGCGTATCGCATTCATAGCATGTCACCGAGGTTCCGTCATATGTTAGTGGAGTTATTAATATGCGACTCGATCCGAAAATTGCCCTTTATCCTCTGATCTAACCAAATAGTCAAGATCGATTAAATACTCACCAATTTATAAATAAATAAAAGTTTATACTGTCTGCTTGGAAGTCTGCAGCTGTGTTCTGTTCCGGCATCATCATGGCCTTGATGCAGTGGAAAACCATCTCAGACGACAAGCTCCTTCTTACATACCCACTATAGTGACTGCCTCTCTAACAATTCAATATCTCTAGATCTTATTTAATTTTCATATTCAGTATCTTATAACCTTGAGCGTTTATTTCTATACTTAAAGACCTGTTTAGGTAGGTTATGTAGTGGCTTGGTGGACTCTGTCAAGAAAGTTAAGGGTTTTAATATCTAGGAAAAAGACATACTTATACTATTTAAAGTCCCAGAATATAAATGTTAGTATCTACCAGATAAAAGAGCCAGTTCATAGCAAAGAATAAATAAAGCAAAAGGACATTCTATTACTATACTTCTAGCGCTTTTCTATATAGCCTCTACTAATACTAACTACATCACAATATCAAACTGCTTTTCTAGTATGTAAAACGATGTACTTTATGCTTGTTTAATAAGTCTAATGGAATAATGATCTTTAATCCTTTATTGTTCGGAAAATGTTTAAATACCGGTGCTTTGGAACCTTAAATTCTCTTCTACGGAACCCTGGACAGGTCGGTAAGACCGGGTGTCTCGGGCATGAAACTGCCGTGACACCAGAATTTGAGACCAATTTAGTCTGATAAGACGGAATACTCTTTACACCACTGAAATCCATAACCATCACGGTTGATATCAGCCTTATAAGATGAGGAGTTGGCGGGTAAGCAGAAAGTTTAAAGCAGTAAATGAGATTCAGGTATCAATCGGCCAGTCCGTCACCACAGATGTCAATGCTACGTTAGATACCAACCAGGATCAGGGAATTTGAAGACCTTAGAGATGTCTTTATGAAACCTCAAGGGTCCAATACGCAGTGAACTTCAAAAATTAGGGAGAGAACTCGGTCGTGTCAGATTTGGAAACATATATGTCGAGTCACGCAGGACCCTTGGATGTCACTTTTTCTTCAAGTCTAAAGGATAAATATATACATGAATTCTTATTCATTGCCTTCACTTTGTCCTTGTAATCATTCCATGTTATATATATACGAAAGTTAGGGCCCTCCTCAGATATATAGTCTAGCTGCAAGCCACATTCTCGAAGTTGGGGTGAAAGAAACCTCGAGGAGCTTCTTTGTAGCGTCGCTCAGAGGATAGCTATGAGTAAAGAATCATGCCATATACTCGCTAGCCTCACACAACAACTTCACATAAGTTAATCAAGATGAAGCGGTCTAAATTCAATTTCGATATTAGCATATAAATGTTCTGAAGGTTGATAGTAGAGTAAAACTTTAAAGGTTTAACGATCATACATGGCGTCCGATAAACCCATCGTTCAATATGAATTATAAGAGCCAGGCCATTTGGAAGATACTTCGTTGCAATAGGAAGAACCAAACAAGAGTTTAGGGTATTCAGAGTATAAAGTTAACTTCAATACTAGGAAAACAATTTCAAATGATCTTTACTTGGTCATGTCGATAACGACTATTGATGTACTCCTGATGAGCTGAACAGGTCTGACTAACTTTGTCAATACGTGGGTAGTCTTCATGCTTCCAATTGAAAGATAATAGGGTAGGAACTTTTGGCAATGCGCTTTCTCCCCTTTTCGTGCCTTACGTCTTAGTCGATGTCAGGATTAGTATCGTGCTGACTTTTCAGGTACGAATGTTAAGATTATAGCTAAGCTTATATAGGTACCCTGGGTCATTTCATAATAACATACAATAAGAGCAAGGGATTGGACGTAAGTGGACCTATAACAAGACCAGGTAACTGGTAGGCTACTACATATCATCGTCTATGTCACTGAGAATCCGTAAAGGCGACATGTCATTGTCATGAACAAAAGTAGATATTAAAGTGAGATATTATGTGGGGGCATGTCTATCATCTATATGCGATCGACGCAAAATGCGGCAGTAAAAGATGCTTTCCAATGATATGTCCAGTAGTTACTTCATAGGCACATCAAACAAAAATCAAGACAGAAAGAGCCTTTACTCAGCGTGAGCGTGGCGGCGGAAACGAGATCGCTCCATGAAGTTGGAGAGAGAGCGCTCAGAGACGGTCTCATCCTCCTCGGTCTCGTCCTCAAGGTCACGCTTGGTGCGCTTGGTAGTCTTGTACCAGTTGGCAGCAGGGTCGCCGAGGCACTGGCCGACGGTAACAGCTGGATAACAGTGTTAGTCGTTGAGTCAAAGTGAGAAGACGTGATGAGAGAACTTACGGATACGGGTGCTGCGCTTGACGGCGTCGAGGACCTTGGGAATGAGGTTGCGGACAGTGTTCTGGTGGACATCGTGGAAGAGAGCAATAGAGCCGCCCTTTGTGATACCGGCCTTGAACAGCTTAAGCGCAGTGTCGGTCTCAGCAGGGGTGTTGTACTCCCAGTCAAGGGAGTCGACATCGGCACCGATGACATGGTAGCCGAGAGTCTTCATGACGGAGAGGGTGTTGGCGTTGGTGCTAAAGTAAGGAGCACGCATGTAGGTAGGCCACTTTCCAACGATGGAGAGAAAGTCAGCCTCGAGGCGGGTCATTTGCGTGCGGACCGCGGCGTTGGTCAGGGTGGCCAGGTCGGGATGGCTGTAACTTTGGGATTGTTAGCATATACGGGATGTTACACGACAGGAGGACGAGATTAGATGAGAGAGACATACGTGTGGGAGCCCAGCTGGTGACCCTCGCTGATCATTCGCTTGACAGTAGCCTTGTAGTTGTTGATGTTGCCCCAGTTGTTGCCGTTCAAGAAGAAAGTAGCCTTGTAACCGTACTTCTTGAGCTGGTCGAGAAGCTCGTTGGTGTAGTCGAAGGGGCCATCGTCGAAGGTGAGGGCAATGTTCTTGTCGACAGTGCACTTCGTGATAGAGACACCGACGGGGACAGCAGCGGCCGCGGCCTGGATAAGGCCAGCGTAGGTGGCGAGCTTAACAAGAGAGAAACGCATGATGAAGATGTTCGGTTTCTTTTTTTTTTAAGTATAAAAAAAGGTAGTGATTGACGTGAACGACAGTGGTGAAACTAGAATAGCTTCAAAAAAGAGTGTGTGGTTTAAAGAAAACGAATGAATGAATGCGGCTGTTGGACCTACCGAGAAAGAAACGACATCTAGAACAGCAGGAAAGAGATTATCTTATATACAGCTTCTTCTCAATGGCACAATGGGCACTCGTATCGAGCTGAATCACATACATACTACTCAGTCTAAGCCCACCAGCCAGCAAGGTGTGGCACTATAGTCAGGACAACCTTGCAAGAATAGACGTACGAGGCCCTCTTGGACCTGAACGGTAGCGTTAAAGCGTGCAATAGCGCAGATGTCCTACTGCAGCAGGGGTTTGCAATGTCGGAGTTTTCCCTCTCTCTTTGTGAGTGTGAGTGTTCTTCTAAGCTTGAAGCCGGACGCTACGGAGATTGGGGGCCTGGGACAAGCTGAGGTTTCATCGTATGCAAAGGACTGGAGAATCTGAGATCTTGGCAACGTTCAAGGCTGTCCAGGGGCTGTCCATTTTTAAATCGATTTATACTGCTTAGGGATGACGATGAGGGTCTGCGTGATAGAAAAATAACGCCATGACAGGGGGAGACTGTAGAAGGTAGACCCATGGCGCGTATCCCACGAGTGTACCGATAGAGGTAGACTAGCTAACTAGTAGACGTTAACTGAACGTCCCATGCCCATGCTCCATGCTCCATAGCCATGTCGTTGGTTACGAGATCCTGGACCTTAGTCTCGGCCCTGGAGTCGCTGAATGGACTGGGGCGAGAAAGAGAGGAGACCCAATGGCGCTATTAGATGATGCGGGACGATCGGTAATACTCGAGCCAATCTCTGCTGCAGGGCGCTACATGTATGTCTCAGGTATATTGTGTTAGGTTCTATCAGAGAGCGTTTAAACGTCGACTGTAAAAGAGTGTAGTCTCTTTGTGACTGGTGAAGGTATGTATGCACGCGCTTACACAAGACGAAAAGTTCTTAGTAATGTTGGTCAAAAGATGAGGTTACATTGGATTGCCAGGGGTTAGGCGGGTAGTCTGTTAGTCAATCCACCTAATCACAAGCACAAGTGGTCCGTTCCCCTTTCTTTAATAATACCTAAAATCCTAAATTCAAAGGTTAATATTTCTATTCACACCTTAATTAACCTTATTCGCGATTACCGAACATGGCTTGTCTCACTCACGCCCCCCAAACGCAGAAGGAAATCCTACGACCCAAGCCGGAGAATAACCCCTCGAATGGGAGCTTGGCCTTGGGACCTCTCAGGCTCTCTTAAAGACTTAAGGTCCTGCCTGCAACCCCTGAAGCTTCCGTTCATAGCAGTCACTGGGGCTGTCGATAAGCTGATCGTGTTAATAGGGGACAGTCACAATTGCTACATGCAGCCGGTGACAGCTGAAAAACCTGAGACTTCCCCAGGGTATGGGTTGCACGCGCTGGAAGCAGGGGGGGCGAGGCCCTTTTTTTCCTTCACCAGCACGGTGGCATTGGTTGCGATAAGAGCTCGGTTCCAACGTACGACGCCAAGATAAAGAAAAAGTCTCTCCTGCATGCTTATATTGAAGATTACCACTGTCTTAATGGGCTTCGGGTGGCGTATGTATGTACTCAGCCCGCAGGTGGCTGCCTGGTACCCGTACATATGCAGATCTATCCTCAACACCATCACGATAATCTCCTTTTTCCGACGACCTTACAACCGAAGAATCTGCCGATGCTCATGACAAATCTAGATAATCTACTCAAGACGAAGCCCCAGCTCGCCTGAACTTGCATGCACTAGACTAGTCGATAGTCTGTTTAATTCTTCCGCTTAATTCTCTGTATCCGTGCTCTCTTAGAGTCGGTCTCGAACCAAGAACCTGGTCCTCGCCTCGATTACCGAGCTCATGCTAGCACAGCAAATCTGCTCCACTCTCTCACAGAGTCACAGTCTGTCCTCAGGGGACAAGAGAGAGAAAAAAAGCAAAAGAAAAGAAACAAAAAGCTCAAAAATGATAATGCTGCGTTAAGATACCAAGTCGGAGATCGTAACCTCCGAGTAAGCCCCCTATTGTCTACAATTACTCATTGGGAGTGAGTTTCATTTATGGGTCAATGGACATTCTGTAAGCACCGCACCTGTGATTCAGGATATGCACATTCTGTCACTTTGTGTGTGGAAACACCATGAGATGTGAGCCATTTCGAGTAAACCGAGCGAGCCAAGTATGGGTATTTTTGAGCCTCAGCTCGTTCCATATTGACGAGTCCTTACAGACCAGCACCTTGCTATCCATGTATTTACATACCCAACACACATGCCAAGTCCCTCTACCTGTGAATCTTCACAGCACAGGAGAAGCCAGTGTACATAGTTCACCCGCTGTTATCTCATCTGGCCATCACCAACCCTGTCTCTCTCTCTCTCTCCATCCACCCGTTCGTCATGGCCGAGCCAAGAAAAGGCCAAGACCTTAAACATAGACGGGCTACCTCACATATAGCCAGAATACGAGCTTTCAAGACGTCAGCGCTGACAGATACTAGATATAATACGCACGGATACCACAGGTAACATCCATGGCCGGAAGGATTTGGACCAAGATCCCCGGTGATATCAAACCCGCAATTATAAACACGGGGCTCACTACTCCACATCTGGTGCGAAAGTCCGGGTTCAAAACCACGAGGAATGACAGTGCCTTCTCTCCTCATTGGAGCGTTTTGCGGCGTTCCTGTTTTCCATATTAGATGTCAGGCAGCTATATCACCGTTGGCAGACGTCGTCAACGGTCAAGCCAAGCCAACCCTTGCGGTTCCGCACTAGGCCGATCAAGAGTTTATGGTTAAAAAGAAAAGTGAGAAAGAAAGAAAAAAAGAGTATTTATGGTTATTTATGGGACAGGGATGAGAATCCCCTTAGCTAAGCTACAACAAATGCAAGCAGTCAGTTATTCGTAAGATTAAACTGACAGTTTAAACAATCAGTTCATTCGCTTCAACGCCAAGATCATTCAGTCAACTACCAACGCAAATATATCCCTCTGATGAATGAAAAACCAGGCCGGATTCCCCAACGGCGCTGTCCTAGTAAGAAACGAAATGTAAGGAGGGTATCAGTGAGAAAACAGCATTAAAAGCAGAAGGCGGTGGGGTCAAAATCGCCTGGCAGGTTTGTCACGAGATAGATGGCAGCTGGAGTTGCTCACAGGTCATCATCCCAGTTCCCCTCCACTTCTATCGTTGTGCCCAATGCCTCTCTGCCCTGGCGAATCATGTCCTGTAACTGCTTGTTGAATGCATTGATACGCACATCAGCATCTCGTTCTTCCATCTTACGGCGTGCTGCTAGATGCTTGGCCTCTGCAGTGAGACGGGGACTTTCTTCTGTGGAGGTGCGCCCCGATGCTACTGAGGCATTACTGTGTGACCGGCGGTGCGACGACGTTTTCGCTATCGGGGATGAGACGATCGTGTTTCGGCGGCGGCTGGGCTGAGGGATCTTGCTGGGCGTCGCCTCGCGGGGAGAACCAAGTGAAGCAAGGGATGCGAAAGAGGCCGTCGATGCTGCACGAGGTGAAGGACCCGA
This sequence comes from Fusarium tricinctum, assembly GCA_020744515.1. Taxonomy (NCBI): domain Eukaryota; kingdom Fungi; phylum Ascomycota; class Sordariomycetes; order Hypocreales; family Nectriaceae; genus Fusarium; species Fusarium tricinctum. The sequence continues at coordinate 4,802,406 of JAGPXF010000001.1, forward strand.
TGGTGAGGGACCGACTGACAGGCGGCTAGAAGGGCGGTTGACAGTCGATCGTCGCTGACTGGGAGTAGAGGCGGAAGAATATCTGGTAGTTGGAGCACGGGATGATGGGGCGCGGGTAGACGGAGCAGCACTGATGCGTCGGCCTGTAGTCACGGACGGTCCGGAGTTTCGCGATCGAGGGGATGGGCGATAAGATGGCTGTCGTGGCGGAGGCGTAGGTCTAGCCTCGGGCTCGGGCTCAGCTGGTTTCTCATCACTCACCATGACCCAATTCCTGCCCAGTTCGTCTCGGTTATCTGTATGTCTCCGTTTTGGACACGGCGCTGTGGGCGTAGATGCACCGCTATTGTGGCCCTGATCGGCGTTATCTGACTGATGGTTGAAGTAATCCTCCTGCGATGCCGGGAACCGGCCAGGAAGATGCTGACTTTCGAAAAGTGTCTGGTCCAACTCTTCCACCTTACCCCCGTTCATTGCAAAAGCCCTTCCGCCGCCGGCTTGGAATCCTCGAAATGAGCCGGTCTTGCAGAACTCCCACACGCGGCCAACAACACCGCCGAGAGTCGATACTGCGAAACTACCCCAGCCTTGTGACGGCATTGGCTGGGGAGGAAGGTTAAAGAGCTGCGTAGGCCCAGCGTCGTTACGATCGATGTCGTCGAGGGTTCGTTTTGAGCCGAGCGCTCTACGATAGTCAGAGTCGGAATACATGCTCTCGTCAAGGTTGCCATTATCAAAAGGTCCAGCACTTGGTGTATCAAGCTGCCCAGCGAGTTGGTAGTGCCTATTACCATTCCTCATCTGAGCCAGGGGTGTCCCAAAATAGCCTTGCCTATTGAAATCATCTGGTATTCGAATATCTTGCGATCGTGACATCTCATGGCCCCGTCGCTTGCGCTTCATAGCCTGCCCATCGGGGGTTGCAGTGCTGTATGGAGAAGGGTAACCATAGCTACTCGCGCTTGGTGACATGGGCGGGCGAAACAGGCCTGGATGAACGCCCTCCCGATTGAAGCCACCGGGCATGTGAAATTGTGAAGGCATGGTCATCGTATTTAAGTGATAGGGATTCAAAAGAACGATGCCACACGCAGGCGCGGGTGCAGTTATCGATGGATATGGAAATAACCTTTGGTCTAAGCGGAGAGGAAGCTGTAAGAATATGGCCAAGCTTAACAACAGCCGAGACACATCTCAGGTCGTTTCTATTAAGCGGGTCTGGGGTAGATAGAGAATCGAATATTCGGATCGATAAACGAGATCGGAATCGAGAATGCAGCGAGATTCGGTATCGGTTTTCTGGTTGAAGACGGCGATGCTGTCGAGCGCCTCGTGACTAGGTGAGATAAACGGCGGTGGTTGTGTCTTGTGATGACGGGCGCATGAGGGGATGAAACTGTGGCTACAAGCGCCCAACTCAAATAGACGCGACCAAAAAAAAATAGGCGCGAATGAAGAATGTATCAGCAGAGTATCTTAACCAGACGCACATACAGTGCCTGGATAGGTACGGTAAAATGCGCCTTGAAAGTGAGGCTCGAGCATGAAATGTTCTGGCGGCTGAAATATTGAGCCAAGGTAAACAAATGGTTGGGGGGCCAGCGCCAGCGTCTTTGCTGATGAGCGATTGGTCAGATGACGATTAATCCTGGGCTGTCGTTTAAGAAATATGGAGAGCCGCGGTGATTGACTTTTGATATATCTTTACAAAATGAGAGAAGGGAAAGGAGTTTGTAAAGAAAGACAATTTTTAAAGTGATCTTGTTTTCTTTCGTCTTTTGTCATTCGTCATTCGTCACCGCTGGGAAATAGTGCGTGGCTTATGACGGGGAGCTCTGTTTCGCAGGTTTGGTTGGCGACCTGCAGATCCAGCTGGGACCTGCGTGGCGGGTTTTGGAGGGAGTCCACTGGAGAGATCGGCAGGGTTCAAACCACACAATGACGAGAGGGTGTTTAGTATAAGTAGTTGTGAAGACAACTTTAATGGTGTCGCATATTTGCATTGCGTTGGTTTATTGTCTTGGTTAAATTACTTTAACATCCTTGGTTGTCTAGGGAGATCAATCATCGCCTTGACAGCGTTGGAAAGTCACGACGGTCATTAATACAACGAAAAGTCTATCTTGGCTCTAGATGTGTATGCTTTGCATGTCGTTAATCGTCCCTTGTTCCTCTATCAAGTCTATGCCTCATATTCTGAATCGTAAAAACACAAGTCTCTATGACCTGCGTCGGCCTAATCTCTTTCTATTCCGTTCATATGCCACCCACCCCCTGAAACCCCAATATCGTTGGTATCATCCAGCCCATCTCGTCTCTCATAATTCTAGACCACGTTTCTCAATTCCGACCGCCAGCTAAAGCTAGCCCTTGTTGTAGTAATTGTCTTGCTGTCCCTTTCGCTCCGTGGTGACTCCTCCGTTGGTGCCCTGCTCGCCATGCACGTGCTCCTTGCTTCCCCAGAAATCCTCACGCTCTTTGAGAACCTCTTGACCCCAGGCCTTCATCTCCGGTAGTGCCATTCTGGTAGCGACGTAAGCGAACTCGCCCAGGTCGAGTTTGCCCTCACCTCGCTTCTCGTACTCCATCATCTGCAGGAGGAGCTCCATCTTGTCCACGTCGTGCACGAAATGGCTGTCGAGAGTCTCGGAATCTTCATATTCTTGCCAGATGGCGCGAATATCCTCGCCAGTTGTGCCGCCTGCCACGTTCCGTAGCAAGTTCTTGGTCAAAAAGTCCATCGTCTCGGATTCGCGTCGGCTCTTCTCGGGCTTGGGCACGCCGTCCACGGGGGTGATGTCGCCGACGAGGAGCTCTGCCATGTCGTGGATGAGGCACATCTTCATGCACTTTGCGAGGTCGAGCTTGGGGGCGAGAGAGGGCGGTGCGAACATGGAGATTAGAGACATGCGGTACATGTGGTCGGCAATAGATTCTCCTCTATACTTATGTCAGTAATTCCCCGTGAGTAAGTATTCCGTGGTCCTTACCTAGAGATACCGAACCGCCTCCAGCCTTCTCGCTTGGTCGTCTTGAGCCGTTCGAGCATATGGAAGAAGGGCAGCGGTGACGAGGACCCCTCAGTAGGAGCACCACCAGGAATCTCTTTGACGACCTTGTCAACAGTCCAAGGACCGTCGACCACGACCATGGGCGTAAAACCCAAGTCTGCGACCTTCTCCTCGGAGGTCATGTTCGCGCGCCCATTTTCCTGAGTCTGTTCCGGTTGCGAAGCCATTTTCAATATCGAGTGTGGTTAATGTTGTACGTTTCTGCGAGTCTAGATCTGTGACAGGTAAAAACTGGCACTGGGCACTTATGACGATATGATCAAAGCTCCACCTTGATAAGGCACATGTATATGCAACGAAACAAACACTCTCCAATACTTGGTTTAAGGCTATCTTATTAGGAGAGTATAGCGAGTTCCAAGTACGAGTAGAAATATTTCATCTAATATTTATTATTCAGTTAGCTTCACACTATTATTAAACATATACTACTTATGTCTTACACTCCAAATTACTCTAACAAAGCCCTAAGTGTATGCATCGTCAATTCAATGAAGGCAATCTAACAACATGAGTCAATGTGGTTTTCAGAGACCAAGCAATCGAAATATCTCTCTGAGGAAACACATACAATCATAGCAAGTATGCAGACAAGACATGGCAAAGCTCATGAATTGGAGAAATAATAGGGAACTGTGGTTCCAGTTCGGCCCAATACCGAAACGATTAATGGTCAGCTGCTCAAAGAGCTCCATTCGGCTCTCATTAAACGATGAACAGGGGTTGAATGGGGCCTAGAATTATCGACATTCATTCACTTTCGCATGCTCCGTACACATTTCTGTTCCAAATGCATTGGCATTGCACGTAAATAGGTATAGGGTAGGACCTTGAGCACAGATACATGAAGCTATATATACAACTCCCAAACCGCACAATCCAACTCAAATGTGCACCTCCTAGTCAATTCCTCTCCAAGGACTTCCAAAATACTCAAGCTAATGCTAAT